>CM067316.1:30754008-31954008 GCA_034231615.1 Meghimatium bilineatum
TGCCTGTTTCCTAATGCGTTGCCAGTCCTTGATCGTTTGCTTTTTGGGTAGCTATATTACCTCTGTCTCTTTATTCCACCATAGGAAATGTTTGAACTTATGTCTCACCCACTTGCGTTCCCATGACTTCTTCCTCAAGTTACTAAGCATTGATTATTTCGTGTGCGGATATCTAACAGGGTAGTGAATCTTTACCAATCTGTCTTGATGCCCTTTCGAGAAGTTATGGCGCATGGCAAATGGTCGCTTCCATGATTTTTTAGAGCTGTCCATCTCGCATATTGTCGCTCCATGACCTGAGATCAGTGCGAGGTCAATGTTGAAATCAGAGTCTATATCTTTAGTTACTAATCTATCCTATCCAGCAAGACTGCATAACACTAATTAAGTTGGGAGAGGAGCACTGGCACACAAAGTTAGATATACACAGAACATTGTATGGAAGAATTGAGAAGATTTTAAATACATCAATATTTCTCAAGAAAACCAGACTCTCTGTATAAAAAAAATTTTAATCAGTGAACGTGAAGAGGAAGTATATGTCTTGAAACAGACTTGCAAACATATTGCTAGAAACAGACTTGCACATGTGTGGATGGAACCAGATTTTCGCACATATGGCTGAAAACAGACTTGCACACATATGACTGGAAAAAATCTTGCATACATATCGCATACTAATGGACTGAGTGCCCAAAATAATTCAAAATTCATCGTTCATAGATATCGATCGAAAAGTCAAGACAAGTGTATAAATATAGTCCAACCTGCTGACGCATTTCTAAGTCTGACATGTTCAGTTGATGATTTGAATATAATTGCACGATTGACTTTAATCTGTTTCTGCTGTCGCATTTAACAGAGAAGATCCAGAGAATATCTCATGCGTTCGATTTATAATCTGAATTTTAACTTGGGCAGCTGTAATATGTAGAATAATCTCAATAGAAACATTTCGTCATGAGATCAATAATTCACATGTGACCAGGATTGAAAGAATATTTGCAAATAATAATCCCATTCGGCTATAAATGAGTATAAATACTGTACGCTAGAGCGAACACCATCACACTAGCGCCACATAAGTCCGGTCAGATGTTATATGGTTGCTATTTCATCTTAACGTTGGTCAACGCTGTTATCTGTTGTGTGAATAATGTAACAAAGATTCACAATTAAATTATGCTGAAATTGTGTTCACTATAACCGATGCCATCGTTTCACAAATCAAATGTTATTAAATAGGACGCAATTTTCCTTATTCATCGCATACCCACCTATTGATGTATCAATCAATACAAACTTTATCTTGTACATATATTAAAAGCAATCAAAACAGAGATATACAAAGCGCTGTCATGAATACATATTCATCGTTCTATTAATAAATATGGAGCTTCTATGTGTGGAACCAGGATACATGGCTGTGCTGAGGCATTTTACAGCAATCACAATTTACAGTAATCTCTCATAATATAAATTACGTCTCATTTTATGATTATTACACTGCGCCTGTTTCCGGCTGGTTTTTTAATCATGAGTTCACCATTTAAACAGTCTACTGTCGAGTATAATACCGAGGTACACAAGAATTTACATAAATACACCATAAATCATCTATAAAATCCAGTAGTGTAATGTCAATAGACGTCGAAATGTTCGGTGTCCCCTCCAATAAATAAACAACTTAAATAGCGCACACAAATTTATAGTTATTGTACTATAATCATTAATAAATATGTAAATATTAAAAAAAGATTTAACAGATTTAACACACACAAAAGTAATAAGAGTTGATGCTGCAATAAAGCGAAAAGAAAGAAGAAAGAAATATTATAATCATTACAGAAAGGTGGTTTAGTTTTAGTTTTAGTTTGTTCCTTTCGTGCCGCGGGCGGTACATAGAGCAGAGTTTTTGATTATCCATGTGTTGCGGTCCGCTGCCTGCAATTGTAGTTATTGAATGTTTTTTTTTTTTTAAATCTTGTATGGTCTTTCAGCCTATTATTTCCCCTTCTTCAAGTATGGTGATCTTTAGGGTTGCTTTAGGCTTTCCTCGTTTTCTTTGACCCTTTGGACACGACAAGGGCTTGTTGGTTTATTTTGTTTTCATCTAGGCTTTTTTACTCCGGTTAAAGATGCAAGCGGTTGTGTTCTTCGTATATGCTATGGTCGGTTGATCTGTGTCCTAATAAGCACAATCGTAAAACACCCATTATTTCTGAACAGAAAGATAATCGCAGGTTTATTCTTGTTTTGAAAGTTATCTATCCGTCAGGCCAAAACGTTATCGCGCATGCATGACCGTTTGCAGTACAGAATGTTTCCATCCAGAGATGCAACTTTCATTTGCTGCAGATCACCTGACCTTTGATCTATTAATAGAGATTTAATGGTTATATCATATGCTTTCTTCACACAAATCATACACTTAGATATAATTATGATATAAATTTGGTGTGCATCTTTGGTGTACGTCGATGATAATCAAAATACCTAATTCCTAATAATTTATGATAACGTGTATTTCCCAGAACTGAAAATGGAATTCCCCTTTTCGTTTGAAAATGTTATCTGGGCATAAGCCACAAGCTGTTAGTTTGGTTGTGTTTTTTAAATTAGAATATGAGAGTAAATGTTAAGATTACGGCAAATAATTTCCTCATAATATGTTGAATAGTTTAATACAAATAATACCAATTCTTTGATAGCAACAACTAGAAATGTCATTTCCTTAGTTGCCGTGTATTGTTTTCTATCATTTAAGCTTCTTACGTCTTATTTTAATACTTCTATTGACATGATAATTTTCTCTAACCTATTCTTGATTCTCTGCACGCAAATAGATACTATCATTGATAGAATTGACGGATAACTTAAACGAATTGCTGTTTGTAGACGACCAAGCACTAGTAGCATTATCAGAAGAGCAACTACACAGGCAAATAGACAGATTACATCAAACATGCCAAACCTTCAAAATAAAGATAGGAGGAACAGAAATATATATATATATATAGGGTAGTAGAAGATAAGATGGCGCACTTTTCACATTTTAGCATAATCTGACAACTAGACGTAATTATGAGTGACCAAACTGGTATCAGTGTATAGCTTATCCATGTATCTTACAATTGTGATGTTATTGACAACATACAACTATGTGTAGACAGTAAAATGAGAATTTTCTAACATATGTATAAAAAAACATGTTGCCCCATTTTGGGGGGGGGGCAAAATGGCGCAGGAAAAAAGGTGATACAAACCATTATAAATGAGGGCAATCACCTCTGCAACAGGTCTAGCACATATGCAGCGTGTAAATGTGTGTTAAGAATAGATAGAATAAATAGACCTAGTTTTGTAACTTTATTCTGAAAACAAAATTTCTAAAAAAAAAATAGTACGTAAGTTCCGTTTTAAAGCTAATAATGGTTGGTTGATCATTATAACCATATATATCAGTCTCTCCCAGCCTTAGATCAGCACCTATGACATCTGCATTTTTCCATAACATTTTGAATGCGCCATCTTGCCCCACTAAATGTGCGCCATCTTTCCCCAAATTATATGGTTAACAACTTTTAAAAAAAACCAAGTATTTTGACAATGTAATGTGCTTAATAACTTAACAATACAATATATGTTTCAGTTTAAACATGTAAAAGAACATGACAGTAATGATAACAGTAGGCAAGAAGGAAAAAGTTGGGGGAAAATTCCATTTTAAAAAATTTACCTCATGGTTGGAAAACGACCTGTCCGTGAACTGTCAAATTTCGTTGTGTCATAGAATGGACGTTTCCCGCCAGTCACTAGTCATGTGTCCTACCGGAAAAAATCCATAGACTCGGAAAAAAACCGAAACGCCGTCTTCCCCCCGCGCGCTATCTTACCCCCGGCTACTATATATATATATATATATATATATATATATATATATATATATATATATATATATATATATATATATATATATATATATATTTCATGGATATATACATTTGCATTCATTACTTTATTTATTGACTTGATATATTAGTCTTTGTAGTTTCATGTTCACTTTCTGCTAAAAGAACAGTGTCATCTGCATATCTAAGGTTGTTTATTATTTTTCCATTGATCATGAGCCCTGGCATTTCTTCTATATTTGTAAAGATATTCTCTGTGTAGATATTAAATAGGCTTGGTGATAAAATGTATCCTTGTCTTATCCCTCTTTTATTTCTATGTATGGTGAGTAGCTGTTTTCACACCTTATTGATGCAGTTTGTTCCCAATATATATTTCTAATCAATATGATGTCTTTTCCATCTATGGCCTATTTCTTGAAGACATTTTATTAATTTTCCATGTTGGGCTCTGCCAAATGCCTTGCTGTAGTATATGAAGCAAATATGGATACTTTTTTGGACTTCTAAATATTTATCTATCACTAGTCGGATACTCAGTATAGCTTCTCTGGTTCCTTTGTTTTTCCTAAAACCGAATTATTCTTCACCGACCTCCGTGTCTATCTTGTTCTTAATTCTTTCATGTATTATCTTGATAATTATTTTAGTTAAATGGCTCATTAGACTTATTGTTCTATATTCTGTACAGTCTACATCCCTGGGCTTCTTAGGTAGTGGTATTAATATTGATGATGTTAGGTCTTTAGGTATGTGGCCTGTTTCATATATGCCATTGCAAAGTTCTGTGATAGTATCCGTACCAAAATCATTTAGAGTTTGTATTATGTCTGCTGTTATGTTGTCGGAGCCTGCAGATAGATAGATAGAATTATATGATTGGTGTTTACGTTTAACGCATGCAATGCTGCAACTGAAACCTCTTCTATCTCTTTACAAACACAACTTTCACTGTTATTATTAGTTACACCACTGTTCAATCAATGTGTCCATTCTGAATATCTATGCAGTTTACTCCCGTAAAGAGTAGATTTTGCGATTAAGTAAGTTGCCGTTTCTTTCAAGAGAAAACCCCGTTAATTTGGCGCCGTAAGCAAAACACATTCATTTTCGTCGGCCATTTTGGCGGAAATATATATTATCTCGAGAAAGAGAGTTCTGCAGTGTTATATAACCCTTATACTAATATATAACAACACGAGTATTGAATAAAAAAATGGAAAGTGGGAAATTAGAAGCAACAGAGATGTGGTTCTACAGAAGAATGCTGAGAATACCATGGACTGTCAGAAAAACTAATGTAGAGGTGCTGAAAGAGTCAAATGCGAACCAGACCTTAATCAACAATATAAGAAAATGGCAATCTTCTTTTTATTTTGGCCACTTCATGAGACAAGCAGGTTTTGAGAACATAGTCACAACAGGCAAAATTGGAGACAACAGAGGACGACAACTTGAGAAAATATTAGACAGCTTGACAACCTGACACGGCAAGGAAACAACAACGACATTGATACATAATACTGTCGACAGAGAGCTGTGAAGAGCCATGACAGCCTACGCCAGCCGGCATGGCACCTGATGATGATGATGATGATATATTCTCACATACATGTACTCGCCAAAAACACATATGCATGCATACAAAGAATTACATTTAGATAAATAAATACACATATATATCTTCAAATATAAACAAATATATATATATATATATATATATATATATATATATATATATATATATATATATATATATATATATATATATATATATGTATGTATGTATGTATGTATGTATGTATGTATGTATGTATGTGTGTGTGTGTGTGTGTGTGTGTGTGTGTGTGTGTGTGTGTGTGTGTGTGTGTGTGTGTGTGTGTGTGTTGTTCTTTCGTCGGAGTCGACGATGGCCATTCAGCTCAACTGAGAAGATGATGTATACGGTGTGCCCGACTGTGACTAATTAATCCTATACGTGCTGGGAATTATCTGCCATACTCTGAGAATGTGTGGGAGGAGTCTGTTTGACATTGATCAGCTATTGCCTTTCTTCAACCGCGTTTTTGTTGCGTAACTTGATGTCTGAGGTTCTCTGCAGCTGCTGCACCACTCCTGTTTTTTCGACGCCAATCGGATTTGTCTTGTGCAAGATTCCCCATAAATTTGTGTATATTTTGAAGAGGGTTAGTGATGTCTTAAGTGTCTTTAAAACGCTTCTTTTGACTGGCCTTGCGGAGCCGTTCTGGAGTTCTCCATATAACAACGTTTTTTCTAGTCGATGATCTTTAATTCGGACCACGTGTTCTGTCTAGGCTGTATGAATCTTCATCAACATTGTATGTATACTTACAGATTTAGATTCCATCAGTACTTCACTGTCTGCTATTTTATCCCACTAATAGATGTTGAGTATTTTACGAAGGCAGCTTAAGTGGAAGTGGATGAGTCTTCTAGCATGCATGTCTGGCATATGCTGTTCATGCTTCACAGACATAAAGCAGTGATTATATATATGATGATACATACAATATCTAAGTGTGCATCCATATACGAAAGAAAGATACACATGAAAAAATGTACAAGAAAATGTAACCTCACATACATGGGTTTAGATAAGAATTAAGTGCTCATCATCACACAAAAATTCGCTTGCATAGAAAGACTCTCAATACATAGATGTTTGCATTAACGTAAATATTTACTCAAATAAAGAAAAATACATGCACTAACATAAACATTTGTCTACATAAAGCTTACAACATACAATTTTCTAGAATAAAAAAATAACATGAACATTGAAAATATATGCGTGTATTGATATAACAATTTGCCTACTTGTATATATGTGCGTGCATTCATGTGCGTGCATTCACATATTGATATGTACAAGTACAAATATATGACCCAAAATATGTGTATGGATCCATTGAACAGATAAAACAGATTGAACTGATCCATTGAACCACATATGCCTGTACCGATATATGCACATATATTCACCCTTGACTCTTTAATAGTGGAAGCGAAACAATAACAACATATGTACAGATACATAAATAAAGAAACAAGTTTGTAAAAATAAGTATCACAATGCATAATTAACTACGAATGGATAGACAATTGGAAATTAAACAAAACAACTATAAATACACATACATAGCAAAAAGAACAACAGAAATAAAATAATTAGATCAAACACACAATAATTATCTATGACCATGAGCAGATAAATAAAGTATCAATAACAAGTAAAATACAGAGACGAGATAGAAGGATGCTGGTTACACCACCAAAGGAAGAATTTAACTTTATGCATTCAGAAGATTACTATGAACGCGGGGGAGGGGGGAGAGAAATACTCATTAATAAAGATTTAGAGAAATGCATCTGCGGTACTGGACATACAATGATAGAATAATGGTGTTAAAGATCAAAGCAATGTATTTTAATCTAGCCATTATACAAACATATGCACCAACTCCAGGCCACACTGAAGATGAAATCGAACACTAATACGAATATCTACATCCTACATATTCAAGGCCAGTAAGATCATCAAATATGACTGCAAAACAAAGGTAAAGGAAAACAAAAACATTAAAGGAAAATTTGTATCAGGTACAAGAAACGACAGAAGAGTAAGACTTATAGAGTTTTCTGTGATAATAACATAACCATATTCAATACATTCTATGAACATGACAATATAATATTATATACTTGTAAAAGTCCTAGACGCAGAAAGAAAAACAAGATGGATTTTATTATAATCAACTACAGAGTTAGAAATAATGCAAATAATTTTAAAACATACCTAGGAGCTGATGTCAATTCTGACCACAATTCAGAATTGTGCAAAATTAATGTAAAGCTTAGACAGAGCATAGAAGAACGCAAGATGTACAGGTAGACACATCAGCAATACAAAATCATATAAATGGGATTGAAGCATTAAGAATAAGAGTAGAAAAAAGGATATTTGATAGGGACGAAGTATTGACAAGATTGTCACATTATGTGACAGACCTATTTGATGACCAACAGAAAAAATAGCCAACAATACAAAACAATGATGGACTGGCAATGCTGAAATCTGAGGTGGGAAACGCAATAAAGACAAAAAACATTTAGAAAAGTTGCAGGCGCTAACAACGTAATAAAAACTCTAGATGATGTTAATGTGGAAACTATCACACAACTTTACAATGACATATATGAAACAGGGCATACCTAAAGACCTAAAACCATCTATATTTATACCATCACCAAAGAAGCCCAGGGCTGTGGACTGTACAGAATACAGAACAATTAGACTTATGTAAAACACAGGTTTATATATCGTCTCAATGGGACACCATAGACTATATCTAAAACTAGTGGGTAATGATGGGCAATGATGAACACACCTGTGTTTTACGTAAGTCTAATTGTTGTTACGTTTCACGCAGTTACCTTGTATTGATTGTCATATCAGAATACAGAACAATAAGTTTGATAAACTACATAAACAAAATATTGCTCAAGATAATACATGTAAGAATTAAAAACAAGATAAAAAATGAAATCTGTAAAGAACAATTTGGTTTTAGAGATAAACAAAGAAAGGAACTAGATAATCTATACTTAGTATCCATCTATTGATAGATAAATAGATAGGTCCAAAAAGTATTTATATTTACTACAGCATGCCTTCGACAAAGTTCAACATGAAAAAATTAATTGAATGTCTTCAATATTTAGGCATAGATAGAAAAAGCATCGGACTGATTAGAAATATATATTGAGAACAAACTGTACCAACAAGGTGTGAAAACTGCTACTCATCACACATAGGAGTAAAAAGAGGTGCAAGACAAGGATGAAAACAACTGTCTTGTGCATGGAGACTAGAGTAGTCACTCTCGGAGCTGGGGATATGCAGAACAAGATACTAGAGTAGTCACTCTCGGAGCTGGGGATTTGCAGAACAAGATACTAGCGTAGTCACTCTCTGAGCTGGGGATATGCAGAACAAGATACTAGAGTAGTCAATCTCGGAGCTGGGGATATGCAGAACAAGATACTAGAGTAGTCACTCTCGGAGCTGGGGATATGCAGAACAAGATACTAGAGTAGTCACTCTCGGAGCTGGGGATATGCAGAACAAGATACTAGAGTAGTCACTCTCGAAGCTGGGGATATGCAGAACAAGATACTAGAGTAGTCACTCTCGGAGCTGGGGATATGCAGAACAAGATAATAGAGTAGTCACTCTCGGAGCTGGGGATATGCAGAACAAGATACTAGAGTAGTCACTCTCGGAGCTGGGGATATGCAGAACAAGATACTAGAGTAGTCACTCTCGGAGCTGGGGATATGCAGAACAAGATACTAGAGTAGTCACTCTCGGAGCTGGGGATATGCAGAACAAGATACTAGAGTAGTCACTCTCGGAGCTGGGGATATGCAGAACAAGATACTAGAGTAGTCACTCTCGAAGCTGGGGATATGCAGAACAAGATACTAGAGTAGTCAATCTCGGAGCTGGGGATATGCAGAATAAGATACTAGAGTGGAGGAAGTGGAAGATTGCAGTGCGATATGAAACATCAGCTGCTGAATGAACCAGAAGACCACCCCCCCCCCCAACTTTTTATTCTAGAAGATGGCTCACCACCTCAACCCAGACTTAGCCTTTGCAAAAGATGCTTTAGCTAAAATAGCACAGACGGAGGTTCTGAAGCAGCGTGGTAGAAGTGACCATCGCCCATCAAACTCACTATCGACATTAATCCCACCCATGTTTGACCTCACAATCACGTTGAATATGTAATCTCTTAATTCTCTTCCTGCACGAAACCGACTTGAACTTCATGAATTTCTGCTTCTAATTTGTGATGTATTCTTATCACTATGATCTGTAGTAATATTTGACTTGTTTGACTAAATAGAGCTACTGTTCTATAGATGGCATATAACTGAAGGTCACCTTTCTTTGGCAAGGATATGTTTACTGGCATTTTCCATTCTTCTGGTCATGTTACTTAGGCCTTTGCATAGGCCTATAATAAATTGATAATAAATAAATGGAAAATATTTGAAAATGAAAAAAAAATATTTAAAATATCTCTATATTACAACCAATAGAATCTTGACCAATTACATATTATTGTCTACGCCGAAAATGGTCCTATACTAGAAATATGGAAATTCCGCCACATGAATAAGCGTGAGATCGGTGATGTATTGACATGTTTTGTCAACGTTGTGCTCCAGTTAAAATTTTAACTGAGAATCAATTGCATCTTCGTATCGATCTACGAAAAGTTCCACCGTCGTTAATAACATGAATCCTAGACACAAACCACTCACCCTTTTGTATTGCTCTATATTAAATCGGACCTGGAGCTTTTGAATATTATAATTCTTTCGAGTTACCTCCATTCTGCTCAGATATCGTATACTTAACACCTACAAAATCTAACAGAACTTATATCTACAATTCTAGACATTTATTTACATGATGTCGTTACCAACGTTGTGCTCCAGTTAAAATTTTAACAGAGAATCAATTGCCTCTTTGTATCGATCTAACGAAAAGTTCCACCGTCGGTAATAACATGAATCCTAGACACACACAATGCACCCCTTTGATTTACGCCTTTGATTCTACGCCATTTATTTCATATAGATCAAATACCGTAGAGATACTGTGCAACGCCTCTTGATGCCCGTTTCTTATATACAACACATTAATTATCGAGTAGTTCTTCGATTAATCAGTCCCTGGCAAAATAGGTCTGGACACGTTTCAAAAACTGACTTACACCAATTCTCCAAGTTCTCGTCGTACAAATAAACAGCACTAACGCCGGGTACAATTCAAGCTCATGACTGCTGAACATGAGTACTACTTCATAAACAGTTCCCATAAACTGGGTATACATGAATAGATGTAATGAGGTGGTTTGGGGGATGAAAGCCGTTTCTGTTAGTAGTTGCAGATACCAAGTTTTATTACACGAGCGGAAATACTTTGATAAATCATATTTCAAATTCTTGCAGAAATTGGCATTGGCCTTGACTCGTCAGGAATTTTAACATCTGACTTTACAGGGCAAAATACTAGCTGAATTTGATCTTCCAAAGCTACAAACGGCAGCCGCGCTTATGTCTGTATCTTGTCCTTTTACCTGTGACAATAACGATTTTACAGATATTTAAATTCCGGTTTTCTATAACCAATATTCCAAAAACATTCAAACTCTGTTGTTTAAACAATAACGCTATCTTTAACGCACTGGATAGAACTAAATAATATTTTATTTAGATACATGTAAGATAAAGGTGTAGACGTTGGTATAGTTGGATCTCTTTGCTGATTATTGTGAGATTGTTTTAAAATTAAAGATAGCGTTATCGTCCGTTTGAATATTTGAATTCGATGTTATTTGTCATCATGAATGACAAATAGCAACCTGCCACTAAAGTAAATATTTTCATTTAACTAAAATAATAATCGCTCTTTGCCCTTGAAAATTTCCCTTGAAAAATACTTCCTATAAGTATTTTAAATATTTCAGAACTAGTTAGGGTAAGGTCTTTTTAGCGTCACTTTGGCAACAGTCTGTTTCACTTGACCTTCCTATTTAACAGTATTTACTACAGTACAAATTCAAAATTACTGTAACATTATCTATTGATAAATTATCTGCCCCATAGTTACTGCCCCATGACCAGCTTCTTGGTCCCCAATTAATGGGACCACAAAATAACAGTACCAAAATAAAATCAATTGTGTTTTATAATTTTTGTGTATGTGTAGACGTATACAATATGTACAACTTACTATAACATTATTCTCCCCTAACATCACTTTCTCTTATAATAACTACCACACCCCCAACCCTTAGTGGTCTCCTTGGTGGTCATCTTAAATATCATTAATCCTTCTTTGCTCTTTATTACAGGTTAATCCTTCGGTACTGTACTGGAGGCGTGTTCACAGCCAACATTTTAATGTTATGCACCCAACCATTTAGCCTATGTTATAGTTTTGGCATATGTCGTGTTGTTAACAAAAATTACGTAACTATCAGACCTGGCGGCAGATTAGTCGACTCTAAAATCAAATGGCTAATGTAATCGCAGATGTCTGTTTATTGAGCTTGCCAGCAACAGCTAAAGATGATGTACTTAACTTACAAACTCGAAGACTTATACAGCAAGAAAACATGTGCTGTCAGGATTATCCATTGATTCTTATCTTACCACAATGAGGGATCAGCGTAACGCAGTGGTTAGTGCACTGGCTTCGCATATGAGTGGTCCTGCGTTCATTCCCCAGGTGAGGCGGAAATGTTTTTCAGATCGCAACGGCTCCCGGGTCGACCCAGCCTTAAATGGGTACCGAATTAATCCGGGAAGTAAAGACTGCGAGAGAGGGGAGATTGCTATCGCCCTCATTTGCAGAGCCACTGAATAGTGAGATCGCTAACATCTCATACCCCTACAGCATTAATAAAAACTATGGGTTACTTTACTACCACAATGATGGACAGATTCAGTGGAAATGCAATGTAATGCGTTCGCCAGCGCATATATGTAAAGGTCGGCAGTGTTTGTAATTCCTAACCCCAACCGTGAAACCACCCCTCTCCCTCAAATTGTAAATCCTCTCTCTCTCTCTCTCTCTCTCTCTCTCTCTCTCCAAAAACAAAAATATGTTGTCTCTCCTCAAAGCAATATTTGTCTATACTCTGTTCACTTTAAAAATGAAGTTGGTCACAACACACCCCCATATTACTCCGCGATACCAGGTAATTTTTAAACAGTTGATGACATGTAAACACAATATTAAATAAAACATTTAAAAACAATTTAAAACAATTTTTAAACAACATTTAAAAAACAATTTCAAACGACATTTAAAAACACTATTATTGGGCACTTGACAATCGAGTATAATGATTATAATGCGTTCTGCGTCCAACAACCAATCAGAAGCACTGACTCGCTTCATTCTTATAGTGAACAGTGTATACTGCGCACTAACAAAGGGACATAATAAATATAATGTTTATGCAGTTTATGTTTGGAACGCGTATCTCCTATTTGATTATTTCCCTTAGCTGTGTTCATCAGTTTAACTTTATTATTTATTTATAAATTATTTTTAATTTATTATTATTTATTTTTATTATTTATTTTTATTATTTATTGTTATTATACATTTATATTATATAAATATGTTTAGGGTTATAGTTTGGGTTAGTTATGTTTTAGGATTAGTTATGTAAGAACTAACCCTATAAAATGAATATTGAAATTAATTATTTGAATAAGTTTTATATTAATTGATCCTAAAATAAGTAGGGAGACAATAGTTCCAAGCAAGAACCGTGTATGCTAACACTGCTTATTTGCCCGTACTCAGTTTTGTAAAATAAATTAGGTTAAATTTTTTTGAGCTTATGGTTTATTTTGTTAAAAATGTGGTAATTAGGGGAATCATGCAAACCAGCAGTTTCTACAGAATATTCGAAACCGTTCTTTCACAAAAGCTGCTGTCCATATCCATTATTGATTTGTGTTACACCTAAATAATGAAGCCCCATATGTGTGTAGAGCTCAAACTCTACACACTAAGCCTTCAATTCTATGTCTTAATGATACAAACCAATAACGTTTAACTACATATGAAAACTATTCCCGTTCTAGAACATTATTTTCCTTTTATTTGAACAAGAGCGTAATTTCAAAATAGGAAATCTTGAAATCGGCAGTTCCATCACAATATTCGCAATCTATTGTCTATTGTCTAGATAGACAAAGAGATAGTCCCACAACTCCATCTCATTGCATTAGAAAAGAAAAAAGGCGCAGGTCCTGTTACACGCAATAGCGGTGCTCTACTGAATTTTACGCACCATTGATAAATAATAAATACAATGTTTATTTCTCATTGACATTTGTTTTACTATTTATTTGTTATATTTGTTACCAGTGTTTTGTTATTTGTGGCATTCTCCACCTTGTTGGATATCCTCTGAAAGTTTGGCTATTTATACTCATATAAGATCCTAAGTATCAACTTCTAATTTCTGTCAATTCACCCGGATGTTATCGGGAGTCGTGTTGTCATATCTGTTGCTATTATTTTGCTTTTCTCGGTGTTTACTTTCATACCATACTTTTTGCAAGTTTGTTTCAAGTTTAAAAGTAAGTTCTTGAAATTCTTTTTCCACTGCCAGCAATAAGATCAATATCACCTGCAAACTGGTAGTTGCACAGAGGGTGGCTAACGATTGAAATTGTTGTTTGGTGGTTCTGTAGTGTCTTTTGAACGATGTGCTCCAATTATATATTGAACAGCAATAATGATGATATTCATTTTTGCTGAACGTATGCAGTTATTTTGAAAAAGACTCCAATATTATCACTAATTAAAGAAACACTAACTATTACTTTGTATAGTGCTAATGATTTCTATTATATTTCTGACAATATTAAAATTTCTCATAATTGTTCAACTTATACAACACAATAGAAGGTTATAAAGTTTGATTTTCACACCGAAACTGTGATGCTATGTTTCCACGTTAAATTAAAATAAAACATAGCAGCTAAAACCATCTCCATTCTTATCTTTAATTCTCATGTCCAATTTTCCATGGCTGCATATAAAGGACCGAGGTAGTTGAAAGTATTAACCTCATGGAGTTTCTGCGCATTCGTCTCTATATTGACATGTACCTGTACTGTTAATGCAGATCTTACTATTTTCGTTGTTGATTTCCATTCCAACTTATCTATTAGTTCTTGTAGTTATTGTTTTGACCCAGCTATAAGATTAACATCGTCAGCGAAGCACAAACTGCAAATAAGGCGACATCCAATCGATATAGACGTGTTGTAATTCTGAAGGCTCTCGTGTATTATGTGATATAGGTATATGTTGAAATCCACTGGAGATGTTATACATCCCTGTCAAACCTCCACATCTGAACTCACCAATTGATTGTATTAATTGATAACACTATAGGGGATGGTGTAATAATCTACACTGGTGGATCTTTTCATTCGTAATCAACTCTGTTCATAGACATTTTTCACAAGGTCGGGGAATGAATACTGTCAAAGAATCCACTAGTGCCTTTACTATAGCCGCGAGCAGTCTTATGACGAAGATAAAGGCTATGACGGAGACAATGTCATTTCTGATGTCACAGAACTATTCTCATGTATGCATTCTCAGTACCTGTTGAACATGATCCGCAAAGTTGAAGCTGGAGTCCTCCGTCATCAATGGGTGCAGTTGCTGACACAATCTATAACCACAAATAATCCTTTATTTATTCTTTCCAGGATGTTCGAGTGGTGAGTTTAATGAGAGAGGCGATACAATAGAGAACATGGAAAGCGTATCAACGTTCCGATGACCTTCCAGTACGACAACTCGGGTCTTGACACGATAAGCAAAATTGGGTGTAGTATGTCGCAGGTCAAGCGCACACGGCGCAGCGAGCTGAATCAGCCACCATGGTGGAATAACAACATAGAAAAAGCATGGAGGAACACACTGCAGGCCGCCAAGGCCTGGCAGAATGCACGCAACTCCGACAGCGCACCATCCAACAACGTAACGGTATTGAAGCAGACCGTAGACGATACCATGTTACTCTTCAAGACATGGGCTCAGCAAGCCAAAGAAGAAAGCTGGAATGAAGTCTGCAAGCAGATCAGTTCAGACAAATCCCTTAAGACGTTCTGGCGTTTTCAGCGAAGCATGAACTGAAATGTTCAAAGAGTCGGCATACCTGATTTTCAATCCATTGATCTGACATTGCAGAAATCAGACGAAGATAAAGGAAAAGCTTCCTTGAGCATTACGTTCAACAGACGGACCGAACAATCTAGATGTCAGGCGGGGGATTATCAACACGCTGTCTAGTCTGTGTACGGAGGCTGAGTGGAATGAGAGCATATACATTACTGCAGAGGCCGTTCAGGTCACTCTGAAATGGTAGCGGAACACTTCCCCAGGCCCTGACGTTATACGATACGTTGACTTCGCCATCCTTAAGGAGAATTATATAAACGAAGTGGTTGGCGAATTTAACGGAAGCATAAAGAACGGTACTATCAAGGATGAATGGCTGCACAGCTACCTATTGCTACTCACGAAGCCCAATAAAAACCATGTCAGATCAACGGCTACTGAATCATAACGATGCAGAACACCACAGACAAACCTATTGAGAAGATTGTAGCACAGCATCTCGCTTGAGACATGGAAGAGAGTTGCATTTTTTCGAGCACACTCGGAGGCTACAGCCGTCAAAAAGAAACATGGCGCAAGGTCGCTGTTTTTGCCTACGACGTGTTCGAGAGCTTCCATGCAGGTCTGGAAACGTGTGCTTTCGCTATTGAGGACGCGTATAACAGAGTGCTGTTCCAGTACCTCATCAACACGCTCTTGCTGTTTAATGTTGACCCTTTTGTCTTCAGATGGATATCAGTGGTGTTGCTCGAGAGAAAGATGGCTCTCATGTGCGGTGGTTGGACATCTAAATCCATAACAATACGTCCAGGTCCACAGCAAGCTCCCACGTGTGAAGGGAATCAGGATCAAGACAGGCAAATCGTGGATGGGTCGGACCGAGGATACCGTTAAAAATATATGTGCCCCAGAAGACATAACTCCTTGCGATGAATGGATACCTATTCCCACGGTCTTTCAAGAGGCAGTCAAGATCATCATTACACTCAATAGATAGTACAGGAACTCAGTCCCGTGGGCGTGGTTGATGAGGCCAAGGCACTAGTCTGTGAGAATACCGATTTCTTCTCTTCTTTCGTTCACTTGAAACATGTCTATATCTGTAATTCTGTCTCCTTAATAAAACTCACTGTCTTTTGTAGTTCATACAGTGTCCCATATAGCTTTGATTCCAGTGTTGTTTCCTCTGGCCAATATGTCTGCCTCAGCGTTTCATGCTCAGAACACTCTTGAAGTATATGTTTGGCACTCTGTGCTGCCTGTCCATATGTACACATGGCCGTGTTACCAATCTTGAACTTTGTATACATGTGACTGCGGAGTCGGTTGTGTCCTGTTCTGAGACGTAGAATTATAACTTGTTCTGATCTGTTCATATTGTGATAGTCATCTTGTGTTGGTGTTTGTGCTTTCTTATTGACTTGATCATCTGTTTTTTTCTGATGGTAGGTGATTGGTATATCTGGTTGGTCTTCGGCAGCACCTTCCTTAGCCAGTTGGTCTGCTTTTTCATTATCTGGTATTCCACAGGAAGAGGGTATCCACTGCATGGTTACCCTATACTGGTAAGACAATTCACTAAGTAGTTTTTTTTTAAGTCTGTTAGTTTTCCAGACTGGAGAGCTTGAATCACTGACCTTGCATCTGTCAGGAATACCACAGGCTGTAGGTCAGAGTTGGAGTTCAGCAGTTTTTTAGCTGCCACACTAATTGCCTGGATTTCTGCATCATAATTATTGCAGAATTTTCCTGTCGGTGTTCTGATTGTATCTCTAGGCTTGTGTGGATATTCTATATATACACCTGCACCTCCATTCCTCACAGCATTCTGTGCTGACCCATCTGTGTACACTCTGACCCATATATCTTGTGGATATTCCTCATCCAGGAAACTGAGGGTGACTGTCATTCGCTGCACACTGTTCTGTTCGTCCTCGCTTAGTATTCCTTTCACATGGGTCTGAATGTATATTGGCATTCCATGGCTTTCACTCCACGGGGATTGCTCTGGTACAGACCTTAAGGGGCTGTCAACTTCAGGTAGGTCTGTAAGTTGTCTACGGAGTCGTTTAGCTTGATGGATAAAGCTGTTCCTTTTCAGTCGTCCCATTGCTAGATTTTGGAATCTTTCCTTCATTGGATGACTTGGCATACACTGAAACTTTTCTGCTTGAATTAGTACTTTTGTGTCTCTGCGTTCGCCAAGTGTTTGCATTCTTCCCATTTTCTGCATCTCTGCTATGGGTGTTGATTTCATTGCTCCCAACATTATTCTAAGTGCCTGGTTTTGAACTTTATCTAGATCTTGTAATGTGGTATTTGATGCAGGACACCACGCAGCTGAACCGTATTCCAGGTGTGGTCGTATGCCTTGCTGGTAAAATTTACTGAGTATATTTCCACTGGCTCCCCATGTGGTTCCACTTAGTTTTCTCAGGATAGCTAGCTTCCTCCTGGCTTTTGTTGTTGCTTTGTTTATGTGCTGCTTCCATGTCAGCTTATCATCAAAAGTAACTCCGAGGTATGTGGGTTGTTTGTCTTCTTTCAAGAGCTCTCCATCTATCTTGATATGACCAGCTTTTTGTTTTGGTGAGAGGGTAAAGAGTGTAGTGCTGCACTTATCTGTGTTAATGCTGACGCACCATCTATTAGCCCATAAGGTTAGGGCATCGATAGCTCTTTGTATTTGTTTAGTGGCCACTGTTGCATGTTCTTCCGTGCACCAGATCACCAGGTCGTCAGCATACATTGCCACTTTGATCCCATGTGGTAGTTCAGCAACTAGGTCATTGATGTAAACCAAGAAAAGTGTGGGTGACAGGACTCCTCCCTGGGGGACTCCATGACGCAGTAGAACTTTCTTGCTCTTGCGACCATCTAATTGTACCCTGGCTCTTCTATTATGTAGGTATGCTTTTACCCATTTGTACATTCTTGAGCTAACCCTGCAATTTCGCAATTTCTTTAGGAGCCCTTCTTTCCAGACCTTATCAAATGCTTTCCTGAAGTCTATCCATGCTGCTAGTACCAGTTTCTTTTCTTGGAAGGCATCCTCAATCTCTTGGGAGAGGTAGGTTGCCTGATCTTCAGTAGAGTAGCACTGTCTGAAACCTGCTTGCTGTGATACCAGAAGGTTTTCACTTTCAAGGTACCACTGCATCCTAAGATTGATAATGCGTTCCATTGTTTTACATAGACAGCTTGTGAGGCTGATGGGCCTGTAGTTGGAGACTGTGTTGCCATCTTTTCCTGATTTGAGGAGTGGTATCATT
Source organism: Meghimatium bilineatum (assembly GCA_034231615.1). Classification (NCBI taxonomy): domain Eukaryota; kingdom Metazoa; phylum Mollusca; class Gastropoda; order Stylommatophora; family Philomycidae; genus Meghimatium; species Meghimatium bilineatum. The sequence goes on from CM067316.1 coordinate 30,772,956, forward strand.
ATTGCTTCTCTCCACGCCTGTGGTACATTACCTGTGGACCAGCTTGTATTAAAGATCTGCAGTAGCTTTGCTCTTGCTGCACTTCCCAGGTTTCTAATCATTTCATTGGACACTCCATCAGCTCCAGGGGTCTTTTCCTTTTTCAATTTGGATATTGCATGCTCCAGTTCTCTCAATGTGATTGGTGCCTCCATGACTTCAGGTATAGGTTCACCTTGTCCAATGTTTTGCTGGTTCTCTCGAACCTCCTGTTGTTTGTCTGGGCTGACTTTGACGTTATTGTCTTCTGCAAAGGAATCTGCAAAGTAATCAGCTGCATGTTTACCTGTTAAAATGTTTCTATCTTTATAAAGTGTGATCCTGGTATTTCTCCCTGTACCTTCATCATTTAGTTGTTTTACAAGTTTCCATAATTTCCTAGTATCTCTTTCTAGGTTCAGCGACTCTGTTTTTTCTTTCCAGCTGCTCCGTCTGGCTTGTAACTTGGCTCTTTGAAATTTAGCCTTTGTTTGCTGATATTTGTTGTGATGTTCTTGGCTAGGTCTGTTCTCAGCCTGCTGTCTAGATGTTTCCATCTCATTTTGCAGCTTTTCCAGTTCATCATTCCAGTAGGGTTTGTAGTTTTTGCGTGCCCCCCTGGGTATGGTTTTACTAGCAGCATGTATTATACATCTATTAAATTCACTCACTGCTCTATTGATGTCTTTGTCCAAGTTCATGTCCTTAGCTAGAACACTGGTTAAATGCTGGTACATTTTCCAGTCTGCCCTTTTATAGTTCCACCTAGTGAGCGTGCTGCTGTCCGTGGTAAATTCATTGTGGATTTCCAGAAATACTGGTCTGTGGTCACTACCTCCAAGCTGCTTTCCAACAACACGTGTGATGTTCCATTCCAAGTCTGGTGAGTGGAATGCTAGGTCTGGTGTAGAGGTGGTGTGCCATGCTCTCGAGTAGAAGGTTGGCAAGTCTGCTGGCTGGTTAATAAGGATGAGATTATTTTCATCCTGCCAGCTCTCAAGTTCCTCACCTCTCTTGTCGATATGATCGTAGCCCCAGCTCTGAGAGTGGCTGTTGAAGTCACCACACACCATAAGTCTCTCTTTGTCTGGAATTGTGTCTAGTGCCAATGGTTTATCATTTGGGCAGTAGTAGTTCAGGAGATGGAATTCTGCACTGTCTGTTTTTAGGTGGAGCATCTGGTATTCTGCCCCTTCCATATATACTTTCAGCTGACATGCGCTGATATTGTTTTTAACAAGTGTCAGAATTCCACCCTTTCGCCTGTCCTTTCGGTCAGATCGGTAGCACTGGTAGCCTCTGATTTTGAAGGCTATGTCGCTGCTGAGGTGTGTTTCTTGGATACAGCATATGTTAACTTGTTCTTCACTGAGGACATTTTCAAGTTCCAATTTTTTGCTGTATCCATCTCTTTTACTGTTGACACCCTCAACATTCCAGTGCATTATTTTTATTGGTCGTTTGTTTGTTTGGCCAGTAGCTCTATTCCCTTGCCTCCTGGCTCCTCGGGGCAATTGAGAAGGACTTCCAGTAACTGAGGTTGGGCCCTTTCGAGGTATAGGGCCCGGCACCGTCCCTGCCTGAACGTCCGCCACAGGGCAGGCACCATAACTATTTATAGATGTAGACATGTTTCCATTGTGTTTTGTGCGTGGCATCCTGATTATCTGTGCGCCTTTTGGCTGGATGCCTCCGTCTTCAGCACTCTGCTTACTTGGGCAGGACTATGGTCCTGCTCGAGTGGGACTGCCCGACCAGTTTTAGTTTCCAGCCCCTGATGGCTGAACTAAGCCCCATCACCTCTGCACGGTGCTGGTCTCGATGGAGAGAATACCGATGACACAGATGTTGTGATTTACACGGACGGGTCGATGATCCATCACCACCGTTGCGTATGGTCCTTTACTGCAAGATCTAAAGGAAGAACAGTACAAGAAGCCAGTGGTGCCTTTACCGCAACAACAAGCAGCCTAACAATGGAAGTATTCGCAGTAACGCAGGTGCTATGCTGGCTGGAATAGCAAACATATTCCCATGCATATGCATACTAAGTGATTCTCTGAATATGATTCAGAAAGTAAAAACAGGTGTTGTACGTAAGGAATGGGTGGAGTCATTAGAGAGAGCAAAAATGCGAGCATCATTCCGAAAACTCACGCTTCTTTTTGTCCCCGGACACGCGGGCGTGGAGGGAAACGAACGAACCGACCAATTAGCTAGCTTCGCCACCACAACAGACGGTCAGCCTATAGACCGAGCCGAAATACTCCTTGTTATTCATGAATCCTCACTATCAGAGGATTTTGAGATGAATGAGTATGAGTCAATATAGAGAATGCGAGAATTTGGAGTGACGATTGGCGTGGCCCCCGACAAAGATATCAAAAAGAGTAGTGAACCAACATAGAACCGGAACCATCAGCCGTTATACCCTGAGAGATTTACTGCAGTGGAGATCTGAGCACCTATGGACGTGTACGGTGTGCGAAGACGATAATCAACATACCTAATACCTAATGGCGATAATGGTCACAGTATTAATAGGTACATCAATAGGTTGATCTGATATAATTTATCCGTTGAGGGACCTCGACAGCTCAGAAAAATTTTCAAAAGTGTGAATCATGGTCGCTCTCAAGACTGTGTGAAATTGGTGTAAAGAGCGGAATAGCCCGTATGTGTTAATACAGCTTTTTTTTTTTTACCAACCCTTCGAGTGTTGCTGTTAAATAAGAATTAATTGAGGATTGGTTCATTACGGTAAGCTTACAGTAACCATTATTAATGGTAATAAAATAATTATTATTAGTAGTAATTATGGAAGCACTAGCAAAATAATAAAGATTATATTTGAAATATCATTATTTTCTATAAGAAACTATTCTACGTGGAACTTTTGTCGGTGGAAGAAGTAGTAGAAGACGAAATAATGTATGGATTAATAAATATAAAAGAATTGGCAGGATTAAGAATCAAATTATGAACGTTTGTTATTTTTTAGGTATGACTATTTATGTAATGATGTTTCCAGAGTGACATACCTACTACCCTGAAGGGTTATGAGTCAGAAGATGATGGTGATGGAGTTCATTGCTTTGAAAATGAACGCTCTTCTCGGAGGTGTAAAACCTGCAAACGAAAGGGAATATAATGTGTGTGTGCGTTCGTTCGTGACGTGCGTGCGTGGATGCGTGTTTATTAAAGTATCAAATATAAATTGCATCACTTTGTTTTCAATTTTCTTCACTAATTCAATCAACTGGTGTGTGTGTGTTTGTGTGTGTATCTGTGTGTATGAGTGTGCATGTGCGTATGCGTGTGCGTGTGTGGGGGCGAGATGTTCCTTGAGAGGCATGAAACTTAATAGCCATTTAGAAACAGGCTCACGACCTTCAAGACTTAGAAAAAAAAAAGAATTATCTTTCAATATACAAAAATATGTAAGAAGGTACAAAGAAGTGAATGAGATGTCAACCGCTGATAAAAGAAACGAGTATTTCTACAATGAATTAACAACATAAACAAAGAAAACAATTGTACCATTAAATGTAATATTAAAACGTAGAGTAGAAAGTAATACTACTACACATTTTTCGGTCACATGAGAATGAACTGAAACCAAATACCAATAAGAGTATATAACAAAAGAATATCCGGACATATAGTCATAAAACCAAGAGAACGATGGATAGAAAACATCAAAATAACCTTGAACACGCATGGCATGTATGAAAGGCAACCGATGTGATACATCTGGCATTGAAACGACAAATGAGGCTCCTATCCCTACGTTTAACGGCAAGTATGAATATTATCCTGATGAAAGACAATAGACGATAAACTAAAAAGTAGAAATTATGATAGTCCTAGAGGGATATAACGGAGCGATGGAAGAGAGAGAGAGAGAGAGAAAGAGAGAGAGAATTAGATATTCAGCGATCCATTTCAGGAGACCTTTGATGTGAAAATTATCTTCATCTGATTCAATTGGGTGCTGTTCTAGTCGAGTTGTCGCTGCAATGGCTTACGTAGTAGAAGCAGACTGGAATAGTGTAACAACTCCCAAGTGTAACCAATATCGCTTTGACATGTGTCTTTTAGCATCTTTCTGCTGCTAGCCCCGGGTCTCTTTGTCTACAGTTGTTCAAAGTGAAACATGATGTTTTTATGTGAATAGTTAGTAAATTATAAATATATAATTATTCTAAAAATATACCCCTTTCGTGACAGCGATATGTGCTTTGTGTCATGCTATCATAGCCGTAAATAAGACAATGATTATAATGTTATGTTATTGCATCTAAAAGGTAAGAGCGGTTAATATAAATTTGAGTACGCTTACAATGCAGTTCGTTAGTTCATGTGCTCAATTTAGTGCTTCTAGGCGTGTCCTTCTGTACAGATGATTGATTTCAAGTACAGAATCTCACATTAATATTGTACATGTTTGTTGTTACCTTTCATACATGTTTGTATTAACATATGTATTTGTATGTATTTGAATATGCATACATATATATATATAATATATATATATATATATATATATATATATATATATATATATATATATATATATATACTATATATATATATATATATATGTATATGTTAACATTTGTGTGTGTAAATTTTTGTACGATTTTTTCGTTTGCGTATATGTATGCATATTTCAAGTGACATATTCTTTCCAGAACCTTGTCTTCGTCTGTGGATACTCTGAACGCCTTTCTGTTCCAGGCAAGCAGGCCTGCATTCGCCAGAGACATGTGCATACATTCTTCGATGTCACTGTTCCATCGTCTTCTTGGTCTTCCTCTTCTTTTCTTGCCTCAAACTCTCCCCTCTAGAATCAGACTTTCGATGCCATCATGTCGCTATAAATGTCCAAAATACTGTAGCTTCCTTCTTTATGATCGTATTTACCAGCCACCCTTCATTTAATTTTAGTAATTTCAAAACTTCGATGTTCTTCTTTTTCTTTGTCCAGGATATTCGTAGGGACTTTCATTTCATTTCAAATGAATTTATTCTTTTGGATATTGTTTTGTTTAAAGTCCAGTCTCGCATCCATATTTTGCCACTGGAAAAACATATGATCTTAAAAGGATTATTTTAGTTTCGTTGTTACTACTTTGCCATAACTTTCCCATTTGTGTTAATTTGAGTGTTGCAATTGCAAGTCTTCTTCTAATCTCGACTGAACAATCTTTGGAATCACTGTATCCATTGTGAATTTCCAGGTCCCTTACTCTCTTGGGTTGCCGTTTCTTTCGAGAGAAAAATCCGTTAATTTTACGCCAAAAGGAAAACTCTTTCATTGAAGGAAGGCGGATGTGTATTTATTTATATTTGCATAGGCCCTATGTTTATTGTATGTATACATTTAATTGTGCAAATGTATAATATTTATAATTATTTATATATGAATGTAATTTTTAATGTTCATAATTTGTCTTACAACATGTGAGATCGAATGCCTGAAAAGAGCCGAAAAACTGAGAAATGATGAAATCAGGAGAATTGGTATGACCATGCACAGAATACATCGAGAAACAACCAAACAAAAATGGTTTGGACACATTATAAAAATGAACCATAGCCAACTTCCAACAAGAACATACAACATAAGAAGATCCGATTACAGGGTCAGAGGAAGACCTATAACAAAATGATAGATAACATCAAGACAACACTGAGCACATACGGAATCATGCAACCAACGTGACACATCTGGCTTTGGATAGACAAATAAAGCTCCCAGTCACCACCCTTACACTTAACGGCAAGCGTGGATATTCTGACAGTTTTACACCTGTGGATAGACAATACAGTGTGTGTTCGCGTATGTGTATGTCTACTGTGTGTACTGTATACTGTATGTGTGTAGATCAGGATGAGATAATGTGGTCGACGAATGGCGCACTCCTCCACAATTTAAAGAAAATTCAGCAGATCAAATACTGAACTATCATCATCCATCATCATCAGCTTACACAACGAGTCATGTGGTGATAGGGATGTGACGAATTGTTGTTACGTTTCATGCAGTATTACTTTATCAATAGATTGTTATAATCAAAGAGGAACGACAAATAGATTTAATTCATGAACATAACAAATATTCTGTAGCAACTTTCAGTAATTTTGTGAGAATTGTAGATATTCATTAGTATGACGGTGTTTCTCCTTCACAAGCGAAGATGAACATGGCATGAAAAACAATAAAAAATATGGTGAACAAGTAACCTTTTTGTGATGGTTGATAAGATAATGATGAAAGCCATGACTTGCGAGATAAAAATTGGATTAAAGTGAGGGATAGTTGCCTAATGTCGTCAGCCTCACTCTCTCGTCCCTACAAATATGGTCTGGATGGCAAGATGAGTCAAGAAGACTGAGTGTGTGTCGGAGTGCAGTAGATGAACGGGGTTCCTTACTGTCTCACCGTGCTCTTCGACGCTAGCTGGATGGCGCCTTTCTGCCCAGTGTCCCATGTTAGTTGAACTCCTTTGCTAAGTCCGCTGCAGACTTTACATGTTGGGCAGGACATGGGCTTATACATCAGAAGCTATGGGTGCAGATCAGATTTGCCGCCTTCACTGATTTTAAGCGCCGAAGGGATTTCGTATGTGTGGTTGCTGTTGCATGCCTACAGCGGTTATTATCTACTAGTGAGAGCTAGATAGAAGAATAGTTGGAGGAGGAAACGTTTGGGGCCATTAGCTCTTGAGGATACCCCTATTCTATCCAAGTGATCACTATCGCCATTAAGCATGACTTGATGTTTCTCCGCTCCTGTCAAAGCTTTCTGACTTCAAAACTTTTGCAGTTGTTTGTGGTGCATTTAATATGGATGTAAAATTCCATTGCTATTTTTCCATAATCAAAGACTATGAAACGCAGTGACTATGACACTGAGCTTTCAAAACTTGTGTCACTGTGCTCCTGTGAGACACATTTCATCAACATCAGGTACCATACCGGCTGACGTAGGATGTCATGGCTCTCCGCAGCTCTCTGTCCACAGTATTATGTATCAAGGTCGTTGTTTCCTTGCCTTGCCAGGTTGTCAAACTGTCTAATATATTCTCACGTTGTCGCCCTCTGTCTCTGTTGCCTTCAATTTTTCCTGTTGTGACTATGTTCTTCAAACCTGCCTGTCTCATGAAGTGGCCGAAAAAAAGAAGATTGCCGTTTTCTTATATTGTTGATTAAGGTCCGTTTCGCATTTGACTCTTTCAACAACTCTACATTAGTTTTTCTGGAAGTCCATGGTTATTCTCAGCATTCTTCTGTAGAACCACATCTCTTTTGCCTCTACTTTCCCACTGTCCAGTTTGTTTATTGTCCAAGATTCGCGCCCATATGTTAGTAGACACATTGAATAGCCGTAAAACATAACAGAGCTTTTTTGACTCTTCATTTTGTTTGCCATTCTCTTCATTACTCAAGTTTGCTTTCCATTTACTAGTACTTAATATAATTATATCTATTGGGTCTAACTTGACCGGGTCACATCGCGAACATGAGTGTCATAGCGGTATGCAGATACCTGTTGATTGGTGTGTGAATAGTTACAGGATTTCGAAAAGCTGGTGGACAGAAAAAGCGTTTCAAAGACACGCTCAAGTCATCCTTGAAACATCTTAACATTGACGTAGGCGCTTGGGAGAGCCTCGCTCAGGATAGAACAGCATGGCGTTACAGCATTAGAACGGGAGCACTAGCGGCAGAAGAATTCAGACAAGAAACTGCAAGACAGAAGCGGACACGTAGAAAAGAAAAAGCATCTCAACCTCACACAGATACCTTCTATTGTTGTCAATTCTGTAAAAGAACATTTTGTGCGCGCATTGGACTTGCTAGTCATTTAAAAACTCACTATTAACTTTATTATTTTATTATTTATTGTTATTATTATTATGGTTGAGTTTTTGGTCATCGTCGATCACGACGGACGAACATCATCATCAGTTACACTATCCAAGGTTTTACTTCCCAAACTTAATAACATAAAAACACAAGTTAGTAGTGTAATCCTTAGCATATACAGTAACATCCATGACTTGGAACATGTCACATATGTCTAACATATGTCAGAAAGCATAATTCAGTGTATTTAAACACAATTTATGGCAGCCATCCTGCCACCATGTTGATCACGTGAACCTACAGTATACATTATTACATGCCCACATGAAGAACATTACTAACATTTTCAGAACCAGTGATAATGTTGACGCTTTATTTATTGAACAAACTTGCTTATATACATAGTAACAATTCACAAAAGTAGTCAATAGTTAGTAAACGTACGTAGTTAAACAGTTGGAACTCTAACTGAGTGTTTCATCCTTTCTTCTCCTTTCAACTGTTGCAATTTCTGTTGTGTTGTAGTAGTTGGACATAAAATGGGTTAAACTTGTGTTTATCCATAAAAAACATGCAATGTTATTGCATCTGATACGCATCACAGAGCGCTGATACAACCTGGCAAAAGGCGGACGAGACCAAAAAAGCGGCGTTGCTGGCACACTATACCGCACAAATTGGTCAGAGAAATGTGGAGCCATATCAAGAAATCAGGAAAACGAAAAAAGACGTGTAAGAACTTGAGCATGGAAAAACATATGATAATTACAGTTGAAGACACTAAAAACTACAAAAAAAACAACACCTGAACCAGATGACATTAGATACAATGACATTCATCTCGGGGAACAGATGAGGAGTTGAGAGAGTTGGCAGACATTTCAATAATAGCCTTTTAAGGGACACAGTAAAAGAAGATTGGTTGCATAGCTATTTAATCCCACTACCAAAACATGTAGGATACAAGGATATCATATCAGGATACAAGGCTACAGAATAATAACAGTGCAAAGTACGATAGGCAGGCTTTTAGAAAAAATTGTGGTCTGGAAGGTATCGAGTCATCTTAAGAGAAATAAGTGTTTACAAACGTTGTTAGGTGGGTATCGCCCAGGAAAGAATTCATGGCAGAATGCAGCCATCTTTGCGCAGGATGTTTTTGAAACGTTCGATTCGAACATGGATGTCCTGGATGTCTTGATGGACCAACTGTTAAATCTTGCAGTAAATTCTTTTGTCGTGCGGTGGGTTGGTGTGGCCCTGCTGCAAAGGATAGTAGCTCTATAGTGTTTAAATTGGGTATTGGCAGCAACAATTATTAGCCCGGGTCAGCCTGTGATTTTCAATGTAGAAATACTATCCTTTGCAGAGCCGCACGACAAAAGGATTTACTGCAATATTTAACAGTTGATCTAAAAAGAAACATGTGGCATGGTTGTCTTTACCATGTGTTTGGTCTTGGAAAACCACGTCACGAATGCCTTAGAAATATTTACCACTGCTCAAGTATTTCTACATCAGTTCGTCAGTCTGTCCAGCTTCCCTTGTAGTTCCACGACGCACTCTTCTCGATTTCTGCTCTGCCTATACACCAGGATGTCATCAGCATAAAACTTGTATCCATGTATCTTGATTTATTTTATTTCAAAGGCTTTCATTGAGGTCTTCAATGACTTTGTAGCGCTTCCCTTGGCCACCTTGAGATAATATGCCCTTCTGCAACTCACCATAGAGAAGTATCTTTGGCAGGTGATAATCTGGAATACCTACCAGATGACCTGCCCAATGAATCTGTGTCTGCATCAGAATAGTGTCAATGCTAGTTAAATAAAATATGACGCTCTGAAAACACATGGCAGGCAACAATAAGAGAGGACAATAATGCTGAATATCAGAAGTTTTTATTTTATTATAGACCAGGCATGACATAAGCAACACTGTCTAGAGTCTGACCATGAACAGTGGGAGAACATCCATCCATTCCTGGAACTTGCTGTGTCAAACAAAGTAATGGTCCACAAGCACACAGTAAGGAATCCAGGAGAACTGAGAGGCTACCTTGAACTGCTATCAAGCCCTGAATAAAAGAAATACAAATTGTCACTAACATTTTTCTGTTAAATCTTCAACATTGCACAAAGTATAGTTAGAACCAAATTTAGACAAAACTAATACAGTGGAATCCCTTTATAACAAATTGGTCTGGTCGGGTCTACAAAAAATGTAAATTATAACCAAATTTTCATTATTATACGGTTATGACAAATGAATTATTTTAGTGATGGGAAAACTTGTTTTGTTACATGTATCTGTTCCTTGTGGGAAGGTATTGTTTTAACTACCCTTGTAGATTTTATTGAAATCCAAGGTCAACACCTTTACAACTTTAGTCATGGGAAGGGAGAGTAATGTATTGCTTTGTTGTCTGACTTTTGTTGTGCCTTATTTTAGTTATGTGAGGGAAGTGTTGACATATGCTTTATTTTAAGAACAGGAGGATTGTAGTTCATTTACAGCTGAGTCTGCTGGAGTTGTCAAGCGTGAAATCAGAACCAGGATTTTTCTTTGCCCGTAGTTTCGAACCTAGTACGTTGTAACCCTGTGATAGCAAACTCATTATCCACTATGCTACTCCACTGCTCATAACAAGGATAGCGAGGATAACAAGGTTTTAGAGTTAATAGGAAAGTTGGCATACTAACACTGGTGAAGAATAACATTAATGCTACATAAACCAAAACATATAAACAAGGTGTTGAATACCAGATAATTCAAATAAAGAACAACACCCTTGAACTCCACATCTTAAAATAACGGATAGTATTAACATCATCAACAAACAGTTAATGGCAGTGAGAGATTTTAACAGCTACTCCTAAAGCTGGAGATACAACAATTTAGAGAGAAGGAAAGACAGAAAGCTGGTAGGATGATAACAACCCATTCCTCCTCAATAATCCAAAGGATTCACTAATTTCAACTTCAGAAAAGTTGCAAAGCCAGAGATGGCTATAACCAAAATTGGGTGTGATCACTATCAACAGCAACATCTCCCTCAGACATTGGACAAAGAGCTCATAAAGCAAGATCTAAGTCTATAAATTCCAAGAGGAATAGCACCTTCACACAAGACCTAGCATTTTGCATTCCAGAACTAGCTGGAATAGTGGAAAGAACAATAGGTGAACAACTTAGTGGCAGTGATCATTGCCCAGTCATCGTCCAAGTGAAAAAATAATTATAAAACCAAATACGCCAAGATGGAGCTAAATGAAAGAAAACTGGCACACATATAAACACAGAACAAACATACTCACAAAAGACATACAAGTAACAGGCAGAGATATCAACACATTAAGTCAAACAATTTAATAAAGGAATCCTCAAGGCAGCTAAGTACACAATACCAAGAGGAGCTATGTATAATTATCCACCATATTGGACCAACACACTCCAAAAACTACAGGAAGAACTAGCTGAAGCATGTAATATGGCAGAGACAATATAACCTGTATTTCAGAATGCAATGAGTGTTCCTTATCTCCATGTATTTTAAGGTAATACATGGTATTACTTTGCATGGTAATACTGTAATCTGTGCTCTGCTGTTGAACAGTCAAGTAGCTACCACATAGCTCTTGTCGATGTGTCTCTTGTGCACCCAAGTATGATATGTATTGTTGCATTCTAGTCTTTCGATCTGAGTTTGGCTAAGAGTCAGAATTGCCAGTGCATATTCCACCACAGCCACCACCAAACATTGGTACAATAGAAATAACAACCTCTGCTCACACTGCACAGCAGTCATAACCTTCATTGCTGCTAAGCCTTTGCCTGCCCTTATGATAACATGGTCAACATGTTCCCTGAAACTCAGACTCCTATCAAAAAACACACCCAGATATCTCATCATGCTGGTTCTTTATAAACTTTTTCCGGACAACGAAACATGTGGCATGGGTGTCCTTACCATGTGATTGTTAAAGGAAAACCATGTCACGAATTCAGTTTACATCGAGGTGATCGCACGTTGGACTGATTTATTATGAAATTTTTTAATTAGTGAATTTGTATACATCGCTTTACATCGAAAGATATCATTCGTATGTATACTGATGTGACCGGCTGTAGTTACGGGGGATCTATGCACAATGTAAGTGATTTACATGTCATAGAAGTCGTAGAAAGTGACGAAAACTCCTATGTATGATTTTGATAATGGTTCGGACCACAAGGACAAAATTAATGACACTAATAGTGACATCATGAATGATGACTGGAGTGACGTAGTTTTTCCAGTAGAAGAGAGCTTTGTTGAATCTCTTGAACATAGAAAAATTCTAATCACATATGATGTCCTAATTTAGATGAAAACATGAAAAACACAACACAATAGTCACAAACAGTTGTTTACTACACCATCTTAGAATAATTACTTATGTAACAATCATTACTTATGTTTTATTCTTGTTTAGATTAAGGAGAATAGAAAAGTCTAAAAGTACTTTCAATGACGTGAGGAAAATATTGACATCTAAATAAATTACAAATTAGAGTTATAAAATGTTACATCTATTCTATATTAACCTTTACAATGCTATTGGTGCAAACAAACACACATTTCCAGGTGTACTCCACTCAATGCTGTGGAGGCAGAATTGCGATTGCCACTAAGCAGTTTTGAAACTGCTGTACAATTTTTTATTCTGCTTTTTCTTCTGAAAAATGTGGAAACACTACTAGCATTAAATCTTTTCTAGATAATACAACATGCAAATGGCAGATTCAAAAAAATGTTAGATTTTTAAACAGTATTTCAATCATAACAAGTGAAGTTGAAATGGAAGCCAATTTAGGGAAATTCTTATAGATTGTGTTTCTAATCCCATCTTCTTACTATTGCTCTATATTAATATTAATCTATATTAACCTTTAGGGCCCTGAATTAAAAATTAAGAAACATCCCCTTGGGCCTGAATTCTTTTTTGGAAAATTTGCGTTATTGATGGTGGGTGTTTTGAAAACGTGATAACTTTTTTGTTTTAAAAGATATCAAAATGATTTTTGCATATCTAAATAAAGGAGTGAATAGTGAATATAGTCATGTTTTTGTTGTTGTTGTATGTATGATATGACAGTTGTGAGCAAGTTGTGAAGTTGAAAATTCGGGGGGAAAATCGCAAAACGCCATTTTCAAATCGCACATATAACTTCTTGACGACCCTAATACTTGAGCAATGCATGGAATCATTGATAAAATCCTCATAAATACCTATACTTATTGTATATATATTGTTTTATATCAAAACTAATATAATATGAACTAAAAAAACTAATAAAACGTGAAGAAATCGCATATAACGTCCGTCCGGTAAACACTAGGTCTATCCCGACACGCAGCGTAATTATTGTCTATGCACACACGTGGCACCACTGATACATATTATTTTTGTGTTTTTGAACGACTACACAAACATTCTTATCAAATAACAACATATTAAACATAAAAAACAACAATTAAAACATATATTCACGATCACTTAGCCATGCCACGCGGTACTCAATTTGATAGTAAAATATGGCTAAAAAATGGCCAACGTCGTTCCAGAAATTCGTTGACAAAACCAGCCGGTTTTCTCTCTTCTTGCAGTCATAATGAGTAAAGGAATTTGACCTTTAAACTGTGACGTATTCCTAGCTTCGTTTGGCGGGTTTTATACGTCACGGGATCATTACTTTGTGAAGTTCCGTACTCGGGAATCGGGCGATATCCTATGTAGCGGGATTGCGCCTGCAGGCACAATGGAGCTGTGCTCATAGGTGCATTATTGCGACCGCAGAGTCGTAAAGGTTAATATTATAATAATACCTATACAATATTGCCCTATATTAATTATAATAATCCCACTGAATGACAAAGAGTGCAGGTCAGCGGACACATCTTTGTGATGCCTAGGTGATTGGGAATACTAGATGTGCCCATCACTGCGAGTGGGCCAACAAATCTGATAGATTTGATAGTTGGCCCAGAAGAGTGTGCCCTTTCAGGGGTTAAACATGTATTCATAAACCTCCCTTACACAACCATGTCTTTAAGACAACCTTATATGAGTCTATAAAAGCTGCCTGCTCACAGCTAAAGGGATTATTTAATCATAATCAAGGGCAACATATTGTCAGGAGTCATGGTCACCTGTCAATTGATCTGGCAACCCAAGAAGAAAGTTAAAGTAGTACACTACAATTTAAGCAATGTGGAGAGAGAAATGCCTAGAATGGAGTAATTAAGATAGAAAAGTTTCTTAATCTCGATTCAATTTGTTACACAATAGCTATTATTGACTTCAATAAAAGACAATAGCATTTCTTTCTTGAAAATGAATATGAATTAAATGACTAGACAATTGTCATATTACATCAATAACAAAATTACCTTGTGTTCTTGTAATCTCATGCCGATGATGCTGAGTGATTCTCCCAATAATTTGAGGTGGGCAGCTACATCAATAGGTTCAATACTAAAGTTCTATTTATTAAAATAAAAATATTAGTCTATAATTATTGTTATGTTGATAAGAAAGTATGTGTGTTGCCCATAAGCAACCATATATTACAAGTGTTCATGAAGATATTCATGACTGCCATATGGCAAATGAGGATATGCTATTTTAGCACTAACCTACACAAAATTTCTATTCTAAAATAGTTAACATTGTCATTCAATATAATATTTTAAAGATAAAAGTAAATTAATATAGTAAATAAATAATTCTTTGAGCCACCTTTAAAGCAAATCTTTCTAAAATTATTTTGCAAGGAACAGTCAAGGGTTGACGGACAAGAGGATCCTGGATTGGTAACATCAAGGGATGGTCTGGGCATGCTTTTTTCCACACTCCTCCGAATGGCTGAGGATAGAGTTTTGAGGGCATTTTGTGCCGATGTGAGACTGTGGTACACCTATGACCCTGACAGGGTCATATTACTATTACTATAAAACAGAGCCTCACTAACTAGATACCTTTCTCTTGTTTTAGGTCATCCTTTCCATGTTAACAGTCGCATTAGTTAATCATCAGGTCAGCATCATGGCACTCTGAACAAGTCCATATGTGCTCAGATATCATATTCATTATGCCAATCAGCGTGCAGTGACTGAATTTTCCAGTTCTGTGTAGGTTGATAAATCTTTTTATTTCGATATGCAACTCATTTCTTGCAACACCACGCTTCACGTTCTGTTTTCTAACCATAGATATGAAAGAGTGTGTTGGAAATATCAACAGCCTACTCCGCACTCATTTAACTTGTGACTAAGTTGTCAACACACACAATGACACTAACAGACCTCAAAATCATGCTGTATAAGATACAAAGTTTCATGCTAAATATGATGCAATGACCACCTTATTAAACAGCCTGTTTGTCTGAATATTTAATGACTATTTCTTTCAAATTTATAATTTTAAATAGTTATATAATTATTTATATTTATTACTATAAATTTATTTCATGACTACTTTGAAGGGGTCAGAGGCAATGAGAAAGCAATTAATTAATGGGAAATATTGTGATGCAGTGCACAATGCTAAAAAGAAAAGAGATCACGAGATAAGGATTGATCAGGAGAGTCATAGATTTGCTACATACTGACCAAGATGAGGTTGGAGGTGACAATGTATATTTACAGAGAATTATAGAAATTGGAGTGACCTGGAGTTGGTTAGTTAGTAATCAGATCATCATCATTGCACTCTGGACACATTCATATACTCTCTAATCTTCCAATAATGTCCTTAAATGCACAGTAACTTACTCACTGTTCTGGTTCTGTATTGGTTGATAATCCTTTTGATTGATTCTTATATGCCACTCCTCGCCCGTATGGCAACTGTGGCCTGGATTTCTAGTTCAGTGTGCAAAGAATAGAAAAATATGCCACATATCTTCCAACTGGTCCAACATCATGATTGCACTTTTTTAAAAAGCAACGTCCATTAACTGCCATTAGTCATTGTGGTCACAGGCAAGTCTGTCTGCTCCTTATGTTCCATCAACACTCACGTGTCCAGATATAATAATAAAGAGTTCTTCAGTGAAGATTTCGTCACATTAGTAACTATTTCTACCTCTTTTCTTCATAAGTTTTGGGATTTCCTTTTATCTCCTTTTCTGTGGATTCCAGAAAACAACCCTTTATTGATTAATCATTAATTATATGTCGTCATCACAGTACATGTAACACTTCCATAAGAGCTCTGCTCTCCATTAAGGGTGTTCAAACTCAAGGTCCCAGTCATTTGTTTATTACACAATTTTTCCAGAGAGGACATACTTTCCCCCTCTCACCAATGGTCATAACAGAATAACATCAGCACGACATTAACACAAAGGACATTCCCACTAAGATATTTCACACAGATGAACAAGAATCATAGATGATCATTATGCAATGATCAATGATAAGTGATCATTAAAGAGTGGACTATCCACTATATCATTTGGCACAACTTTCTACTAACATGAGCTAACTTGAACCATGCTTATATTTTTAATGCAATTAAGCATAGCAAAATAAAGCATAGAAAATGAACATGTTTTCTTTGTGTGCTACTCAATAAATTGATTTCCTCCTGAAAGCAGTGACATACTACAGGAGTAATGTGTCTAGTAATTCTATTTTGGATACATTTAACACATGAATTTAACACCAACTTATAAACAGCCATCAAGAACGAACATTAAGGCAAGTGAGAGTCATCACATTGCTAACGCCATTGTTATTACCACTCGTGTCTGTGGTAAAGTTAAGAACAGTATAAAACAAAGCATTATGTTTGACCCCTTCATGACCAAAGTAGTATATAAATATTCAGACAAACAGGCTATTTAATAAGGTGGCGACTACATCATTTTTAGCATGAAACTTTTTATCTTATACAGCATGATTTTGAAGTCTGTGAGTGTCATTGTGTGCATTGACAACTTAGTCACAAGTTAAATGAGTGTTGAGTAGGCCAATATTTCCAGCACACTCTTGTCATTCCTGTAGGCAACAAAATCTACACCTGTTTCTTTTTCTGTTAACTGAGCCATTTGTGTATCAATCTTCGGGTTTTGAATATAACTGGATAGGTTTTGCACACAAAAACCACCTCATTATAAATGTTACTGATCTAGAACTAGAAATTACATAAGATTTGAATAATAGATACAACCAAGCAACACATATAAAAAGGTAATTTGTTGTTATGTTGTTCATCCCTCACAAGTGATGATGACCATTTATTACATCCACTTTTGAAATTCAGTTTTATTTCTTTCACTATGAGTTCATAGATGGCTAATGAGTCCTATTTTTGGCCAAAAATTTCTTTGGTCAGTTCGGGCATGGGATGACTAATAGATGGTTTCTTTCTACCTATGACTTTCTAACTACTCTCTGCTGTTGCATTTCTCCTCTTTTCACAAGGTACTTCACCTTTTTATTAAGCGTAGAGCGCCATGTAGCTAATTCGTACAGCGTCTTCCCATGTATCTTAGTCATGTATTTCAAAGACTTTCAGGGAGGCCTAACAAGTCCTTGTATCACTTCTTTTGGTCACCTTGAGAACATGTGTGCTTCTGCTACTCACCAGAGAGAAATATCTTTCACAGGCGATGATCTTACCACATGACCTGTCCAACCAATCTGTGTTTTCATCAGAATAGTGTCAATGCAAGGGATACAAGATCTGTCAAGGACAGTGATATTTAGAATCTTGTTTTGCCATCTGATGTTCATAACTTTTTTGAGACATGTGTAAAAGTGATTGTGCGTCCCCGTATGTTGTCCATGTTTCACCAATGTATAACATCACTGGAAGTACCACTCCTCTGGAAACTTTCAGCTTAATTTGTAGGTTAATGTTATTTCTATGTCACACATTTGCGTACAATCTGCCGAAAGTACTGCTTGCCTTGGTGATCCTTGTACACTTCATCATCAACTGTGGTATTTTGTAATAGTGTGCTTCCTGAATATGTGAATCTATTCACAACTTTCAGTGCTACGCTATTTACCTTTATGCAGGACACATCATAGATTTTGCCAGGTGATAGTTGTAAAGAATTCTGTTTACTCCATATTAGTCATAACCAAAGGATTTCCAGTCAAAATGGCAGATGAAAACACAACTGTTTTGTATTTCACCTACAGTTTCACTTGAACAATGGACGTATTCATTGTTTTCAATTAGGAGATTGCATGGTGATGTGGTGTTATTCGCTGACCAAAGGTCCATTCATTAAGATCTTCACTGGTGCTAACGGAATGCGTGCTATTACACAGTTTTGACAAAAATGGTGGCCAAAATAAAGCGGCCTAAGCGAGGTGGTTCAAAAAGGAAAGGTCACCAGATGGATGCTAGACAAATGAGATGAAAATCCGTTAGGCTAGGAATTAAAAACGTTCATATCCTGTTTTGGAATGTGGTCAGTGTACACATGTGCAGACCTGAGTTGGACAAAGTGGTTTATAGTGCTGACATTGTTGCGTTGTAAGAAACAGTTAGGTGAAAGTGGTAACATCAAGATAGCAGGTTTTCAGTGTTTCTACAAGAAATGACACCTTGGACAGGCAATCTTGGTATGCGACGGTATTAGTGCATGCGAGGTCATTATGTCCAAGTGGGATAGTGACAATATCCAGTTACAGGCAGTGAGGGTCCAGCACCCATTCGTAATTGTTAATGTGTATGCCTGCAACACAAGCGTTCATCTTCAGAGTTGGAAAATCCTAAGGGAGATAAAGAAAAGCAGATTTTTGTGTGTGGTGACTTCAATACAAAAGGTAGCAAAAGAAATCCATGATAAAAGCACAATGAAAGCCTAACTTACCTTCATGGGACGACTACCACCTACTTAGCAGACAAGAATAGGTCATCATATTTCAACTCAGAACTGGACACAATAGACTGAACAACCATATGTATAAAAAATTTAAAATTGGCACAACAGCAAAGTGTACAAATGAGTACGCCAACCAGACTTCAGAGCATATCCTTCAAGAATGTACAAACTATGACACATTAAGGTGCAGATACTGGCCTTCTGATACAACTATGAATGTTAAACTCTATGGTACAAAACAAGAAATGGAAAACATTATCCAATTCATACATGAAACAACACTGCAGATATAGAATTTATTAGCGAATGAAAGAAGAAGAATGCAAAAGGTACAACATGGGGCAATAATGCTTCTAACGAACAGGGAAGAGAGCTTAAGGAGGGCCTGACATACGGACTTGGTGTGCATTAATGATGGTCGGATAACAAGGATGGCAAGCAGGGATGGTAATGATGATAGTGCTATCGACCTGGCATTAGTGTCATCAGCTTCTATGGCTATCTGCACATGGGATGTGCTGGGGCATCATGACAGTGACCACCTCCCATGTGTTGTTCTAGTGAAATATGACAAAAGTAAACAGATCAGGTCAAAGGTCAGGTCTTTTAAGTATGATCACAGAGGAGTGGATGTTGTGAGCAGAATTCGACAAGACAAACTTAGGACATCAAGCTTGGGATAAGCACCCTGGTGGAACAAAGAGGTGCAAAGGGCATGGAGTGAGAAACGGAAAGCAGTTGCACTATGGCAGAGGGCAAGGAAACATGACAGCTCAGCCAATGGAGGTCGCACAATTGAAACAGAAGAAAGATATCTTAGTTCAAACATTCAAAGAGATTGCAAAGTAAGCAAAGACATCAAAGTGGGACGAATTTTGCCAGGAGATCACACATGAAAAGCCATTCAAATAATTCTGATGTTTACACAAATTCATGATTGGTCTGACAAGACGCATGACTATTGACGATTTCCAGAGTGCTGATACGGCCTGGCAGAAGGCGGATGAGACAAAAGGTGCTGCTTTGCTGGCACACTACACCATACAAATTGGTCAGAGAAATATGGAGGTATTGCAAGAAATCAGGAAAAAATATTAGACACGTGTAATGAAAATAGTGAGCATGAAAATACATATGATGTAAAACACAGTTGAAGAAATCAGGAGAGGGCTGAAAAATCCAAAAACACAGCACCTGGATTAGATGGCATTAGATACAATGACATTAGATGAGAACGGATGAGGAGTTGGGAAAGTTGGCAGACATGTTCAATAATAGCCTTTTAAAGAGAACAGTAAAAGAAGACTGGTTGCATGGCTATTTAGTTCCACTACCCAAACCTGGGAAGGATCACACCAGGATACAAGGCTACGGAATTATAACAATGCAGAATACGATAGGCAAGCTTTTTGAAAAATTTGTGGCCTGGAAGGTATCGTATCATCTTGAGAGAAATAAGTGTTTACCAACATTGTTAGGAGGGTATTGCCCATAAAAGAAGACATGGCAGAATGCAGCCATATTTTCTCAGGATGTTTTTGTGGGGTTCAAATCACACATGGAGACGTGCGGTTGCAATAGATCTTGAGGATGCTTACAATAGGGTGTCCTTGGATATCTTGATGGACCAACTGTTAAATCTTGCAATAAATACTTTTGTCATGCAGTTGGTTGATGCGGTCCTGATGCACAGGATAGTAGATCTTAAGTATGGTAAATGGGTATTGGCACAAATGGTTATTAGCTCTGGACTGCCACAGGAATCGCCTCTATCTCCTGTGCTTTTCAATGTATACACAGTACAGATCACTAGCAATCAAATCACAGGTGCTAGCAGAATGATGATGTATGTCGATAACATCCTGGTGTATAGGCAGGGCAGAAATTGAGAAGAGTGTTTCAAGGAAGGAGCTGGACAGACTGATGAATTGGTGTAGATACGGGAGCAGTGGTAAATCATTCCAAGGCATTCATGACGTTGTTTTCCTTGAACAATCACATGGTAAAGACACCCATGCCACATGTTTCATTGTCCGGGAAAAGTTTAGAAAGAATCAGCACAATGAGATATCTTGGTGTGTTTTGTGACAGAAGTCTCAGTTTCAGAGAACATGTTGACCACGTTATCATAAGGGCAGGCAAAGGCTTAGCAGCAATGAAGGTTATAGCTGCTGTGCAGTGTAAGCAGAAGTTGTTATTTCTTTTGTACCAGGGTTTGGTGGTGGCTGTGGTGCACTGGCAATTCTGACTCTCAGCCAAACTCAGATCAAAAGACTGGATAGAATCCAGAATGCGGCAATGCGTATCATATTTGGTTGCACATGAGAAAAATTGACAAGAGCTATGCGGTACCTTCGTTGTTGTCGTTGAATATCCAACAGCAGAGCACAGATTACAGTATTGCCGGCACAGGCATACCGTCAAATACATGCAGATAAGGAACACCTGTTACATTCTGAATTACAGAAAGTTAAAGGCAGCAGACTTAAGAGAGGGAAGTCTAAGATGGGATGTGCTGAGGATGTTATACAAAGCATGTGTAGATTGCAAGATGTGGCAGCAGGTGCACAATGGTTAATTCTACCCACAAATTTCAAAACTTGTTTGAGAGTAGTAGTTTCTCTGCATTCACTTAGCAGAGAATGGTGTCCCACACCTGTGGAGAAATAAGTGCAGGCTTTGGTTAGTGAGAATGCGAAAGTGGGGGATTTAATTATAAACACCGATGGATCTGTTATTAGACATGTTCGCAGTGCTTGCGCTTTCATAGCTCAGTGCGCAGGTAAAATGATCAGGGAGGAGAGTGGGGCCTTTGCAGTTACTACGAGTAACATAACCATGTAGACTATGGCGGTGACCAGGGCATTTGAGTGGGTATGCACACAGAAGATAATGCAGGTCTGCATCTTGAGTGACTATGAGTATGATTAGGAAGGTACAAGTGGGTCTCTTTCGTGAACAGTGGATTGAGGCCTTGAGAAAGGCGAGGCTGAAAGTGGTTACATTTATTTTCTTGCCAGGGTATATGGGTGTTTGAGGCAATGAAAGAGCAGACCAACCAGCATCATGCACGATTGTGGCACAGGCAATGGATTGAGCTGACGTTTTTTAACTCCTTAAGAGATATTGCACGCGAGAGTGAGACTAGTGTGGATGATGATTCCTTTTCAATGGCCAGGATTAAAGATCAGGTTTTGAAATGCAGTGTTGCTAGACGTGAACATTTTGGAGGGTGCAGAAGAATGATGGTCAACCAGCATAGGACTGGTACTGTGGTAGAAGTGTAATGGCAGATACACTCAGTGAAAGATAGGAGCAACTATGGACGTGTCCAGTTTGCAGTGATGATGATCCAACGACTAACTAGTCATAAGCCCAAAGTTGTCACAGGCCTAAGAGAATCTGTCCAGATCTCTGAAAGTATCATCCAAAATAGTAGTTATGATGCTAAACAGGTTCTCATACACATCCCTATTTAACTGCATTTGAGACAGGAAAAGTTGCAGATAACTCTCCATCATCCTGCTCTATTTTGCATTCCATCATGGAATTTCTGCACCATTGATATTTTCCTGTGTACAACCATATTTTGCCATAATCTTCCACAGGCTCACTCTCCTTACTGTGTCAACAATTATGATAATATATCATTGTTATTGATAACTAATATAACTAATAAATAATAAAACCATGTGAAATAATGTCAATGAGAAATAAAAAACAAAGGAACAAGGACTTTTTTCACATTACTGTCCAATAGGGACCTTTATCAAGAAACAAAAATGAACCTGAAATAAACACACAAAACTGTCAATGCAGTAAGATGGTCTCACAACCCATCTCACTGCATTAGAAAAGAAAAAAGGCACAATCATCTTTAGTTACAAGCAATAGCGGTGCTTGTCTGAATTTCCCCACTATTGATAGATAAAAATAGAAAAAGAATGAGGTAAGAGGAATGCTACAAGAGAAGGAATCAAGGGTATCAAGTGAATCATCAATGATGTCAACTGTACACACAGACATATACAAGCACACGAAATAGCTTATATGCCTAAGATCACACAAAGACATATGGAGATGGTGGCTACTAATATACGCCAAAAATTGTATGGAATGGGAGTGGGTCAGTAGTTGGCGAAGGAATGGCTGATTTCATTACAGTTCCTCTGAAAACTTATTGATCCTGGGACCTTACTGAATAGCTCTCATATTTCTAGACATGATGTTCTGTCATTCTATTTCTAGTATTTTTCGTCAAAACAGAATTCCACTGTTTATTATTCATTTCTACCATATTACATCACTGCTGCTATCGTTTCTGATATTAAATGTATGGAGTCTAGTCCATTGGCAAAACTAGCTTCATTGATTGTACTTTTGACCTGTATTTTTCTTGATAAAGACCTTTTGATTAGATAATGAAATTAACTTTTACATAAACCTTTTTTTGTAATTTAGTCCGTTTTGTGGCCTGACAACTATCCTTTGTTAAGCTTTCTATTGATATTGCTCATATTCATTCACTAACAAAATTAAAATGCAAACCTTGGTTGGACTCTGTGGTGTATCTTCAGAAGACCTTGGAGTTTTTTGCATTAGTGCAGATAGTTTCAGACCTGGACTCAGATGTGACGGACCTGTAGGGGTAGAAGTAAGAGCTGTAGCACCAGGTTCCCTACCTGTCTTACCGGTAGAAATAAGGTTTGACCCCTTCTTTCTTCTCCTCTGAGCTTTTCTGCGCCATTGCTTGTGCAGAGAATAAAAAAAAATAGCATGTGAATATTACCAAAACATCACAAATTCTTTTAAAAGACCTGTATGTTCTGAAGATTTTTCTCAAACTCCAAACAATGAGTTAAAACAAAGGTAAAATTTTTAACACAAAGGACAGTAGTTTAACATTGTCAGCTCCACAACATAAATTGGCTACTATGGTCCTCAAACATTTTGTAGTGCACTCTGCTAGACAGTATCCTGTCTATATCCTGATGTTTCGTTCCCACTTGTATCTCTGCCTACTTCTTGTTGCTCTCCGCCTCTCAACTACACCTTCAGGTAAGGCCTTCAACAAGGTCTCATATCTTTTTCTACCGCATATTTCTGAATATAAACAGATAACTTTTGCTTTTCTCCCCGTTGTTGATGTTGGGGATTCAGCTTATATACAAGCACAATACAAAAAATGTTTAACAATTAATGGTAGAAACACATAAATGGCAAAACAGAATGCAGTTAGAATAGGCTATGGATAACAGGAAACAACCTTACAGGTCAACCTTGAAGATCAGGGATTGAAATGCGGTGTTGCTAGAAGTGAACATTTTGAGGGTGCAGAAGGATGATGGTCAACCAGCATAGGACCGATACTGTCAGCAGAAGTGTAATGGCAGATACACTCATGGAGAGATCAGAGCAACTATGGACGTGTTCAGTTTGCAGTGATGATGATTCAACGACTAATTAACTAACCTTACAGGTACTAAAAATCATTCAAATTCAGGGTGGATATCATCAGTATCTGTTTCCCTGTCAAATGGTACATTGTTATCATCAGCATAGTCGTCAAAGATGGGGTCATCCTCACTTTCATTCATTGCATTACAGATGGAGCACTTTTTGTAGGTACTTTGACAAAATTTTCAAAATAATGTACAACATTAAAAATACTATAGTTAGATATCCCTTGAAAATTGCAATTCAACAATGCCTCAACCAAGTCTATACGTTCACTCTGAAAAAAGTTATGCATTTTTTTCAAATTAATTTGACATCAAAATAATTTACATGAAACGTATCGGAAAATATAAATAAAACTTGTGACCACAAAAATGTAACTGAGCTGACAATTTCTTAATTATCTTTGTTATTTTCAGTAATACAACACACAAATTATACATTTTTGTGTTCATGAGAAATGTTGATCACATTTCTGGAATGTTCAGATGGACACAGAACTAATGTATATTCAAAATGGCAGCTAATTTGCATAATTATAATGAAAATAAATTAAATATCTATTAAACATAATAAAATAGCACAGAAACTATATATTTTTGTATTCACAAGGATAAGACGCATTTGTTGATCACATTTATGTGATTCTCTGAAGCATGTACAGCTAATTAATATTCAAAATGGTGGCCAATTTGCATAATTAAAACAACTGTTGATGTTTTTGATAAATTAACTGCTGTTTTCTGCATCGTCCTGCATACTTAAAATTTACATATATAAAAAGAAAAATTGTTACAGAAGTTAATAAATCAAGTTGTAAATATGTCGAATGATGTCGTCACTAATTTCCACTAAATGTCACAAAAAATTTATAGCCTAAGCAAAATTTTCCAAACACGCTAATCCCAGATGTCCAAGTACCTACTTTTTGAAAGTTCAGGCGATTATCTGAGACAGAATATCTGACAACAATTCTTTGATCCACTTAGTAGTCATAATTATGTCAGCTTATTTTATGCTGTCACTCTTCGTCACAGCCAAATTGGATGACAGTATTCATTCTATTTTGCTCTAAGTCTGTCCTTAAATGGTTATGCTAAAGGAGACATCTTCCGGTCCAAGATGGCAAAGAGAATGTATGTGTTCTAATATGGCAATACTCCTGAAAGCAACAGCAAACTACAGGAGTATTGTGCCAAGAATTTCCATATGGATGTGTTGTGATAGAAGGCAGAGCCGACCAAGACACTGTTGGACAAGAGATATTTAGGAATGCATGCTCATGTCGCTAGTGGAGGCAGGACAACTTGCCAGAGATCACAGGGATTTCAGGAGAATCATAAGGAAGACTACTTTCTGGAAAGAATATGTCACATGACACACAAGGGAGACATCTAGTGGCTGCAGAAGTAAAGTTAAGGCTCTCAGGAATTAATAACTAATAACAGCCCAATCTCACTGCATCATTTTTCCACTTTCTCTGTGAAATGTGCCTAAAACGAGTCCAGTTTCATGTTGAAAGAGGAGCATGGCAGCCTAGTTCATAGTGAGCTTGCTTACTATCACTGGGTTACAGTGTGCCATGTTCAAAACTACGTCCGGACAACAACAACAAAAATCAGGGTAGTGATTTCTCGCTTGACACGACCACTCCCCAGTCGACTGAGTACCTGATGCATGAGTTAGGGGAGGTAAAGACAGCAAGGAAGGGAACTGGCCACTTCACCTAATAGCTGTTGCGGCTTAGTACATGAAGAGTTATCTTATCCCCGATGGCAGGTTGCTGCCATGGGACATACTTTTATTTTTTTCATGTGGGAAAGAACACTACTTTGGAAATTTTGCCTGCTTAGGCAGTTGTCAATTTAAAAACCAAAAGCCAAGCTAAATGTTCACCTGATTCATTCATTTGCAAAAACAAACAAAAAAGATATTTAAAAAAACCATGCTAATCAGCAAACCCCAAGAAGAACAAATGCTAAACATGAAAATACATGGCGAGATACTACAACAAGTAAAATATTATCAATATCTCAGACACAAAATCATAAATAGTGGCAGATGTGAAACAGAACTTCATAGGAAAATAAGAATAGAAGTACTTTCAATGACATGAAGAAAATATTAACATCTAAACAAATTACAAATGAGCTATATCATATCAAGTGACATATTCTTTCCAGAATGTTGTCTTCATCATGAATGCTCTGAACACCTATCTGTTACAGGCAAGCAGGCCTGCATTGGCCAAAGAAATGTGCATACATTCTTCGATGTTGTTGGTCTATTGTCTTCTTGGTCTTCCTCTTCTTCTCTTGCCCAGCACTCTGTCCTCTGGAATCAGCCTTTCAATACCATCATGTCGCTTAAAGTGTCCAAAATACTGTAGCTTCCTTCTTATGATGGTATTTAGAAGCCTTCCTTCATTTAGTTTCAGTTAAGCTAAAAATATTATAAAACGCTACATCTTTTCTATATTAATGTATGGCTCAGAAACATGGACAATAAACAAACAATTAGAAGACATAATTTATGCCTTTGAGATGTGGATATATAGAAGAATAGAGAGAACATCCTGGAAAGAAAGAAAACACACAAAAAAGAGTTTCAAACACTTCGTAAGAAGAAAAAATTATTAAAAGAAATAAAGATCAAGCAAATAAAATACTTTGGAAACATTAAAAGAACTTTTTGAAGACCTTACTTGAGGGGAGACAATCAAGAGGTAAGCAGAGATACAAGTGGAAGAGTAACATCATGAGAGACAGGTTACAGTCTGGCAGAGTGCACCACGGAGACAAAAGACGGGATGATACAGCCAACCTTCGTTGCGCAAAAGGCACTTAATGATGATGATCATCATTATCCATTCATTGACTTGGCTTTGAATTTACTGTAATGGCTGATGCTAATCTTTGTTGCTATGACCATACTGAAAGAATCGAATATCTTAGAATACTCTGGTACCTGGTGGTAAAGAAACTAGAAATGTTTATATTTATATCTGGTGGTTTCTGGTTTTATGAGGATGGCAATGCCTCTGGGAAAAGGCATTCAAGCTATTAAAGAGCTATTACCTTATGGGCAAATAGATGGTGCCTTCTATTAATCTAAATAAATTAATTACTATCAATCCTAAAGGTTGGCCAGTGGCAGGTCTTCATCTACTGACCATGTCGTCTGTTCAGATCAGTCAAAGAAGCGCTACCCGACACAATACGTATGCCCAGCATGTAAAGTCAGTCTGGGCCTATATCCCTGCTTCCACAGATACCACACGGTAGTCAGTTTTAAAATTGATTGTACGTCTGAGCTGTACAGCAAGTAGGAGAACTGCACAGTTAGCAGGTGTAGCCAGAACTGCATGGCCAGTGGGTAAGTCATTTATGTTTGGTTGTTTTTATGAATTTATTTTTAAAAAATGTCTTTCTCTTCCTAACATCATCCGTAGGACACATAAAAAATACAATTACACACACATATGCGGTATTCAATTCTGCATTTAAATGTGTGAGTTATTTTAATAATCTAATAACAAAAAATGTATTGCATTTTCTTAAATCCTACCCATAAAAAAACTCAAATTCTAAAAATATAGCCCGGGGGGAGAAGAGAATAAAAAGATTTTTGTAAGCACGGCTTGCTAAAGGTTAAATTCACCATAAGTCTCTATTTTTCTGGGGTTGTTTCTAGTGCCAATGATCTCTCATTTGGGCAGTAGTAGTTCAGGAGATGGAATTCTGTACTGTCTGTCTTTAGGTGGAGCATCTGGCATTCTGCTCCCGCCATATACAATTTCAGCTGACATGCACTGATATTGTTTTTAACAAGTGTCAGAATTCCACCCCTTTGTCTGTCCTTTTGGTTTTAATCGGTAGTACTGGTATTCTCTGATTTTAAAGGCTATACTGTAACTGAGGTGTGTTTCTTGAATCAGCATACATTAACTTGTTCTTCATTAGGATATTTTCAAGCTCCAATTTTGTACGGTATCCATCACTTTTACCATTGACATCCTCAGCATTCTTGTGCATTATTTTTATTGGTCATTGGTTTGTTTGGTCAGTAGGTCAAACTTGCTTCCAGGCTTCTCTGGGCAAATGAGGAGGAACTTCCAGTAATTGAGGTATAGAGCCCGGCACTGCCCCTGCCTGAACGTCCATGACAGGCCAGGCACCATAACTATTATTAGATATAGACATGTTCCCATTGTGTTTTGTGTGTGGCATCCTAATTAATTGCACCCCTTTTGGCTGGTTGTCTCAGTCTTCAGCACCCTGCTTACTTGGGCAGGACAGTGGTCCTGGCTCAAGTGGGACTGCCCAACCAGCCTTAATTTCAAGCCCCTGATGGCTGAACTAAGCCCTATCACCACTTCATGGTGCAAGCCTCAATGGGGTTGTGTAGTGTCAACCTCACTCTTTTGTTGGACCTCATTTGAAACCAGTGGCAAGATGAATTGAGACAACAAGAAATGAAGTTTGATGCAGTAGATGACCATAGCATAGTTTTCTATATCTCTCACTATGTTAGATGTGGTCCACACCATGTTGCTGCAACTCACCTACATACCCAGTGAGATGATAAACTATTGTGCCTCATGTGTAAATTTGTTGAAAATCAGACTTTGTGTGTAATGGCTGACAAGACCGTCATTCTTTTGGAGACAATCTCAGCATGACATCACACACTTTTTTGACTTCCTAAAAACTGTCAGTTGAACATGGAGTCTAAACATGTCTCAGGCCATCCACTGGTGAGTCAGGCACTGAGTTATAACACAAAACTAAAAACTTAATAGCCTGCCTAACTGCACATAAAGATAATATAGCATCATGTTATTGTGACGTAGAACACACAAATTAACGTCTACCCTAATTAGATCGGATCTATCTCTTCTCAGTACTATGCTATCCACCACAGAGTAACACTCATCATTGATATATTTAGAGTGTGATTATTGATAGAGAACCAAGTTACTGATGCTTCAGACAGATTAACTATTGCACCTGATCAACTCCTTACTCCCTATTTGATCTAGCTCACATTGTAATTCCTTGACAAATAACTCTGAATTCTACTCTGCCTATACATCAAAATGTCATCAGCATATGACATAGTTCTACCTGTCCCTGTGATCTGTCCACCTGACTACTGTCAAAATACTCAATGCATTTTGAGCCACTGTCTGAGAAATGTGTCACCTGTTTCACCACTTTCAACAAGGAAATCATGATTATAAATTAACATCATTCATCCAGGTAACACAGAAATCAAAAACAGACATAATTAACCTCCTCTTCCATTGGTTTTCAAATCAGAAGATAGTGGTTTAGATATCTAGTTACCATGTTTTTTGCTACCTGAACTTCATAAAATTCATTCAAAAGGATAGCAATTCTTTTAGGAATAATTATATGTAGGACTATTAGGTCTAGCTGATTTTCTAAGTCTCTTTGCAGCCAGGTGTAAGTCTGATCCAGCAATCCATATGATACGGTCATCAGCAGGTCTAGCTGGTGTTGTATATTTGTACTTTTGACATGTTTTGTTTTCACAGACGATATTATGAACAGAATATTAAGAACACGTTACTTTGGTTTTGAAATTACAACAGAAATAGAATAGACCCAGGCATTTAGCGGAATTTCATACTATCCTGTATTGAATATATCAAACTTGAATAGATAGTCACTTACGCTTTCAATTTGTTTTGTTTTTTTTTACATTTTTCATCTTCAAGTTAAATTTAGTGACTCACATAATCTTGTACACCTAATTGAAAGTGAATCACTTAATGAATCAACAGATTGTTTTTATATACTACCTTTGCAAGGATGATTATTAAAGACAAGATCATTTTTCTCTACTCCCAGAATAACAAGTTAACAAAATATTCACAATGAATGTGATAAGAATTATAATCAGTAAGATCATGTGTAGGCCAATTATTAAACAATAGAAATGACATCATCTTAATGTCTAAACTAATGTAAATGACAACTTTATACTAAAAATGACATTTTATGACAAAATGGTGTGGAAAATATTGAGGTATTGTGTAATACAAGAAATAGCTATACAATACAGACTAGAAGTTTGCGGGAAAATGGCATTTACCAGCTTCTGCTTATTTGATAAGGTCTGCCACATTTCACCTAGCTTTCGGCTTATTCCAGCAAATTCTGATGGAATAAAAAAAGAAGATTCATTTACTTCATGGCAGAAAAACATTTTCTTTGACTGTCATTATATTTCTTAATTTATGGTTACTGTTATGACTTATTTGTTAAGAACTGTTATCATTGCACTTTTGGCAAACCCTTGGGTGCTCATTCTCCCCACAAGATGTCCAAGAAGTTATTCATACAGTTTATTTAAGTTTACTCCTTAATGACAAAAGCCACAGATAAGAGACTAGACTCCTTTGAAAACAAATGCCTACGTACCATTCTGAATGTTAAGTGGAGTGACTTTAAATCTAACACTACTATAAGAGAGGAAAGCAAACAAACCTATATATCATCCTTCATTAGACAAAGGCGTTGGACTTACATCGGCCATATTCTCAGAATGAACAGCCTAAGAATTCCCCAGCAGTTACTATATTGGGTGCCACCTGGAGTATGAAGAAGAGGGAGACCTAGAGAAACTCTACGAAGAACCATTAATAGAGAAGGCATGTCAATGAACAACATGCAAGAATTGAAAAACCTGGCAACACAAAGACAGAAATGGAAAGCTATGGTTTCTGCCCTATGGCCCTGGAGGAACATAACATAACTCCTTAATGCATAAAATCTTCAATCTCTAAGGCAAGAACTATGTATCTACATATATTTGAACTAAGGTAAACTCTGTACCTAGATGGTCACATTTAGTTTACACATTCCTCAGGTACTTATTGCTTTTATTTAAGAGAATATGCCGGATAAGTAACTCTTCAGTCATTTGGAATATTAAATATATAAACAAGTAGATATGTGTTACAAACATCTACTCTATCTATCATGAAGATAGATAGATGCTATCTGTCGGTAATCTAAAAGTGTGTGAAAACCACTTGATCAGTTGTCTTTTGATGTGTTCTAATACTGGTATTGTTTTGGTTTTCTGTCTGATGTTATCATTTCTAATTCTCTTAATGACACTCTGAGTATTCTTCGCAGACATGTCGTTTCTGCTGTCGCTATTTTTCTTTTGTCTTGAGCTGTCATTGTCCAGGTTTGGCACAAACATCTACTGCTGGAATAATGAGATTTAAAAGAATAAAAACATTTTTTTAAATAAGTGGTCTGTGAAATGACCAAGTAGAGAACAGATAGATAATGAAGCAACACACAAAACTTTTAAGCAGGTACAAAAGAGTGTGCACTAAGAAGGCATTGCGTGCCATGAAGAAATGTACTAGAAAGACAATTCTAGATGGAAAATGTTACCGGAATAATAGAATCTAATGCAAGCATATGACAGGGTATGGAGAAAGGGACTATTGTTAAAAATGCAAAACATGGGCATTTGTGGGAAAATGTAGAAATGGATTAAGAACTACCTACACGACAAAATCATACAAACTGCAGTAAACAACAAACAATCATCTAAAGCATGCATTTGGGGGGGCTACCCTAAGGCTCAGTTCTCAGTTCCACCCTATTCTTAATCTTTGTAAATAATTCCCTGACTTGCTTAATACCCGGAAAGCGATGTTTTCAGATGACTTTGCTATATGGACTAGTGGATTAGACTTACATCTGGCTGCAGAGAGACTTAGAAAAATTCTTCTCACAATATCAAAACGTATTGCAACTTCTTGAAACTGATGGTCAACAACAGTAAAACCACATATACCATATTTACAATTAACAATAAGAAACTTAAAATCACTCTTGAAGGAGTTCAAATAAACCATGAAGAAACCCAAACATACCTAGGTGTTTAGCTGGACAGGAGGCTAACCTTCAACAACTATATTAACAATATCACAGAAAAAAGCTGCTCCTCGTAGGCTGAAATTGCAAAAGTGACTTGTGAATACACCCTGGGGAGCCGACAAGACAACACTTAGCATGCATACATAGGACACGTCAGATCTATATTAGACTATAATCTCCACTTGCAGACCACATCATCAAAAAGCTCATTCACACACTTGGACAAAGTACAAAGCCAGGCTCTCCTCTTCATTTGTGGTGACATGAGATCAACACCAACAGTGGCCTATGAACTCATTGCTAACATAGAGCCACTAGACATCAGAAGAGAAAAGACAACTATAGAAGCTATGGAAAGATACAAATGACTCCCACAAAATCATAACAAATGGACATCCATAACAAGACCAAAACAAAAATCCTCAGTATAGCTAGCAGAAGAACTAAACAAGAAACATCACCTTCCTTAAGATAGGAATCAAAGAGTATCAAATATCCCACCAAATACATCCCTCATACTGCCCCAAATAAACACTAAGATAATTAACAAGTCAGTAACCAAAGCAACAAACCAAAACACCCTTTAAGTCCATTGCACTAGAGACTATTGACTCCTACCCCAAGAACTGGATCTAAGCATATACAGACGGGTCAGCCTTCAAACATCAACACAGGATATGGCTCTCTCATAGTCCTCTGAGACAAAACATCAATAGTTATCTGCCCCTTGGGGAGAGTTCTATAGCAACTATGACATAGAGGGTGAAAGTAATATCAGAAACATTCATACATCACCACCAATACAAAAATGATGCAACATGCCCAAAAAAACTTAGTAATATTCACAGATGATTGTCTGCTCTAGAAGACCTTGAAAACTGGAATCCAACAGCAAAGAACACTATAAGCAACATACTTCAAGCTACAAACTTACTTACATCCTATGGTAGCAATACTACACTACAGTGGATACCAGGACACACAGGTATCAGTGGGAATGAAAGTGCTGATAAACAAAGAGTTCTCTGGAGATGACCCTCATGTGTGTTGAGTATATTGTGGAATTTGTTACCACCGAAATAAAAGAGGCAACAAATTCCACAATATACTTAGCACACACGAGGGCCATCTCCAGAGAATTTTACCCCTGACGCTGAAAGGCAATAAAGGGTTTAGCGAATAGAAAGATAACTGGCAAAAAAAGAAGCAAGTATGCCCCAACCAGGAATTCCCACCAACCTTAGACCAACTCAACACATTATCCGCAACAACTGTAAACAACAGTGCATGGACCACTGGCTCAAAAGGAAAAGTGATATATGCAAACATTTCCCAACCAAATCCACATGACAGTATAAATAGACTACACTGCAAAGATCAAATCACAATATTTAGGCTGCAAGCAACAAATGTACAATTTAAAAAACATCTACAAAGAAAAAT
This sequence comes from Meghimatium bilineatum, assembly GCA_034231615.1. Classification (NCBI taxonomy): domain Eukaryota; kingdom Metazoa; phylum Mollusca; class Gastropoda; order Stylommatophora; family Philomycidae; genus Meghimatium; species Meghimatium bilineatum. The sequence goes on from CM067316.1 coordinate 30,806,570, forward strand.
AGCAGACCATACACCATACTGAAACTACTGCAACAGACAAGAGGAAGAAACAGTAAAACACCATCTTAATGAATGTTCTGCACTACAAGACATATGAAAACAACTGTTACCATCAAACTCCTCCATCACCAACATCCTTTACACAGACACAACACAGCTGAAGAAGACATGCACCTACCATAACCAGGCATAGGGAAGAAAGAGTGAAAGTTCACAACCCCGAGGATCAGATAAGTAAGTAAGTGGCAACAACCTGCATCAATAAGGCATGACAGCTACTCACCAAACATAAAAATAAGAGGTATAAAACAAGGATGTATTTTTCACCATATCATTTAAAATCTACACAGTGAACATTTTTAAGCATATAGAAGGAATGCCAGTATTCAAGTTTGGGAAAATAAACAATCTGTGACATGCAGATGACACTCCTTTTAGTAGAAAGTGAACAGGAACTACAGTGACTAATAGATCAAGTCAATAAACCAAGTAAAGAATATGGACTAGATGTCATCATCATCATCAGGTGCCATGCCGGGTGGCGTAGGCGGTCATGGCTCTCCACAGTTCTCTGTCCACAGTATTATGTATCAAAGTCGTTGTTTCTTTGCCGTACCAGGTTGTCAAACTGTCTAATATTTTCTCACGTTGTCGCCCTCAATCTTGCCTGTTGTAATTATGTTCTCTAAACCTGCCTGTCTCATGAAGTGGCCAAAAAAAGAAGATTGCCTTTTTCTTATATTGTTGATTAAGGTCCGTTTCGCATTTAACTCTTTTAACACCTCTACATTAGTTTTTCTGGCAGTCCATGGTATTCTCAGCATTTTTCTGTAGAACCACATATCTGTTGCCTCCAATCTCCCACTTTCCAGTTTGTTTATTGTCCAAGACTCGCACCCATATGTTAGTATAGGGGTTATATAGCACTGCAGAACTCTCTTTCTCACCTCTAATGACAAGGTCATATACACAGTATATTTTTCATTTTTCTGAATGTTGTTTTTGCCTGTCCTATTCTGCATCTTATTTCTGTTGAACTTCTTCCATCTGCTGTAATAATTGTACCTAGATATTTGAATTGGTGGACCTGTTTTAATACTATATCATTCACTAGATGTAAACATCCAAAAAAAACAAAAACCATGATAATCAGCAACATCACAGAAGCACAGGGGTTAAACATAATAATACATGGAGAAATACTGCAACAATTAGAACATTACCAATATCTCTGACACATAATAACAAAATGATGGTGAAACAGAAGATAAAAAGGAGAATCAATCAATCGTAATGCTGAGTGGCATAGGCGATCATGTTTCTCCACAACTCTCTGCTTCTTGTGTTGTTAATAAGTTCAATTGGTGACATTTCTTGTGACAACCCATCCAGAAATTTCTCTCTTTGTCTTCCTTAAGAATAGGAATGACTAAAATCACTTTCAATGCCATGAGAAAAATATTGACATCTAACAGATTACATACCATCTAAAAATGAGAATTATCAAATTCTAGATCTATTCTATATTAATGTTTGGCTCAGAAACATGATCAATAAACAAACAACTAGAAGACAGAATTGATGCCTTTGAGATATGAATATATAGAATAGGAAGAACTTCATGGAAAAATAAAAAAACGAACAAAGAGGTTCTAAGAACACATTGTATTAAGAAAATTTAGAAAAGAACTATTAAAGAAAATAAAAATCAAACAAATACAGTATTTTGGACATATTAAAAGACATGCAAAAAGGAGAATCAATCAATCGTAATGCTGAGTGGCATAGGGTTATTTTAGAGTAAAGTCGAGGGGGGGGGGGGTAAGCATGAGAGAAGCAGATATACTAGTGGGAGAATAACATCACAAGATGGACGGGTTACAGTATAGCAGAGTGCACCGTCAAGGCAAGAGACAGAATGTTGGAGATCAGTTGCAGTCAACCTTTACTACGGAGACATCACTTAATAATGGTGAGAGTTAATTGAAATTAACTGTTTCAGTAAGTTATTAAAATGTTAATCCTGTATTGTATATCCTGAAAAAGTAATATTCATTAAAAAAGTATGTGTATAAACATAACAGGACACACAACGATGTAAATTGCTTAACTACTGTTTGTAGGTTTATTCCCTGGGATGAATTTGAAAAAAGTGACATTAAGTTAGTGTCTAAAAGTTAGGGTGGGGATGTACAACCTATACAAATGCTTACGGGCATTTAATGATAACATTAATAGTTTAGCCAAAAAAAGTTTTGAATCACTGATTTATATATAGCAATGCATAATAGTTTCAACAATATTCATGATCTATGAACATTTTTTAAACAGATTCCAAAAATAATCGTCAAAATAATTTCAGGAACTTTACAAACCAATTCCTGGGTGTTCATTAACAATAGTTGGCCTGTGGGCATTACAGAAAAGCATGTATGCCGTCGGGGCACGCTTGGATAGTTGTTTATCAGTTTTGTCCCTCTGAAATAGCATGAAAGATTAATGTAAAAAGACAAGTTATACAATTAAAATATTTTCTGCAATAACAATTATATGTTTAGAATTGCCAATAACATCTCAAGATGGCTTCTCTTTGGAGCATCTTTATTTGATTCTATTCATTGTGTCTTGTCATATTGTAAATCAATGGTTTCAAAAATATGGAGTGTTTTCAAAAGTGCATGAAGTCATCTCAATTGGGCCATGGGATAAATTGGAAATTTAAAAAAGACTGTTTACAGCACCAACATCACAGAAAATTCATGTACTAAAATTCATCTATCTTTTGTCTTTTCTCTGCTTTTGCTGTGAGGCGTTGCAGTATTGAATGACGATAGGTTTACGTGCTGTGGCACATTTCTTCGCCTGATACGCTTAATATTGTGTTGTCAGAACAGAATGTTAGTCCCAACAGAGGCCAAATACTTGCCGTAGGATGGGGCTTAGTTCAGCCAACAGAGGCTGAAAACTAAGACTGACCAGGCACTCCTAAAATTTGGCAAGACCACAGTCTGCCCAAGCAAGTACAGGTGTTGAAGACAGGAGGCAACCAGCCAAGAGGCGCACCACAAAAATCAGGATGCCAGGAAACAAGAAAGCAGATCGGCTGGCTAAGGAGGGAGCTGCTGATGATCAACCTGATGTGCCAATAACATACCATCAAAATAAACAGATGATCAAGGCAATTAGAAAGCCAACTCCAACTCAGGATGACTACCAAATTATGAACAGACCAGAACAAGTTGTCATTCTGCGCCTCAGAACAGGACACAACCAACTAAGCAGCCACATGTATACAAAGTTCAAGATTTGGCAACACAGCCATGTGTAGATGTGGACAGGCATCTCAGACAGCAGAACACATTCTTCAGGAATGCCAAGAATATGAAATGCTGATGCAAATGCACTGGCCCAGAGAAAAGACAATGGAAGAAAAACTTTACGGACCTCTGTACAAGTTACAGAACGCAGAAAAATGTATAGAAGAAACAAAACTTCAGACATAGACATGTTCCAGGTGATCAAAAGGAGAATAAGAATGTTGGCAACTCCTTCAATCAACCTTCTTCTTGGTCTATCTCTGTATCTTGCTGTTTCTATTTTCATGTTGCATGCTCTTGATGTTGGCCAATAAGAGTTCATTCTTATTAGGTGGCCGAACCACTTCAGTCTCTTTTTTCAAAATATTTCACCACAGTTGATCACAGTTCATTTAGCAGAGAATGGTGTCCCACAGCTGTGGAGAAAGAAGTGCAGGCTTTGGTCAGTGAGAATACCAAAGAGGGGGTGTGATTATATACACTGATGGATCTGTGATTAGGCATGTTCGCAGTGCTTGAGCCTTCACAGTTCAATGCACAGGTAAAACAATCAAGGAGGAGAGTGGTGCCTTTGCGGTCACTATGAGTAGTATGACCATGGTGACTATGGCGGTGAACAGGGCATTTGAGTGGCTAAGCACATAGAAGGTAACACAGGTCTGCATCTTGAGTGACTCTATGAGTATGACTAAGAAGGTACAAGTGGGTCTCGTTCGAGAACAGTGGATTGAGGCCTTGAGAAATGCGAGCTTGAAAGCGGTTACATTTATTTTCGTGCCGGGACATGTGGGCATTCGAGGCAATGAAAGAGCGGATCAACTGGCATCGTGTGCGATTGTGGCACAGGGCGATGGGGCAATGGATCGCGCTGACGTTTTAAACTCCTTAAGAGATATAACACGTGAGAGTGAGACTAATGTGGATGATGATTCCTTTTCAATGGCTAGGATTAAAGATCAGGGATTGAAATGCGGTGTTGCTAGAGGTGAACATTTTGGAGGGCGCAGAAGAATGATGGTCAACCAGCATAGGACCTGTACTGTCAGCAGAAGTGTGATGGCGGATACACTCAAGGAGAGATCGGAGCAACTATGGATGTGTCCAGTTTGCAGTGATGATGATCCGACGACTAACTAACTAAGTGTTCGCTCTAAGGTGTGTGACTGCACTTTGAAATTTCATACCCCTTTTTTAACTCGAATACATTCTGTACAAAAATAAATTTGAGCTAGTGTTTAAATTTTTGGTGGACTTGGTTATTCATCAGGATACTGATTTTTGTCTTAATGAATTATTGATTATCTGAACCAGCAGCGGTACATTCTGGGTATCCCCATAGGAGTTCCGTCTCTTTCAGCAGATGGCAAAGAGTATGTACGATGATAGTTTCCATGGTCTGTTGATTGTATATTTTCCTAATCCTACCAATCAATCATAGGCCATTTCCTCAAGCAATTCCATTCAAACTCCCCCAATCTCTTAATGACTATCTCATCCACCATGGTGTCCTCATCCAAAAGACTCCTATATACAGAATTTACAATGTCAATTGTAAATTGTAAATGTAAACTGTCAATTGTCATCAGTCCTATAACATGTGCTTTTGATGCTAGTCTGTCGACTTGCTCATTACTTCAACTTCAGCATGACCTGAGCAAAATATTCACTCAAGTCCTTGGAGGTGTGAAACCCACTATACTTCATCTATTCATGATGAAGTATGAAAACTAAAACACTTATATGAAACATGGAGAGCTCTCAGAAGACGACATTCAAATGTAAACAATCCACCAAATTTGGAACAATAAAAATCTTTGGATTAAGAAACAAAGTTGAAGATCTTATAGAAGAAATGATGTAACACAATATTTCAATTTTAGGCCTGGCAGAATTAAAGGTATTGGATGTAAATAACTGCATCTACATTACACACTTCTCATTGCCGGAGTTGACCCAGATACACACGTTAAACATGGAGTTGGATTTATAATAGACCCAGTGACCTCGAAAAGAATAGTGGATATCTAGTATTAGTGGATATAACTATTAGACCAGAAAGGACAATAACAGTTGCTGTGACAGTGAACAGTGTAAATACAACTTATATTCAAGTGTACACACCATGTGAGACTCGAAACAATGGCGTTGAGCGTGAAGAAATTGTTGACAAAACAGAAATGACTTTATGTAGAATCCTCGGAGTAACAATAAGAGATAACAATAGGGGACAGAATGAGGAACGTAAACATCAAAAGACTAACACACACAATGCTAATCCTGGATTACATCAGAAGACAACAGATTAAGTGATTTTCGCATGCTTACAGACTACCATCAGACAGTGCCCCTCAAAAAGCATTACTATACAGACACAATGGATACAAAGCCAAGGGCAGAGCTTTTAATGGATTACAGAAATAAAAATCAACGAGAACAAAAATAAATGAAGCACACAAAACAGCCATCTCCAGAGATCTCTTCTATCCCTGATGCTGCAAGGCATAAAAGGGTATAAAGCAAAAATAAAAAGGAGGAAGATATCATGATGCAGATATCATGAAACCCATTTTGAATTTTGCAGATCATGGATTGAGAGTCCTACACAATAACGGTCCTGATTGTCATCATTTTTTAGATCCATTTTAGGGCCTCCTAAATCTTGTCTTAATAAATATCAAGAAATGTGGTGTATATCCGCAGCTGACTGGAAATGAATGAGCACAATGTAGTCAGAGTATCATCATTACAGTAACTTGGCATGCGATTCAATCGTAGTTTGTGCTTTCGGAATCATGTTCATTATGTTATTGCGAAAGCCAGCAAAGATATCTCAGTCTTGAGAGTATTGGCACAAGCTGACATTACACAATCACAGCTTGTAATCCTCTGAGTTCTTTACTTACTTTTGGACTAGCTGATCCTGGCTTGTCCTTGTGTGTCAGAGCTGTAAAGTAACAAGATAAACTAGAAAATAAGCGATTCCGTACTGTTTTACAATAAATTATTATTATTTCGCAATGCTTAATGCCCCAGCTAGTTCAAATAAATTTAGTTACCTGACCCACACAATAAGGGAAAAGAACAGAAAGAAATAAAATTGCAAGATCCACAAATCTCATCTTAAAAAGTAGTGTGTTGTTAAGACTAATTCATTAGTTTGTTTTACAATTTTTTTTAAACTAATTAGAAAAAAATGTGTTACTTAGACAGAATGCATCTTCAAAGTAAAACAATCTACTGTTCACCCAAAAGGGTTTTCAGAGATGATGTCACTGGGAGAAAGACATAAAATTTAGGTCACTAACACATAAATAGTGGAATTAGTCTTTGTTGACCCAATGGAGGCACACTCAAAATGAATTCTCATTAAAAAGATTATGTTCAATTTGAGGAATGGTCATTAAAAGGCTCATGAAGCATATTTGTGTGTTCGTTCATCACAAGGTGTCTGGCAGGGTGGATGCAAGTTCTTAGTTTTGACACAATAAGACAATGGTCAATCCAGCAGTCTGTACTGCTCTTCTGATGATGCTACTAGTGCTTGGTCTGCAAATAGCAACTCCTTTAAATTATCCTTCAGATTGTTTTCTTCCGTTGTCTTTGCAACTTTGCAAATGTAATCTATGTATGTTATAAACAATTGGGGGGGGGGGGGAAGAGTACACACTGCTGTCTCATTCTCAGGTGATTTGAAAATAATTAGATGTGCCTGCACTCGTTCTAACTGCGCATTGACTATGGGCGTATTTGCTCTGACATAGGCTTATCAGATGTTGTGGAACTCCATGTCTGTAATGTTATCCATAATTAGCTCTATCCACTCTGTCAAAAGCTTTCTTTCTTAACGAAAGCCAAATATAAATCTTGGTTATGTTTATTGTTGCTCTTTCTGCAAGTTGTTTGAGGGCAAAGATTGCATCTGTACAGCTTTTATTTTTTTCTAAAACCCATTTGCGTGTTGTTGAGCTGTGGTTCTATATATGTGCACATTCTCTTCTCTAATATCTTGCTAAAGATTTGTCCTATGTGGCTTAAGAGTGATATGCTTCTATACTTAGTGCAATCCCTCTTACTGCCTTCTTTCTTCCAGATGGGAACAATCAAAGCTGTATTCCACTCTTGCTGTGTCTTTTGTGTCTTCCATATCACATTGAACAATCTGTGCAACCACTTTATACCTGTCGCTGTTAGCATTTTTATTAGTTCTATAGGTTATGACGTCTATTCCTGGTGCTTTTCTATTTGGTGCATGTTTAACTACGTCTTCAATTTCGGATTTCAGGATGTATGGTTCTAGGTCTATTTCTATTGTATTTATTGTTGTGATCTCCTCTCCTTCCTTTAAGTTTAATGGTTGCTTGAAGTAATTTTTCCATGATTTCTTGGTCCTATTTAGTATGTTGCAGTGTTCATCGTTGATTATTTTTGTTGGTTCATATATGTCTTTTTTTACTTCTCATGTTTTGTACTTTCTTGTAGAACATCTTTGGTGTGTTTTGTCTATCTTTGTTAAGCATTTCTTCATATTATTGCCATGACTTAATTTTTGCAGTCTTGTATGTTAAGTATATGTCTAATGAGCCATCTAACTAAAATACTACTCAAGATAATACATGAAAGAATTAAGAACAAGATAGACATGGAGGTCGGTGAAGAACAATTCGGTTTTAGGAAAAACAAAGGAACCAGAGAAGCTATACTGAGTACCCGGCTAGTAATAGATAAATATATAGAAATCCAAAAAAGTATCTATATTTGCTTCACAGCCTACAGCAAGGCCTTTGACAGAGTCCAACATGAAAAATTAATCAAATGTCTTCAAGAAATAGGCATAGATGGAAAAGACATCAGACTGATTAGAAATATATATTGGGAACAAACTGCACCAATAAGGTGTGAAAACAGCTACTATCCATACATAGAAATAAGAAGAGGGGTAAGACAAGGATGCATTTTATCACCAAGCATATTTAATATCTACACAGAGAATATCTTTAAAAATATAGAAGAAATACCAGGACTCAAGATCAATGGGAAATTAATAAACAACCTTAAATATGCAGATGACACTGTTCTTTTGGCAGAAAGTGAACATGAACTACAAAGACTAATAGATCAAGTCAATAAATCAAGTAATGAATATGGGCTGGATATCTTCTTCTTCTTCAGCGTTCATTCTCAAACTCCTGCTAAATTCTCTTGTAGCAGGACCATTGTCCTACTAGATTTCCAGCAGGATGTAGTCCAGAAAATGGAAATGCGTTGTGTCGCCGTTTTATTTGTGCCAATGGCCCGACACATCCATCTTCGGTGGAGGACTGGATATAATTATCCAAAAAACAAAAACCATGATAATCAGCAAGGACAAGAAGAACAAGAGCTAAACATAAACATACAAGGAGAGAAACTACAACAAGTAAAACAGTATCAATATCTTGGACACATAGTCACAAATGATGGCAGATGTGAAACAGAAGTTAAAAGGAGAATAGGAATGGCTAAAAGTACCTTCAATGACATGATGCACAAAAAGAACTTACCTCTATAGACTTAATCCATATCTATAGCAGCAAATAACAATGTAAATCTATACATTGTCAATTATCATTATCAACTGATTATTAACTAATAAACACAAGCACGCACGCACGCACCTATATATAAATCTTTGTCAGAAATCAGCATCCATAAATAATTAACGAACAATGGAGTCACTGAAGTTAGGCCCGCACAGTTACTTGCAAACGTGAAGTGATCAAATAAATTACAAGATATTTATATCTGAGCGAAAAATGCAGGGACAACCACTCTAACAAATAGATATTATAAAAGCATGATGGGAAATAATCATGGGAGATTGTTGTCCATGACTACAAATGGCTACATCGATGGTGGCATTTGCCGTCATGAGGTGTCTATGGAAAGGGTAAACATATGACACTGGGCTGCTACAGGTTAAGAAGCTATATCTTTCCAATGGTTGTGAGACGTGGGCAATGACATCTGCAATGGAAAAAAATATTGACATTCGAAATGAAATGTTATTGTAAGGTCCTAAGAGCATCATGGACATAAAGACGAACCTACACGGACGTCTGCAAAGACCTGAACATAGAATAATAGCTCCTCAAAACCATCAAAAAATTCAAACTATCCTATTTCGGACATAAGAGATTAATGCTATGCTTTAGAATGATTAATCATGGAGGCAAAAACAAGAGACTGACCAAGACTACACGATGGACGCTTGACATCAACGACCTTCTGAACATGATACTAGAAGAAGCTGGGCAGCTAGTACAGATCTGAGAGGTTTACAGAGTAACAGTGAGGACAATGTTCCGTAAAGGTTGTCACATAGATAGATAGTGACTAAATTAATTACATAATTCATAGATAGTTCATAAATAGCATATATATAAATATAAAGTAATAAATTATTCAAAACCTCTGCTACAGTACCTTTTTTTTTAGTAAAAGGTTTCTTTTTCTTTTTCTCTGTCTCCGCAATAATGAGGTGCGTTTCTTCCCCATCATCTCCAAATGAGAGATCCGACCGTCCCAGACTTTCATTAGGATCATCGCTGCTACTTTGGAAGAAATGTAAGATAGATACAGGTTTAACCAGGAACAGGGTGATGAAGTTGTGTTAATCACAGTGTGTGTGACTATTCGACCGAAAGGCCTATATCAATAAGAAACATATAGCTCTGCATTCATATAGAATTATATCGACCAGTATAAATGTTCCGTGAATAGCTAAATACAGAAAATACAGTGAACATAACATAGTGTCATGTGACGTATTCCTTCCAGAACATTGTCTTCCCAATGAACTCTCTGAACCTCTGTCTTGGGCTTGCATTTTCTAGCAATGTATTCATGTTATCTTTAATGTTGTCAGTCCATCGTCTTCTTGGTCTGTCCTTTCTCCTCTACCCAGGTACCTTTCCCTCCATTATTTGTCTTTCTAAACAGTTGTGTCTCTTTATATGACCAAACAGGTGTAGTTTTCTTTTTGTGTTTAGTAACCAACACTCTGGAATCTTCAATGTGTTTATAATATCTGAGATTCTGATTTTTTCTTTCCATGATATTCTAAGTATCTTTCTGTAGCATTTCAGCTCGAAGGAGATGATCTTCTTTGCCTTCTTTGCATCTTTACTTAGGGTCCATGCTTCACAGCCGTATGTTGCAACCGGAAAAATAAAAGTTCGTAACATTAGCACTTTCACCTCTATTTTGTTATTTTTCCATATGTTTTTCAACCGTGTCATTTTGCAATATGCCATTGCCAATCTTTTCCTTATTTCTGCCATGCAGTCATAAACATAGAATATAAAGTAAATTGTCACGTTAAGTGGGAATGGTTACAGAGGATTCATAAAGAATCTAATCCTGGTTAACCCATTGTCTCAGCTTGTTCTTGTCCCACTGAACATATATCTGATTTCGTTGATAGTATATTCCAACCCTTAGTAGAGCAAAGACCTTAATTTTTAAAAGATACTAAGCATGCTTTAACTATATTTTCTTCTGTTCGGTTGTCTCCTGACCATACATATCATCTGTTCTTACTTGCTGTTTGTTCTTTATACACTTCTATACCCCATTCTGATGGTCTCAGGGCTTTGCAGTTTTTGATTGATAAGAACCCCCATCCCTCTGTAATCACTCACACTCTTATCTGCCTGCTGAGATTAAGCTCAATGCTTTTGAATTCGATGGGCACTTTTTTGGTCAGATCAGTGCTGTTGCTATGGGCACTAAGATGGGGCTCAGTTATGCATGTCATTTCATGTGAGATCTTGAACATCAGGTTTGAGAGACTTATGAAGGTCCTTTTCCATTTCTATTTCATAGATATATTGATGATGGTATAGGTATCACTAACTTGCCTGAGACAGAATTGTCTCGCTTCATCAACAATTTTAACCCAGCTATTCATTCAATTCACATCTAACATCTCTACTACTTTTGTCAACTTTCTTGATATTATTGTCACTATTCATCCCCCATACCTCAGCACATCTGTTTACTACAAACCTACTGATGCACATGGTTTTCTGCTCTACACTTCATCTCATCCTCCAGCTTGTCACAATTCTCTGCCATTATCCCAGCATCTTCACCTTCGTCGTTTATTTAGTGATGATGAGGATGACTTTCTTGATAAATCCTCTGAGATTATTGATTTCTTTCGTAGAGATTTATTCCCTGACCCTGACAGTGCTCTTTCATTGTGTCTTCATCATTGGCTTTGTGTCCGTAAGTTATCTCTACTTGATACCTTGACTAATACTCAGGGTACTTCATCCTCTTCTGATAAGAGTTAAACTTTCCCTTACATTTCATCCCCATAACTCTACTGTCCATTGAATCTAGTTCAAGCATTATTCCCTTCTCCAGTCTGATTCTGAAACCCGTGCCCCTTTCCTTTCGTTGCCTATAGCCGTAACAAAAATCTTAATGACATCTAGGTCCACAGTCACCTCAGGTGTTCCTGCTCATTTTGGCACTAATCGTTGCAAATGCAGTCATTGCTACACATATCCCTATGTAGTTCAGATCCGCTCTGTTTCATTTTCTAAGGCCACTTTCACTATCGATGAGACTTTTACATGTGAATCCTGAAATATCATTAAGTTACCATATGTAAATGTTGTGACAAGAATTAAGCAGGTGAAACGGACATACTATTGAGTGGCCGCTTCTGTAGGCATCTTCATGCTATACACACAGAGAAGCTACCCCTGTAGCCATTCATTTCAATAGTGATGGTCATCATGGTGCCATCGATATCCAGGTCACTGCTCTCAGTACCTGCACCACGGATGACAGATCTAGGTATGCTCTTGAAAATCGATTTATTTTTTAGTTTGGTACCATCAAGCCTTTTGGACTTAACTTCAAACATTCATTTATTTAAATTTGTGTGGTCCTTATTGTATTGCTATCCATGTTGTACTGGGTAATGATTGGTTATATCTTCTTCATTCTTGATTAGAAACTGGCCTCACAGCACATGGGGCATTCCCATAAGTGCTCCACCCTGTTCCAGCAGCCATCCGACTAGCTGATGTTTTGAGTCTAAATCCGCAGCAACAGACGTTGACATCAGGGTACAACTCTGGCCCTTGCGACAGGTTTCTTTGTTGTTCTGCCCATGCATTTCCCCTCCTAGTTCAAACACAACATCAGGCTGTCGGAACGACATGGCAACTGTTATCGAAGGTTGCGGCTACAGTTATATAATTGGTTATATCTGTTATCATACCCTATCCAATTTTCAACAAAACCCGCTTCCATATACATCATTGTCACATTGAACTTCATATTATTTACAAGTCAATAGTATATCTAGTGCCTCTATGGTGGTAACATTGTTTTTACTGTTTTCATTGTTTTTCACTGTTTGTTTTATATATTCTGGAGAAAAACCTAACAGTTCGAAACTTTGAAAATGTTTTGTGTATTGTAATTTGTATGCTTTTGTTTACATCTCATAACCCTTTAGTCTGTTGTGTTAAAGTGAAACATCACAACCTGTGTTCTACGTAAGTACTATTGTTGTTCCATTTCACTGCATATTACCGTATATTGATTGTCATATTAAGCCCTTTGTGTGCATTGGTCCACATTCTCGATTTTGGTTGTACACAATATAACACTGACACGCAAGGAAATAACGCCTCCAAATCATATCCAGCATAAATGTATCTCTATTGTCTCTGAATTTGAAATCAATAACTCAAAAAATAAAAATGTTACGCCAAAAAAGCAAACACGTGCAGAAAAACCAGAAGTCATTAAAAATGGCCGGGTGTCATAGGCAGTATGCGTTATTTTTAGTTAGGCTGCTACAGGTTCACTTTAAAAAAGATATAAATGTAAATGCATTAAAGACTGTATTCATTATATACCTCGACGACATTGACACTGGTGATACAGTTTTCAATTTCTTCTTTTGAGGCTTCAATGACTTCTGTCTTGGGGTGGAAACAGATGTCTGTGTTACTTGCTGCACTTGATCCTGGCTTACTTGAGGTGCAACTGTAGACAAATCAATTGGAACAGGTGTATTACAGGATGTCATGTGATTTGATAGGATTACTGTGTCAACAAGATAAATAAAATGCCATTACACTTACAGCACATGATTACAGAAAAAATTTGATACTTGTAAATAAAATGAGATGAACTGATACCAATTATGAATATTTTGGAGGATAAAATGAGGAAGCAGACATAAAGTAGTCAGATAATAATCAGTACTGCTACTGAAACAGTTTTCAGAATAGAATATACATATAATATACACATATTATATATTACACAACAAAAAAAGTTAAGAGCAGTAGCTGGGAATTAATCAAACATATTTTTAAATTTTAATTTATATTCCATAACCAATTAATCTAAAATTAATTCATCAAACCAAAAACATTCATTCAACATGTGCTACAGGGCCACCAGAGTATTCAACAGAGCTTGTGATTAGTGTTAACTCTTTTCAGACATTATTTTTTGGCCATTTTAAAGGCAATTCTGGAGTTATTTGAGTTTAATTAACATTTATTTAAAATTTAAATTATACAATAATGCAGGGGTGGGCAAACTTTTTGTGCAGAGGGCCGCATTGAAAATTGTAAAGCTATTGGAGGGCTGCATATAATATTATGTATATTTGGCAATATATATATATACACATATATTTAAATGATGTCAAATTGGAAAAAAAATATTGTATATATAATATATAAGAAAGTCGAATTAAAATTCCAATGGATTTCTGTGTAATATTAATGGGGAAAAAATCATTTTTGACGATCGTCCGTTTATTTAAAAATGTGTTTGAGGGCAGCAAAATATCCAATGGCGGGCCGTAGTTTGCCCACCCCTGTAATAATGTACCATATCATATAACATTTTGTTTTGAATACAATGCTCTGTGTATCCTGACCATAAATGTGATCTTTCAATGAAAGTTTAGTTCATAGTTTTGTTTTTGTGGTGGATGTGGTTTCAGAGAGTGGTAGTACTTTGTCACCATCTAAAACTGAGCTCTTACCTGTGGGTCTCAGTAGTTGCAAGCTTGTGGCAGCTGCCACACACTGATAACAGCTTTGACAGGCTGGCCAAACCAGGTGAAAGTAACTGAGGGGTTCTGGCCTTGAATTAAACACAGAGCATGCCTGCCCATAGACCATCCACTGTTTACTGGTACATCTCCAGTTATTTTGATTTATTTGTACTGGAACACTGTTGGACCAGAAAGAGAGAGTCGACGAATGGTGCAACACTTCCATAAGTGCTCAGATCTCTCTTTGAGTGTATCCGTCATTACATGTTGACTGACTGTCCCATAACGCCGTTGATTTACCATCATTCTTCCTCATCCATGAAACTGCTCCTTTCTAGCGACACCACATTTCAAACCAAGCTCCCTTATTCTAGTCATTGAACAAGAATCATTGTAACTTATACAGTCATTTGTTTGTGCGTTTTCCCGTAAGGTGTTAAAGATATCTGCCCGGTCCATCACTCCATAGGAGTCGCGTGGTGTGCAGCCAAACTATCTGCTCTGTCATTACCCCAGACTCCCACATGTCCAGGCACAAAAATAAGTCACTTTCTGCACATAAGAATAATTCACCTCATCCAGCCACTGTTCCCGAATGCAACCCACTTGCACTTCCACAATAATGCTCATCATGTTACTGAGTATACAAGTATGTGTCGCAGTCTACGAGCACATCCAAAGCTTTGGTTACTGCCCAAATCTCTATTTTCATTCTGCTTGTCATCTGAGCAAATGCACCACATGCCTCTCTGATGGTCACCTTTGAACCGTGCCCAGGCACTCCTGATGTGTCTCTCAACCAATCAAACTGTATATATAATCATATCACCATACCTAGAATTCTCACAGATCAGAGCCCGCACCTCCGACAGGCACCTCAGAAGGCTCTATGGGTGCCCAACTCCATTCCGCACTAGGTAGCACATCCTCCAACCTGCACACACTTTGTATAATGTCCTCTGCGCGCCCCATTCATCTCTTAAGACGACTGCCCTTCACTTTGAGAATTTCAGGATGTAGAGGGTGTTCTTTATCAACTGTGATTTGTAGGTAGGCACATATTCTGCACAAATGCATTCTTTGCTCTGCAGTTGGACAATCAAGTATCGCATAGCCCGTGCCGACTTATTTCTCATAAACCCCAGTATGATTCAGATTGCCTTATTCTGGATTCTATTCAATCTTTATAAGTCTGACTCAGTGTCAGAATCACCAGCTCATACTCTACCAGGGCCACCACCAATCCTGATACAGCAGAAATAGCAGCCTCTGTTCACACTGAGCAGCAGCAATAACTTTCATTGCTGCAAGATCTTTATAAGCTTTTACAATGATGTGGTCAACAACATGTCTTCAGGATTGTAGGCTGGTGCAAGTTCTCCTAAGGTATTTGTTTTCCAATTCTAATCTTGCGGTAGAAGGTTTTTGTCAACATCCCTCCAGATATATCAAGAAGAGACAATTGTTTTAGTCTTTTTGTTTCTGAGTGTCAATAATTATTTTATTTGGGTGGTCATTCGTTTGTCTCTTGTTGAACATGAGAGGCCTATAAAGAAAAAAATGTTTCTTTTCTTTTGTTTCCACCAAGTTCTCCCTATTCTTCTATATATCCACATCTCAAATGTATCATTATTGTTAATATTTCTATTTTTTATCAGGCACTATACTGTTTACTCAGCGGTGGACACATTTAGCTACAAGAATTCAAACTCTTATTATTATTTCAATTATCTTTTCTTTATGTTTTCCTTGCATACTACATTTTCTTGACATGTAGCTTAAATTATTTCTGTTTTATTTGCTTTTGTTCAAGTATACTTATTATATCCCTATTGTGACGATGTAACATGATTGATCCCTATTGTAACATGATGGAATTAATTTCTATCACATCAACACTGGTCTTGGATGGGTGAAATATATGAGTGATTAATGTCAATAGATCATGGAAACATATCTGATGTTAAAGGTTCAAGACTCCACCAAGGTATGACATAGATGGCAAGTGTGAAGAAGATGATAGTCTAGGTCACTGATATTAAAGAACTACTTGAAGGGAATGAATGCATAAAAGCTGATGAAAATATTTGTTATTGAAAGGTTATAACCACATCAGGCAGAGAAAGTTACAATGGAAAAGCTAATATACAAATCAAACAACTGACAGATGATAATGCAGAAGAGAATGACGCAATTATATACATGGATCTGCTTGGAGAAAAGAAATATCCGGTAGAGGCTAGAATCATTGCTGAAAAGTGTGTAGCATATTGTACAACTACAATATGAGAGTGGAGATAGTTACGGCAGCCCTAAAATGGGTCTCGGAAATAGTAATATGGCCTCAATACTGCATGGACTCAAAATATGCAAGATTAAAAATGGATGGATATGTCATGAGTGGGTGGAGTATGTTGGGGGCTTCACATCTTCCAAGATTTAAGAGAGAGCTGACAGACTGGAGTCAAGAGCACAGATATCAAGATGGATGATGAGGCGGACATTGTAAACTCTCTATATATGCACCTGTTGGATGAGGACACAGTGTAGGATGAGACTGTTATAAAGAGACTGAATGAGTTTGGAATGGCTTGGGGGAGGGGAGATAGTAGGAGGAAACGATTGATAGGTAGAACTAGAAAAATAATCATACAAACATTTTGCCATCTGCTAAAAGAGATGGAGACCTATGGGTATGCCTGGAGTGTTAAAATGGGCAAGGCACTTTCTCCATATAGGTCACTCTGGCTTAGCAAAACACATCAAGGTAAAAGAAGAAACAAACAACAGCCTTTCAGATTTGAGAAAAAAACCAATGTATTGCTTTTTTTTTTGGTTGCTTAATGACCATCTGCAAGACGCAAAAGGATATACATAGATACCTCCATCAGTTCCGATAATCACAAATCACTTTTGCTGCTCTCTCATTTCCTATTCTGTTCAGTATCTATCACTGCATTCTACCCAGTACTTTTTGTTCTTCCTGTTCTGTGTTTTTGTCCCTATCTTACTAAAGCCATGCAGGTCAAAATATTTCTTTTATTTCTTTAAACTTAAGTACAGTGCATTAAAAATGTGTGATTTTCCACTGCCACCGCATTCTTTTTTGACCGTACAAATTATTTATAAAGGGTATTTGGAAATCACAATAACTTATATGATTTTGGTGTATTTTATATAATTTTTTTAATATAAAAAAGTTACACTATAGCTAAAAACAGTCATTACCTATCTAAATCTCATCCTACTGAGTTGGACAGGAAGTTAAAAGTGGAAAATGAAGTTAATTATATGTCTACTTTCATTTATTGTTACCCGGATTAATGACATAGTTTACAATCACAATTTCCTTGTTGAAAACAACAGGCGTTTGTAGTCGTGTACATTGTCTTTCAACTATAGTTACTGACAGCCTGGTGAAGGTTAAATGAAATGGGGAAAAAAATTAATTCTTACCTTTACTTCAGCAGTAACTGTAACATCCAGCATGATGAGACATTTTATTATGACCAAGACAAAAAAATCAAAACATGCAATATTCATCTATGATCTGGATAAATTTCAACATCTGCCAGCTAGCAGACGACAAATAACCTGCTATTGTTTTTGACTAATAAGAAATTCAATGTTACATATGCAGAATGGAGCAAATAGCAAACATTAAATTATGTTTCAAAATTATAAAAAGTGCTAATGAGACTGCTGATACAAGTTTATGGAGATCAATGTTTCTCTTGTGCACAGATATTCAAGTGGTATTTAAGATTCAGAACTGGTGTGGAAAATATTTCAGATAAAGCCAAGTGATTATTTTCTATTCCATAACTAAAGGTATCCTGAAATAGCCTCTTTGAAGATATTGAAGACATCCAAAAAGCTGTAATGGGTAATCTAAGAGCCATAACAAAAGACAACTTCCAGAAGTAATTCCAGTATTTCTTAGATCATGCCACTTTATATATCAATGACAAATTGGATTACTTTGAATAAAAACACTGGTAAAAGAAGTCTTTCCTCTCCTTTATTTTTCCATCACTCTCAATATTTAATTGTCGAACAGTGCATAAAAGATATTTTTAAAATGTACATACCCAATGCTGCAAGATTAGGCATCTGCTGAGCAGCAGAAATTGCATCCTGTATCAGTTTTTCCTTTTTCTTTGATACTTTCTTTTGCTTTTTAACAGGTATATCTGGATGGTCTTCTGTTTCTAGTTTGGAAAATCCTAAAACATCCACATTCTCCATCACTAAGTTATGTTTAGTTTCAACCTCCTTGAGTTTCTTGTATTTTTTATGTTTAGCTGGGGCAATATGCTCAGACTGTGCGTTTAGGGTGACTTGTGCTGTGGCTGGGTCACTACTTGATAGTATTTTCATCTTTAGACCTGTGCCAATTTTATCCCCACTTAATATGTCATTAGCTAATATTGGGGACAAAGATTCTGTTTTCAACTTCTTGGGTTTTGACTTCTTAACACCACTTGCATCCTGCGGTTTGGATGGTTTCTTTGCAGATTTTTTACCCACAGAAAGAATGTCAGCATTGGAGATTGCAGATGACCCAATTTTATTGAGGATATTAGTGCTTACAGATGACTTCGAGCTAGAGGATGGAGAGTTCAGTAAATACTTGATAACACTTTTCTGATCCTCAGACTTAACAGGAGAGTGCTGCATTATCTGCTGGTGAACACCCAGTTCTGACATCATAGGCAGATCAGAGTCATATTCAGACTTTAATAAGGTTTCCTGCAAGTCAGCTTGACTAAGGCTAAGATCACTGCTCAGCTGAAAAATATAAAGTAAAACATTTGCAAAACTACTATAAATACAAATAATATCTTCCACGAAGGATATTTTTGTCAAAAAAATATTTATGGATATACGAAAATAATGCATTGATTTGAGGGAAAATCTAAAAGCCAAGCTAACAGTTGATTATACATTCATTGACTAGGCTTTGAATTTACAATTATGGTTGATGCTAATCCTTTTAGCCAACCCTTGTTGCTGAAACAGCATTGAATGAATCTTGTATCTAGGAACACTCTGGTACCTGGTGGTCAAGAGATAAAACTCCTGTGTTGGGAAACCTGATGCTGAAAATGTTTACATTATATCTGGTGGTCACAGATTTTATTAGGCTGCCAACACCTCCATGGAAAAGTCACACTGTATTATCCTGAATGTTGTAATTCATGCTTTGGATACAGCCGGTCTCATACAAAACAAAAAGAAGAAATGGATAAGCAAAGACACTTGATCAAAATTCAAAAACCATAAACTGATGAAGCAAAAAATACTCGCTGCAAAAACCACTCAAGACGAGGAACAAAACAGACTCACATATGCACTTTTAGACAAAGAAGTTGAAGCAAGTGCTAGAAAGGACAGACACAATTATATAAACAACTTAGCATTGGAAGATAAATCAGCATCAAAATACAACAACGGCAAGATACTCCACCACATAACCAAACAACTGTGCAACCAACCACTTATCCCAAACGCATCTATTAAAGACAAAAATGGCAAAATTTAAACAACTGAACAACAAAAGCAAAGACAGGTTGAACATTTCCAAGATCTTATTAATAGACCACCGCCCCAATCTACTCCAAAACTAGAGGAAGAGGAGACAGTGCCACAATTAGAAGCTTTGATAGAAAATTTCACCCTTGGAGAGGTAAAACAAACCATTAAAAAATAAAGCAGCAGGTCAAGATGACATCACAAGTGAAATGTTAAAAGCAGCAAATGATAATACATTGTCCTTTTTACTGGATATTTTCAATATGATTTGGAAAAACGAATGCCCACCCCAACAATGGAAAAATGGTATCATTATCAAACTACCAACAAAAAAGGAGACCTAACAAACTGTGATAACTGGAGGAGAATCACACTCCTATCCGTACCTGGTAAAATTTGTTGTAATATGATGCTTGCAACATCCTTAGACAAAAGACTTAGAGAAGAGCAGTCAGGCTTTAGACCAGGTCGTTCCTGCCTTGACCATATATTCACTCTTGGGACAATAATTGAAGAATATCTGGAATTTAGATCTAATCTCATAATAAAGTTCGTTGATTTTCAAAAAGCCTTCAACAGCATCCATCAACCATCGCTTTGGGAAATTTAAAAAATATATGGATTCCAAAATAAATATATAAATGTGATAAAATCATTCTATACCAACTCAAAATGCTGTGTTCAAACAGAAAAAGGCAATTCAGAATGGTTCCCTGTGATTACTGGTGTTAAACAAGGCTGTCACCATTACTATTCAATATCGAAATTGGCTGGGCTGTGAGAAAAAGCACATCCAATGCAAATTTAGGAATAAAATGGAGAAATAAAACAACATTAAATGACATGGATTTTGCCGATGATCTTGCACTATTGAGTGAAAACCATCAAGATGCACAGACAAAAACTGATAAGATTAAAACTCATCGCAGGACAAATAGGTCTCCAAATCAACTCATGAACAACAAAAATTATGGACTTCACCTTAACACTCGACGGTGATGTCATGACAGAAATTACAACTCGCATTGTACTAGCATCAAGTGCCTTTCTTCTTCTTTTTCTTTCCTTCACTTGAAACATATCTATATCTGTAATTCTTCTTCTTCAGCGTTCATTCTCAAACTCCCACTGGATATCTCTTGTATCAGGACCATGGTCCTATTAGATTTCCAGAAGGATGTAGTCCAGAGAATGGAAATGCGTTGTGTCGCCGTTTTATTTGCGCCAATGGCCCGACACATCCGTCTTCGGCGGGTATCTGTAATTCAACCTCCTGAATAAAACTCACTGTCTTTTGTAGTTCACACAGTGGTCCATAGAGTTTTGATTCCGATGTTGTTTCCTCTGGCCAATATGTCTGCCTCAGCATTTCATGCTCAGAACACTCTTGAAGTATATGTTTGGCACTCTGTGCTGCCAGTCCACATGGCCGTGTTGCCAATCTTTAACTTTGTATACATGTGGCTGCGGAGTCGGTTGTGTCCTGTTCTGAGACACAGAATTATAACTTGTTCTGATCTGTTCATAATGTGATAGTCATCTTGTGTTGGTGTTTGTGGCTTTCTTATTGACTTGATCATCTGTTTTTTCTGATGGTAGGTGATTGGTATATCTGGTTTGTCTTCGGCAGCACCTTCCTTAGCCAGTTGGTCTGCTTTTTCATTTCCTGGTATTCCACAGTGAGAGGGTATCCACTGCATGGTTACCCTATACTGGTACGACAATTCATGAAGTAGTTTTTACAAGTCTGTTAGTTTTCCAGACTGGAGAGCTTGAAGCACTGATCTTACATCTGTCAGGAATACCACAGGCTGTAGGTCAGAGTTGGAGTCCTGCAGTTTTTTAGTTGCCACATTAATTGCCTGGATTTCTGCATCATAATTATTGCAGAATTTCCCTGTTGGTGTTCTGATTGTATCTCTAGGCTTGTGTGGATATTCTATATATACACCTGCACCACCATTCCTCACTGCATTCTGTGCTGACCCATCTGTGTATACTCTGACCTACATATCTTGAGGATATTCCTCATCCAGGAAACAGGGTGACTGTCCTTCGCTGCACACTGTTCTGTTCATCCTCGGTTAGATTCCTTTCACATGGGTCTGAATGTATATTGGCATTCCATGCCTTTCACTCCAAGGAGTTTGTTCTGGCACAGACCTTAAGGGGCTGTCAACTTCAGGCAGGTCTGTAAGTTGTCTACGGAGTCGTTTAGCTTGGTGGATAAAGCTGCTTCTTTTCAGTCGCCCCATTGCTAGATTTTGGAATCTTTCCTTCATTGGATGACTTGGCATACACTGAAACTTTTCTGCTTGAATTGTTACTTTTGCGTCTCTGCGTTCACCAAGTGTTTGAATTCTTCCCATTTTCTGCATCTCTACTATGGGTGTTGATTTCATTGCTCCCAACATTATCCGAAGTGCCTGATTTTGTACTTTATCTAGATCTTGTAATGTGGTGTTTGATGCAGGACAACACGCAGCTGAACCATATTCCAGGTGTGGTCTTATGCCTTGCTGGTAAACTTTACGGAGTATATTCCCACTGGCTCCCCATGTGGTTCCACTTAGTTTTCTCAGGATAGCTAACTTCCTCCTGGCTTTTATTGTTGCTTTGTTTATGTGTTGTTTCCATGTCAGCTTATCATCAAAAGTAAATCCGAGGTATGTGGGTTATTTGTCTTCTTTCAAGAGCTCTCCATCTATCTTGATATGACCAGCTTTTTGTTTTGGTGAGAGGGTAAAGAGTGTAGTACTGCACTTATCTGTGTTAATGCAGACGCACCATCTATTTGCCCATAAGGTTAGGGCATCGATAGCTCTTTGTATTTGTTTAGTGGCCACTGTCGCATGTTCTTCCGTGCACCAGATCACCAGGTCGTCAGCATACATTGCCACTTTGATCCCGTGTGGTAGTTCAGCAACTAGGTCATTGATGTAAACCAAGAAAATTGTGGGTGACAGGACTCCTCCCTGGGGGACTCCATGACGCGGTAGAACTTTCTTGCTCTTGCGACCATCTAATTGTACCCTGGCTCTTCTATTATGCAGGAATGCTTTTACCCATTTGTACATTCATGAGCTAACCCTGCAACTTTGCTATTTCTTTAAGAGCCCTTCTTTCTAGACCATATCAAATGCTTTCCTGATGTCTATCCATGCTGCTAGTACCAGTTTCTTATCTTGGAAGGCATCCTCAATCTCTTGGGAGATCCCCATCGAGGCCAGCACCGTGCAGAGGTGATGGGGCTTAGTTCAGCCATCAGGGGCTGGAAACTAAGACTGGTCGGGCAGTCCCACTCGAGCAGGACCATAGTCCTGCCCAAGTAAGCAGAGTGCTGAATACGGAGGCAACCAGCTAAAAGGTGCACAGATAATCAGGATGCCACGCACAAAACACAATGGAAACATGTCTGTATCAAGTGCCTTTAACAGACTGTCTAATGTCTGGAGGTCAAAGTCAATCAGCACATGCACGAAAATGCGCTTATTTAATTCCTGCGTTATACCGGTGCTATCATATGGATGTGAGAGCTGGAAAAGCTCTTTATCTTCAGAAAAGAAATTACTGAGTTTCGAGAACAAATGTCTTTGTAGGATAACTAACACCCATTGGAGTGAATTCAAATCGAATGATAAAATCAGAAAAGAGACACATCAAAATTTCATCACTGATGTTAACAGAAAATGCTGTTGGTCCTACATCAGGCATGTCCTACGCACAGACATCAACAGAATACACCACCAATCTCTTGAATGGATACCTACAGGCAAAAGAGTCAGGGGTAGACCAAAAGAAACACTTTGAACGGAATAGCTTTGAACAGACAGAATTGGAGAGATCTGACCTCTGCCCTATGCATATGTTAGCTTCAGCATAAAAGGAAACTGAATGAATGTATTTTATGTTAGTACAGGTAGAGTGGGGCAAATGGAAATTATCTTGTGTTGCTTGTCCCTTCATTCATATAATAACGGGATTTCATATTATTTCCAAGATATTTTTTTAATATACTTCGGTCTATACAAAGGTTTCTGACTTGTGTTTCAATTATCAACTATAAGCTGCAATGGTTACTAAACTAGATAAAATAAAAAAATGAAGAAATTAGGAAAAGAGTTGGTTTAAAACTCTTTCTTTTCAATATGTATTGAACATTCTGCCACTTTATGAGAATGAACCTTAAGAGGAAGTCGTGGATGGGACGTGCTGAGGGTGTCATACAAAGCGTGTGCAAATTGCAGGATGTGGCAGCAGGTGCGGAATGGATAGGTCTACCCACAGATTTCGAAACTTGTTTGAGAGTAGTAATATCACTTAGCAGGGAATGCAGAGAATGGTGTCCCACAGCTGTGGAGAAAGAAGTGCAGGCTTTGGTCAGTGAGAATACCAAAGAGGGGGATGTGATTATATACACTGATGGATCTGTGATTAGACATGTTCGTAGTGCTTAGGCCTTCACAGCTCAGTACGCAGGAAAAACAATCAGGGAAGAGAGTGGTGTCTTTGTGGATACTACGAGTAGCATGACCACAGAGACTATGGCGGTAACCAAGGCATTTGAGCGTGCCTCATTCGCGAACAGTGGATTGAGGCCTTGAAAAAGGTGATGCTGAAAGTGGTTACATTTATTTTCTTGCCAGTACATGTGGGCTTCCGGGCAATGAAAGAGCAAATCAACTGGTGTAATGCGCAATTGTGGCACAGGGCAATGGATCAAGCTGACTTTTTAACCTCCTTAAGATATATAGCACACGAGAGTGAGACTAATGAGGATGATGATTCCTTTTCAATGGCCAGGATTAAAGATCAGGGACTAAAATGCAGTGTTGCTAAAGTGAACATTTTGGAGGGCGCAGAAGAATGATGGTCAGTCAGCATAGGACAGGTACTGTCAGCAGAAGTGTAATGGCGGATAAACTCAAGGAGAGGTCGGAGCAACTATGGACGTGTCCAGTTTGCAGTGATGATGATCCGACGACTAATCAACTAACCTTACAGGTACTACAAATCATTGAAATTCAGGGTGGATATCATCAATATCTGTTTCCCTGTCAAATGGTACATTGTCATCATCGGCATAGTCATTAAAGATGGGGTCATCCTCAATTTCATTCATTGCATTACAGAAGGAGCGCTTTTTGAAAGTTCAGGTGATTATCTGAGACAGTATATCTGACAACAGTTCTTTGACCCACTTAGTAGCCATAATGATGTCAGCTTATTTTATGCTGTCACTCTTCATCACAGCCAAATTGGATAATCCAATGACTAACTAACTATGAGAATAAACCCAAACCACATACCAATAAGAGCATATTACAAAATAATCTCTCTTCTCTATTCCACAATTACATAACCCTCCAGACTTTCACAATAAATATAAATTGAGCATAAATTTAATATGTGACAGGAATAAAGAATTTCTAGACAACATTAAGACAAAAGTGAAATAGAAGGATAAGATACTCCAGATATGAGGATACTACTAACCTGCATAGGGAAAAACTGATGAACTGGCTTTGTTAAATGAGAACTGAGCTCAGATTTCATTATTCCACCACTTCCTACTTTGGAAGACAAAGGTGTTATATCCGTTATCATTGGCACAGAATTTGCAAGTGGAGATTTGATTTTAATCTTTCTCATTACCAAAGGAGCCTTGTCAATCAATGCAGCTTCTTGTTCTTCTAAAGATATTTTACCTCCAGCCCTCACTGTCTTTCCCTTCTTTGTAACATACTGGGTCTTCTCCACTTGTTCAAATTCTTCCATTTCCAACACCTTTGCTGATTTCTTTCTTACCTGTAACATAATAAAATTTAGTAAAACGCTATTTGAAACACTCCACATTGAGACAAAGAAACATCATCATGATTTTTACCAAAACCTCATGGCACTAATTCTTGCTTCTTGTAAAAATGAGAAAGCAATTGTCATCTCCGTGTTTCTAATTAGTGATTTTTTTTTGGCTGGCATCATCATCTTTTTAACATCTCCTACTCATATTTTAAGCGATCTTCCTTAAATTGGTTTGAGAAATTTATGTATGAATATACATGCAAAACCTTTTTTTGTTTTGCTTGTGAACAGGTTTTTAGTGATTTGTACAGCTTTTTATTTGTTTGTAGTATAGATTTTTTATCTCACAAGGATATTCATACACCCCTGAATAACTGACAGAAGGGTATGAACAAATATAAATAATAATATACAAAACAGACTAAATGAACATTTCAATCATATGGTCTTTATCAAGAAATATGAATGGCAATCAGAGAACAAATATTAAAATAGTAATATCACAAATGGACTAGACTACATACATCCAACAATAACAAAAAATTCCAAGGTTACAATGATGTATGAACACACATGCCTCACATACTATCATAGAGATAAATATTAAAAACATAGAACTAAAAACAAATGGAGTGACAAAACAATACTCCAATATAAATAAATTAATGGTTTGTGTTAAATGCAAATGGTTTAAGGGAATCATACTGAAATATATAATGATTTTTTATATCCACACCTAGTTCTAGTATTACTGCAGCAAGCATTAATTCATGACCTGAATGATGCAGGCAACAAGATTATCTGTGCCATAGAAATGCATAGCAACAGGAGTGAAAGATCTATAGTTAATGACACGAAGAAGTTGGCAGAAATGATCAATTAGTCTCTTGCCAAATTAATCTATATATTTCATATTGCAGCATTTACAAAGCATGATGTAAATAATGCTAGAGGACACACATGTAAAGCCATCAAAGATAGTAAAAGTGGCCTTAAGAAATGACACAGGCTAACGACATAGGCATAGGTGTTACAAAGC
This sequence comes from Meghimatium bilineatum, assembly GCA_034231615.1. Classification (NCBI taxonomy): domain Eukaryota; kingdom Metazoa; phylum Mollusca; class Gastropoda; order Stylommatophora; family Philomycidae; genus Meghimatium; species Meghimatium bilineatum. Next base: position 30,833,349 of record CM067316.1, read on the forward strand.
AGTGTCCACAATGAACTTTGCCAAAATGATCCACAACATTTGCTAGGTTCACTTATTATTAATAGTGCTTTTCCAGACAATATGTTACCATTCAGCAAGTTACCGCTGCTTTCTGAATAACCAGAATGCCAAGCTTCAAATAAATTCTTAAATACCAAAGTGCAAAAAAATCTTACCCTTCCTGATCTTGCTGATCCTCCAGCATCATCCTGTTCTTCTCTGCGCATCTTTGAAAAAGGACCTAGAAAATTAAACCATAATGAAGGGACTACTGGTACATTGTGATCAATAAACAGAACTGTGTAATGATATACAATAGTGAATGATCATTGGTTCGCTGAGCTAGAGGAGAAATTGTCAGAATGGATAATGGAATAGAGACTTAATGGATTCATTTTAATCCACACAAATATTCGGATCAGGGCATTCACCATATTAAAAGATCTTTCATTACAGTCACAAAAATCTGTGGATTGTTGCTTCAATGGTATAGTGCAATCAATTTATGAACAGACATTACTAATGTCTACAAAGCCGCACTAAACTTGCACAGAAGTTGCAGAAAGAGCTAGAAACAAAGATTGATTTGTTCCAACATTTCACTATTAACCTGTGGAAAAAGTTCAGCTTTAAGGTATCACAAATAGGAACGAGGCCCCTGTCTACTTTGCCCCTGTGATTATTTTTAAACACAAGACTCTGCCTGAAATTTCCAAGCAGAGTGTTTGTGCCTGCCCACATGAATAATGGATGGATGGATGTGGGGGGCTCAGGAAGGGGACAGCTATAAGACTACCATCCATAAGTGGTATGGGCCTCGTTTTGGGCACATCTTACCAAGAAAGTGAAAAAAATAATGCTGTGAGATGGACTTGTCTGTATCTGTAATTCTTTCGCATCTTACCTCCCTCTTGCAGCTGTTAGATGTCTCCTTAACAAACCAAGGACAGACTTCAAGCAAAATGAAATGACTGGATGGCTTCATCCAATTTAACTGCTATGAAAGGTGGCAATGTAAAAGAAAGTTGACTTCATAACAATCACTAAGTGGGTCAAAGAATCCTAGCCAGATATTCCGTCTGAAATGATTGTCCGATCTTTCAAAAAATGCTCCATTAATAATACAATGGATGGTAGTGAGGACGAAGTCGATGACAACAATGCACAGGAGACTAACAATATTCACCTTGATGTTTCCATGACAGGATAAAATTCATGAACTATTTCAGAATTCAGACAGTGATTCTGGCTTAGAATTTGAATGACTGCACTGGTAATTTTTTTGCCTCGGTTACCAGTATTTGACATTTTTCTGTGTTATCATGTTATCTGTGTTATCTGTATGAGTTTTTGTGTTTCTACCGATAATTGTTTTATTTTATTTTGTTGTATGCTTGTATAACCCAAACCCCCCCACCCCCCACATCATTAGTGGAAAACAATACAAACATTCTTGGAGTATATTAAGAGCCAACAGATGAAATGGTTTGCACAAATCAGCAGACTACCACCTGACAGCATACCACAGCAAGCTATGCTACACAAATACAGTGAAGAGAGACCTAGAGGTCGACATTGAAAACAATGGACCACCGAAATAAAAGAGGTGACAAATTCCACAATATACTCAGCACACACGAGGGCCATCTCCAGAGAACTCTTCTACCCCTGACGCTGAAAGGCAATAGAGGGTTTAGCGAATAGACAGACAGAAAGATTCTGATAGTAAGAGATTCCTGGGAATAACATTTGTTTCATATTAGATATGGTAAAGCATTGATTTCATTGTGATATTTTTAACACAAAAATTATTTATTTTTCAAACACCCACCAAAAACAACACAAATTTTCAAAAAAGGATCCAGTGTCAGAGGATAGATAGCGTAAATTTAACCTGGCTTGCTAAAAGTAAAGGAGAAATCATATTTCATGCATACATTTGACAAACAATTGCTCATACTTGTGATACCAAATGCCAATAATAATAGTCAATCATAATTTCAGATGCAAACAGGACACAGAGGACAGATAGCTGTATGTGTTTCAAGAGCCCGAAAGAGGAGCAAAGAATAGTATCGGCAAGTGTTATTAACATTGCTACATGTCATAAGAGATGACTAAGAAGGTTTTGGAAGGTGGAGTTAGCTGTCACATCCTATAGAGAGTCATAGTGTTCTGAAGCAATGCTTAAGTTAGATGTATCAAGGTGAGGAGCGCGGTAGCCTAGTGGATAGTGAGCTTGCTTTCTATCATCTGGTTACAGCGTGCCAGGTTCGAAACCACGTCCGGACATTAAAAAAAAATCCGAGTTGTGATTTCTCACTTGACACGACCACTCCTCCAGTCGACTCAGCTGTAAATGAGTACCTGACGCATGAGTTAGGGAAGGTAAAAACAGCAAGGAAGGGAACTGGCCACCCCACCTAATAGTTGCTGCGGCTTAGTACATGAAGAGTTATCTTCATCCCCGACGGCAGATGCCATGGGACCTACCTTTATCAAGGTGAAAGGCACAAATATTGCAGCCAATCAGTAAACCATAACACAATGCATATCCTGCTATTCTGCAGGAGTTGAGAATAACAAAGAAAAAGAAGTGATAATGCATGTTATCTTGAATTAGTATATAATCAATCAATCAAGTGCCATGCTAAATGGCGTAGGCGATCATATTTCTCCACGACTCTGTCTCTTGTGTTGTCAATAAGCTTCTTCCGTGCCATAATACAGGTCCATCTAGTAACTTTTCTCTTTATCGTCCCCTATCTCTTCATCCCTTGATCTTTCCATTGGTTATTAAGTGTTCAAGCTGTGTTCTTCTCAGCACGTCCTAGAAACCTTGACTGTCTGCCCCTAATGTTTGCTATGATTGCTCCTTTTACACCAAAATCAATGAGACCTCTGCATTAGTTTTCTTTGCTGTCCATGGTATTTTCATAATTCTTCTCAGAAGCTACATTTCTGTTGCCTCTAATTTGCTTTGAATTTTTTTTGTTTACAGTCCATGCCTCACATCCATAAAAAATAATTGGTGCAATATAACATTTCAGCACTCGAATTCGGGTCTGCATTGATAGTCTTCCATTACACAAAATGGTTCTCATTTTTTGGAATGCTGATTTGGCTTGTGCTGTTCGGCTCTTTATCTCACTTGAGCATCTACCTTCTGATGTTAAAAGGGTGTCAAGATATTTCACTTTTTCAACTTGTGCTAATTTTGTATCTTTAATTATTATGTTGCATCTTGGTGGTGTATGCCTCTTTGATACAGCCATTATTTCTGTTTTCTTCTTGTTTGAATTGGGGCCTTTTTTTTCAATTTCTGTAACTACTTTATCTAATAGGGCTTGTAGTTCCTGTTCGCTTCCTGCAATCAATACTGCGTTTTCAGCATATCTCAAGCTATTTATATTGCATCCTCCCACTTTTATTCCTGGCATATCTTCTATATTCCGCATAATGTATTCTGTATATAGGGAGAAAAGATTTGGTGACATTTCACAACCTTGCCTGACACCCTTAGTATATAAAATCACACAATTAATTACAAAATATTTAGCCTCTTCTTCTTCTTCAGCGTTCATTCTCAAACACCTGCTGGATCTCTCTTGGAGCAGGACAATGGTCCAACTAGATTTCCAGCAGGATGTAGTCCAAAGAATGGAAATATGTTGAGACTTAATCAACAATTGTGTTGTGTCTTCCTGAACGCAAACATGTATAGATTATGAGATGCAAAATACTTTATCATAAATAATGAAAATTTAATTTTAATTATGCTAATTTGGCCCTATTTTGATTAACCATAAGCCCCTTACAGTCGGCGAGCGTCATTTCTACTGGTAGAAAAGTACAGTAGCCAGTCGCTTTTTTAAAAAACTTGTTTCGTTGCGATCAATATTTTTGATCTGAATTACATTTTCAGTTTGCACTTGGTTAATCCCTGGCCATGACCTTTTCATAGGTCACAGTTCACGCTTTTTCTGCATATTTACATCATGGAAATATTATGTCTGAATTTTTTAAACATATTTTTGGACTAAATGTGTTCGCAATGAAGGATACTGTTCATATGTACACTGATGATGACAGCCGTCATCATTGAGATATGATACACTTGAGAACAGATCAAGTGGTTTGGCCACATTATGAGAATGCATCACAAAAAGTTGCCCGTACAAGCATATAACCAAATGAGATCAGGGTACAAAGCCAGAGGAAGACCACGGAAAAGATAGATAGAAAATGTCAGGGACATCCTGAACAGACACGGTCATAGCACAGCCGAGGCCATACATCTGGCTTTAGAACGCAAGCTCGAGCTCCAATCACCCCTACGCTTAACAGCAAGAGTGGATCAAAACCACCTGGGGAAAGACAATAGACAACAGCTGTAGTTACGATGGAAATATGCACTTGTAGGTAATTTGTGTACCAAACATAACATGGAAAGTGACAGGGAAGTTCTTTGTTTTAATTCAAGGTGTGTATATATATATATAATTTAATTATGCAAATTAGATGCCATTTTGAATATTAATTAGTTCTGGTTGCTTCTGAAAATTACAGCAATGTAATCGACAGATTCATCTTGACACCAAACATAAATGGATAGTTGCAGAATTTATTGTAAATAACAAAGATATTTCAGAAATGGTCAACTCAACTTTACTTCTGTCACACTGTTTCTAAAAATATTAAGTTTATATTTTCCTATATGTTCCATGTGAATTATTTTGATCTAAAATTAATTAATATAAAGTTCATTACTTTTTTCAGAATTTACCTAGACTTGGCTGAGGTATTATTGAATTACAATTCTCAAAGGTTATCTAGCTGTGATATTTATATTGGTGTAAACATATTTTGTGTTGATGGGTTTCCAGAGTGACACCCCTACAACCCTGAAGGACTGAGTTTAATGATGATATCCATTTTGAAAATTTAGTCTAAGTACCTAACATGAATTATATCAAGTTACAGCAAAACAGGCAAAATTCAACATTGGAAGCAATGGCAAGAGTAAGGAGAGATCAAAGATGTCAGTCATCAGCGTGAAAAAATATTAAGATACCGGTAGTTAGTACATATTGAATTAAGATTGTGACATTGCATATAGCTAACAACAATTTATATAATATAGTGAATATACTTAGCATCTTGTTCTTTTAGCAGAAAGTGAACATGAACTACAAAGACTAATAGATCAAGTCAATAAATCAAGTAATGAATATGGACACCTCAACACCGAAAGGTACATGAGGACAGAAAGAAGAAGAATGAATATGGACTGGATATAAATATATTTTTTTTTTAAATCCATGATAATCAACAAGGACAAGAAGAACAAGAGGTAAACATAAACATACAAGGAGAGAAACTACAAGAAGTAAAACATCAATATCTTGGACACATAGTCACAAATGATGGCAGATGTGAAACAGAAATTAAAAAGAGAATAGGAGTGGCCAAAAGTACCTTCAATGACATGAGGAAAATAGTAACATCTAAACTGAGAATTATAAAATGCTACATCTATTCTATACTAATGTATGGATCAGAAACATGAAAATAAATAATTAGAAGACAGAATTGATGCCTTTGAGATGTGGGTATATAGGAGAATAGGGAGAACATCATGGAAAGAGAAGAAAACAAATAAAGAGGTGCTAAAAACACTTAATATGAAGAAAGAATTACTAAGAGAAATAAAGATCATGCAAATAAAATATTTTGGACACAAAAGACATGAACCTTATTGAAGACCTTACTTGAGGGTAAAGTCAAAGGGAAGTGATCAAGAGATAGACAGAGATACAAGTGGGGGAGTAACATCACAAGATGGACAGGTTACAGTCTAGCAGAGTGCACCACCAAAACAAGAGACAGGGGATATTGGAGATCTGTTGCAGCTAACCTTCGTTGCAGAGATGGCACTTGATGATGACTTAGTATCATACTAGAATTAGTGAGATAAGCAATCCATGATTGCCTACACAAGTACCTGCATTGGATAAATCAAATGCAATGCTGATCAGGCTTCTCCACAACTCCCTGTCTGTTGTCTTGTTAATAAGTTCAATTGGTGACTTCTTTTTTGTGCCATAGTGACAACCAGTTTTGAAATTTATCTCTTTGTCTCCCTCTATCTCTTCTCCCCATGTCATGTGACGTATTCTCTCCAGAACGTTGTCTTCTCAATGAACTCCCTGAACCCTTCTCTGTCTTGGGCGATGCAGTTTGCATTTTCCAAAGATGTAGTAATGTATTCTTTAATGTTGTCAGTCCATCACCTTCTTGGTCTGCCTTTCCTCCTTCACCCAGGAGCTCTGCCTTCCATTATTTGTCTTTCTAAACAGTTGTGTCTCTTTATATGACCAAACAGGTGTAGTTTTATTTTTGCTATTGTGTTTTGTTTTTCGCTTTATTTGTTATAAAATATATGGTTTTTTGTTTGTGAAAAACATCTTTACCACTTTCTCATAGGCATCACACACACACACGTACAGAAATTAAACCAATATATGCAGAATTCAATTCTTTATGTATATGGGCAAATATTATTTAAATATCTCTAACAACCAAAAAGTTATTACATTTTCAAAACAGCCTCCAAAAATAACGCAAATTCTCAAAACAGAATCCGGTGGCAGGGGGAAATAATTTATTTTAATTACGCTAATTATCTGCCATTTTGAATATTAATTAGTTCTGCGAGCATCTGAAAATTAAAGAAATGTGATCAATAGACCCTTCTTGCCTTTACGAACACAAATATATATATATATATATCTGTTTTGGGCGATGCAGTTTATTATACATATATATATATTATGTGGTATTTAAATATATTTAATTGCTATATAATTAATTTTTATAATTTAAATATGCTAATTGGCTGTCATTTTTTAATATTAACTAGCTGTGTGTGCTTCTGAAAGTTACATAAATGGGATCAGCAGATGTGCCTTGTCTTCGCGAACAAAACAATGTATAGTTTGAGTTTGTGCTTTGTATTATTGAAAATAAAAATAATTTAGCTTGACTACATTTTGTGGTCACAAGTTTTTTTACATTTTCCTATATGTTTCACGTAAAAAATGTTGATGTGAAATTAATTCGAAAAAAATTCATAACTTTATCAGGGTTGACGTACAGACTTGGTTGAGGTATCATTGAATTGCAATTTTTAAGGGCTATCTAACTATATTATTTGTAATTATATAGAGTATATATAGTAGGCATTAGCACTAATCGAAATATTTCCGCAAAAAGATATTTAGAGTAATGTCCCTTGATAAAAATGCCATGTGCCGACATTTTCATGGACCACGTGTGTACTATCCAATGGAATTGTCATTTAGTGATGCCACGCAGCTTTAGTTCATATAAAAGTGAACTGTATACTATTTATCATCCATTTGTTCAGTGTATTAAGATTATAAAGGTTGGAGATACCTTATCTACAATTAACACCAAGCAATTAAACAAGACGAGGTAGGTGTTTTTTCTCTTTGCACACGTATATTTTTTAGTTTTGATTTAAATTATATGTGAAACCATGTCTAACATATAACATATTCAGCAACCATTTCTCTCTTTATGTACCAAATTTTAACATTTCTAGAAGTACCTTGTAATTATTATTAAATTTTAAAAATGCTATGGTGATCGACCGACCACGCTACTAACTTTAGAGTTTGTTTTCGGCTGTTCAATGTTGCCCTGCCGTTAATTATTGATATTCGTGTATAATGTTAAAAATGTAAGTTACAGTTTAATGAATTTCTACATCTTATCATTCTTTAGTTAATTTAATGTGACACTATGTACTAGTGTTTATTGAAATGTCTTCAAACAGTATTATATTAAATTATTCAAGGGTACAGATAAAAAAACATGTCAGCACGTCAGAATGCTTGTAGCCCATGTTACCATGACGATGACAAGTGTTTGTGTCTCACTGAAGTCACTGTGATCAAACTCAGATAGCTTCTATTCAAACATTATTAGTAGGTCTAGGTATAAATTAGAATTACCGTAAAGATAATTTTTTTTTTTAATTCTGTTGTTTATAATGACATTCGTATTGTAAAATCTTAGTAAGAAGCATATTCAATACGACAATAGTGCTGAAACAAATATTCTGTAATTTAGTTTGTGATGTCATTGTGAGTTCACAAAGTTGAGAAGTCACCTATGTAAGTTTCTTATAGTTTCAATATCCATAATTTTATTTGGAATGTATGAACTAACAGGGTGTACATGCATTATTGGTTATTCTATTTAATTCTGGTAGTGACAGTGATGGCATATAAGGTCAAGAAATCGATGGAGGATTTGAGGAGACATCTTGCCAATTTTGTACCAGAGTATCCTGTCAAGAAAGGATACATTGCGCAGCTGCTATTGACCCCGGTCAAGACTTAGCCTAAAACTAATAAAATTTTGGAGGTGATACGAAATATTAAGACTATAGTGCTTGCTCAGGGACAAGATAAGTATATTAGAGAAGATTATCTTAGAGTAACTTTTAAAAAATGTGAACTAGAATTAAGAACACAAAGTAAAAATTTGCATATTGACTCATATTCGTCCAATCTTATCTGTCTTTCTAAAGAACCTTATTCTATACCTTTTAGGGTTGCTGAGAATGCTTTGCAGCAACTACCTGCACCAATTTATAGGACACCTTTTCCAGATGTATCTGCTCTGGCACCTTCTCTAGCAGATGTTTCTGACATGGCATCTTTTTCTTCAGGTGTTTCTGATATTGTTACCTTCATTTTCAGGTGCATCTGATATGGCACCTTATTGTTCAGGTGTATCCCTAGAACCTTCTTTTTCAGATGTGTCCCTGGCACCCATGACTGAAGTCAATTATTTGCAGTCTGTTTCTATTCCAACTGAGTCACCATTCCTTTCCAGTGCATCTGATATTGCAGCGCTGTTTTCAAGTACATTGATTACATCACCATCACCTATGAAGATGAGATACGACTGTGATGCCTGTGCAAAAAAGAAGTGTACAGTTGCAAATATGACAAAGAAGTGGCGTATCTCCGTCTTGGGGCTTTCGTCTATCCACCACGTATTTTCTTCTTTTATTTTTTCCTCTTGTATTCTCCACCTCTGCATTTTTTCATCCTCTGTTCCAAACCACCCCCCCTCCCTCTTAGTTATTCGCCATATAGTCCCTATACTCTAGTCAGTTGGCGTTCGCTATGTCCTACCTTACCTCCAGACTTTTGTCTTATCAATTGGCCCCAATTACGCCTGGCAATTGGTACAGTATATTCAACAGATGCGTCTTGCCTTCCCGAACACAAAAATGTATAATTTGTATGGTGTTTTATCATAAATAAGTGAAATAGTTAATAATTAGATAATTCAATTACAAGTAAATTATGCAAATTAGCCACCATTTTGAATATTAATTAGCCCCAATTACACCTGGCAATTGGTACAGTATATTCAACAGATGCGTCTTGCCTTCCCGAACACAAAAATGTATGCATATTTTATCGTAAATAACTGAAATATTTCATAAAATGCTAGTTCGGCTTCAATTCTTGGTCACAACTTTCATCATCAGTCCGTTCATATTTTATTATATGTTCTCATGTAATTATCTTTTCCTGAAATTTCGACACAAAAAATTCATAACTTTTCACAGAATCGACCTACAGACTTGGTTGAGGTATCGTTGAATTGCAAATTTCAAGGGCTATCTAACTGTGGTGTTTATAATGCTATAAACCCAATTTTAAAATTTTGTCCAAGTACCTATCTTTGTCTTATCTATAACTATCTGCTTTCTGCTTGTTTAGCATCATCATTATCTTAGATTATTCTGATTGTAACCTCCGACTGCTATTTCTGGCATGCTTTGTTTCGCAAAATAATCTCAGTAAAGTGTAACGTAACGGGAGAAAATATATGGATTGGATAGCGGCATGAGAGAAGAAAGTTCATTTTCAAAAACCAACAATTTACAATTACAAAATTTACAAAGCCAAAAGGACTCACTCAAAGGTAAATTTAAAAAAGGATGACACAAATAATATATATATTGTTCTCTACTGACCTACCTTCGAATTCAATATCATGTTCTCTCTTTGACATGCTAATGATATAGTTAAAATAATGTATTTTAAATATTTACTACTGAATAACTCTTAAATATAGTTTAATATTCGACGCTTATTGTGACAACAAAACTCAAATCGGACATCTAAACAGTAGCCAGATTTAGATTGCCATATGAAGCCAAAAACCAGAGTTTACAAATTAAAAACATCATATCAAGTGACATTCTTTTCAAAACGTTGTCCTTCTCGTGGATACTTTAAATGCCTCTCCATCCCGGGCAAACAAACCTGCATTGGCCAGAGAAATGTTCATACATTAATTGATTTATAAACCTACGGGAGAAAAGTGCCTGGAACTTCATAAATTAAAAATACATATTTAAATACACATTAATCTGAAATCTCAATAAATGAATTGCTATTTGCCGATGAACAAAGTTTAATGTATCTTCTTCTGCGTTCATTCTCAAACTCCTGCAGATTATCAGGATGTAGTCCGTAGAACGGAATGCATTGTGTCATGGTTTACAGCACTACTGCGTTATCTGCGCCTTTCGGCCTGACACATCCGACTTCAGAATGGCTTTGGATCACTGCCCCTATATGAGATGGGACAGCCAACTCCATCCCATAACCTCCTTAGTTGCCTCTTACAACATGCATTGAAGGTAAGCAGTGTTGCTATTCTTTGCTCCCCTTTCGGGCCCCGACAACACACGGGCGAGCTGAATGTATGAGGACGAAACAACTAGAGACATGTGAAGGAACTAAATTCAGCGTGTGAATGATACAACATGAAAATTAAGACAGAAACAATGTAAATCAGCAGCTCATCTGGTCCAGTTAACATCCAAGTCTACGAAAACAATCTCAGACAAGAATGTAAACGAATTTCAGTGCATGAGTTTAAATGCCTGGGAATCATTTGGTGGTTAGGGTTCGAGTGTGCAAGAGATAGTACCTCACGGTGGGTCACTTTCTTCTCGGATGAAGGCCTGAATCATATTTGGTTCCTACACTCCTATCCAGCTAACGTATGGCTTCTCGTATCTGCATGTGTACGGCAGCGTCAGTCCCCCACCCCGGCAACAACCTTGACTGGCTGGTTAAATTACGTAGAGCTTCTCTTAAGGTGGATGTTCCCCTCCATCAGTACACATGGTCGCCGGTGGAGAAGGCTAAGGATCGAATTGTACGTCAACGGTTTCAAGGGTGGGACACGAAAGACACAGTATCGAGCCAAGTAAGCAGCAGGGACAAGTTTGTAAGGGCCACAATCATTCAGAAAGCAACGGCAAACTACTGAAAGTAACTGCCAAAAATCATGACAGCCTACATCAAAAAAACAAAGATTTGATGGTGAGGCCCCCAGATCAGGAAGATCAAACACGCGAACTGGGGAAGAGGATGAGGGCAGAACCAGTACGAGTAGGCCTATACCTGATGAAGACTAAAAACTAATACTGTGGAAAGTCCTGTAATACGCCTTAAGAAAAGACTTATAATTGTTGCATGGAACGTTAACAGCATGTACCAGGAAAAACAGCATAGGGGCCTACAGTAGAAAGTGAAATGAGACGATTAGACATTCTAGGAATATGTAAACATAAATGGGCTGGTCAAGGACACTTCACAACCTCAACTGATTGAATGTTCATATATTCGGGGAAAGGTGATGGGAGAAAGTGCTCCCACGTAATAAGCAACTGACTGGGACACTGAGCTTTTAGATGGCTGACAGAACGGCAAGCAGAACATATATTGGAATGCCCCCAGTGCTGTGACGCTTGTTCCTAATCAAGAATCAAGGGAAAGAGAAAAGTGGAATCATCAGAGTCGGTATATTACTGTCAAACGATATCGCCGCAACACTTATAGAATACAACACAATCAACATGATAATGACATAATGACATGACAGTAAGACTAAACAGAAGATTTAACGCATGACATAATGACATGACAGTAAGACTAAACAGAAGATTCAACACATCACAATCATCGAAACATATACACCAATATCAGCAGCATAAGACGAAGAAATAGACACATTTTATGATGATCTACAAGATACAATAGATAAAACACCGAAACAAGACATTAAAATAGTAATGGGGGATTTAAATGCAACGTTGGGACCACGAAGTGCTTCCATGGGAGGAAAGACATGCAGTAGAGGCCTTTCGCTGTTGGCCAAAGAAACAAGAGAGAAGACTGACAATCACGAACATTATATTCCAACAACATCCTAGACTACTGTTCACGTAGACATCACCTGATGGCAAGACAAAAATCAAATAGATTACATCTTAATCCATCACAGATGGAAATCAAGCATTCTATGCGCCAAGACCCTGAATGTGACACATATCACGAACTTCTCATGGCGGATCTAAAAATAATGCTTACAAAAATATATAAGGTGCTAGACTCATCCGCTTTGACACCAGCAACATACCAGCAGAGTATAGTATTGAAGCTCACAACAAATTTGAAATAATACTGGCAGTACAACAAGAATTAACACCCGATGATTACTAGGTTGTTATATTGAGCCAATCCGTCTTTATGGAAGTGAAGCATGGCCAGTAAACAAAAGTGCCCAAGATAAGCTGGAGGCAACTGTGATGTGGTTTTTATGAAGAATGAAGGAACTTCCAAGATATATTCTTGTTTCTACAGCATAAAATATTATACACAGAAAAGTTACCAAGAAAAAAGGCTACATCTCAGATGAAACTCTCAAACTAATTGAAGAAATAAGGCACATGAAAACAAAGAATTACACTGAAAATCATAGTAAATACAAAGAAATCACCAAAACAATTAAGAAGAATGCAAGACAAAAGCAAGCACATATTGGAGACATGCAGCAAGATAGAGGAGATGAACAAACAAGGAAGAAGTAATAGTTTGTTCAAAGAGATGAGAACTCCAGTACTACGAAAATTTCAGGCGACTTCAAGCTGTCACTAAACATCATTTAAGACAAACATGGTAACAAGTTGACAGAAAACAAAGATATCCTGGAAAGAAGGAAAGAATACTGTATGGAAATGTACGAGAAAAGCCACAGAAGTACGGACAAAAACACCCACAATATCAGTGAAATAGAACCAGAATCTACTTTAGATGAAGTGGATGTGCCATTAAAAACCTGAAGAGAGGGAAATCTCCAGGGTGTAATAATATAACACCTGAAATGATCCAGACAGGAGAAAACACCATTACCATCTACCACACACTCTGCACCAAAATCTAGAAAAGTAAAGTTTGGCCCGTGGAATGGACACGGTTAGTCTACATACTGCTACCGAAAAAGGGAAATTCAACACTATGTACCAACTACAGAACCATTGGAATAATTAGTCACGCCAACAAAATACTACTTAGTATCATCATGAAAAGGCTACAACATAAGCTGGAAGAAGAGTTAAATGACGAACATGCAGGTTTCAGACAGGGCAGATGCACCAGAGACCACATTTCCAATAGGCGGAACATCATAAAGAAATGCTTAGACTTTAATGTCGATATCTACAGATGCTTTATTGACTACACCAAAGCATTCGATTATGTACAACATCAAAAACTTTGGAACATCATGAAGGACATCATGGGAGGGGGCTACCGACCCCTTTCAGGAGCGTACACAGGTGACGGATAGTGGAAAAGTCTCTATAGAGGCCCACTGCGAATAAACATCTGGGCAAATAACCAGCCACTGAACAAACCGGTGTTGCTGACTATGAGGACGGGACGGAATATCAGACGACGCTTCCTCTTCTGCGTTCGTTCTCAAACTCCTGCAGATCGGCATGATGTAGTCCGGAGAACGGAAAGCGGTGTGTCATAGTTTACAGCATTGCTGCGATATCTGCGCCTTTCGGTCTGAGACATCCGACTTCAGCATGGCTTTGGGTCACTGACCCTATATGGGATGGGACAGCCCATAATCTCCTTAGTTCCCTTGTACGACATGCATGAAAGATTAACAGTGTTGCTATTCTTTGCTCCCCTTTCGAGCCCGCCAACACACAGGCGTCAGACGGCGCTGATATTCCCACTAAAATACCCCATGTGTCCAGTGACTGGCAGTAACAAACGAATATGAGCCGCTATAAGTTCAGGTTGCTGGAGTGGGGGTCACTGACACCACTCTAGGAACGTGCCAATTGGGGGTGGGTTAAGGCAGGGCTAGGGTAGGGTTAGGGGGAAACACTTGGGAAGGAAAGGCTCATACGTTCGGTAAGACAGCTTTCCTAAGAGAGATCACTCTAAATACAAACATCTACTGCAGTGTAGGTGCCATCGAGAGATGGCAAGGCTATGGGAAATATCCCAGACATAAAAATATAACCCAGACTGCCGAAGACGCAGTGTGTTAGTCAGCGATGGCGCAGATACTGGGATAAATTAAGACACAGACAATGTTACAGAAATGTGGTCATGCGACAATCAAACCTACCATCATGGCGTCGCTCCTATCAGCTAAAACCGGGGTGGAGCGGAGCTTTCGAAAGATTTCCCTTGCCTCGAAAGGGCCCACCCAAGCAACCGGTGCCTCTGCTAACCATGAGGTCACTGGAAAGCAGAGTAGTGCTACTGACCAAAATAAATGCCTCAGAGTTGCTCAGTGGAATGCAGAAGAAGTGTGAAATCATTCTTCTTCTTCAGCGTTCATTCTCAGACTCCCGCTGGATCTCACTTGTAGCAGGATCATGGTCCTACTAGATTTCCAGCAGGATGTAGTCCAGAGAATGGAGATGCGTTGTGTCGCCGTTTTATTTGCGCCAATGGCCCGACACATCCGTCTTCGGCGGGAAGAAGTGTGAAATAAAAAAGCTTGAGCTACAGGAATTCCAGAGGAAAATCCAGATCGACATAATGTGCATACAAGAGAGTCACCTAAAGGACATACATATATTCTTTATTTGGGGTTATGAGTCCTTCGACCAAGATCTATACAAAGGAGGAATACTGACATTTGTAAAAACATCAATACAAGCAGTAAAAGTAAAAAGATCAGGAGAAGAACTCGAACATATGACAGTGAATTTGGGGCTATCTATCTATTCGCTAAACCCTTTGTTGCCTTTCAGCGTCAGAAGAGTTTTCTGGAGATGGCCCTCGTGTTTGCGGAGTATATTGTGGATTTTGTCGCCTCTTTTATTTCAGTGGTCAATCGTTTTCGTGGTCGGCCTCTAGGTCTGCCTTCACTGAATCTGTATAGCATAGCTTGCTGTGGTATGCTTTCTGATGGTAGTCTGATGATGTGTACAAACCATTTGATCTGTTCTCTTTTAATATATTCCAATATTGGAGTTTCTTTGTCTAATGTCCTAATTCCTCACTATGTCTCTTAACGATATTCCTAGGATTCTGCGTAAGCATGCCATTTCAGCTGCCACAAGTTTATGTTTGTCTTGTACTGTCGTTGTCCATGTTTGGCTTTAGTAGCACAGCGTTGGTATAATAATTGTTTTGAACAGTATTATTTTGGTGTTTAAATCTACATTTTTGTTTATGAAGATTGGTGTCTATTGTCATAGGACTTGGTATGCTTTACCACATCTATTATGTATTTCTTTGCTGTCTGTTGTTATATTGCTTCCTAGATATGTGAATTCTGTCACTTGTTTAAGTCTGTTGTTTCCAATATATATGTTGGTATTTCTTTCTGTTCTTCCTATCTTCATTACTTCGGTCTGCTCTATATTTATCTTCATGTTAAAGGTTTGGCATGTTTGATGTAATAAGCCTATGTCTATTTGTCTTTGTAGTTGCTCTTCTGATGATTCTACTAGTACTTGGTCGTCTGCAAATAGAAATTCGTTTAAACTATTTTTCAAATTGTTTTGCCCTTTGTCTTTGCAAATGTGATCTATATGTTATGAACAATAGGGGGGATAGTGCACATCTTTGTCTCACTCCGAGTGAATTTGGAAATTATCCGATGTAAATGTACCTGTGCTCGTTCTTACTGCGCATTGCTATTGGCGTATATTTTCTGACATAGGCTTAGACCTTGGGGGGCTCCGTATGTCTGTAGTGTTATCCATATCAAAGGCGTCAATTCTGTTTTCTAATTGTTTGTTTAATGCCCATGTATTCTGGACCATACATTAATATAGAATAGATGTAGCATTTTATCTCATTTTTGTTAGTGTGTTTGTAATTCGTTTAGACGTTAATATTTTCCTCATGTCATTGAAAGTACGTTTAGCCATTCATATTCTCCTTTTAACTTCTGTTTAATGTTAGCCATCATTTGTGCCATTCATATTCTCCTTTTAACTTCTGTTTAATGTTAGCCATCATTTGTGACTATGTTTCCAAGATATTGATAATGTTCTACTCGTAGTTTCTCTCCATGTATTTTTATGTTTAGCACCTGTTCTGTGACTGCTGATTATCATGGTTTTTCTTTTTTGGATGTTTATGTTCAGTCCATATTCTTTATCAACTTGATCTATTAGTCTTTGTAGTTCATGTTCACTTTCTGCTAATCTCAGGTTGTTTTCCCACTGATCTTGAGTCCTGGCATTCCTTCTATATATTTAAAGATATTCTCCGTGTTATGTGTACATATTAAATAGACTGAGTAAAGAGGACTAGGCTAGATAATATCATGGACTGGACCAGGTGTGAAGTTTCCAAACTCATAAGGATTATAGAGATGCGTAGAGATATTTCTACACCAAACATCTCAATGTTACATCCCTACAACCATGACTGGTTTTTGGGTTTTATTATTATAATTTTATTATCATTGTGTAAACTGTCATGGGTTATTTTTTATGTGAATAAATTGCACCTGGAACACTAAGTTTATCAACCAACTATGGCAAAGGATAAAACTTCAAGTTTTGCATGTACTTCTTCTTGATTAGAAACTGGCTTCACAGCACGTGGGGTAGAGCTTGCTGTCTGATGGTAGTCTGCTGATGGTGAAAACCATTTTATCTGCTGTCTCTTAATATATTCCAAGATAAGTGCTCTGCCTTCCGTTCCAGCAGCCATTGCAGTGTATGTAGACTCAGAGTCCCAGTCAGATGTTGATTGTGTGATCTTCAGGACTTTCCAAAAAGTTTACTTTTCCTTCTTTTGCATGTTAGCATGAAGCAGTGGAAAATGCCTGGAAACCAGTTTCAATTTTAATCATTTTAGTAAATATATGTGATTTTAGGGATCTCCATGGCATGGTGGTTAAACCATTAACTTTGTGTTATGACCTGTCTTGATTACAAGTACATTTCTCTGAGATCCCTCAGATTATCACTTGTATGCAGTTATGTGTTGATCTTGGTAGGCAGTATGCTACTTCAATGAGAGGGACAGAGTACATATTGAAAAAAACTGAGTACAATGAGGTCAGTCTTCAATACCCTTGAGCCCCCATTTTTTGTCATACTACAGGTCAATGCCCTTCTATTACATCACCTTCCTGATTGCAGAACTCTTCCTTCCAGAATCAAGTCTTCAGTTTGATAATGAATTCCTATCCATTTTAAAAGCATTTATGAAGTGGTTTCTTCATATTAGGGAACAATAAGAAGTCATTTGTTGCTAAGTCTGATGAGAGGTGGATGCAAGGTTTATACCAGAGCTGGTGCAAGGTAATAAAGTAGACAAATACTTGTGGTAAGCATCCCATACGTTTGACAATTCATTTCTTTGCATAACTTTGGAGAAGACTGGCTGCCATGAAGAATGTGTGCCAGAATTACATTGCGGCAGTCCCAAATAGCGTTTTTGTGTGTTGTATGGTTCCCCAGCAATCTCTAGGTGGAACACAGAGAACAGATTGGAAATTATGGGATGGGGCCACCAATAATTAACTATTTGAATGATATAAGATTCATTAATAAGTTTTGAAGAAAGTAAACTTTTTTAAAGGCTTCAGGGGAAGAACAATTGTCCCAAAAGGGGACCACAGACAATAAAAAGTTGAGAATTCATGGTCTTCTCTGCAGATGATACGAGGCATACATACATACCAAACACTTAACTATTGCAGACTATTAAAAATAATGTTTTCATCAGTATTGAAAATATCCAACGTTACTGTTATACTCCCACTCAATGTTTCTTTTGGAATGATGTCAGAAGGTAGGGAAGAAACTGATGGACACCCTTTGACATGTGAATTACCGGTCAATTGTCTATTGTCTTCCCCAGGTGGTTTGTTATCCACTCTTGCCGTTAAGCGTAGGGGTGATTGGAGTTCGAGCTTGTGTTCCAAGGCCAGATGTCTTGCATCGGCTGTGCTATGGCCGTGTTTGTTTAAGATGTCCATGACGTTTTCTATCCATCTTCTTCATGTATACCACGCCCATGTGTGGAATTACCAGTACCTCATAAAACACTCAATGTTGCCTCATGACTTTGTTCTAGATTTTCTTGAAGATTCAAGATATGTGCCTTGCCAGAGAAAGCTATTTTTTAACACTTCAAAGTGTCATGCATAAGAATAGAAAATATATATATTTGCTTTCTTTGTCCATATATGTTAGGCCACTGGTGTAAATAAAACAACAAATGGGCTAAATCATGCTGAAAATCAGTAGGACCATTGTCCTGCTACAAGAGAGATTTGTCTGGAGTTTAAGAATGAGTGCTAACAAAAAATATGCTTTGTCCTGCAGCTGAAGAATTTTATTCAGTAATACAATTATGTTTTTTCACACAACACCATTTCCTAGACAACCAATTTCCCTGTTACACAGTAATCCATACATACCACGTACTTGTGGGATATTTTAAAACCAATACTGTATCCTTATGTCTGGCCCCCAATAGAAAATTAAGACAAGAATATGGTGATCTGCTATGCAACTAAAAATGACCAGGCTAAAACTGTTAATCTTGCAGGTCAAAGTGAGTCAAAAATGCTATGCTGAAATCTGATGCTAAAAAAAAAAATATTTGTCAATCTATAGATATTGACAAAACACATTCCATACAGCATTCTGCTAGCTGTCAGGAGTTTGAAAATGAATACAGAAGAAAGAGGAGAACTTTTCAGCCAGTCTAGTGTGCATGTGAGGTAAGGTCAGATAGTCATGTATATTTTTATTCTTAGCTATTAATAATGATAGAACATTTTTTTACACACTTCAAATTTGGAATGTGTCAATTTGAGCACATTTTGACAAATGAAACTACTGCATTTAATGTTAAACTGAGCCTTGGAACTATTTGTATTGCTAACAGCTAATAATGAAAGAATTCCTCATATTCATTGAAGATAGAAACTGTTGGGAAAATTTATAAACGTGTGTGAGGAAGTTGTTTGACCAATAAAACTGTCAGTCGATAGACAGAATAAAATCAAGTGGAGATGTGGGAGTTTAATGATCTACAGCAATGTAAATGTCCTGCTACAGCTTTGACGTTGAACTGTGCTGATTTCATTATTCATAATGATTACTAATCAATAAACCACAGAAGATGGATATGTCAGGCCACATGTGCAAATAAAACAGTGACACAGTGCATGACCATTCTCTGGACTACATCTCGCTGGAAATGTCATAGGATGATTGTCCAGCTACAAGAGAGAACCAGCGGGAGTTAAGAATTAATGCTGAAGAAGAATATTAGTCAACAACGCTTTATATCTTTCAGTCAGCATGTGAAGTGTTATTGAAATTATCAAAACTTGTATTTTCAAAGTTTGTGCAAGAAGAACTTCTTCAAGTCACATAAATGACTATAAATTTCAAAGGTAAACATCATCTTCTGAATTGATGGAGATCTTTTATGATAATGGAGAAAATGTTTTGTTCAAGATTGTTTTAGATAACATTTGGTGAAAAATTTCAAGTCAAAGATAAAAAGAAGCAGTTCATTGAGTGGCATCATCTTTAATCACCACAAAGAAAGAAATTCATAACAAATCCTTCAGCTCGAGAAGGTTTATGTTTTTGTGGATGTGATACCAAGAGGTAGGATGATTAATGTGCAAACTTACATTAAGGAGACACTGACAAAACTCAATAGACAGTCATACAGAGTTCACCTTACAAGAATACAGCATAACTGGTCTCCTTTATAACACTGCACACCCTCATTTAACTCTGATAACACGAAAAGCAATCAATACATTGGGTTGGACTGTACTTCATCTATCACTTAATCCCAATCAGATTTTTAGTCCACTTAAAGATGCACTGTATGAGACAAGGTTTGAAGATAATGAGGGTATGATTCATGCAGTGGATATGACTACATGATCAGGTCTACACTTAGTATGGCGAAATCATATAAGCCCTTGTTTTGCCCGAAAAGTCATACAAGTTGATGTATTATGTAGAAAAAGGAAAATGTTCACAGGATATATCCATGTACACTGTGTACAAATCTCTTGCATTTTTAATTCAGATAGGAGAATATAAAATGTGGTTCATTACAATCTGAATGATGCTCATATGATGTTCCTCCTTCGCAAGTGAAGATGAGCATGGCATGAAAAATTATAAACATATGGCGAAAAATATAATTAAAAAAAAAACCCCGATAAATAAACATGGGTGGCTTACATGAAGAAGTGTTAATCATTTGTTATGCATTCATAAAGTCTTTATCTTTCTGCTCAACACATTCATTTTATCTTGATATTATTGGCTCACTTTAGCTTTCAACATCATTAGGCAGCATTGCCTGGTTCATGAGTTCAGTTCTTTTAGAAGTCAATGTAGACTTTTCTAGCGACATAATTATGTGATCTTTAGCAATACTCTCAAAAGATAGCTTGCTGCTCTGTTGAGAAGTATATATGTGGCAATCTGAATACAATAAAGCAGATCATCTACACTGTTCAATAAAACATAACAAACATTAGTGGAATCTCATTATAACAATTTGGTCAGGACTAACAAAATATGTATGCAATAACAAGAATTTTCTACATACAGTAAAAACAATATAGAATAAATATACTGTATGTTTCCATTTACAAGTCTATACGATGGTTGTCGAAACAGATATGATAGATCAGAAATACAGAAATACCCGTTGCTAAAAATAGTCAGTCTGGGAAAGTACCTTATTCCAAAATAGTGGGATAAATGAAATACAGGTATAGACATCAATCATTAGTATTTACCATGAAAATATAGGAGATTTCGGTTGTCAAATATCTATTATAGCACCCTGGTGACCAATTTCGCCAATCATCGATACTGCTATGATAGATCAGAAATACAGCAATACCCGTTGCTAAAAATATCCCACCTGGGAAAGTATGTTGTTCCAAGGCAACAGCATAAGTGAAATACAGGTACAAACATAGTTCCAATCTGATTTTTACAATGAAAATATTTAACATAAAAATATTTATCTTATTTACATTTTAAAAAGTATTTACCATTAAAATATCTAAGATTTTGAAGGTGTAATTGTATGATATATAGAAAGTAATCTAAATCTAGGCCTAGTATTATAATAAGTAGGATTTTGCACTTGAAATAACTCTTGGTCATTCAAAATCATTAGGAAAGTACAAACAGTCATTATGACACCTAAAATGTATCAAGGCTCTCTCGGTGAGATTCATTTTATATGATGAATGTTTAACCTTTAGAACTCTTTCAATCCCTGCTGATCAGGAAAAACTCAGGCTTCATTCCCTGAGCAAGGGGAATAACTCCAAAAAAGTCAGTAGTGATTGTGCAAGGAAATTAATATAAAATACAATTTACAATCAATTTTCATGATACATAGTTCAATTAACAGATAAATGGAAGAGATACTGATCTGTGAACATATCTTTGTGAATGTCAATGTAAGACAAGTTTACTTGTCATGTAACATGATGTGAGACTAAAAAAATGAGCACCAGTTTTATGTCGGCTTCATTTACTGGTATCACATTTTTTGCTGATAATCCAATTAACAGATAAATTAAAGAGATTCACTGATAAGTGAACATATTTTTGTGAATGTCATATAAGACAAGTTTACTTGTCATGCAACATGCGAGAGTAAAATTAGCACAAGTTTCATGTCAGTTTCATTTATTTGTGTCAAATATCAAATGATAGATCTAATTTAAGTTGTTAAAATATGATTGGAATTATACATCAAACACATATTTCGATCATAAGCAAATTAATGTAGCTTGCATGGAACTAACTTGTTATGTGTATTTATTTTGTCAGTTCTTGTCTACCTGTGGAATTTCTTTCTTGATTAGAAACTGGCCTCACAGAATGTGGGGCATTCCCATAAGTGCTCTGCTCTCTGCTCCAGTAGTCATCCAACTCGATGGTGTTTCGAGTCTAATGCAGCCAAAACAGACGTCGACATCAGGGCACAACTCTGGCCCTTGCAACAGGTTTCTTTGTTGTTCCGCCCACCCTCGTCGTGCCCGTAACTAGTTCAAGCACAATGTCAGCCTGTCGGCACAACATGGTAACTGTTATCGAAGGTTATGACTATGGGATTGTAAAGATGACGTGCCATGAAGCTTCTATAAGAAGATAACCAAGGGATTTCTTTCTTGTGCCCCTGAATTGTGCTAATAACAACTGTATGGTCTCTCTTATCACCCTTGAATCAGCTAAAGGCACTTGAATGGTCAGTGGGCATGAAAGGGGCCAGTTTACTGTAAAGTTAATCCAGAGCATTTATAATGCAGTAGGGGTTTATTAATATCTTGTGAAAAACTAAAAATTCATAAAGTTTCAGGTGTGAGCCTAACATCATGTAGTTCCATACCAATAAATTGGGCATATAACATTGTGTGAATGGGTTCACTGCCTGGACTATATTTGCAGATATTCGTTGCGAATGCACACATCGGTAAGGTACTATATGTTAAAGACTGCAATGTTATAGCAGATAAGTAAGCTATGAATTGCTAAAGCCATTTGACCACAAGAGTCGCAGAAAGTCACTTTTTTAAACTTGTTTCACCAGGATCCATATTATATTTTGAGTCTGCCCAGGATTAATTTAAAACAGTGACCTTTGTGCAGAGTTCTAGCTTCCACTTTGTTTTCACTTCATATGTGCACTGATGACACAGCCATAGTTACGATGGAAATATGTACGATGTATACGATTTGCATGCCAAATATAATGTGGAAAGTGACATTGAAGTTCCTGTGTTAGATGGGCCTAGTATTCAGGACAGCGAGGAGGAAATTCAGATTTGTAGATCTATTAGTTGTGGCATCACAAATTTTGCTAACCGATGCCATTTTTTCCAACAGAATTCTGACTTCAAAAGATTTGAATGACTGTTTGTACTGGCACCGGTAAATTTTTTTTCCTCTGTTACCGGTATGTGACATATTCGGCGTTCTCATCTTTTGGGGGCCTTTTTTTTTAAAATTTTGTTGTACGCATATTATCCTGCATATAAGCTGAGCCCCCTACTTTAAGAAATAAAAAGCATACAAATATTCTGTTTAAACATGGAAATATATGGTAACTGAGGATTTTGAAAAGTGTTGTTATATAGAGAAATTTCTTATAAATGGATTTGTTATAAAGGGATTCCACTGTATACATTAAACAGAACAAATCAATTATCATGTAGAGCTCTGTTAAACTCATTATAAGCTGACTCCAAGTCAAAAAGCATCTGCCTCACTTGACCATCATCTAGTTCTTCAGAAGCTTGCATGCTGCCAAGGGTGTCCAGCCTGTAGATTTGAAAGACAAAATGCTTCCAGCTAAAACTGGATACTTACTGAGAAAGTAATCAATATTAACCAGAACAGACATTTTAAAAATAAGAGTTTAAAAGGCGACATGAGGATTGACTTCGTTATGCTCTGGTTTCCCCATATGTAGTCAGGCCCTAACAAAGCAGCACTTTTCCTGCAACCATTATGGCTCAAAGTATGGAATTCTATAGCTTGATGTTACATCTTTTCAGCCATCTTTTTCAACTGCCACATTATTTCTTTTTTGGCACTATGAGTTTTGCGGGTGATAATTTTTAAAAATAATTAAAAATCAACCAATAAAGTTGACTTTATATCTTTCAGATATGAACAAAGCTTTCCAAATATGTTTATCTCAAGCTTTTAACGAAAATGTTTAATTCACATTTATTGTAAAAAATAATATTTTGTATAGCATTGGCAGTGCCATTTTCCTGTTTTCAACATTAGTGTCCACCACTCGCTCCTTGATTCGAAGAGCTTATCAATGACTGTGGAAAATACTTGAATCCTGATTAGGAACCAGTATCATTACACAAGGGACATTCCCATAAGTGCTCTACTTGCTATTCCGACAGCCATTTAAGAGTATATAAGCTCATTGCCCCAGTTCATTGTTGGCTGTTGGTTTTTCTAATTTATCGAAGACGCACTTCCTCCTCTCTTTTCTGATAATTCCCATTTCTATCATTCTCTGAACATGCACACTGTCTCTATTAGCACTAATTTTATGTTTGTGTATCCATGACTGCCCCAATGAACCCGTAACCCTTTCAGCCCAAGCCTATCAGGAAAAACTATGGGCTTCATTTCCAGGGCAAGGGAAATAACTCTGCAAAAAATAAGAGGTGATTGTGCAAGAAAATTTATAAAAAAATACAATTTGCAATCAATTTTTATCATTCAAAGTCCAATTAACAGATAAATGGAAGAGGTACTGATCTGTGAACATATCTGTGCGAATGTCATGTAAGGCAAGTTTACCTCTCATGAAACATGCAAGAGAAAAACAATGAGTACCAGTTTCATGTGGGCTTCATTTACTTGTGTGCCGATAAATGTTCAAATGAAACGCTGCAAAGTAGTCTCCCTTACATAGCATGACAACAACATTCTGTAACTGTTACTCCAAACATATAGGTCTAGTTCACAGAAATCCCTAGATACCTGGTGAAACAGGTTTCCAAAAATAGGATACGATTTCTTGAAAATTTTGATACTGGCATACACAACATTGGTTTGTTCTGAGCAAGAATGACTCATGTAAAAATAGTGAAAACCAGGTCTATTCCTAATAAAAAACAGAGTAGTCTTGTTCAATGTCATTTGCAGGACCAGATTTCTCATGAAATTGATCAATATTGACATAGATCAGCTATGTTAACTATTCTCAATCATTACTATGTCTATGGTTTGGAGTGGGGGGGGGGGGGGGTGCCACAAATTCAATTAGTCCTGCACTGACAGATCAACAAAATCACATTCTAATACTGAACTAATTCCTCATCAATGTCTGATTCATTCACGCTCTCTAAAATTCCATTAATAAAATTGCATATCAACATCATCTGAATCATAAGTAGGGCCATTCTTACTAAGTTTTGAAGAAAATTGAAGGTCATATTGACAAATTCACAGCGGCAATATGACACCAGTTTTCACCGTCCTGAAAACAATGCTGGAAGCCGGCATTACCGGTAATCACATCAGGGCTAAATTTAGCAAGTCTATTCTCATGGATAAAATGAAGGATATCAAAATTTATACATATATTACTATGTGTTCGTCAGGTGGATATATGCTGGTTGGGAGTGTATATATAGCAGCAAGCGGATATGGGCGGATCAGGTTTATGATCCTACACCACTGAAAGCACAGGTGCCTTATAATCCGTAAATGATGGTTCACACTTGCCGTTAAGCGTATCGGTGGGAGCTCAAGCTTTCGTTCCATTTATACACAGAATATCCTAAAACTTAGCTCATTAAATAAGTATTAGCATACAGGTTCTCCTATCGACTTGTTAGGTCTGTCACAGCAGCTGACAGCAGGAATGTGAAAGTTTGATGACCACTTCAATGACACGGACCATTAGGGCAGAGAGAGCCCAGCAAATTCTGGTGACTGCCATTAAGTCATACTGTGATGACAAATATATATATATATATATTAATTAAGAACTCTTAATTAAGCCTTTCAGGATCAATGACTGCCAGCCTTATGGATGATAGCATGTTGTTCCATTATTTCTCTGTCTCATTTCAAATGTATGTAGCTGTGTTCTGTATATTCTTTGTTTATATTGTTTAAGCTCTGACCTAGTTTCAACCCTTCCAGGTTATCTCACATTACATTTAGCTTTTTGCCATGTGAATGTCAATAGTGTCATTCTTGCTCATCATTTTTATTGTGTATGTTGTCTTCATAAAGGCCTTTTGGTCAAAATGTTGATGTGTGTTTCTAGCAAAACTTCATTACATTGTCTGTTGGACTTCAGTTTTGCACAATGAGTATTTCATTCATTTCTTTATTTGACTCAAGCATTGCTTGGTATTTCTGCGACATGGTCACTATTGCAATCTACTCCTAGTCTTTACATAATGCAAGCTGTTTTGAAAGTGTTTGCATATTAGTATATAGTCGATTTGATTGCCATAGCTATTTCCTGGACTTTTCCACATCCAAAGACGTCTAGGGTGTTGCTGAAAGAAGGTGTTTCCAATGATCATGTTTTGTACCCTGCTCACTCAATATGTTTCTCTTCTCTATCATTTCTTTCTCCAAGTCCATATCCACCTGTGATACCTTCATCTCTTTCCTCTCCAACCTTGCAGTTAATTCTCCTATTACCATAGTTACTTCCTGTTTGTTACATTGTTCTAGAGCCATATATGTTTGTAAAAATTATCACTTTCTCCCTCTGTACTGTCTTGCAGTTGGTGTATAGACTTTTATGATATTAATATCTACTCTTTTACCCATACCTGTCACTGCCCGTAAATCGCCGTAATTTTCACGGGCATACACCGGCATTTACGGGTTTTTATGTGAATTTCTGCAGTTCTGTACGTTTTGGGGTTTTTTTATACTAAATTTAGCAGCGACACTGATATTTTTGTATATATTTTAGTGGCAACAGTGATTTGTGGTTTTATTTGATCTGGTCTTGGGGCGAAGTATTGTTGGAAACAATGCTTTTAACACACTACCCAGTACTTTAATTATTCTGTGCTGGGGACTTTGGGAATTTTTGTCCACGTGCATTGACAGTGTTACTCAGTGTATCTACAGTACACAAATACTAGTAACACGTGTATTTTGTTTCTAGGCCTACTATAGGCAATATACATCGTTTAATTTATATTGTAAGTTTTTGTTTGCCTCCTAGACCTAGGTAGTGTACGTAGGCCTATAGTTAAATAATAGAATATGTTATTTGTTTATGTAGGCCTAAATCTGATCTTTAGACTTATCTTAAACCAATATTTTATTGTCACATTATGTTTCTTTTTAGAAATTACAAACGGAAAATGAGAAAATGAAGCCGTCGCTGCTATAGACGCACGATCGCTTCCGATCACAGATGCACAATCTCCACGAGTCATAGTTGTACGGTATCCGCCGATAATAGATGCACAGTCTCCGCTATTCACAGATGCACGATCTCTGCTATTCATAGATGCACGAACTCTGCCGGTTATAGCTGCACAATCTCCACGGGTTATAGTTGTACGACCTCCGTCGATAGCCAATGCACAATCTCCACTATTCATAGATGCACATTCTCCGCGGTCATAGGTGCACATTCTTCGCAGGTCATAAATGCTCGATCTCCGCCAGTCATAGATGCATGATCTCTGCCAGTCATAGGTGCACATTCTTCATCTGTCATAAATGCTCAATCTCCGCCAGTCATAGGTGCTCATTCTCCACCGTTCATAGATGCACATTCTCCGCCGTTCATAGATTCACATTCTTCGCCGGTCATAGTTGCACGATCTCTGCCGGTCATATATGCATGATTACTGCCGGTCATAGTTGTACGATCTCCGCTGATGTGCGCTATTCATGGATAGTTGAAATTATTGTTGAATGCTTTATAGAGCACTCCAACAAGTTGTTATAGTTTCAAACAGATCTAAGCATCCATTCTCTGTATTAATTTTTTTTCCCCATCATATTTATTTTTTTCCCCATCATATTTATTTTTTTCGTATTAAAGATACATAGGCATAGTCTTTGTGCTCTATAATTTTCCTACACTATGACTGTCTATGTTAAACAAAGGCAAACTACCCGTAAAAAAACCTGAATTACCTTTTTTGCGGGTATTTCACCCCCACCCCTCGCCATAGTGTATGGTTTTACGGTTTTTCATAACTTTTTTTTATGGTTTTCAGTCTCAACAGGTTGACAGGTATTTTTACCATTTAGTCTGACTAGCAAAGCCCTATCTGATATTGTCTTATATCCCTTCACTGTTTTTGCTCTTTCTTTATCCAAAATTATACATAACCTTTCTCATGTTTCTGTCCTCCTGAGTATATTATTATATATTCACCCAAGTATATTTCACCGATATTTGCCAGAGTACATTTCACCTGCACCAAACTGTCTTGTTTCACAAATTAAAATGTTGATGTTCATTCTCTTCATTTCATTCTTGATGTTTTCCAGTTTGCAAGTGTTCTGATATTCCATGTTCCAATAAATATAGGCGTATATTGTGTGTTGTCTACAATAGACGGATGATGGTCTGGATGCACCCGCAGCACATGCTGCTTCCCACCAAACGAGGCAGTTTTTGCACTCCCTTTGACGTTGTTTACAATAATAGAATTATTGTGTGTGGACATTCATCTTTTCATTAATACTTACAGTGGGTTGCAATTTCTTTCTGTGAAGGCAGTGCCTATACTGGGCGGGTTGTCCTAGCCATTGTGCCTATAATAACATCCTCTGCCTAGTACAGTTGAAGTGGTATGCTTCTCAGCTTCTCGCTGCTTCTATCCATCGTCTGTGTGCCACGACTTTATGTAACCCTTATCAGGGGATTGACCTTCACCTCTGCCCTTGAGGTGTCCTACAATCTTGCAGAGGGAAGGCGGTACCTTACATCTCCTGTTGGTAGAATTACCCTAGCAAAAGGTTTATAGTAATTAAATTATTAACCTACAAGTAGTTCAACTATAAGACTTAAAACAAACATAGAATGAAAGCCCAATATCTGCAGGTTAAAATTATATATAAAATGTATATATGATCTTGCATATTGAAATGTCAATGAGCAATGTTGAAACTACTGTTCCGGTCTTGTATGTATATAATGCTTAGTGACATGTACTTAAAGAGTTAAGGTTACTTCTTCCTGGTACTTCAGATTGGTAATCAAGAGATTCAGAAACTGAAGTATTGTTTGTCCATCGACACGAGGGACTGAAATATGACAATGGTAAGTCATTTTCACAAAGATAAAAGTACTTAATGGAAAACTACTGCATAAAATAAAACATAGCTGGGGCTCTATACAGATGGTAGCTAAAGACAAAAAAGAAATGTTTTTGTTGCTGCCCTAAGCTCTAAGGGAGTAAGAAGCTAGTGATGAAATCAGGAAAACAATAAACAAATAATGTTCAAGACATTGAACTTCACAATCTGCTTATAAATGATAGTTAATGCATTATTTTCACGATTCTATGAGTTTACCATTTCTTTACTTTCTGTTTGCCTTCAAAATTGGGTGGTAGGGTACTAAATCTGGTCATTGTTTCAGCCAATTCCCGAAGGTCAGGGTGAATCTGAAGATGAAATGCCACATTTCAACATATTTATAAATGTTTTTTGTTTTTTTTAACTAAACTTGCCTTTGTTAACTTAGGATCCAGCTTTCGGACAGGCATGGGTTGAAATTTACAATAGTTTATGATGTTATTTAGAAACAAATCATGATTAAACTCTGAAAAAAATGTGCTATATAAATTAAATGCAATATTTATTCCACTTACCGTTAAATTCTGAATATAAACCCATCCGATTGTAGGCCGATAACCTAACTATCCCTTCCCAAAAGTGGAGAAAGTCTAAAGTCCGACTATAGACCAACATCCCCAACTTAACAAAGCCGGCAATAATGAACTTCATCATCATAAGAAAGAACCGACATGCTAAATGGAAATTAACACAAACTTTTGCAACTCTAAGAAAATAGCATTCCTTTCATTTGCTTCACTCACTTAACTTGAATGAATCAAGGAATGAAACCCAGGTGGCTACTGTATTCTGGATCAATATATCCGAAAATAATGAATACCCGGTAGGCTGACTTCCCTATCCATGACTATAGACGGTTTATGAGGTGGCAAGACTTTGGGGAACAAAGTTTTTCCTGAATGAATTGTCTGTGTTGGGTGTCTGGACATTATGACGCGGAACAGCGCTAGTGAATAGTAATTACTACGTAACTATTATGTCACTGGCTTCTGACAGTGACGTTTAAGTGGGAAATGATGAAAGGCAAGACAGCAAGATCACGTTTGTTTTTATAAGATACAGAAGAGTTTGAACTTTGTTCCTGGTTATGTTTACCATGTAGGGAGAATACGGTAATAAAATAAACATAACAGAGGATTGTGAAATTGATCTCTTCTTCCACTAAATGTACAGTGGTTGGGGGAGGGAATCAATTACGGTGCAATTTTACTACAAAATGCCTATGATGTGTTGTGATTTGGAACCCGTTTCAAATCTTCTATAAAGAAAGATTACATTTTAGTCACTAATCTGAATGGCATCACATAATGTGAGGGAAACGTGGATTGGTTGAGCCGATTGAAATGGGTAGGGCCAGTAGTCCATCTTCAGCCTCAGTGGGCTGGACTAATTAACAGAATATACAGAGTACCAGTATGTAACTACCTTCCCTGGCTTTGTTTTTAAAAGATACAGAATCAACAGTTTGAACTTAACAATGAGTTTGAACTTTGTGTGACATGTATGTTTACCTTATACAGTAATATAAACATGAGGCACAGCTCAGACCAGTTTCACTATTTATTTCTCTCCGCCATCCCCCCAACACTGCCTAAGTAGCAAAGTTTTGGATGTCAGTTACATGTTTGTGCAAGACCGTTGAATGTAGAAAAAGACCTCTGTACAGAATTAATTAGGACTTCATTCTTTATGTTTCTGATTATTGTCTTGGTCCCTATTTATATACTTGGAGTCGCATGTTAAAAATTGGCAAGGCCGACCAGCACATGCACGGAAATACTCAAAATCTGCCTTTGATGTGTTTTTACATTTTCTGTACACAGGTCTTATAGCCTAGTAGACGGTCAGTAACTGTTGTAACATTTGCTTTACCCAAAATGAAAGTGTGTGACAGTGTTTAGACTACTGGTAGTCGGTGTTTCCCTACACAAACAAGACTGGGCCTTGATGATAAACATGTGTTACTGGTAGATCAGCTTAGGCTACCATATTTCGTTTTTTCACAGACCATTACCGTATTTTGGTCAATATATAAAAAACGGTAATACCCATTGCTAAAAATAGCATTTCCGGGGAAATTAAGCTCAGTAAAAATGGCGGGCATGGCATGTCGGAAATAACGATATAGACCTAGTAAGTGAGTTTTATCAAGAAATATCGGAGGTTTCAAAGGAAATATTGTATGATATATAGAAATTAATGTAATTAGAGGCTTAGCAGTATGGTAGTACGCTCTAGATTGTTGGAGAGCCCTAGTCATTTTATCCTGGCTTAATATATCGGGACATGTGAGTTGTCACTGGCATTTTTTTAAAAGTGTTTTTCTCCTTTTTTACTGTGATTTGGACGTAATTTTTTTTAAAAAATTTGATGTTACTCAATTATAAGACGAAGAGTATGAAGTCATCTCTGTTTATTGTCCAAAAATTCTCGGGTTATACACGGAATTTAACGGTATGTATAAATGTGCTTTTGTGCTTCATTGGAATTCAATGAAGTTATACTGTGAATTTCTTTTTTTAATTTAAAAAACATTGTATTACTTTTTAAAAAATTAAGAAATATTCAACATATTTAACTATACAATATGAATCACACCCAATATTTATGACTGCCTGAAAATAATTATGCAGTTCACGTAAACTATCAATTGATAGTTTAACTAATTTCGCATGTAAAAACAAATTATCGTTAGTAGCACGGTGCAGGATTTACGTAGAAATTAAAAATTGTTTCTTCAGATAGATCCTTTAACTTTGTTTCGCTTTTATCGTAAATGAATTTGCATTAACTTATTGAGCTGTTTAAAATATAGCCATTTGGTTAACAAAACTAAACCCTCGTGGTACAGTATGTTTAGACTACAGTAACATTGGTCTATTAATTAATTAATATTAAATCAATCTAGATTCAGCTTTTATGAAATTAGCAAAATAGTTGCATCTTCAACTAGTAAGAGAGCTCAACATTTACCAAATATCATGCTTTATTCTTTTTTTTAGTTTTATAATTTAAGATATTATTTCAAATGAGTCAGAAAACAGTGTTTCGATATTGACAATAGTAGAGAATACCAGCCTGTTACAAATCTGAAAATAAATATACCTAATATTATTGCTAAGGGAAAAATAGCAACTAAAACTAGAACTGTTCTCACTGCTATTGTTTCTCAAAAATCAAATAGTGACAGCAATGATAATCTTGCATTACATTATACAGACAACAGACCTAACGATAATATTGAGTGGAATAAAGTTGAACAGAATGTTTTTATTAGGTCATCTCTGTTTAGATCAACTGCCTCTGGTATCCAAGTACCACTGAATAAATATTCATCACCACTGGACTGTTTGTTTACACTGCTGATAAGTGATAGTACTGACAGTTTGATATCCAATATACATGCTTAAGCAGATGAGAAAATAAAAAGACATCAGTACTCTCAAAGGATAAAGTAGGCCTATTTGTTGGCAATGTATATTTAGTTGCTTATGATGGTACAGACAGTGTGCACAGTGTGGAAAATGAAAGCTGAAAAAGGCAGCAGTTACTACTGTGTGGGGTATATATGTGAACACCCCTGTACCCCAATGCATGTTTTAGAGCATATCATACCAAACAAAATGTAAACATGGTCTAAATATTAATTTTCAGCTTAACTTTGGAAATCCAATAATGGGGAATATTTCGTAAAGTTTCACAATATTTTGTATGGTTCTGAAAATTGACCCGGAACATGAAAAATGTCATAAAACAGTAAATAATTGAACAATTTACTTCAAATAAAAAATAATGACCTGTAAATGAAGTCAAGACATCTACCTTAGCAAGAATTGGATATAAACATTTCACAAGAGAAATTGAAGGTGAGCAGAACAAAATACATGTTAAAACATTCTTTGTTCATCTAACATCCCTGTTTATGGTGTAATTGTTGTTACATTTCTTATATTTTTATATTTGTGTATGGATTTCACATTCAATTCTCTTACTTTTGTTACCTTATATGATCTTCTACAGCGAATACTTTGTCTTAGGATGCTTTCAGCTAAATCATGTTGAGGTCACAAAATGTAGCCAAAAATTAATTACGTCCAAACCATGGAAGAATTTCGTTCTTAAAGAGTTAAATACACTGTACATATATGCTCTCATCACAGGATTCATCTTGAAAATAAATTAAAAGAAATAAACTTTAATACAAGTGAGTATGTATAGGTTTCACCACGATGTGAGCAACTATAGTCAAAAGATAAAACGCATTTTCCATAGCTGTCTTTGACTGCATCCACCCATTCCTACACACCTCTTTGAACAAGTCTATCACGATAGTTAAACAAACATTATTCATCCGGTTAAAAGAGGAAATGAAAATAGACATAATTAGCTTCCATTTCCACAAGTCTTCAACTAAATTGGATGAGGTATAGATAAGTTGTGACTATTCAGCAGTCGATATAATCCTTAAAACAAAACTTACATCATTACATTCAGTAACCATTCCTTTATTTCCACACATAATAATTATACATGCAGAAAAAAATGGAAGTCAATTGAATAACTTACCAGATTTCAAATAATCTGGTAACCAGAATTAAAATTTTTTTAAAGTGTAGACTGTTGGCAAACGCACTCCACGTGAGCATGATAAACGTTAAGCAATCAGATATATCATAGCACCATCATCGTCTTCGGTGCCATCTTCACCTGTTCAACTCTGCCTTCAGTTATTAATCTTTCCATCGGTTATGTCGCTTTATATAACATAAAAAAACAGCTTTCTTGTTGATATTGTTAAGTAGAGGTGTATATTTACATGAGTAAATATTGAATAAAATCATACAAGAATACAGTTTACAGAGAACTTACTTCATCCATAGCTCTTATTTCTAATCGAAGTTTGTCCATGACTGTGATGAATAACTGAAAAAAAATTATACCATTCTTATGTCACAAAGCTAAAATAAATATAACAGAAATAGGGAGAAAAAAGAAACATCGCAATTACAGATTTATGCTCCAACATCAGTGGCAGATACAAAATAAATTGAAGATCTTTAAGATCAACTTCAATTCACACTCAACAAAATAAACAAACAAGCCATCAAGATGGCTCTAGACGACTTCCACGCAAAAGTAGGCAAGAAATTATTTTTGTGATTTTAAAAATTGTAGTTATGTTATTTTTCCTCCAATTTTCAACTTCACAACTGTCATATCACACTTAATAAAAGGTAGTACTGCTAGTAGAACAGAATGAAAATAATACTCACGTGGAAGACAGGTAATGGAGTTCTACTGGGTAACGACTGACACACTATCACTGTCGGATGCCTACATGAATTAATATAGTATACACATAGAATCAATATGTGTATACTATATTAATTCATGTAGGCATCTGACAGTGATAGTGTCAGTCGTTACCCAGTAGAACTCCATTGTGTATACTATATTAATTCATGTAGGCATCCGACAGTGATAGGATGTCATTCGTTACCCAGTAGAACACTATTACCTGTCTCCCACGTGAGTATTATTTTCATATCACACTTACAAGAACACACAAAAAACAAGATTATATGCATTATTTAATCCTTTAATTACATGTGCAAAAACTATTTTGATATCTTTACAAACAAAAATTACTGTATTTACCAAACACTCACCACAAATAATGCACATTGTCAAAAAAGAATTCGGGCCCAGGGGAGAAATTGCGTAATTTTAATCTAGGGTACTAAAGGTTAAAACATTCTACACCATAAGATGTACCAGTAGGTCATGAGAATGAGCAATGATCATTGCTTATATTTATGCCATGGAAGTAAGGAAAAGTCATATTTCCATTTAACTATGAGACATTTCACATTCGACCGAAATATAAAGCTTTACAAATATTCTGGATACAGAGCTAACTGCAAATACTCTGAATATTTGGCTTCAACGATAAAAAAATATAGCTATTTGACCTTGCATGTACACAGCCTTTCAAAGTTATGATCTGAGTATACAAGTGCTGGTTGGCATTCTACCTTAACTTCCATTGGAAAAATGGCATTGTTTGTTTTAGATTTCTCAATTTTAGAGATGGTATTTACTTTTTGCAATAAGAACCGTCATAATCATGAAAAGTATAGACAACAATTAATGATGTTTGTTCTATGCTGGATCCCCACTACACCTGTGTCAACGGTAAGTAAATGAACTCACAGTAGACCTATCCTAATAAATGAAAATTCTCGTTCAAATAAAAATGTCATGTAAATTTGCAAGGTAGATAATGTGTGTTCTTTGTAGATGTCTAATATGGAAATATATTGACACGGACAATAATGTTTGCTGCAAATGACTATAGGTCTGAAAACATTTTCCCTTGTGCAGGCTAGCAGTGTCCTAAATATAGCTATGTGTAGAGAAATCCACATATGTTAATCAACAATTTATAATAGAATGCTGATATTACTAAATAGCATAGTGTATTTTTTTTTGAGGTTTCCAAAGATTACAATTTGAAGCCATAGAGCTACTGAGTGGTACTTTTGACATGCACCATGTTTTTTTGAGAGATATGGAGTACATTTACAAGGTACTGTGCATGAGATTTATACTCTGCACATAAAATATAGACTTGACCTATAATAAAAGGTCATGAAACATCATCTCAAGTGATTTATATATGCAATTTACACAAACTACAGCCTAATCTGTGCTAATACATTTTTAGAGTGTACTTAGCTTGTGATGAAATTAAATCTTGTACCCTCATTATGCAACCAATATACAAATGAGTGGATAGAAACACCAACTTGTTACAGAATCTCATAGAAATACACAACCTTTACTTACAGAAACAATATCAGCAATGCATTTGCTTGTGTTTCCTTTGTCATCTTTAATTGTGATTGGACGATCTTCTTTTATTCTTTCTAGTGCGGCAGGGCAGTCAAGCTATAATGTAAAATTTAACACCAGTAACACTTTAATCAATATTTTATGTGTGTTCAAATGAAACCCGTTCATTTGAAATTTAACACCAGTAACACTTTAATCAATATTTTATGTGTGTTCAAATGAAACCCGTTCATTTGTGTTTATTACAAGATTATGGTGTACATCAGCAGTTGTTATAATTAAGTAAAACAAGTATTAATCATCATCATCAAGTGCCATCTCCGCAGCAAAGGTTGGCTGCAACAGACTAACTTTTCCTGTCTCTTATTTTGGTGGTGCACTCGGCTAGATTGTAACCTGTCCATCTTGTGATGTTACTCTCCCACTTGCATCTCAGCCTACCTCTTGCTCTCTTACCTTTGATTTACCCACAATTAAGGTCTTCAACAAGGTGTCATGTCTTTTAATGTGTTCAAAATATTTTACATTATTTTAGTGCATTATTTTACTTGCTTGATTTCTATTTCTTTTAATAATTCTTTCTTCAAATTAAGTGTTGTTAGAACTTCCTCGTTTGTTATTATTAGGAATCATTAGGGAACATTTATACACTGGAGTCATCAGAAGAAGTTGCCATAGGCATTCAAACATGTATTCCATAGTCTTGATAGATGGGGAATTCTGTCCAAGAAGGATTTTAAGGGTCAAAACAAATGAAAGTCTATGGTGATAGGTTGGGGCTGTAGGCTGAATGTGGAAGAACTGATTGTTACTGTTAATGCTTCCTGCACAACTTTAGCTACAACCTTCGCTATACAACTTTTGTGAGCATTGTTGTGTATAACAGATTGACACTAGCGACAGTATACTGTGTCACTTATTCTTGATGGCTGTATGCAACTTCTTTGTAAGCTGTATGCAACTTTCTTTCAAAATTCTTGTAATAGATTGCATCGATGTTCACACTAGGTTCTTTAAAGTTCACAAACAAGAGTCCTTCTTGGTAAAAAAAGGAAATATTCATAATCATTCCTGCAGAAATTTGTGATTAGATATTTTGTGCTGTGGTAATGGCTTCTTCTGTCACAACATTTGTTGGCTGATTATTTCGAGTCTTCTTGAAATATTCTTGCCCAATTCTTCACTGTTATCTTCGAAACAAATTTTCCACTGCCTGCATTCTTTGATGAATGTTGGTTGATCGACATCCGAACATCCTTCGGATGTAGGAAACTGAATTACTGTTTGTTTATCAAATTTGAACAGATTCATTATCACATCAGCCATGTTGTTGACTGCCTGAGCACACACTATGCATACAAAGAGAATGACCATATGACCATTTGTTCACTGATGTTCATCGAATTACATCAATAATGACTTCTTCACACTCCTCGTATGGACAGGTTTCATTTGAAGACGCCTCGTAAATAATTGGCAGCATATCCTATTCAGGATGTAGATATCAACCAAGAATGTTTTGCCTGTAATAATTTTCTAGGCAATACAAATACATTCAGCAGTATGCAATTGTTTTCTGAACACATCATTGTCGCACGCCAGAGTGTATGTGGAATTTGTCTAAAAGTCATACAGTTGTTCTAACTGCACATTTACTAACTGTGTAGCTACTCTTGCACAAGTTGATAAGATTTGTGTAACCCCACATTTTGATAGTATTTTCCATAGTGGCATGTCTACTCTGTCAAGGCATTTACTTGGTTGACAAATTTGATATACAATTCTTGGTTGTTTTCAGTTATTTTTTGTGCCAGTTGTCTATATTATCTGTCTTTCCCCAGGTGAATAATTGTTGGTAGTATTCACACTTACCGCTAAGCGTAAGGGCAGGAGCCTCAGTTGATGATCCATGGCCAGATGTGTCGCCTTGGTTGCACACAAAAGTCCATGTTTGTTCATTGTTATCTTGATGGTTTCTATTCACCATTTTCTTGGTCTAGATTTGTGTACAGATAGTCTTTTGTTATATGCTCTTATTGGTATTTGGTTTGGGCTCATTCTCATAATGGAATCCTATTTTAGTGTTGTTAAGCTGCTGTTCAATGAATGCTCAGTTATCTTCATTCCTAAATTCTGTTGAAAATAGTTCAAGTGTGGCTTAGAAGTGAACACCTATGTTCTCACGTTGTCGCCCTCTGTCTCTTTTGCCTTCAAGCTTGCCTGTTGTAACTATTTTCTCCAAACCTCTTCCTCTTTGTCTCATAAAGTGACCAAAAATGAAGATTATCTCATTCTTATATTATTTATTAGTCTCTATCATGCATTTGACTCTTTCAACACCTCCACATTAGTTTTCCTGGCAGTCCATGGTATTCTCAGCATTCTTCTATAGAACCACATCTCTGCTGCCTCTAATTTCCCACTATTCTCTTTGTTTATTATCCAAGACTCGTATCTGTGTTATCTGCCGAAGACGGGATGTGTCGAGCCATTGGCGCAAATAAAATGGAGACACAACACATTTCCATTATCTGGACTATATCCTGCTGTAAATCTAGTAGAAACATAAGGGAGATCCAGCAGGAGTTTGAGAATGAAAGCTGAAGAAGAAGAAGAGTATCCATGTTAGTATAGGAGTTATGTCGCACTGCAGAGTTCTCTTCTTCACCTCTAATGACAGTCATATTGAACAATATATTTTTAATTTTCTGAATGCTGTTTTTGCCTGTCCTATTCTGTTTCTCATTTTTGTTAAACTCTTCCACCTGATGTATCATTGTACCTAATAATTTAAATTGGTGAACCTGTTTTAATACGATGTTGTTCACTTTGATCTTGCAATCTATGGTATTTTGTTTCTTTAAGATAACCATTACTTCTATCTTCTTAATATTTAAAGAGGCCTTTCTCTTTCCTTTCTGTCACAACTACCGGTACATTAATCAATTCTTGAAGATCTTTCTCACTTTTAGCAATCAGAACAGTGTCATCCACATATTTTAAATTATTTATATTTTGTCCTCCCACTGATATTTCTGGGAGATTAACAATTGTATGTATTATATTTTCACTGCATAATGAGAACAGGCCTGGTAAAAGCACACAACCCTGTCTAACACCTTGTTTTATTTGTTGAATGAGGCCAAATTGATTTCCTACCCGTATTGCTGCTGTTTGATGCCAGTACATGTTCTTGATGATTCTTAAGTCTTTACTGTCAATGTTAAAATTCTCTAGCATGTGGATAACTACACTATGTTTAACTATCAAATGCTTTTGTGTGGTCTATAAAACAGAAATAGAGGTCTGTTTTTACCTCTAAAGTTCTTTCCTAAGATATTTACTACCATTCTTTCCATTCCCTTGTTTAATATTGCCTAATTAACCATTCTGTGCTAACGATCTGACGGTTCTTCTTTCTTTCTTTTTGCTTTATACCCATTTATGACTTGCAGCCTCAGTGGTAGAAGAGTTCTTTGGAGATGGCATTTTTGTGTGCTTCATATATGTTTGTTTTCATTGACTCTTTTATTCCTGCAATCCATCATTTGCAAGGTCTGCCAATGTCCCCTGGCTGTGCATTTATCGTGTCTGTATAGTAATGCTTTTTGAGGGGCACTGCCTGATGGTAGTCTGGAAGCATGTGAAAACCACTTAATCTGCTGTCTTCTGATGTAATCCAGGATTGGCATTGTGTTTGTTCGTTCCTGATTCTATCTCTTATTTTTACGCCATGGATTCTACGTAGACAAATCATTTCTGTTCTAACAAGTTTTCTTTTGGATTTTGTTGTTAGTGTCTACATTTTACATTGGTAGCATAGTGATGGTATGATGATCGTTTTATATAGTGCAGTTTTGTGTTCATGCTCACATATTTGTTTTTGAAAATAGGAGATATCTTCCCCAAGATCCGGTATGCTATGTTGCATTCATGTTGGATTTCTTTGGTGTTTTCCCCATTTGATGAT
This sequence comes from Meghimatium bilineatum, assembly GCA_034231615.1. Taxonomy (NCBI): domain Eukaryota; kingdom Metazoa; phylum Mollusca; class Gastropoda; order Stylommatophora; family Philomycidae; genus Meghimatium; species Meghimatium bilineatum. The sequence continues at coordinate 30,873,434 of CM067316.1, forward strand.
AGGATGCTTCCAAAATAAATGAATTCTTTCACCTGTTAATCATCAATTAGAATAGTGATGCTTCTTTCTGTTTTTGCTATTGACATTACCTCACCTTTTTTCTGTGTTTATCTTCATATTAAAATCCCTACATGCTGCGTGGAGTCTATTTATATGTTGTAGTTGTTCTTTTGTTGTTGATATTATTGCTTGATCGTCTGAAAAAAGAAGTTCACTCAGGAGGTTGTTTAGGTTGGATCTGAAGTTCTTCATTGCAATATTAACATTACATGCTGTAGGTCTACTCCTGTGTGTCGCCATGACTTTCTTCTTGAAAGAATAATGCAGTAGTTTCCCATTGCTTTCCACATCCATATGGTGGATATCCATCTGCTGCCTATGAAAAACTTTATGTGGGGACAAATGAGTGCCCCGTTCTGCCCAGTTGCAGAACTACCACTTTATACCGGTGGCTGTTGATCGTTTCAATGCTCGCACCTAAAGAACATCATGCCGGCAACAGTGTCGTCAAAACTCTGATTCTATTCCAGGAATATAGTCACAATAGAAAAAATACAAAAGACACTTTCCACACATTCCAGTTGTTAGAAATTCATTTTTAAATAACACAATACATAATTAAATAGTCCACAAGTGAAGACATCGAATAATGAGAACCCTGTGTCATATTGACCTGGAAGTAAAAAACAACTATATATATTTAGATATAGAAATTCTTTAAAATACTGTTGTCACCTTTTCATGATTCTATTAGGGCCATTGATTGTCTTTCCATTTTCATCATTTATTATTTCAGTTGGCTCATATTTATCTTCCCTGTTTCTCATGTTCTTAATTTTCATGTATAATGACGTTGGTGCTTGTTTGTACTTGTGTCAAGCAAAATGAATTAAACAGGTTACTAAAACACTTACCTTGCCTATTAATAAAAATATATTAAAAAGTATATATAAAAAAACATACAATAAAACTAAATAGGACAATTCTCCACGTATCAGCTCAAATTGAACCTTTTTCAAGAGACAAACAACAGAATAAAAAACAAAATAGATGACTAGATTTCAGCTGCGTTCAGATGTGTTGCCATCCCTGCGCTATGGAGACGGGGCTTGATTAAATCTAGTCATCTATTTTGTTTTTTATTTTGTTGTTTTCTGTTGTTTGTCTCTTGAAAAAGGTTCAATTTGAGCCGATACGTGGAGAATTGTCCTGTTTTAGTTTTATTGTATGTTTTTTTATATATACATTTTTAATATATTTTTTATTAATAGGCAAGGTAAGTGTTTTAGTACCCTGTTTAATTCATTTTGCTTGACTATTTGTTCATTAGGTTACTGCGGCACCATCCACTTTGTCGGACACCCTCTGACCATTTGGTTATTTATATTTGTACTTGTGTATTTGCCATATTCTTGCCAAGTTTTGGTTTTGTCATCTTTAACAATTTTCTTTATTATTGATTTGGCTGATCTGTACTCAATATAATCTTCTTGGACTTTGCTTGGAGCCCATTTCTTTCATATCTTTTATGGCACTTTTGACTTTCTTGTTCCACCATGGTGTTACTTTGGGTTCCCTACCTTTATGTTTCATGTATCCACATATTTCTCCCGCTACTTGCATTATGTTTTTCTTGAATATTTTCCATTCTTCTACAATTGACTTGGTAGTTATTGGTAGCTTTTCAAACTCTTCTAAGATTCTTTGTTTATATTGCTCTCGTATATTGGTATCTAAGAGGTATTTTAATTTAGCCTTGCATGTTGGTTTTAGTTATTTTTTTGCATTCCTTCTTCTTTCTAAAAGATTTTAAAATTACATCTCCCCTATTCTTCTCTCATGCTAACACAATGGCGTAAAAGGAAGTACAATCGAATAGAAAGCTAGGATTTGCAGATTCTTGTCACGTGGACATTACACGTCATGTTGTTTCCGTAGCTAAATTTATGCACAGCATAGGGTAACATATGGTGCTACCTGCTGTTTACGGAAAGACATCCATTGGCGACTTTTCTCATGTGGCATGGTGAAGGTCAACTGATGTTATTAAAGCTTTGTGTTTGGTGACTGCGCACATATTCGGTATTGCTCTTACATCTCTTATAATGTGTCCATTATATCTTTTTGCTAATAAAGTCTATTTGACTAATGAAGGTTATTCAATTTGTACTAATTGTATGTCTGTGCTTGAAGAAAGTGTTTGTTACAAATAAGTTGGATTGGTTACATATTTCTAGACAACAGTCTATATTGTCATTTTTCCTGTACATTGTATCACCAAATGATCCTAAATAATCTTATATCCATTCTCTGTCTTTTCCTAAGTGTGCATTGAAATCTCCAATGGCATAATTTTTCTCCGTTTATTATGTTCATTGTGTCAATTAAGTTATCAAAAAATTCTTCACACTCATCTTTATTGTTTCAGGCATTACATAATTCTTACGCTTGAGTACAAGTTGTCCTTATACAATTTACTGTCACAACAATTGCCATAATTTGCTTTGACAAGTAATTTTGTATTGATGTAATTCGATCAATTATAAGTCTGATACTGTGTTTAGCTTGTGTAAGATGTAGCTTTTTTGCAGCCATTACCTTTAATTCTGGTGTCTGACAGATCAAGGATTTTGATGTTTCATTTCTTCATCTGCTTTGTTTCTTAAATTACAGATATTTATTGTGCCAAATATGGCAGCTTGTTTAAATTTGATATTGATTGTTGTCTTCTGAGCACTCTTCATGTTTCCTACATGCATTTTAGTTCTATACTGTCCGTTTGCTGTTATTTCTACACTGTCACAATGTTATTTCAGAGTCTCTGAATGGTTAAACCATGTTATAATCGAAACATTCAGAAAAGAAATCACATATTCCAAATAGAAAGCACTGAACTTTTACTTTCTTTTCGACAAGCAGAGATAACAAACCATCATCCCGCATCATAGCAGGAAGCTCTCCAGTACTCTATTGTTTGTTCTGTGTATAGAAAATTCTGTTATTATATACAAATGTTGTCGGTCAACACCTACAGATGTATTAACGGCACCAAGTTGTTATAATGGGATTAGACTATACTATATCACATTATATTTTAACAATTAACTCTCTTCAATAACAAAAACTACCAAATAAGATATCACAAAAAATGTGTATATTTTGAACATACATACCCGATACTTCTTCATAAATTCTTCAACAGTGCTGAAATCACTTTGAACTTGTTTGAATGCTGCTTTGTACTGTACTAGTAACTTGGAGCAAGTGGCTGTGTACCTAAACCAAAAAAAAGGGTGGAATAAGATGCACATTTTTATGAAGCTTATAATCATATGTCATGTCACAATGACCTAGTTGCTGAACTACCACATGGGATCAAAGTGGCAATGTATGCCGACGACCTGGTGAACGGAAGAACATGCAACAGTGGCCACTAAACAAATACAAAGAGCTATCGATGCCCTAACCTTATGGGCAAATAGATGGTGCGTCAGCATTAACACAGATAAGTGAAGCACTACACTCTTTACCCTCTCACCAAAACAAAAAGCTGGTGATATCAAGATAGATGGAGAGCTCTTGAAAGAAGACAAACAACCTACATACCTCAGAGTTACTTTTGATGATAAGCTGACATGGAAGCAGCACATAAACAAAGCAACAACAAAAGCCAGGAGGAAGTTAGCTACCATGAGAAAACTAAGTGGAACCACATGGGGAGCAAGTGGAAATATACTCAGTAAAGTTTACCAGCAAGGCATAAGACCACACCTGGAATATGGTTCAGCTGCACGGTGTTCTGCATCAAACACCACATTACAAGATCTAGATAAAGTGCAAAACCAGGCACTTAGAATAATGTTGGGAGCCATGAAATCAACACCCATAGCAGAGATGCAGAAAATGGGAAGAATGCAAACACTTGTCGAATGCAGACACAAAAGTACTAATTCAAGCAGAAAAGTTTCAGTGTATGCCAAGTCATCCAATGAAGGAAAGATTCCAAAATCTAGCAATGGGGCGACTGAAAAGAAGCAGCTTTATCCATCAAGCTAAATACCTCTGTAGACAACTTACAGACCTACCTGAAGTTGACAGCCCCTTAAGGTCTGTACCAGAACAAACCCCGTGGAGTGAAAAGCATGGAATGTCAATATACATTCAGACCCATGTGAAAGGAATACTAAGCGAGGACGAACAGAACAGTGTCCAGCGAAGGACGGTCACCCTCAGTTTTCTGTATGAGGAATATCCACAAGATATATGGGTCAGAGTATACACAGATGGGTCAGCACAGAATGCTGTGAGGAATGGAGGTGCAGGTGTATATATAGAATATCCACACAAGCCTAGAGATACAATCAGAACACCGACAGGAAAATTCTGCAATGATTATGATGCAGAAATCCAGGCAATTAGTGTGGCAGCTAAAAAACTGCTGAACTCCAACTCTGGCCTACAGCCTGTGGTATTCCTGACAGATGCAAGGTCAGTGCTTCAAGCTCTCCAGTCTGGAAAACTAACAGACTTGAAAAAACTACTTAACGAATTGTCGTACCAGTATAGGGTAACCATGCAGTGGATACCCTCTCACGGTGGAATACCAGGAAATGAAAAAGCAGACCAACTGGCTAAGGAAGATGCTGTCAAAGACCAACCAGATATACCAATCACCTACCATCAGAAAAAACAGATGATCAAGTCAATAAGAAAGCCACAAACACCAAAACAAGATGACTATCACATTATGAACAGATCAGAACAAGTTATAATTCTGTGTCTCAGAACAGGACACAACTGACTCCGCAGTCACATGTATACAAAGTTCAAGATTGGCAACACTGCCATGTGTACAGGCAGCACAGAGTGCCAAACATATACTTCAAGAGTGTTCTGAGCATGAAACGCTGAGGCAGACATATTGGCCAGAGGAAACAACACTGGAATCAAAGCTCTATGGGACACTGTATGAACTACAAAAGACAGTGAGTTTTATTAAGGAAACAGAATTACAGATATAGACATGTATCAAGTGAACGAAAGAAGAATATGTCATGTCACAAAGATAAAAGCATAGTTAAGTGGTGATGTGATCAAATAAACTACAGATAGACTCTCACTAATCTGGTAAATATCAGGCATAGGTTGTGCCTAATTACAGAAATCATGGATTATGTAATACTGAGATAGAGAAATGAGCTCCATGAATTTGCAGAGGGAGCTTGATCATATAGGGCAGTGGTGCAGTGATTCTGGAGCTTTTGTTAATTCATCAAAGGCATTGATAACATGGCTTACCCTGAATAATCACATAGTAAACACTTCCATACCATCTGTTACCTTGAGCAGGGAAGTCCTCGAGAGATTCAGCAACATGAATTACTTGGGGGTTATGTTGTACTGAAGTCTCAGTTTCAAAGATCATGTTGGTAACATCATTGTAAAGGCGTATAAAGGTCTTGCGGTGATGAATGATGAAAGTTATGGCTGTTGCTCAGTGTGAACAGAGGCTGCTATTTCTGCTGCATCAGGGATTGGTGGTGGTAGAGTATGCGCTGGCGATTCTGACAGAGTCAGAATCATAGAAAGATTGGATAGAATCCAGAATGACGCAAAGTAAATCAGACTGGGATGTATGAGATATATGTAGGCACAAGCTATGTGATACTTACTTGATTGCCAAATTCAGAGCAGACAATAGAACTGTGCAGGGCGTGGGCCTATCTACAAATCACCGATGATAAAGAGCACCCTCTTAACCCTGAAAAACTCAAAGTTAAAGGCAGTCGACTTAAGAGAGGAAAGTTGTGTATGGGGCATGCAGAGGACATTATACAAAGTGTGTGCAGGTTGGAGGATGTGCTACATGGTGCGGAAAGGACCAGTAGAGTGTCCGACAGCCTTCAAAGTAATAATAACAACCGAGAATACAAGGAATAGTGTCTGACCTGCAAGAATTCCAGGGAAGGTGATATGATTATATATACAGATGGGTCAGTTGTGAGACACATTAGGAGTGCCTGGTCTTCACGGTTCAAAGGTAGGGGAAGACCATCAGAGAGGAATGTGGTGCTTTTGCTCAGATGACAAGCAGAATGACAATGGAGATTTTGGCAGTAACCAAAGCTTTAAAATGGGTGTGCTCACAGACTGCGACACATGCCTATATACTCAGTGACTTGATGAGCATGGTTATGAAAGTGCAAGCAGGGTGCATTCAGGAAGAGTAGCTGGATGTGGTGAAGAATTCCTGTGTGCGGAAAGTGACTTTTATTTTCGTGCTGGGACATATGGGAGTTCGGGATAATGAGATAGTTTGGCCACACATACAATTACTACAGCTGTTGGTGGTACAATGGATTGGGCAGAAATTTTGAACGTCTTACAAGAAAACGCATGAACAAATGACTGTATAAGTGATGATAACTCTTGTTCCATGACTAGTATAAGGGAGCTTGGTTTGAAATGTAGTGTCGCTAGAAAGGAGGGGTTTCATGGGTGAAGAAGAATGATGGTCAATCACCAGCATTCTGGGACAGTCAGTCAACATGTAATGGCGGATACACTAGAGGAGAGATCTTAACACCTATGGACTTATCCGGAGTGCAGTGACGATGATCCAACGACTAACTAACAGAAACCACTGGACTACTGGAAAATTTTTTAACAAATGCACATAAAAAACATAAAGTACTCTATATTGAACTTTTATTAAAAATTGACAAATAAAGTAAGAATATAAATTGAAATTCAAATATGAATATAGTATATTATACTTTTCAAAATTTTTCTCAAATAAAATTCATAACGTATTCACACATTTTGCAAAAATTAAAAACAGAAACTGTTCAGTAATGATATACAGTAACTATTGTGAGAATATTACATCAGTTAATATTTTTCTCTGCCCATGGAGATAGAGAAGGTGCATATATATATTGTACTGCCACTTTGTACTGTGTGACCAGCTGGAGTTTCTCTTTCTTTTCTTCTTTATCCCTTAGCCCAACTTGGATAATTTTATTTGTAACAAATGATTGCTTTCATCTTTGTTACCAACTAGCCAACTGTTAACATCATCTAGCATCAGATCATCTGGACATATAAAAAGAAATAATAGCTTGGAAAAACTAGTCATGAAGGCATGGTAAATTGCACCCTCAAAACAATGATAGATGTGTTTTCAAACACTTTTACTGCCAATAAAAGTCAAAAACAAAATCTCTGCCTAGATGGCTTTTGTTGTTCATGAATATGACCTTTTGTGGAATATTTTGCTGACTCTACACTGATATTATTCAGTGTGGGACTTACTGTTTATTACAAATGTTGTTCCAAAAGTATTTATTAAATTCTATGCCAATACAAGCTTACAAACAGCACACAGGAAGGCCATCTCCAGACAACTCTTCTACCCCTGACTCCGAAGGCACACAAGGGATACAGCATATAGAAAAATAGATAGAATGGCAATAATGGGAAATTTAATGGTTTTATTGCATTTTTTCAATGAACATTCTAAAATGGATGATGCAGCTGATGATACCTGTTAAAAAGTTACTTTTATTCAAATTTTTTAGTGACTAAAATGGACTAAGAAACAGATACAGAACTGGACTATATATAATGACAGTCACAGGTTGATACGATATATAGTTCCATGGGTCCAGAAGCAAGTGATAGGCACCCACTTCCAAAACGGGAGCATATCAATGCCAATGCTAAACTAAATCATTCATAAAATAAACGGAAATGAAACATTTTTGATAAAAACTTGAGACAAATGATTTTGGAAAGCTTGTTCTTGTATGAACATCTGAAAGTTTCAATGCCCTAACATTATTGGTAACTTTGTTTAATGAATTATTAAAACTATCATGTGCAAAGCTCATCAAACCTAAACAAAATGGTGTGGCAAACACTTGAATTAAAAAGAATAACACAAAAGTGTTTGTGTTATTTTTGGTGGGTGTTTGGACAATGCAATAATATTTGTTGCTTTTTTAAGAGATTAAACATTTTTCTTTAAATACAAATAAAGAATTGAAATCGAATTGATTCTAATGATTTAAGTTTTGTTTGTGTATGTATGATACTTGAGAAGGTGGTGAAAATAAAATGAAATAAAATAACAGAAGTTATAAAAATTTTGTGAAAAATAGCTTAAATTTCAACAGATTGCTCTCGATTTGAACAGAAGAGTGAAAATTAAATGGCCACTCTGATCTACAACCTACTTGGAAAAGAAATGCATGAAAATGAAGGGACAAGTAAGTGTCCTTGATGGTGGTAATTTCCGGTCAAATGAATCTTAAACATTATGTAATTCTTCGTGGTGCATAAGTAATGGATGCACTGACAAATGTATAAAGGTAGAAATCGGAAGGTATTTCATCACGTCAAGCGTGTCCAGAAGGCTAAAAAAGAGAGCTTCTCACTGGCATCAGAAGAACAAAGATGGAGAATATCATGACAACAGGCAAGTTGATGAGAAAGAGAGGTAGGGGAAGACAAAGAGAGATAATGCTCATCAGTTTGGCATTATGGTATGGGAGAACATCAGTATCAGAAATGATTGATATCTCATGAAAGAGAATGCTGTGGACAGATATATCAACTTACGCCACATGGCATAGATTATAAGAAGTTTGCCATTACTTCAATTTTGGTCCAGCTACCAATCTGCATGTAACTGAAGTTCAACACAATTCCAAATAAACAATTTTAACATGTTTTCAAATGGGAAACCTTTTAAAAAAGGAAAACAGATTGTTTATCTTTAGTTTGTTAAATTCATAAATATCTAAAGCAAACAATTTTACATACTCTTTGGCCAGTACTGCATCTCGGATGTAAGCCTTTTCTAAGCTCTGTAAGGTGTTTATAACAGCATAAAGATCTGCCATGTTGTCATATCTGTGGAATCGAAGCTATAAATTAATGAACCGGTGATGATAGAATAGTAGTAATCAATCATCAATATTCTTTCTCTTTCATTCACTTGAAACATGTCTATATCTGTAATTCTGTCTCCTGAATAAAACTCACTGTCTTTTGTAGTTCATACAGTGGCTCACAAACTTTTTTGTCCAATAGACCCATTACAGATTTTTTTGTTTTCCATAGACCCCTGCCTGCCTAATATATTTACATAAACATATTCACTTAAAATGTGTTTTTCACAGCTGACACAGTTCTTCTCACTTTTATAGGTTTTTTTTGTAGAGTGGACAATTGTAAAAAAAGAAGAACATGTACAATTTTTAATTCATACCTTTATTGAGAAGACACACAATGCAAGTAAATATTTGAATTTGGAACTAAACAAATCAGAACCTAGTGAAATTCTTATACAAAATTAATACACAAATAATGCTGTTATTGAGAAGGATGAAACTGATAGAAATTGTTCAATATTTTCTCTACATTAGTGAGACATAGTCTTAAATCTCCACATCAATGATTTGCATTCAACTTTCTTTTATCGTAAGAAGATTGTCAACTGTGATAAAACCCCTTTACAAGAGGTATCTTCTTTCTGTCCTCATGTACCTTTCGGTGTTGAGGGGAGAGTGAGTGTACAGTCTTTTGCCTTTCTATTTGCCTCTTCTGCTGTTATATTTCCGATTGTCTCTAATACACTATCTATCCACCTTTTACGAGGGCATCCAATAGGTTGACTGTTTTCATATAATTTGTTAAGTGTTTTTTGGATAATACTTTGCTCTTTCTGTCTGGTTATGTTTCCGTACCATTTAACTTGTTGTTTCTGGATGTATTCTATTTTTGACTTGATCCCTAATTGTTTCCTTAGTGCTTCATTCCTGATTTTGTCTCTCAAGCTAACTCCAATTATACGTCTCACACATTTCATTTCAGTGGTGTTAATCTTATGTATTGTTCTAGAATCCAATGTCCAAGATTGACACTGATAACACAATGTTGGTAAGAAAATGGTGTTGAAAAGCAAAAGCGCTTTCTTTGTTTATAGTGTAATATCTTTGTTTCTTAGTAAAGGTGTTAATTGACCAATGACCTGACAGGTCTTATTACATCTTGCGTTTATTTCTGCTTCTTGTTTATTGTCATATCTCAATGTTCTGCCCAGATATTTGAATTCATCTACTTGTTGTAGTTGTTTATCTGTATGTTGATGTTCTCCTTTTCTCTTGCAATATTCATTACTTCTGTTTTGTCTATGTTGATTTTCATTCCAAATTGCTTGCCTGCTGTGTCTATTATGCTTAGGTGGTCTTGCAGATTTTTAATGCTGTTGTGGAATAATACCTGGTCATCTGCAAAAAGCAGTTCATTTGCTTCATTAGAATTTGCTATTTTGTTTATATGGTTCATGTATGTAATAAAAAGTAGTGGGGATAATACACATCCCTCTTTTACTCCTGTGCTAATCACAAAGTCCTCTGTGTAGCCTGCTGCTGTTGTTATAGAGACTTCTACAAACGTTAATTAAATGTTGGCATGCTCCATATATTTTTAATGTTTCCCATAGTTTTTCTCTGTTTACTCGGTCAAATGCTTTCTCTTGATCTATGAAGGATATGTATAAGTTTTGGTTGTATTCTATTGACTTCTCTGCAGCTGTTTCAGAATAAATATTGCATCAGTACATCCTCTGTTTCTTCTAAACACCATTTGTGTATTGCTAAGTTGTTGTTCTATTGCAGGTCTCAGTCTTTTCTCTACTATTTTTGCATATAGTTTTCCTGCATGGCTTAACAAGGAAATTCCCCTGTACTGGTTACGGTCTCTTTTGCTGCCTTTCCTTTTTCATATTGGCACTATGATAGCTTTTCTCCAGTCTGTTGGTGTCTTCTGTTGCCTCCATTCTATGTTAAAAATTCTGTGTAGCCAATATAATCCTGTTTCTCCTACTGCTCTTATAATTTCTAGTGGTATGTTATCTATCCCTGGAGCTTTGTTATTTTTTGCCTTTTTTATGACCTCTGCAATTTCCTCTATGAGAATATTTGGCTCTACATGAGGTATAATGATGGAAAAGCTATCAAAAACTTTCTTGTGATATTCAATTATGCGGGATAAGGAACAGGTATATCTTTCTGAAGCCAGAACTGCTGATACCCCATTCGAACTGCACCTTAAGTTCTACGTTCAATGCTTATTTCGATCAGCTCTTCGTGTAATATGACATTCAATTTTTCAATATAAGGGTTGATAATCCATTGTGGTATTTCCATAGACAAAACATTCTCAGACCTGATTTTAAAGTCTCTGTGAAGGACATTTAAATGTAGAAAGTAGACCACTATGTCATCATTCTGAATGTTTGTCAGTGACAAGTTGGGAAACTGGGAAAATTGATGTCATCCAATGTTTTGCTTCATGAGACTCATTCTGGCAAGAAAAATTGCTATGATAGAATTTGTTATTATTAAATTCAGACGGTCACCTTGTAACTGCAAGTTAACCTCATTAAATTTAGTAAACACATCTGTTAAATAAGTAATGTCTACCTTTCATTTGATGAAATTTTCGTTAAAAATGTGATTTTTAGCATCCAAAAACTTATGTTTGGTACAAGTCTGGACAAGTGTTGCGAGCCAGATACATTGCTGCTTGTATGAAAACATGCACATAAACGAAGCACACCCCGAAACAGATAGCTACTTCATCAATTTTATTATATATATATATATATATATATATATATATATATATATATATATATATATATATATATATATATATATATATATATATATATATATATATATATATATATATACACACACACACACACAAATATATACATACATACATATATACACACACATATATACATACATACATATATATATAATATATATAATAGTCATTTCTATGGTTATTATAAGTATTATGTACACACTGTATTATGCATAGTAAGACATTTACGGAATGGCCAAATGTTGATGATGACCTGCCTAAATGGGGTCCGCTCATGTGGACACCTATTTACATCTAGTGTATAGCCAATTTTTTCTCTCTCGCTGACATAGACCCATTCAAGGTGAAATCGACACCTGTGGGTACATATAGAGAACTTTGGGAAACACTGATTTAGATAATCATACAGCTAACACCTAGTAACATCTACCATGAGCCCTGTATAAAAATGAAGCCTATAATGATATAGCATTGAACGTGATGTATAGATTTGCATGTCTCAGTAGTTACAAATGCATGGCATACAAATGGTATTAGACAACAAACTAAGACGAATATTTACAGTGCTGCAGTGCTCAGTAGTTCTGTATGCTGGTGAAACGAGCACCATGTATAGGCATCGCATAAAACGTCCTATCATTTTAACATAATTTTTCTCAGAAAGCCAATGCAGGTAAGATGGCAAGAGAAAACCCTGAATACTACTGTCCTCAACAATGTCTATAGCATTGATATTAGTGTAGTATTATGAACAAACAAATTTATTAGACAGGACATGTAATACATACATCAGATCGACAACCAAAAATACTCTTCTATATGGAGCATGGGCTTTCTATGTGGCCAAAAGTTTATCATACGTATGCGATTCTTGATGGAAATCTCCATTACACCACAATGTAGAAAAAGTCCTTGTTATTTGTTGTTTTTTTTTGGGGTTACATTAGTTTTATTAGTTGTTAGTTATTAGTTAAACAAGTAACAACACATTTTTCTAGTTATTGCTTCTTGGTTATGTTACTGCTGCATCCTCCACCTTGTCGGATACCCTCTGACTGGTTATTTATACTTGGTTAAAATGGCATGAGTAGATTAAATACTAGCTTCCGCCAAAGACGGATGTGTTGGGACATTGGCGCAAATAATACGGCATGAAAACGCATTACCATTCTCTGAACTACATCCTGCTGGAAATCTAGCAGGACCATTTTCCTGTTACAAGAGAGACCCAGTGGGAGTTTGATAATGAATGCTGAAGAAGAAACACTAGCTAAAATGATTGTCCCCTGTCCAAGGACCTGTGGAGATCATATTGGTCTTATCAGCCATCTTCAAACTCACAGAGAAAGAGGACATAATTTGAATAGAATTCTAAAAAGTGGATGAAACATATGGTCATCATTTCTTATGAGCAAACACATCAAGTTATTCTTCTGTTTGTAGTTTAACACGTCTACATCGTAAGTCTAGTTTTCTTGATAAATGCTGATGTATTTATCTCAGCACTCACGCATGTGGTTGTGTCTGTGGCTCTCACCAATGGCCCACTAGACAAACCACCCATGCAACAGAAAATCTTAGTAGATGACATGTCGTTATATTAAGGTTATCTTCTTATAGAAACTTCATAGCATGTCATCTAAACAATTATGCTTTTATTTTGTTGTTGAAATATGTTTCATGTTTGCTTGAATATATGTATTCAATCTTCTGTGGTTGGGAGGGAGCCAGAGATGTACTGTGCAGCACTGGGGAGGAGGAAACCGACAGCACTGTATTTTCCTATGGCTGACTCATCATAGACTCATCTTTAACATGAAGATAAATATAGAAAAGACCAAAGTAATGGAGATAGGAAGACCAGAAACAAACACCAATATATATATATATATTGGAAACAACAGACTTAACTAGGTGACACAATTCACACACCTAGGAAGTAATATAGCATACCAAGCCTTAGGGCAAATGACACCAATTCTCAGAAACAAAAATGTAGATTTAAACAACAAAATAACACTATTCAAAACAATTATTATTATAATGCTGTGCTACTAAGCCAAACATGGACAACGACAGCACAAGACAAACATAAACTTCTAACAGCTGAAATGGCATGCTTACACAGAATCCTAGGAATATCGATAAAAGACAAAGTGAAAAATGAGGACATTCAACAAAAAAACAGGCACCACCTCAATCTTGGAATATATTAAGAGACAACAAATCAAATGGTTTGCACACATCAGCAGACAACCACCATACAGCTTACCACAGCAAGCTATGCTACACAGATACAGTGAAGGCAGACCTAGAAACAGACCATGAAAACTATGGACACTGAAATAAAAAAGGCGACAAATTCAACAATATACTAAGCACACAAGAGGGCTGTCTCCAGAAAACTCTTCTACCCCTGACACTGAAAGGCAAAAAAGGGTTTAGTGAATAGATAGATTAATGAATACCAGCTTTTATATTTACTGTGAAAAAAATTCACCACAAAAATTATTCACACACAGTTAATAGTTATTATTATAGATAGACACCATAAATGTCAACACCTCACCCATATACAATGACAAAGTTAACAATAACAATTCTTAATATGTTAGATAAAGATCTACTTACTTTTCTCTCTCTCTTGCTGTTCGGTATAACTTAACTTCCTGAATTACAAAAGGTAAAGATATGTGAATAAATCACAGACTGTTCTATCATTAACAGAAAATTCATAACATTAATTTGTGTGTAGTTTTATTTGTATTTAGTGATAAGCAAAACTTCATTAGTGTTTTCAATGCACACCTGTTGTACCATTAACACCACCAGATAACATTCAGACAATGCCTATAGTGCTTAGTATATAAAGTTGCTGAGCGTACAGTAGCTCTCATAGTAGCAAATTCCAAGTTTAAAAATCTGCAAGCATTTTACAACAGTTGAGGCAAATTGGTTGACTGGTCAAAATGTATTTAGTGAAATAACAGGGCCAAAGGACAATGACAACATAAACAAACTCCGCATAAGTTTGTTGAGCTTACCAGCAACTGATAAACATGTAGTATATCTGAAACAATCACGAGGAATGCTGCCAAATGCACAGATTTGCGCAAACACACTGAGAGCCCAGCCCATACAACCCTCTTAAATAAATATCTTCACCTCCACAACTGATGAATAATTATAGTCAAGGGAGATAATCACTGAAAATAATTTCATTTATTTCATTCCGATTTCCACTAAAAAGGTAGGCCAGTTAGCCAAATTAACTGCTGTTTTCAGCTACATTGAGCATTCTTAATAGTTACATATATAAAAAGAAAATGGTTAAAGAACTTAATAAACAAATGGCCTACAAGATTTTTATAAATTTCACTAAATATAAAAGGGTCATAATGGATTTATAATGGAATGATGGCAGATGTGAAACAGAAGTTAAAAGGAGAATAGGAATGGCTAAAAGTATCTTCAATAACATTAAGGAAAATATTTGCATCTAAAAAAATTACAAACAAGTTAAAAATGAGAATTATAAAATGCTACATCTATTCTATATTTAATGTATGGCTCAGAAACATGGACAATAAACAGACAAAATTGATGCATTTGAGATGTGGATATATAGAAGAATAGGGAGAACATCATGGAAAGAAGAAAACAAACAAAGAGGTTCTAACAATATTTAATATGAAGAAAGAACTCTTAAGGGAAATAAAGATCATGCAAATAAAATATTTTGGACACATTAAAAGACACCTTGTTTGCCTTACTTGGCAAAGTTGAAGGGAAGTGAGCAAAAGGTAGACAGAGATACAAGTGGGAGAGTAACATCACAAGATGGACAGGTTACTGTCTAGCAAAGTGCACCACCAAAACAAGAAACAGGAGATGTTGGAGGTCTGTTGCAGTCAAACTTCATTGCGGAGATGGCACTTGATGATGATAATAGATTTAATTTACCTCGAAGCACTAAATTCTCTATTACTTCAATAAAAGATAAAATTTATGTCAGAATTGATGACCACCATGTGTAGCAAAGATGTCTAGTCCTAAATCATAGTTATATAGGCATAGATATTTATTCTAAAAATTTCTGTTAAAAAACTGAGTGTGGATTAGGGAGTTCTCACACAAGTTGGTCACATGATATGTGTAGCCTAAAACAATATTTTATGTAAATGCGCAGCATGAATGTCCAAGCACCTACATTTCATAAAAAAACTAATGTGCTCTTAATATCTTTGAAAATAAATGTAATATCTAACAATTCCACAGGATTATAAATACAATCCATTAGAATTTCACTAAAATGGCATTTATTCCAAATAGATTTACACAGATTTTAACAAGCAACTGACATTTTTAAAACTTCTCCCTTCTGCCAGATTTTTTAAAACATGACCTTGACCTGGAAGTAAGCTAGATTAATGCTACAGTGTTGTCACTCTTTTTCTGGACGAAAAAGCTAAATTTTATCGTAGTAACAAAATTACTTAGTGGCGGTTGCACTTCTGCTACCACTGTGTTCAGCTGAGTACAGAAGGAAGTGGGTTTTTATACACGCAGACAGCTCTGTATAATAATTTGCTCAACTAAACAAAGAGTAATAAAATGCTACCATACCTCATACAGTCCTGGATTATTTCCTTGACCTGAAAATAACATTAATTAATAGTATAAACCTGTATTTTTATTCAAAGAAATAATACATACAACTTGAGAGAATAATTTTTATAGAAATAACTTGTTAAAAATATATTATTATGTTTATTGGGTTTGTTTGAGGGCAAAAATAATAGTTTTCACTGCTGCAAATAATTTACCTTTACGAACCCTTCGGCGGGTGGATACGCCAACAGATGATGTCACTAATGGCCCGTTGCATTGCTATGCCTTGATTCATCAGTACGGAACAACACAAAGTTAGGTTCACTTGAAATATAATTCGTGCATTCAAAGCTAAGAATACATCACTACAGCCTCACTCAATCATTTACTGCTTACATTGTAAGAAATAGGAATTAATAATTAGGATGGTCAGTCAATCAGTTCCTCTTTTGCCAAGTTTGGCACATAGGGCGGATGTCATAGTTCTCCAAGCCTGTTGGTCAGTTACCAGGGATTGTAGGTCTTGTGCATTTATGCCTGTTGAATTGAATTCATTCATAAATGTTCTTCTGAGCGTTGTTTTTGGTCTTCCCTGTTTTCTTTGCCCATCTGGTGTCCACATAAGTGCTTGTTGTGGAATTCTGTCTTCCTTCATTTTAAGTACGTGGCCGATGTATGTCCAGCGGCGTTTTCTGATGATGTTCATCACATATTCTTGTTTTGTCTCCTCTCTTAGTATGTCGTTTGATTTGAAGTCTTTCCAATTAGTATTTGTGATTTTTCTGAGGCATCTATTCTCGAAGGCAACTGACTTCTTATCCATTATTGCGGTAGATTTCCAACTTTCACATCCATATGTCAATGATGGAATCACACTTGCATTGAATAGTCACAGTTTGATGTGTTTATTTGCGATCTTCGATCTCCAGATGTTTGAGAGTTTGTTAAAGACATTGGAGGTGAGAGTGATTCGAGTCTTGATTTCTGAGTTGGTCTGCTGTTATCTTGCTTCCCAAATATACGAAATTTGAAACATTGCTTAGAACTATAACATCTGTTACAGAAACACTGGGAGTTTTACAATGACAATTTGTTAAATCGATTAACGTATCCAAATTAGGATGGTGTGCAATCGAAATATCTCTTGGTCTAATGTTGAACAGCATGGCATTATAATTGATCGATATGGTGACATCTACATGTTTTATCTGTTGCAATATTATCATAGCTTTCATTCATTCATGAAATAACAAATACAATAGGTCTAGATAATTTAAGAGGGGTGCCAGATATCAGCATTGAATACAATTACGTTGTATGTCGGCCTAGTCCCAATTGTAGAATGTCCTACATTGTATGTGATATCTACATGTTTTATTTGTTTGTTGAACTGTCTCTTCTTCTAGTTTTTAGGTTATAGTTTTTTGTACACAGGTTGTGCTTGCAGCCCAAAGTCATCTTCGTGATCAGAGTCAGGGCTGGAATGGTCTGTAGATTGAATTGTTGGCATAAATAGTACTAAAATATCAGTGCTTGAAAGAGTGGCACTGGTTAAAATATCATTGTCAACATTCATAAACTCCTTTGGTTTAATGATGAGCTCTTTATCTAAGCTAGCAATGGTTCCACAGAAGTATCATTAACATTACTCTCATTGCTCGTTGATGGTGCAGAACTCTCATTTGCTTAAAGCAGTTTGCAATAGTTGCAGGCAAAACTCTCTCTCATGAATTAAACATTAAAATAGCATCAAGGAGAATTATCTGAAAATCATCAGAACTGAGGTCTGAATCCATATGACCTACATGTTTTGACAACATTGTACATCTATAATGAATTTTCAAGTTTTTAATGATACTGTGATCACAGGCTGAAGTGCTGATGTGGCATTAGGCAGCAGAAACAATATTTCTGTTGCTTTCAAATTGCTAATGCTTGTGTGGGTTGAACAATTGTCAACAAATTCTTTGTCTTTCTTTGTTTACTCTTCATTGAAGAATCAAATTCTTGTAACCACTCACTGGAAAGTTCTGTCATCCACAACTTTGAATTGGCCCTGTAATTACCTTAAACAGGCTTCAGTTTAGTGCGTTCAGCAACTTTTTTACAAGTTTCTGACAGCAGCGGCCGAGTGTACTCTGTAATCATTTAAAAAAACCAAAATTTTAATATTTTGGTTACCAGATTATACAAATCTCGCTAGTTATTTAGTTTGACTTCCGTTTCCTGTAACTTTAGTGATCTTGAAGGAAAGCATATTGTTGTAATATTGAAATTTAAAAAAATCTGTCCATATCCGCACTCTATTATGAAGCCATGAAAGTGAATCGGGTTCTAAGGTGTAGAACTACAACTTGTTCTGATATGTTCATAATGTGATAGCCATCTTGTGGTGGTGTTTGTGGCTTTCTTAAGAACATGATCATCTGTTTTTTTAATGGTAGGTAATTGGTACATCTGGTTAGTCTTCGGCAGCACCTTCCTTAACCAGTTAGTCTGCTTTTTCATTTCCTAGTATTCAACAGTGAGAAGGTATCCACTGCATGGTTACTCTATACTGGTAAGATAGATCATTAAGAAGTTTTTGCAAGTCTGTTAGCTTTCCAGGCTGAAGATCTTGAAGCACTGACCTTGCATCTGTCAGGAATACCACAAGTTGTGGGCAAGGGTTGGAGTTCAGCAGTTTTTCAGTTGCCACCATAATTGCTTGGATTTCTGAATCATAATTATTACAGAATTTCCCTGTTGGTGTTCTGATCGTATCTCTAGGCTTGTGTTGATATTAAATATATACCCTCTCCATCTATCTTGATGGACTGGCCACATTGTCCGTATGCCAGACAAGCGCCTTCCAAAGAGATTACTCTATGGGGAGCTGTACGAAGGTAAACATCCAAGCGGAAGGCAGAAAAAGCGCTTCAAGATTCACCTAAAAAAACTCTCTCAAGCACTGCAGCATCAAAACTAGCTCCTGGGAGACTACATCACTTGATCGCTGAGCCTGGCACACCCAGATCACTGCATTTGAAAAAGAAAGAACACTGCTGGCAATTCACAAGCGCAAGAAGCAGAAAGACAAATTCGAAAATTCTCCTACCCTGAACCTTCAGCACTCCTGCATGCACTACAATAGAACTTTCCGTGCATGAATCGGACACCCACGAACTCACAAACCAAATTAGACCATTTTTTATTTTTTCTCATTGCATTTATTGTTTTTCATGCATGCTCATCTTCGCTTGCGAAGGAGGAACATCATCATCATCATATATACACCTGCACCTCCATTCCTCACTGCATTCTGTGCTGACCCATCTGTGTACTCTGACCCATATGTCTTGTAGATATTCATCCAGGTAACTGAGGGTGACTGTTCTTTGCTGCACACTGTTCTGTTCGTCCTCGCTTAGTGTTGGTACAGACCTTAAGGGGCTGTCAACTTCTGGTAGGACTGTAAGTTGTCTATGGAGTCGCTTAGCTTGGTGGATAAAGCGGCTTCTTTTCAGTCGCCCCATTGCTAGATTTTGGAATCTTTCCTTCATTGGATGACTTTGCATACATTGAAACTTTTCTGCATATATTAACACCTTTGTGTCTCTGTGTTCACCAAGTGTTTGCATTCTTCCCATTTTCTGCATCTCTACTATGAGTGTTCATTTCATTGCTCCCAGCATTACCCTAAGCGCCTGATTTTGCACTTTATCTAGATCTTGTAATGTGGTGTTGATGCAGGGCACCATGCAGCTAAACCATATTCCAGGTTTGGTTTTATGCCTTACTGGTACACTTTACGGAGTATATTTCTACTGGCTCCCCATGTGGTTTCACTTAGTTTTCTCAGTATATCTAACTTCCTCTTGGCTCTTGTTGTTGCTTTGTTTATGTGTTGCTTACATGTCATCTTATCATCAAAAGTAACTCCAAGATATGTGGGCTGTTTGTCTTCTTTCAAGAGCTCTCTATCTATCTTGATAATATATAAACAACCAAAATATCGGAGGATGTCCAACAAAATGGAAAGTGCCGCAGTAACCAGACAAATAAGAGGCAAATACAAAGTATATAATAAAGGTTACTGAATATAGCCTAACTATCAATATAAATAAATCAGAAATAATAAAACAAAGACAATTTTCAATGTGTCGGTCCTATTGGGACCTTTGTCAAGAAACAAAAACCAATTAAGACAACACAACTATAAAAATACAACAATGCAAAGACTTGGATAATGGCTTCCTTACAAAAACCATTGCCAAAGTGGCCATTTTGTCACGTTTTTGAGATTAGGTGCAATTTTAGGTGCATTGTCATATGTGTTATTATAGGACATATATAATACTGTACTGTACATTATTATATTAATAATAGGGCCTATATATTATTATATATATATATATATAGTATATAGTAAAATATATACTCTGTTGTACATAAAAACACATAAATAAATTTTAAAATATTGTAAAAAGTCATAATAACTGTTTGTTTGTGTTTACTAGTAAAGTAGGTACTTGGACATCTGGGATTAACGTGTTTGGGAAATTTTGCTTAGGCTATAAATTTCTTGTGACAGGGTTTAAAATAGAATTAGCATCATTTTTTGTGTTTGAAACTAGATTTATTACGTTCTGTAACCATTTTTCTTTTTATATATGTAACTTTTAAGAGTAAAACAATGCCAAAACTAACAGTTAATTATTTAAAACATCAATATTTGTTTAAATTATGCAAATTAGCCAACATTTTGAATATTAATTAGTTGTACGTGCATCTGAGAATCACAGCAATGTAATCAACAGATGCGGTATGTCTTTGCGAATACAAAAATATCTATTTTCTGTGGTAGTTTATTATGTTTAAAGATATATAATTTATTTTCATTTTAATTATGCAAATTAGCAGCCATTTTGAATATCGATTAGTTCTATGTCCATCAGAAAATTCCAGAAATGTGATCAACATAAGCGTCTTGTCTTCGCAAACACAAAAATGTATAGTTTGTGTATTGTATTATTGAAAATAACAAAGATAATTCAGAAATTATCAGCTTGGCTACATTTTGTAGTCACAAGTTTTAGGCTGACGTAAAGTACAGTTCTCCGCTGTGACCTTTGCTCTAGCTTTGAGGTGTTTTGTAACCTTTGTGTTGTGATTGCTTTGCAGAGTGCTAGTATTGTTGTATGATTTCGTTTCGAATATAAGTAGTATTTAAAATTAATAGTTATTAAAAACGATTACATTAGGGTTAGTATTCAGCCTGGGGTTAGGGGTTAAGGATTAGGATCAGTTTCTAGTGTTAATTCTAACCTCTTGGTAGAATTAAAGTAAATTATTATTATGTACAATAGCGGGAAGATATAATTTAAGGGACATGCGCAGTGGTATACATTTTGCAGACGAAATCGAACAATTATGGCATCCGTGTTGCCAACATGTGATCTTAATTTCGTTATAAATTCATATATGGAGAAGAAAGCGTGTGAAGTCGAATGATATATTATTAATTGAAAACGCTTGCATTAGAGTTAGTGTTAAAGAGTAGAATAAGTGTTCAGTATTTAGAATTAGGGTAGATTATTATTATATAGAATAGCGGGAATATTCATGGAGTTCGTTTCTGTAATTAAAAAAGTGTATCCCGTAGAGAATGCTGACTAAGGTAAGTGTCTGGTTTTATTCACAAAGTTACAGTTTCTCAACCTTCCGGATAATTGATGTGTTAGGGAGATCTATGACGTCAGCTAGTTAAAAATGTAAACAGCGTGCTATTTATACTTATAGCACAGCAGAGAACTATTCTTTACTTTCACCCAAGTTTTATTAATATTTTCCTATATGTTAAATTTAAATTATTTTGATGTCAAATTCATTAGAAAAAAATGCATAACTTTATTCAGGATTGAGGCGACAGACTTGGTTGAGGTATCGTTGAATTGCAATTTTTAAGGGCTATCTAACTATATTATTTGTAATTATGTAACACTATTTCGAAAATTTTGTCCAAGCACTTTACTAGGCATTAGGAAATCGTAAGGGGACGTCAAAGTGAATATGGCTTAAATTACTTCCCCCTGTTTTGGTAGCGTCCATGATCGATTTTTGCATCACGCGAAACACTGACCACAGCAATTGTCTTCAGGCAAATCGACGCAACCTTATTTCTTAAAAAAGACAACTGTTTTATTTTTCTCATTCATTTGTGCATCGGATTACGTAACTAGAAATTGGAAATACACTGTGTACATTTTTTACCAAGCAATTAAATAAGCCTAGGTAAGTGTTTTTCACTTTGCACACGTATATTTATTTGTTTGAATAAAATAGTATGTTGTAACCATGTCTAACAAATGTAACAACCTTTTTTCTCTTTATATACAAAATTTCACTATTTTTGGAAGTTGCCTGTAATTATTATCGAATTTTAAACAAACGCACTGCAGATCGGTCACGCGCTCCTCAGCCGCCATCTTGTTTACCACTTTTCTTTCCTGCCACGATAATTCTGAAATGTCTCTTATTTAAAGAAATTGAAATTCCTGCCTCTTTAAATTTCTTTAATTCATTTTTAAATGTTACTAGTAAAAAATCTAAGATTTTTATGTAAAATCATTCAAAATATTAGTACAAGACCATGCCGGGTGCGCATACTACTGCGTCCGTCGCCATGACGACTGAAGTGTTTTCTTAGTCACATCGGTCTGTTTCATGTGGATAATTATACAACACATTTCACATTAAATATATATTATTTATATTGTTTATGAAGTCTAATTACCTATAATTCTCTCATGAATATTTCGTAAAATTCACTTTTTATTGAGAGATGCTTTCTCCTTTCAGTAGGCCTAATAAATCAGATCATCAATGCAGACAACGTCAACTTCACTCAGCATCTTCCAAACTTTCTCCCTCTTTTTTGATATCTTTGTCTCTTGTTGTTTATTATAAAAATTGCTAAATTTTCTACATAAGACTATTTACAGAACTTATATAATAAAGTATTTAATTATATAGTGCTAATTAGGTATCACAAATATAGGGAAAGGCATATTCATAATGATGTCAAACCATTTTGAAAATTTGGTGCACATACCTACCTAGTATTTCTCCCATACCTTTGACATAAAATTGTTTATGTACCTGTGACACCAAATGCCAATAATAATAATAATCAAATATTATATTTCAGATACAAAGAGGGCTGAGATGACAGATTGTCAGCCACATGCGTGTTGCCATAAAGGGGAGCATAGAAGAGATTTTAATTATGCTAATTAGACACTATTATTAATTATTAATTGGCTCTGGTTGCATCGGAAAATTAACACAATGTGATCAACAGGTGCGTCTTGTATTACCGAACAAGAAAATGTATAATTTGTTATATTTTTTATCCTACATAATTAATAAATGTGAAAAATGTATATGATACATTCAATTGCAATTATGCTAATCAGACGCCATTTTTAATTATTAATTAACTCTGGCTGCGTCAGAAAATTAGCATAATGTAATGAACAGGTGCGTCTTTTCTTCCCGAACAAGAGAATGTATAATTTGTTATATTTTTTAATGCACTAACTTTGATATTCATAAATTAGTGGCTCGGTTTTAAGGTAACTTTTTGACAACTGTCATTTCATATTTCCTTATATGTTCCATGTAATTAATTATCATGAGGCAAAAATTAATTCGAAATTTTTTTTTAACTTTTTTCAGAATTGACGTAGAAACTTGGTTGAGGTATCGTTGGATTGCAATTTTCAAAAGCTATCTAACTGTGGCATTTATAATGATGTAACCCCATTTTGAAAATTGTATCCTAATGTCTATGCATATTTTATCGTAAATAACTAAAATATTTCATAAATTGCAAGTTCTGCTTCAATTCTTTGTCACAACTTTCATCATCAGTCCGTTCATATTTTATTATATGTTCTCATGTAATCTTTTCCTGAAATTTCAACAAAAAAAATTCATAACTTTTCACAGAATCGACCT
This sequence comes from Meghimatium bilineatum, assembly GCA_034231615.1. Taxonomy (NCBI): domain Eukaryota; kingdom Metazoa; phylum Mollusca; class Gastropoda; order Stylommatophora; family Philomycidae; genus Meghimatium; species Meghimatium bilineatum. Next base: position 30,897,731 of record CM067316.1, read on the forward strand.
ACAGGCTACACTGACTTGGTTGAGGTATCATTATGCATTATCATTGAAGTGCAAATTTCAAGGGCTATCTTTAAACTTATCTAACTGTGGTGTTTATAATGCTATACCATAAACCCAATTTGAAAATTTAGTGCTAATGCATAGTCTATAATAATAATTTGAATAATAATTATAATAATAATAAATAGTATCGTGATCATCTTATTAATACACGGTCAATACAACACTGTATTGTAGGCATTAGCACTAATCGAAATATTTCCGCAAAAAGATATTTAGAGTAATGTTCCTTGATAAAAATGCCATGTGCCGGCATTTTCATTATTTCATGGACCACGTGTGTACTATCCAATGGAATTGTCATTTAGTGACGCCACGCAGCTTTAGATCATATAAAAGTGAACTGTATACTATTTATCATCCATTTCTTCAGTGTATTAAGATTATGTAGGTTGGAGATACCTTATCTACAATTAACACCAAGCAATTAAACAAGACGAGGTAGGTGTTTTTTGTCTTTGCACACGTATATTTTTTAGTTTTGATTAAAATTATATGTGAAACCATGTCTAACATATTCAGCAACCATTTCTCTCTTTATGTACCAAATTTTAACATTTCTAGAAGTACCTTGTATTATTATTAAATTTTAAAAATGCTATGGTGATCGACCGACCACGCTACTAACTTTAGAGTTCGTTTTCGGCTGTTCAATGTTGCCGCGCCGTTAATTATTGATATTCGTGTATAATGTTAAAAATTTAAGTTACAGTTTAATGAATTTCTACATCTTATCATCCTTTAGTTAATTTAATGTGACACTATGTACTAGTGTTTATTGAAATGTCTTCAAACAGTATTGTATTAAATTATTCAAGGGTACAGATAAAAAAACATGTCAGCGCGTCAGAATGCTTGTAGCCCATGTTACCATGACGATGACAAGTGTTTGTGTCTCACTGAAGTCACTGTAATCAAACTCAGATAGCTTCTATTCAAACATTATTAGTAGGTCTAGGTATAAATTAGAATTACCGTAAAGATAATTTTTAAGATGCATTATTGGATATTCTATTTAATTCTGATAGTGACAGTGATGGCATATAAGGTTAAGAATACGATGGAGGATTTGAAGAGACATCTTGCCAATTTTGTACCAGAGTATCCTGTCAAGAAAGGATACATTGCGCAGCTGATATTGGCCCGACCAAAACTAAGATAAAACTAATAAAATTTCGGAGGTGATACGAAAGATTAAGACTATAGTGCTTGCTCAGGGACGTTATAAGTATATTAGAGAAAATTATCTTAGAGTAACTTTAAAAAAATTTGAACTAGAATTAAGAACACAATGTAAAAATTTGCATATTGACTCATATTGGTCCAATCTTATCAAAAAAATATTAATTATTTGGTACAGTATATTCAACAGATGCGTCTTGCCTTCCCGAACACAAAAAAGTATAATTTGTATGGTGTTTTATCATAAATGAGTGAAATTATTAATAATTAGACAATTAAATTACAAGTAAATTATGCAAATTAGTCACCATTTTGAATATTAATTAGCCCCAATTATGCCTGACAATTTGTACAGTATATTCAACAGATGCGTCTTGCCTTCCCGAACACAAAAATGTATAGTTTTATGCATATATTATCATAAATAACTGAAATATTTCATAAATTGCTAGTTCTGCTTCAATTCTTGGTCACAACTTTCATCAGTCCGTTCATATTTTATTATATGTCCCCATGTAATTATCTTTTTCCTGAAATTTCGACAAAAAAAATTCATAACTTTTCACAGAATCGACCTACAGACTTGGTTGAGGTATCGTTGAATTGCAAATTTCAAGGGCTATCTAACTGTGGTGTTTATAATGTTATAAACCCAATTTGAAAATTTAGTGCTAATGCCTACTGTATTGTAATTAATACAGTTGAACTTAAGTACAAGAGAAATGAGGCAGAGAAATATAATGGAAAATAATAAAATTACTGTACATAAGTATAATTAATAATATATCACTAATACCTCCTGATGAGCTTGATTGTACTTGGGCGAACATTTTAAGATATTCTGATCTATGTACAAATAGATAAAACGAACTTAAAATAGTATTTGTACTCCGTAATGTGTAATTTGTAATGTGTATTCGAGTGTAATTCCAAATATCATATTTTGACCAGGGTTGCCAGATTTAAATTCTAATAAAAAGGTAAATCATACTAGAAAGAAGGCAGAAAAAAATTCAAATCAAAATTGAATACTTTTTCTTACTGGAGTAACAAGGTATTCTTAGGCCTACATCAATTTCAACTTTACATCATTCACTTGATCATTATTATTTCTAGGACACTTTGCCACATTAAATTAATTAATATTGTTAGAAAGTTTTCATCGTGTGTTTTTTTTTTTGTATTTTTCATGTTAGATATCGCGAATTATAACAGCAATAGTGAATGATCTTTGGGTTCTTTCTTATGAGAAGGGTCTACATTTCACACTTTTAAAGAAATTTGCACCGGTCAGAAATTATAAGTAATTTGTGACGTGACTCTGCCGCTGTGTTCCTAGTTACAAAATAGTTGCCGTAATTGTACTGAATTTTCGTTCGACCGATAAAGTAATTGTTTTCGTTGCAAGGAGTGTTCCCAGATGCAAAGACACACATGGGGAACATGCTATGCTCTTAATTTACTACGCTGTGGGAACGACTACCTTGAACGGCACTGTTAAAATTCACTATCAAGAGATTGAAATGACTGGGATAATAATAAACACCATGCTGGTGTTTAGTATTTTACGTCAGGGATATAATGTAAATAGTCCATAAAAATATGAAGAACGCAACTTTATTCTCCCTTTTTCATATAATTTGCCTCCGTATTTTCGTAAAATTTATACACTCATCGCAAAATATATACTCATTATACATTTATACAATCAGGAAAGAACGGTACTGTATCAAGATAAAGCTCTAAAATTTACACTTTTTAAAAACCCGCGACGATCCGAAATTTTTATTAATATGTGACTTCACTCTGCACACTCAGTCCTAGTTACAACATGGCTACCTCAATTATGCTCAACTTGCCTTCGACCGATATCGATGCAGTACGCTTGAACAGTTGCGAGGAGTGCTACCTGATACTAAGATTTGCGCGCAGGGCTTTCTATGATGTCATCCTACTACAGTAGGGGGAGGATTCGCTCACAGTGCACTGTTAGAAAACACCAACATTAGGTTGAGCTGAAAACCGACAAGAGTTTTCAGTTTGAAAATATGCCAATTCTGTTATGGCTGCACTTATCAGATCCAAATCTCTCTTCCCAAATGTCTTGTCTTTAACAAATTCAAAGCAAACATCCGCAAGTCGCCGGATAATTTACATTAAGGGAAGTAATCCACGAATACACATACGTTTAGTTCCTTATTTCTGATAATATGTAGACCCTTTATTTTGGTATATTGCCGAGGAAGTGTACAGTAACTGTATAGTAACTGTGGAACGGTGCTAATAAGGAAAATAAGGTATGTTTGTTATGTGTCTGTTATCCAATGTGTGATCCAATGGCGACCAATGGCAGCAAAAATTTGTCAATAAAAAAAACTACAGCCAAGAGATTAGAGGCTTTTGAAAATGAAGTGCTAAAAAAAGTCCTTCCTGAGAATACCATGAATAGCAAGGAAGACCAACTAAGACGTGCTAAGCAAAGTTAGCGTCCAAGAAAGCTGGCCTTTTTTAGAAGGACTTCCAGTAATTGAGGTTGACCCCTTTTGAGGCATAAGCCCCAGCACCGTCCCTTCCTGAAAATCCGCCACAGGACAGGCACCATAACTATTATGAGATATAGACATGTTCCCATTGTGTTTTGTGCATGTCATCCTGATTAATTGTGCGCCTTTTGGATGGTTGACTCCGTCTTCAATACATTGCTTACTTGGGCAGGACTGTGGTCGTACTCGAGTGGGACTGCCCAACCAGTCTTAGTTTCCAACCCCTGATGGCTGAACTAGCCCCATCACCACCCCCTGATGCTGGCCTCGATGGAGAAGAACATATATGAAAACTTAATGCATGAAACAATACAGAAGGGAGAATTCAAAAGAAAAACATTTAAATAAATAGGATAGCCTAAAGCAATCAAGCAACAAATGAAAACTATCCCAAAAGTCTTCAATGACATTTCTGAAACAGGCCACATATCTAACGAGCAGAAATCATAATTATTCAAACCACCACATAAGAAGCCCAGGGCTGCGCATAATACATAATGCAGAACAATTAGGCATTAGGTATGTTGATTATCATCTTCGCACAGCGGAGACGTCCATAGGTGCTCCGATCTCCGCTTCAGTAAATCTCTCAGGGTATAACGACTGATTGTTCCGGTTCTTTGTTGGTTCACTACTATTTTTGAAATCTTTGTTAGGGGTTCTCTTCGGGCCACGCCCATCCTCACTCCCAATTCTTGCATTCTTGATATTGACTCATGCTTATTCATCTCAAAATCCTCTGATCGTGATGACTCACGAAGAGCAGTGAGTATGCCTGCTTGGTCCATAGGCTGACCGTCTGTTATGGTGGCGAGACTAGCTAATTTGTCGGCCCGTTCGTTTCCCTCCACGCCCGCATGTCCGGGAAAAAAATAAGCGTGAGTTTTCGTAGTGAAGCCCGCATTTTAGCTCTCTCCAATGACTCCGCCCATCCCCTACGTACATCACCTGTTTTGACTTTCTGAATCATATTCAGTGAATCACTTAGTATGCATGCATGGGAATAGGTTTGCGATTCCAGCCAGTTAAGTGTCTGCGTTACGGCGAATACTTTCATAGTTAGACTGCTCGTTGTTGCGGTAAAGGCACCACTGGCTTTGTGTACTGTTTTCCCTTTTGATCTGACAGTAAAGGCCCATGCGCATAGCTGGTGACGGATGACCGACCCGTCCGTGCAAATCACAACATCTGAATCATCGGCATTCTCGCATATTAGTGCATTGACCTCAGCATCCACGCTTACGTGGCTTTGTTTCCTGCACTCTCTGTTGAGTGTCGTGAAGGTCTTTACTGCCTCTTGAAAGAACGTAGGAATAGGTATCAATTCCTCTCCAGGAGATATGTCTTCTGAGACGCAGATATGTTTAACGGTATATTCGGCCCGACCCATCCACGATTTGCCTCTCTTGAGCCAACTTCCCTTCACAAGAGGAAGCTTGCTGTGTAGTGGTCGGTCTATGTCAGAACTCACTCTAAGGTATGCCAGCGCAGAACAATGCGTTTGATTAGCCACATAACCATGACATCGTGAAAAAAACAATTTTTAAAAATTTGGCTTTTATAAAGCCAATACGGCAACCCTGATTATGATTTGTCATCATCATCAGGTATCATAAACAGGATGTAGCAGTCGTCACAGACACCTTTGGAAGCTTCTGTCGATCTGGAGCCAGTCTTCCAGCTTCTGTTACTGTCATGTACATGTGGTTTTTGATGTCTTGCAACCATCTTCTTCTTGGTCTGCCTCTTGTTTATAGACCTGACATCATCCCCTCATTATGGTCTAGGGCAGACTGTCATGGTGTTTGAAATGGCCAATATTTAGTTTTCTGGAGACATGCTTTGCTGTTTAGCCAGTTTTCTTTTACACTCATTTCTCTCAGGATGACTATATTTGTGATCTTTTCCATCCATGGTATTCTGAGAATGTTTATGTAACATTTTGAATTTGGTATTCTCATAGCACTTCGTATGAAGAAATAATTATTAAAGGAAATAAAGATCAAACAAATCCTTTATTTTGGACAATATTAAAAGACAAGACACCTTGTTGAAGACCTGATTCAGGGTAAAATTGAGGGAATGCGATCGAGAGGGAAGCAGAGATAAAACTGGAAGAGTAACATCACGAGACGGACAGGTTACAGTCTACCAGAGTCCACCATCAAGACAAGAAACAGGGGGTGTTGGTAGTATGTTGCAACCAATGTTCAACAGAGACAACACTTGATGATGATAGTGAGATTCTGATATTGTTCCCACGGAGCTGGGAAAAGTGATGATGTTATTTCTTTTGTTACGTCGGTTAGTTCATCCGTTTATCACCGTATAGTTTTTGGATAGGTGAATCTTCTTCTTCAGAGTTCATTCTCAAACTCCCACTGGATCTCTCTGGTAGCAGGACAATGGTTCAATAATCCTGTCATGGCGTTTAGCTTGGATAGGTGAATACAACTGGTTCTCTTCATCATGTTAATAAAAATGTCACCGAATATGGCCTTCACTGGGTGTAATGACATGTTCTTGTAATATTTCTGCTTGGATCATGATGTTATTGTTCTGTCTGTGTTGTAAGTGCATAATGCCTGTAGTTTTTTTCCCATTGCATTCATGGGAGAGGTCTTCATGACACCTGTGATAAGACGAAGTGCCTGATTTTTTACTTTTCCAGAGTTTGAAGATGGGAATTTGCTGTTGAATTTCGTTCTGTTTACCTGTATTCATCATTAACGTACGCAAAACAACAATCAAACCAATCTTATTTTGTCGTCTTTTTTGGCTAGACCTGGCCTCGATATGGGGGGGGGGGGGGGTGGGGTGGGGAGATGAGTACCAATCCTAAAAATAAAGAATATATATCCCAGTGTATTTGTTTGTCGCCGAGAGTAGCTATAATCATTTATTTTCTTGGTTAGTTTCCACAATAATTTTCCATTCATTTACAAAGTTTGATATTTGGGGTTTTCCCACCACCCTCCAGAAGAGGTTTTCACAGTCACTCTTCTATGTGTTTCTTTATCTTTTTATGGGTGAATGGCGTTTGGGTCTTTTATAGTGTGTTGTGGTTCCTTTCTTTTTGGATTGTGGAGTCGGCCATATTACGTGCTTCAGCCAGTTCTTCCTGTAGATTTTGGATTGTGTTGTTCAAATATGGTAGACAATTCTTCCTCGCTCAGTTGGTATTGTCTTCATAGCTGCCTAAATTATTCCTTTATTGACGTTCCTGACAATTGTGTTGATATATCTGCCTGTTACTTGTATGTCTCCTGTTAGTATTTTTTCTCTGTGTTTACAGATGTGCCAATTTGTTTTCTTGTAGTTCAAACTTGACTTAGCCTTATAATTATTGCTTTTGTTCACTCGGATGTTCACTGGGCGATGACCACTGTCACCGAGCTGTTCACCTACTGTTCTTTCCACTATTTTTCTTCTTCTTCAGCGCTCATTTTTAAACTCACGTTGGTTCTCTTTAATAGCAAGACAATGGTTCTAGAAGATTTCCAGTAGGATGTAATCCAGAGAATGAAAATGCGCTGTGTCGCCGTTTTATTGGCGCCAATAGTACAATATATCCGTCTTCGGCAGGCTTTTCACTATTCCAACCACCCAGTTCTGGGGTGCAGAATGTCATGTCTGGGGTGGCGGTGCTATTTCGTCTTCTTTGGTGGAAAGTTAGTGGATCCTTTAGATTACTGGTCATGTTTAATGGTCATGTCTTGACAAAAATCGAATTTTTTTTTTAGTTAGGCGATTTGGTGCCGTTGAACGGAATGGTTCAATTCTCGTTAGTCTCAAGAATTGTTAATGTATCTTCTGGCTTCCTACTTGAATTTACATGTTTAATGGGGTGTCATTTGGGTTTAGTGCTTACAAAAGTTGAGTGTAAATAATTTTTCCAAGGACATTAAAAGTATTACGAATTTAGTATTTTTATTCAAGTCTCAGTATATGACAGTTTTTTAGTGCCTGTTTATTCAGTTACATAAAGATATTATCACCGAGGAATACAAACATGATGCAATACATCTCCTCCAAAGATATCAACAGACCACAATATGTTGCCTTAGAACAGGCCACTGCAGACTGTTGGCGATTGAAGATCTCATACACAGATGAATGTCCATGTGGATCCGGAACCCAGACCCCGGAACATATACTTCAGGACTGCCCAACATACAAAGAGCAGAGACAGCAGACCTGGCCAGAGGATACAGATTTGAGGCAAAAGCTATGGGGCAGCCGCTCTGACCTGGAGAAGCAGTGGACTTCGTCTTGACAGGCCTGACAATATAGCATGACCACAGATGCTGAACGCAGAAGAAGAAGATATTATCACCGAAAAGAATAACCAGGGCGTTTCGCATTGTCAACAGAAGAGACCGGAAACAAAGAACTCTTAGTCTATTGTCTATCCCCAGGTGGTTTTGCCATAGATTCCACACTTGCCGTTGCGTGTATGGGTTTGGGAAGAAGATGTCTGCGTTCCAGAGCCAGGTACGTTGAAGAGAAAAAATAGGTGTGTTGCTATGGTTGAGGTGTAATCATGTTTATTCAGGATTTCTTGATGTTGTCTATCCACCTTTTCCTAGGTCTGCCTTTGGCTCTGTATCCTGATTCAATCTTGTTATATGCTCTTATGGGAAGTTTATCGTTCATCCTCGTAAGATGTCCAAACCATTTTATCTGCTGTTTCTCTATATATTCGATGCATCATGTGATACCTATTATCTTTCTGGTGTTCTCACTGCGCATTTTGTCGAGCGTGGTGACTCAATAGCATTCCTTACTCATTTCCTTTCGCAAACTTCGATATTTCTCTTAGGTGTAGATACCAGTTGCCAAGTTTGGCAGTGGTAGCATAGTTTTAGTATAAAGATGTTCTTAATCTTTGTATCTTTACTTCCATGTTGACTTTTGGGTGATACGTGACAGCTGGTATGTCACAGTATTTGCCTTTTGACATATTGTTTCTATCTGTCTGTCGAGTGGTCCGTCTTCTGAAAAGATACTTCCTAGGTACTTGACCCCTTTGACTTGTTTTATTTTTCTCTATTTGGATGTTTAAGTGTTCTTTTGATCTCTTTATTTGCGTAGTTTATGTCATTTGTGTGTTAATCCGCATGTTGTATTCTTGATAGTCAGTTGAGGTGAGTTTGCAGTTTTTCTTCGTTATCATATATGATGCTTTGATCGTCAGCGAAAAGCAATTCATTGAGTTCGTTGTTAAGTTGTTCATTCTCTGTTGTTTCGTTATATATCTCATTTTGTGTTTCTTTTATAATTCTGTCTATTTAGGCGTTGAATAGAATAGGCAACAGCACACACTCCTGTTTTTCTTAGTATTCATCACCATAAACCCGTAACCCTTCAGTGTCTTAGTGGTACCACATTGGATACTTCAGTGCACATAGTCCTCCAGCAATTTCTATCCTCCGCGATGCGGATGAGTGAGGAAAAATCTTGTCCTGTCCATTCCTTGATGTTGTCTTCCATGCCTGTATTTGCCCTCCTCTGCTACTTCCCTCTTCGACAGTTCCCTGCAGTATTGTTTTTGACAAGGAGTTATGTCTGCATACATGCCCAAATCATGATAGTTTTGTCGTTTCACTATTAAAAGAAATGGTTCTTGTACAGCTGCATACATTTCTATTTTATTTCTTACGCACATGTTGGTCTTATGTTGCCTATAGGAATTTTTTTTTTCTTTTCTTCTGTAGCATTTTCTTAGTATTAGTTAATTATGATTGTTTAGTTTTGGCCTAGTTAGAATAACAGTAGGATAAGTACATATGGATACAATTGTTTATTTGAGTTTCAGAGTAAAGTATGTGCTTGGAATATAGACCGACATCAATAATGTGAACGCCCTTGTGCTGCCGGGGCCCGAAAGGGGAGCAAAGAATAGCAACACTGTTTACCTTCCACGCATGTCGTAAAAGGCGACTACGGAGGTTATGGGATGGAGTTGGCTGTCCCATCCCACATAGTGTTAGTGACCCAAAGCCATGCTGAAGTCGTATGTGTCGTGCCGAAATGCGCAGATATCTCAGCAATGCTGTAAACCATGACACAATGGTTTCAATTCCGTTCTCCGGACTACATCCTGCTAATCTGCAGGAGTTTGAGAACGAACGAAAGAAGAAACAGAAGAATAATGTGAATATTTTGATGTACTCTGAATACTCGTTGCAAAAAAGAAAAAGATATTCCTGACAAAACTTGTATTACAGGGGGACTCAAGATTTTATGTAGTTATGGCGTACATAGAGCGTTTTTACGTTTTGAATTAAGATACAACCACATCACATCGATCAGATATATTTTTGTATATTGTGATAATTAACTGGTATCTGATGTAAAATTAATATTATTTAAATTTGTGAAATTAGCAAAGTGTTTTCGGCAAAATTTTAGTGTAAGACGTGATTAGTTTTTAATGGGTACAGTTGAGATTCAGATTCATAGCAGACTATATTTATGGGGTATAGAATTCCTTTATGCGCAGTGACTTTCATTTTTTTTACCGGGACATGCGAGAGTCCGGGGTAATGAGAGAGCAGATAGGTTGGCCGCACACGCTGCTACTACAGGTGTTGGTGAAACGATGGATCGAGCAGACATTTTGAACGCCCAACGGGAAAACGCACGAGCAAATGACTGCATAAGTGACTATGACTCTTGTTCCATGACTAGAATTAAGGAATTCGGTTTGAAATGTGGTGTTGCTAGAAAGGAGTGGTTTCGTGAAAGAATGATGATCAATCAGCTGCGTACTGGGACCGTCAGTCAACACGGATATTTGGATAATGGCGGATACACACAAGGAGAGATCTGAGCACCTATGGACTTGTCCGAAATGCAGTGACGATGATCCAACGACTAACTAACTAACATTGACTGACTTTCAGGGTTCTTTCTCGTCCTCTGATAGGGTTAAATTTGTTCTTACCTTTCATCCCATAACTCTTCTGTCAGACACATCATGCTTAAACATTATTCCCTTCTCCAGTCTGATCCTGACACCCGTGCCGCTTTCGAGGGCTTACCTCTGGTGGCCTTTAGTCGCGACAAAAATCTGAAGGACATCTTGGTTCATAGCCACCTTAAATCTTCTGTTAACGACCATTTTGGTACTGTTCGGTGCTCACGTAGACGTTGCTATACATGTCCTTATATGGTTCAGAAGCGCTCCATTTCATTTTCCAAGGCCATTTTCTCGATGAGGCCTTTACATATAAATCCTGTAATGTTATTTATGTGTTCATATGTAAATGCTGCTGCAAGCAGTACATCGGGGAAACCGGCTTAAGATTGAGCGACCGCTTTTGCAACCATCTTCATGCCATCAAGCACAGAACACCTACTCCTTTTGCCACACACTTCAAAGGCGATCTTCACTTCATCGTTAGCTGCTGTATCAGCTTGTGTCTTATCACACAGGTGGGGTTAGATTCCTTAAGATCTACCTTCGCGATCATTCTTTCTTCAATGGGCCTTCGTTCAACTGTTATGTTGTATTCATAAACTTCATGCATAAAAGTGTTCCATTCGACTACTGTAGACTTGTTCATCTGCAATTCTCGTGAGCACCAAACATGTAGTCATTGGATGACCCTGGCCGCACATCTTTACACTTTGTATCACTCCTTCAGTTTGTAACAAATGTACATCATATTTATTTGCAACTGGCAAGCTCGGTAAGTATGCCATTTTGTGTTTGTGACAACATGGTTTTTGTACCAACTTCAACAACAGAAATTCATGAAACTGATACATTTTATTAGCTGCTACAGGCAACAATTGGAAAAACTAACTAGTACGGCATATTGATAATAAAGGGCGATTTTAACGACAAAGTTGGAGAAAGTAGACACGAGCTTAAGGCGAAAGGAAGTTTCGGTTTGGGAGAAAGAAACGATCAAGGGGAAACACTAATTCAATCCTGTTTAGAAAACAACTTAGTCATTACAAACACGCTGTTTACACAACACCCTAGGAAAATGTATATCTTGAGGATTCAGCAAAGATGAAAATCCAACATCTCAGCATGTAACACATACCCAGGGGCAGACTGCACCTCTGACAACGAACTATTAGTTGCTAAATTCAAACAAGAATTTTAAAAGTCATTTTAAAGCATTTAAAAGAATTTTAAAGCTACAGTCAACTTCGACTGCTAAAAAATTCCAACAGAATACAACATCTAAATTACAAACAGATTCGAAGCCTTATTAAAGGAACAAGAAAAACTACCAGTGGAGGAGTTAACCAACGGCATTAAAGATATTTACATACATAGTGCACAAAAGTATAATAAAAAGAAAAGAAAAGAAAAGAAAAGACAAACATATATAACGGACACTCATCATCATCAAATGCCGTCTCCGCAACGAAGGTTGGCTGCAACGTATCTGCAACATCTCCTGTCTCTTGTCTTGGTGGTGCACTCTGCTAGACTGTAACCTGTCCATCGTGTAATGTTACTCTCCCACGTGTATCTCTGCCTACCTCTTTCTCGCTTCCCTTTGACTTTACCCTCAAGTAAGGTCTTCAACAAGGTGTCATGTCTTTTAATGTGTCCAAAGTATTTTATTTGCCTGATCTTTATTTCTCTTAGTAGTTCTTTCTTCATATTAAGTATCTTTAGCACCTCTTTATTTGTTTTCTTCTCTTTCCATGATGTTCTCCCTATTCTTCTATATACCCACATCTCAAAGGCATCAATTTTGTCTTCTAATTGTTTATTTAGTGTCCATGTTTCTGAGCCATACATTAATATGGAATAGATGTAGCATTTTATAATTCTCATTTTTAACTTGTTTGTAATTTGTTTAGATATTAATAATTTCCTCATGTCATTGAAGGTACTTTTAGCCATTCCTATTCTCCTTTTAACTTCTGTTTCACATCTGCCATCATCTGTGACTATGTGTCCAAGATATTGATACTTTTTCTCTCCCTGTATGTTTATGTTTACCTCCTGTTCTTCTGTGTCTTTGCTGATTATCATGGTTTTTGTTTTTTGAATGTTTATATCCAGTCCATATTCATTACTTGATTTATTGACTTGATCTATTAGTCTTTGTAGTTCATGTTCACTTTCTGCTAAAAGAACAGTGTCATCTGCATATCTAATGTTGTTTATTATTTTCCCATTGATCTTGAGTCCTGGTATTTCTTCTATATTTTTAAAGATATTCTCTGTGTAGATATTAAATAGGCTTGGTGATAAAATGCATCCTTGTCTTACCCCTCTTCTTATTTCTATGTATGGAGAGTAGCTGTTTTCACACCTTATTGATGCAGTTTGTTCCCAATATATATTTCTAATCAGCCTGATGTCTTTTCCATCTATGCCTATTTCTTGAAGACATTTGATTAATTTTTCATGTTGGACTCTGTCAAAGGCCTTGCTGTAGTCTATGAAGCAAATATAGATACTTTTTTTGGACTTCTATATATTTATCTATCACTAGCCGGATACTCAGTATAGCTTCTCTGGTTCCTTTGTTTTTCCTAAAACCGAATTGTTCTTCACCGACCTCCATGTCTATCTTGTTCTTAATTCTTTCATGTATTATCTTGAGAAGTATTTTAGTTAGATGGCTCATTAGACTTATTGTTCTATATTCTGTACAGTCCACAGCCCTGGGCTTCTTAGGTAGTGGTATGAATATTGATGATGTTAGGTCTTTAGGTATATGGCCTGTTTCGTATATGTCATTGCAAATTTCTGTGATATTATCTACACCAAATTCATTTAGAGTTTTTATTATGTCTGCTGTTATGTTGTCAGAGCCTGCAGCTTTCCCACATTTTATTGAATCTATTGCATGTTCTACTTCTGATTTAAGTATTGCTGGTCCATCATTGTTGTGTATTGTTGGTTTTTTGTTCCGTTGGTCGTCAAACAGTTCTGTTACATAATCTGCCCATCTTGTGAGTGCTTCTGTTTTATCAAATATTATTTTACCATTTTTATCTTTAATGCAGCCACCCCCATTTATATGATTTTTCTTATTTGTGATCAGCCTTATCTCCTTATGCATTAATTTTGTCTTCTGTTGTATGGACATCTCCTCTATTTCACTGCATTTTGTTTCTAGCCATTGTTTTTTCGCTGTTCTGCACATGTTACGTATCTCCTTGTCTATACTTGAGTATTTTGGTGTATTTTTAGCTTTCTTTAACGGACACTACCATGAAGCTAATGGAAGAAAGAAGGAAAGTAAAGCCCAACAACAATAGCAACAACCATGCATTATACAAATAACTCACGAGGGAAATAAAAAGAAAATAAGAAACAATAAACAACAATTTATCAAGGACTGCTGCAAAAACATAGAGGACCTGTACAAAGAAGGAAAAATGAAAGACATGTTTCACGCTGCAAATACCACAATGAGAAAAACAACTGTTGTTGTTCGTACATCACAAATGATTTGTTACTTCCACTTTTGAAAATTCAATAGAGTTATGTCCTTGATTATGAGTTCGTAGATGGCTAATGAGCCCTACTCTAGCTGTAAATGTTCTTGGATAGTTCGGACATGGAATGACGACTGTAATTGGATCTTGGTCTATCCGTGACTTTCTAGCTGCTCTCCGCTGTTGAGCTGCTGTATTTCTCCTCTTTTCACAAGATGATGCGCTCTTTTTGATTTTAGAACGCCATGTAGATCTATTTTGTGCAAGTTCTTCTCATGTATCGTGGTCTATTTCAAAGGCTTTCAGTGAGTTCTTTAACGAGTCCCTGTAGCGCTTCTTTTGGCCACCTTGAGATCGTGTACCCTTCTCCAGCTCACCATAGAGAAGTACCTTTGGCAGACGATGGTCTGGCATACGCACCAAATGACTAGCCCAACGAATCTGTGTATGCATCAGGATCGTGTCAATGCTGGGGATACCAGCTCTATCAAGGACAGTGGTATCTAGAATCTTGTCTTGCCATCTGATGATAAAACATCTATGTGAGTCATCAAAGACAAATCAGGACACATCCTTACAGAGCAATGTGACATTCTATAAAGGTGGAAATAATACTGTAAAGATATGTACTCAGAGCCACCCCCAAAAATGACATAGGAAACCAAATAAACACAAATAGTGATACACAAGAACTAGAGCTTACAATAGAAGAAATTAGATCAGCAATTCAGAGTTTGAAGAGAGGAAAAGCAGCAGGTTGTGACGAAATAACAGCTGACATGATTCAGGCCGGGAGCGAAAGCAACGTTAATATCTTTTACCAGCTATGCAATAAGATCTTGAAACCGAAAATTTGGCCAAGGGACTGGAAACGTTTAGTATACATACCAATATCCAAAAGCTGTGATATGCAAATATGTTCAAATTATAGAACAATCGCCTTAATCAGCCAAGCCAGTAAAATACTATTGCACTTTATAATGAAAAGAATACATAACAAGATGGAAGATGAGATCCACGAAGATCAAGCAGGTTTCAGAACTGGTAGAGGCACGAGCGATCATATATTTAACTTGAGGATGATCATAGAGAAATGTAGAGAGTGTCATGTCATGTGACGTATTATTTCCAGAACGTTGTCTTCCCAATGAACTCCCTGAACCCCTTTCTGTCTTGAGTGATGCGGCTTGCATTTTCCAACGATGTATTCATGTTATCTTTACCGTCGTCAGTCTATCGTCTTCTTGGTCTGCCCTTCCTCCTCTTCCCAGGTACTCTGCCCTCCATTATTTGTCTTTCTAAGTAGTTGTGTCTCTTTATATGACCAAACAGGAATAGTTTTCTTTTTGTTTTTGTGTTTAGTAATCAACACTCTATGATCTTCAATGTGTTTATAATATCCGAGTTTCTCTTTTTTTCCTTCCATGATATTCTAAGTATTTTTCTGGAGCATTTCATCTCAAAGGCATTGATCTTCTTTGCCGCTGTTTTACCTAGGGTCCATGTTTCGCAGCCGTATGTTGCAACCGGAAAAATAAAAGTTCGTAACATTAGAAATTTGGTTTCTATTTTGTTGTTTTTCCATATGTTTTACAACCGTGTTATTTTACAATAAGCCATTGCCAATCTCTTACTTATTTCTACCATGCAGTCTCCTGCACCGTTGATGTTTGCTCTTAAGTATTCAAATTTATCCACACATTCTATCTCGGTATTGTCTATTCTGATTTTTTGGTTGTTGTGTTGTTATATCTGTTGACATGATTTTTATTATTTGCGTGTTTAAATACAAGTTTTGTGATTCGCTATATTTCTTTGTGTTCTTGATTAATTGTTGCAATTCCTTTATATCATTTGAAAGAAGAACTTTGTCGTCTGTGTATCATAGTTCAGGGATTTCGAATTCACCGATGTTTAAAGTATGGTAGTCAGCGTTGTAGAGAGTATAACATCGAATTACACGCATGCTTCATAGACTACAACAAAGCATTCGACTGTCTCAATCGCCATCAGTTATGGCAAATAATGAACGAAATGGGTTTTCCAAAACATATCACACGACTAATAGCAGAGCTCTATAAAGACCAAGAAGCAGCGGTAAAAGTGGAGGGTGCAAGATTGGAGAGATTCAATGTACAGAAAAAAGTAAGACAAGGCTGTATCTTGTCTCCATACTTGTTCAACATTTATGCAGAAAATATAATGAGAAATGAGAGACAAGAAACAATAAAGCCTGATTTCAGACCCGTAAATATAGGAGGGCTGCAGATACCAGAAATTAGATATGCAGACGACATGGTGCTATTAACAATAAATTAACACAAGCTACTGAATATAATTAAGTCAACTCAAAAGTTGCGCGAACAGCAACACTTGTTCATAAATATGAAAAAGATAAAAATAATGGCAACACGAAATCAAGACACAAAATTAATATTGAGAACTGCAAATTTAGAAGAAGTGACACATTTTGATTATTTAATAACTACTATAAACAATGCGGGTTATTGTGCAGTTGAGATTAAGAGAAAAACAGCAAAGGCGATGTAAAAATTAAAACAGCTAAAGAAACTATGGTAGGGTATTAACTTGTTCTTACTACGAACATTAAGAGACACCACTGCACAGAGAAAGTATTACTGGAGGGGAGGATAGAAGGCAACAGGGGCAAAGGCCGACTAAGATGCCATTGGACAAAAGACATTCAAGAGTGCCTGCGTATGTCACTAAAAGAGGCAGGATCTTGCTCAAGACTGCGGAGAATTCAAGAGATCCATAGGGAAGACTCCGTTCGGGAAAGAATATGTCACCAGATGATGACAACACGGTTTGCTAGTCACATGATTTCAGTGATGACACGAAAGTTGCGCACACTATAAAAAGTTAGAATGAAGCTGCGCTACTATTAAAAAATTGGAACATGGGCTCATCTTCCCGTATTGTACCTTTAATGAAACCATATTCAGGGAGGGAATATGACCTCAGTCATTTGTGAATGTTTTTGCATTCATCAGTATCAAGTGCCTTCATTTTGGAAGTGAAATAAATGAGCCCGCCAATCTAGCATTTCTGTCTCATCCTGTTACAAAACATGGTGACTCATGAATTGCGTATATTGCGTTCAGGGATGATATTCTTCTGTGATGCATACACATGATGTAGACATCAGCAGTATTAGAAATACAAATATCATGAATAGAATATACGTATTTTCATGACTCCGTTTACAAGAGAACAGTGCAGAAAATAGTGTTCTAACCCTTGGATTCAATCACATGACAATGTTGTCTGATTTGATGTAGAAAATATTAATGTTTGTGCACAAATTTGCAACATTAAACTGATGTCTCTCTATTATATTTTAATAAAAGTTAACCCATAGCATTTAATTGCCATAGGGGTGTGAGATGTTAGCGATCTCACATTTCAGTTGCTCAGCTATATGAGGACGGTACCATCTTCTCTCCCTCGCTGTCTTTACTTCCCGTATTAATCCGGAACCCATTTAAGGCTGATCGACCCGGGAGTCGTTGCGATCTGAAAAACATTTCCGCCTCAACTGGGGAATGAACCCAGGACCACTCATATGCGACGACAGTGCGCTACGTTGCTCCTTAATTTGCATGGAATATGAGACTTATGCATGCCAGTAATTAAGATACACACACAACCAGCTGTACATTAGATTAAAAATAAGTTTTTAAAAACTGCTGTATATGTTTACAGATTTTATTAACGATGTTTTATTCAATCTAAACGATCTTTATCAAACCATGACATTTATATTTGATGTTTCTTTTGGAAGCATTAAAGCATACTGTTAACATCATACAAATGCATCATATGAAAGTATGCAAACATTGTCTGAAATTTAGAAATGGCTACAACTGCCACATGACAAATTACTCAATGCTAAAATCTCTATAGTTAATGTAGTGTCTGTGGCATCATTTATCATTAAACATAAATGACTTTCATAAACTGTGTATATTTATACAGATAAACAATATATTTTGTATTGTGTATGTAGCTAGAAGAATGCACAATACATTTAAATTTGACATTTCAGTGAGCATATCCAGTGGAGAGTGTTTGCATAGGCACGAAAGATTCTGATGGTGCAACTTACACGTTTTTTGCAAATCAAAGAATTATTTTCGACATTATTAAATAATCAACAAATCAATCACAATCACATTATTAAATAACAATGATGCTAGTTTATGCTTCTTCAAGCCGTAAATGTAAATCATTAGTTTCAAATGGAATATTATGATTCAGTGAAGTTTTTTACTGTTATATCTAAGATAACTATCATAAGTCCAGAATACAGAATAGTTGTCAAGATATCACACTTTTATTTCCTTCTTTGACGAGCGGCCTGAGCTCATTTTCAGAACTTTCTTCATGCTTTCCACAACTGAAATAAATATTGAAAATAAAATGTAATTGTAGATTATGTGAATGACAGTCAACTTATACTTAGGAAATATCTAACATACCTGTAGTGTTTTTGCTTGTTTTGGAAGTGTTATTTGTAAACATATTTAGCTAGTAGATTTTCTGTAATTGTGGATCAATTGATATAGTTGAATTTCACACTTACTGTATCTACAAACTTCTCATGATAAAGTGGTAAGCTAAAGTACCTAATACTAAAGTCCACATTAGAGCGAATATCCCAAGCATTCATGCAATGTTGAAGAAGGCCCAACTCAGATGGGCCGGACATGTGCGCAAGACGAACAAACACATAAAAAACAACTGAAATATAGAGAACTTCCTGAATGGAAAATGACTGGCCGGAGGACAGAAGAAATTCTTGACTCTCTCAAGGCATCTCTAAAGAGATTGAACATTAGTGATAAAACCTGGGAGCCTTTCGCTCAGAATCACCCAGTGTTGAGCACCACCACCAGCAAAGGTGCTTGCATCGCCGAGAGGCATCAAAATCTCGGATGAACATAGACCAAATGTGTTGCCCAAAAAGACAAAACAACAAGCACACAGCCGGCTAGTTTTGATCATCCGTATCCCCAAACGTGGCATGGGATTCTATGTCAGGATTCGAATTTTCAATAATCTACGCACATACCAGAGAGATTAAACAAGACAAGTCTGAAACTGTTGTTATCATTGCCTGCGACGGGCATTATTATTATTATTATTATTATTATTATTATTATTATTATTATTATTATTATTATTATTATTATTATTATAGTTAAATGGAGTGAGCAGAGAATATCTTTATTTTATAAATGCAGTCAGCACTGCCTGCTAGCCTATGTAATCATGGGCCTCCACCAGTTGAGTGCGGTTACGCTGTCAATTCATCCATACACTCATAGCCCATCAGGGTCGTAGTGGTACTACATTGGATGTGTCAATACAACGAGTATCCAGTGACTTCGATAGTGTGAAGAAATTTTGACCTCTTCAGTCTTTGATATTGTATTTTCATGGTTTTCTATTTCCTTTTCTGCTTCTTCATCCCTCAACTGTACACTGCAAGATGGTTTTCAACAGGAAATCATGTTGGCATACATGACTAGGACATCTCCGTACCTTAACAATTTTCTGCAAAAAGCTCACCAACTATCCTATGAAAAAGAGGGAGTTACACAAGACGGCACATAACCAAAATACTATTCAAGCGAATACATGCAAGAATTAAAATTGAGATATATATTGAAGCCAGTGAAGAGCAAATCAGTTTTAGAATAAACAAAGGAACCAGAAGAGCTATATTTAGTATCCGACTATTGATGGATAAATATACTGAAATCCAAAATATTTTTATTCACTTCATACAGATTACAGCTAATGTATGAAGGCTATGTCTTTAAAAAAAATAGACATAGACGAAAAAGACATTAGACTGATTAGAAATATATATTGGAAACAAACTGCATCAATAAGGTGTGAAAGTCGCTATTCGCCATACATAGAAATATAAACAGGGGTAAGACAGGGATGTATTTTATAATTCAGCCTATTTAATATCTACACAGAGAACATTTTTAAACATAGAGTAGATACAGATATGTAGATGACACTGTCCTTTTAGCAGAAAGTGAACAGGAACTACAAAGACTAATAAATAGATCAAGATGATAAATCAAATAAATAATATGGACTCGATATAAACATCCAAAACACAAAACCCTTATAATCAGAAAAGAAAGTAACAGAAAAACAGGTGCTAAACATAAAAATACATAGAGAGAAAGTACAACAAGTATAGCATTATCAATGTCTCAGACACATAATTACAAATGATGGTAGATGTGAAACAGAAGTTAAAAGGATAATAGGAATGGATAAAAATAAGTTTAATGACATGAGTAAAATAGTAAAAAGTAAGTAAAGTAACCCATAACATTTATTAATGCCGTAGGGGTGTGAGATGTTAGCGATCTCACATTTCAGAGGATCTGCAAGTGAGAGCGGTAGCCATCTCCTCTACCCCACAGTCTTTACTTCCTGGATTAATCCGGTACCCATTTAAGGTTGGGTAGATCTGGGAGCCATTGTGATCTGAAAAACATTTCCGCCTCAACTGGGGAATGAACCCAGGACCCTCATATGCGAAGCCAGTGCGCTAACCACTGCTGCGGAAAATACTAACATTTAAAGAAATTGCAAACAAGCTAAACATAAGAATTATAAAATGCTACATCTATTCGATATTAATGTATGGCTCAGAAACAGGAACAATAAACAAACAATTAGAAGACGAAATTTATGTCTTTGAGATGTGGATATGTGACAGTATCAGACAACTAGTTCATTCCCCTGTAGTCTGATCTGCAATGTTTGCACCAGTTTTCCCCCTACCTACCCCTTCCCTTGGTTCGATTACTAGTTAAGCAGTAGAGTGTGTTAGTCTTGATACGGGGTTTTGTTGTGAGCGATAGGGGATGAAAGTTTGTTGTTTTTTGAGAGAGTGGAGTGCAAAAATAATTTAGTTAGTGACCTAAAGGAAGAATGAAGTGATGTGCTTCGGACAGACGGTTTATAGGCTGTATGTCGAAGAAAGGGATTTCGAGATTAGTTCTTGGATATTGTGTCTGTGTGACAAGCACTACGATTTATGATAATAATTGTCAGCGATCTTTCTTATAACAGAGATTTTTGATGCTGTGTTTGTGTGGCAAATACTACAAGTTGACACTTATTTGTCAACAGTTATCATATTGATCTTAGATGCTGTGTCTGTGTGACAAATACTACGATTATCATATTTATTGTCAGCGATTATTGCGAAGACCAGAAAGGTCAGACGATATTATCTACGTGATCAGCATTATAACGACTACATTTTTACTTGTAGCTTTTATGTAAACCAGAAGTAGTCATTGTTTCCACGAGAAATTATGCTTGCTATGATATTAACGAATTGCATAACGTATTGGCGTGTTTTCAAATTAAACATTGATTTGAACGTTTGTACATAAAGTGTTCAAGGATTATTTGAAAACCAAGAACTGTGTTGACTATGTTTATGGAAGATTATCGGCCATCCTTTGAAAACCCCTTGGTCTCCCTTAATCACCCATCCAACACCTCCGCTCTATAAAGACCCCTGTAGCGGAAACCTTTGTTCAGTAGTGACAACACATAAGCAACTGCAGCAAACAACACATACGCAACTGCAGCAATTACACTACAAATAAGAGGTTTTGAACACGATGACATAGGCAGTCCGATAGTGTTCAGCATTACAACTTCAGGAAGATATAGAGATAAACATTACTGTGACACTACCACTATACGATGAATGCGATGAGATATTATGAATAGACATTTTCTATCACAGGTATATATAGAAGAATAGGGAGAACATCATAGAATGAGAAGAAACCCAACAAAGAGGTTCTAGCAACATTTGTATGAAGAAATAATTATTAAAGGAAACAAATATCAAACAAATACAATATTTTGAATGTATTAAAAAAATAACACGTTGATGAGACCTTGAGAGTAAAGTCGATGCGATCAAGAAGGAAGGAGAGATACAAGTGGGTTGAGCAACATTGCAAGATGGATAGATTACAGTATAGCAGAGTTCACCACCAAGGCAAATGTTGTTGGAGGTCTGTTGCAGCCAACCTTCGTTGCGGAGACGGCACTAATTGACGATTCTCTTGTTTATACCAGACAAATATTCATATGCAAGTACTTTTAACCATTTAAGCTCAGTAAGGTGCCATTACTTTCTGAATGGTCTGGATGCACAACTGCCTGCGGCATCAATTGAATCTGGTACACATCATCATCATTATCATCAAGTGCCGTCTCTGCAACGAAAGCTGGCTGCAACAGACCTCCAACATCCCCTGTCTCTTGTCTTGGTTATGCACTCTGCTAGACTGTAACCTGTCCATCTTGTGATGTTACTCTCCCACGTGTATCTCTGCCTACCCCTTGCTCGTTTCCCTTTAGCTTTACCTTCGTGTAAGGTCTTCAATAAGGTGTCATGCCTTTTAATGTACAAAATATTTTATTCGCCGGGTCTTTATTTCTCTTAGTAATTCTTCTTTCATATTAAGTGTTTTTAGAACTTCTTTGTTTACTTCTCCTTCCATGATGTTCTCCCTATTCTTCTATATACCCTATATATATATTCTATATACGCTGGGGCGGGTTCACTGACCCTGTCAAAATGGTCTGCCCTATTTTTACACGGTGTCAACCTGTTACAGTCGATGTGATATTGGGCGACACACTGTAGCTATTATGGACACTCACAGTGCTAAGAAATAAGCCAACCTAGCATTGTTAACAAAGGCTTTGTCTACCTAGGCTTAAAAAGTCTGTTTGCGGCGAAATACTCGGAAGAAGTTGGCAGGTAACTAAACGGGTACATAGGCGCTAACAGCAGAGCTGTGTGGACAGCATAGGGCACAGTTAGACACATATTACGATCTGGCCATCCACTGCACCTGATTTTCTCCCAGTTGTCTCGACTTTGTCTTGCCACTGGACCAAGATAAAACTCAAGAGAGAGAGTGTGGTTGACGATTAGCGCAACTCTTCCACACTATAAACCAACTTCAGCGCTAGTCATTTCTCAACTCATTTATTTACTTATCTTTACTTTGGTTCATGGAATGTTCGGACACTTACGGATATCTCAGATGTAAACAGACCAGAAAGAAGAACAGCACTAATTGCTAAAGAATTGGCCCGTTATAATCTGGATATTGTTGCACTTAGTGAAACGCGGTTTGCAGATGAGGATCAGTTGACAGAGAGAGGTGGAGGGTATACATTCTTCTGGATAGGACGTAAAAACACAGAGAGGCGTGAATCAGGTGTCGGTTTTGCTATAAAATCATCTCTGGTGCAGAAACTTCCAGGTCTGCCTCGAGGAATTAGCGATCGCTTGATGTCGTTGCGATTGAAAGTGAGCAAAAATAACTTTGCCACATTACTTTCTGCATATGCGCCGACAATGACAAATCCTGATGAGGAAAAGGATAAATTCTATGAAGAGTTAGATGCCGCTATATCTGATACACCGAGAACTGATAAACTCATTATCCTGGGTGATTTCAATGCCCGAGTTGGCAAAGACTTCCAGACATGACAAGGTGTTCTTGGACGTCATGGGATCGGTAAATGTAACAGCAATGGTTCCCTTCTTTTAAAGCTATGTTCTGTGCACGAACTCACTATCACCAACACTATTTTTCGCTTGCCAACGCGCAAAAAGACCTATTGGATGCATCCACGCTCCAAGCAGTGGCATCTTATAGACTATATCATAACTAGAAAAAGGGACATAAAGATGTTCGTGTCACAAAAGCAGTGTGTGGAGCTGAATGCTGGACTGATCACCGGCTTATAGTATCCAAACTAAATTTCACCATTGCAAGAAAAAGACGTCCACAGGGACAAAAGATAGAAAAACGCCTAAACACTGATCGGTTGAGTAACCACGATATAAAAAATAATCTCTCCAAGGATCTCGACGTAGCCTTGGGAGACTTAGATCTTCTTAATACCACATCTGAAGATAGCTGGGCTTCGTTTAAAGGAATTATTTACGCCAAAGCGAAGGAACATTTGGGTGTGAAGGTACAAAGACACCAAGACTGGTTTGATGATAATAACTTTGAGATAACATCCTTGTTAGAAGAAAAACACAAAGCCTTCAAGAAACTACAAGGGGCAGCATCTTCACCGTCCAAGAAAGTAGCCTATAACAAGATCCGTAACACTTGTCAAAAGAAGCTTAGAGAGATAAAGGATAGATGGCTAAGTCGAAAAGCTGAAGAAATTCAAATGTTTGCAGACAGAAAGGACTATAAGCGATTCTATGAGGCTTTAAGAACTATCTATGGCCCACACTCATCGGGATCACCACCTCTATTAAATGCCGATTCGTCGAAGCTTCTCACTGATAAAAATGACATCTTAAATCGTTGGGCTGAACATTTTGAAGAAATCCTAAACAAACCATCAGTAATAAATGAAGAAGTCATAAACAGAATGCCCCAACTTAGGATAAGAGAAGAACTCGATATACCTCCAAGCAGTCAAGAGGTTATGATAGCGATTAAACAAATGTCAAATGGTAAAGCTCCAGGTTTGGATGCCTTACCTGCTGAAATTTATAAAAATGGCGGACCACTGCTGATTAAAAACTAACTGACATTTTTGGTATTTTCTGGAACTCAGGTACATTGCCTCAAGATCTAAAAGATGCTTCTATAGTGCACCTATATAAAGGCAAAGGTACCAAACAGTCTTGCGATAATCATAGGGGCATATCACTTTTGTCTATAGCTGGTAAAATTCTCGCTCGTGTCATACTCAACAGATTAAATAATTCACTATTAAACGAGCTACTCCCAGAGAGTCAGTGCGGTTTTCGTGCAGGTCGTGGTACAGTTGATATGATATTCTCTGCACGACAAATTCAGGAAAAGTCACAAGAGGAACATAGTGAACTTTTAGCAACATTTGTGGACTTAACTAAAGCATTCGATACCGTTAACAGAGAAGGACTGTGGAAGGTGCTTACAAAGTTCGGATGCCCCCCAAAACTTGTCACTGTGATACGACAATTTCATGACGGTATGATGGTTAGTGTTATCTGCGACGGAGGAGTATCTCCTGCATTCACTGTCACAAATGGTGTAAAGCAGGGATGTGTGCTGGCCCCTACTCTTTTCAGCCTGTTATTTACGGCCATGTTAACGGAAAATGGCCATAGTAATGAAACAGCAGGCATAATGATCAATTACAGAACGGATGGTGGTCTTTTCAATTTACGTCGTCTAAAAGCAAACACGAAAACTAAATCTAGTACTGTTAGAGAATTACTTTATGCTGACGACTGTGCATTGTATGCTGACTCTGTCGTAAACATGCAGAGCACCATAGACGCTTCTCACAGGCCTGCAACAACTTTGGTCTCACTATTAACACCGAAAAAACAAAAGTCATGCACCAAGCAACATCAAATAGCCAACATACTGCTACTTCCATCATCGTCAATCAGGGAAAACTGCAGGTAGTCGACAATTTTACTTACTTTGGAAGCACTCTCTCTCGCGATGTCAACATTGATGTGGAAATTAACAATAGACTGGCAAAAGCTAGTGCTGTATTTGGCAGATTACGCAAAAGAGGTATAAGAACCATCAAACTACAAGTATATCATGCTGCTGTTATACCAACCTTACTATACGCCTGCGAAACGTGGACAGTGTATGCTAGACGTGCAAGAAAATTAAATCATTTCCATCTTACCTGCCTACGTAAATTACTAAACATCCATTGGTGGGACAAAGTACCAGACTACGAGGTCTTGGAAAAATCAACCTCAATAAGCATCCACATAATACTTATGAAGACGCAGGCACGCTGGGCAGGCCATCTTCTGCGTATGGAGAACTCGCGTTTGCCAAAACAAATATATTATGGAGAACTCAAGGCAGGATTTCGAAAAGTTGGTGGACAGAAAAAGCGTTTCAAAGACACGCTCAAGTCATCATTGAAACATCTTAACATTGACGTAGGCGCTTGGGAGAGCCTCGCTCAGGATAGAACAGCATGGCGTTACAGCATTAGAACGGGAGCACTAGCGGCGGAAGAATTCAGACAAGATACTGCAAGACAGAAGCGGACACGTAGAAAAGAAAAAACATCTCAACCTAACACAGATACCTTATATTGTTGTCAATTCTGTAAAAGAACATTTTGTGCGCGCATTGGACTTGCTAGTCATTTAAAAACGCACTATTAACGTTATTATTTTATTATTTATTGTTATTATTATTATGGTTGAGTTTTTGGTCATCGTCGATCACGACGGACGAACATCATCATTCTTCTATATACCCAAATCTCAAAGGCATCAATTCTGTCTCTAATTGTTTATTTAGTGTCCATGTTTCTGAGTTATTAATATAGAATAGATGTAGCATTTTATAATTCTCATTTTTAACAGGTTTGTAATTTGTTTAGATGTTACTATTTTCCTCATGTCATTGAAGGATAAAATCTGAAACTCAGATATTATAAACACACTGAATATTCCAGAGTGTTGGTTACTAAACACAATAACAAAAAGAAAACTACGCCTGTTTGGTCATATAAAGAGACATAACTGTTTAGAAAGAAAAATAATGGAGGGAAGAGTACCTGGGAAGAGGAAAAGGGGCAGACCAAGAAGACGATGGACTGACGACATTAAAGACAACATGAATACATCGCTAGAAAATGCAAGCCACATCGCCCAAGACAGAGAGAGGTTCAGAGAGTTCATTGGGAAGACAACGTTCTGGAAGGAATACGTCACATGACACATTGAAGGTACTTTTAGTCAATCCTATTCTCCTTTTAACTTCTGTTTCACATCTGCCATCATTTGTGACTGTGTCCGAGATATTGACACTGTTTTACTTGTCGTAGTTTATCTCTATGTATGCTTATATTTAGCTCTTGTTCTTCTGTGTCTTTACTGATTGTCATGTGTTTTGTTTTTGGATATTTATATCCAATCCATACTCATTACTTGATTTATTGACTTGATCTATTAGTCTTTGTAGTTCATGTTCACTTTCCTGCTAAAAGAACAGTGTCGTCTGCACATCTCAGGTTGTTTATTATTTTCCCATTGATCTTGAGTCTTGACATTTCTTCTATATTTTTAAAGCTATTCTCTGTATAGATATTAAATAGGCTTAGTGATAAAATACATCCTCGTCTTACCCCTCTTCTTATTTCTATGTATGGTGAGTAGCTGTTGTCACATCTTATTGATGCAATCTGTTCCCAATATATGTTTCTAATTAGTCTGATGTCTTTTCCATATATGCCTATTTCTTGAAGACATTTGATTATTTTTTTCATGTTGGACTATTTCAAAGGCCTTGCTGTAGTCTATGAAGCAAATATATATCTTTTTTGTAGTGCTATATATTTATCTAGAAGTGTTTTATATATTTATATTTATCTCAACAGAGATGTGGTTCTACAGAAGAATGCTGAGAATACCATGGACTGCCAGAAAAACGGATGTAGAGGTATTGAAAGAGTCACATGCGAAACGGACCTTAGTCAACACTATAAGAAAAAGGCAATCTTCCTTTTTTTTTTTCGCCACTTCATGAGACAGGCAGGTTTAGAGAACATAGTCACAACAGGAAAAATTGAAGGCAGCAGAGACAGAGGGCGACAACGTGAGAAAATATTAGTTTGATAACCTGGTACGGCAAGGAAACAAAAAACTTTAATACATAATTCTGTGGACAGAGAGCCGTGGAGAGCCATGACCGCCTACGCCAGCCGGCACGGCACCGGATGCGATGATATATTTATCTATCACTAGTCGGATACTAAGTATTTAATTCTAATTCTCTGGTTCTAATTCTCTGGTTCTAATTCTCGAATTAAGTATCTAATTCTCTGGTTCCGAATTGTTCTTCACCGAACTCCGTGTCTATCTTGTTTTTTAATTTTTTCATGTATTATCTTGAGGAGTATTCTAGTTAAGTGACTCATTAGACTTATAGTTCTATATTCTGTACAGTCCACAGCCCTGGGCTTCTTAGGTAACGGTATGAATATTGATGATGTTAGGTCTTTAGGTATGAGGCCTGTTTCATATGTCATTGCAAAGTTCTGTGATAATATCCACATCAAATTCATTTATAGTTTTTATTATGTCTGCTGTTAAATTGTCGGAGTCTGCAGCCTTTCCACATTTTATTGACTTTATTGCATTTTCTTTTTCTGCTTTCAGTATTGCTGGTCCGTTATTGTTGTGTATTGTTGGTTTTTGTTCCGTTAATCGTCAAACAGTTCTGTCACATAATCTGTCCATCTTGTAAGTACTTCTGTTTTTATCAAATATTATTTTTTCCGTTTTTATCTTTAATGCAGCCTGAAAATCATTTATAGGATTTTTCTTATTTGTGATCTGCCTTATCTCCTTATGCATTAATTTTGTCCTTTGTTAAATGGACATCTCCTCTATCTCCCTGTATTTTGTTTCTAGCCATTGTTTTGTGGCTGTTTCACATGTTACATATCTCTTTGTCTATAAGTGGATATTTTGGGGTATTTTTAGCTTTCTTTCTTTATGACATTTTCTCTAATATTTCATCCATCATCCATGTTTTTTTATTCTTGACTTTTCTTATTGATAATTTTTTTATTTGATGCTTGAATGCTTTTCCACCACTCAAGACGGATGAGTCGGGCCAATTGCGCAAATAAAACGGCGACACAACGCATTTCCATTCTCTGGACTACAATATGCTGGTAATCTAGTAGCACAATGGTCTTGCTATAAGAGAGATCCAGCTGGAGTTTGAGAATGAACGCTGAAGAGAATGCTTTTCCTTAAGCTGTTTCATTTATTGTCTATTTTTCTCTTCTCGATTCTAGATTCTGTATTGTTTCATGAATTATATCATTAGATGTTAATATATGTTCCTTACAGCTACAAGGTATGTTTGCTGTATATCTGGTTGTTTTAGTGTAAACCCGTGTGTCTTCATTTCTTCTATGTTCTATCTTTTTAAGTTTAACATGTATTTTGCATAGCACTGTTTAGAGTTAAATCAGCTCCTGTATATGTTTATATGTTTTAGAGTTCTTGGCACTATTTCTAAATCTGTTATTGCTCATAATAAAATATAACTGGTTCCTGTTTCTGTCTACATGACTTTTATATATTTTTCTTTTCCATAGTCCAATTTGTCCTACAGTGTTCTTGTGGCTTCCTTTCTCTATTTTTGCATTCATGTCACTCATGATTATTAGAATGTCTTTTGATATTACCGGCTTGAGTAGTTGTTGGTCTTCATGGTAAATTTTCAATTTCTTCTTCAGTTTAGCCAGTAGTTGGTGTATATAGTTGTACAATGACTATATCAAATGATTTTGCTTTTGTCTTTAAACATCATCATTCTGTTATGGTGATTACCACGTGCTATTTGTGAACCCATGGTTAGCAGATAAATAAGATCTCAAAAGTACCTTCTCGTGGTGCACACTGGAAAAAGAAATACAGCTGTTCGTGGTGATTCTGGCTTAAACTTTTGGGGATCGTGTCCGTAAATGTGGAGGCAGCAGATAGAAAGAGAATTGACTGCAAAAGAGACATGCAATATCTCCGATACCTCTGCGCCAATACATGCAGCGACACTGTCGATACACGGTGATGCTAGTCAGTTCGGAGGAAGCATCGGAGGGGAGGCCAATGCAGATGTTACGAAGTGAGAAGATATGAGAAATATAAAGAGTCGGTGCGTCAGACTTCATAATCAAAACATATTCAGTACACTGAGAGGGCAGCAAAGCGTCAGAGGTCAGCGCTATGTGCAAAGAGAATAGGAATGCGATTCAAGGAAATCTGAACCAAAGTATTGTTAGCTCAAGACAAGCTTCTAGTTACCGGTTTTCCACTCAGGATCCAACTCTACTGTCGAGATTTTCCTATACCGGAATCATGCTTGTAGAGCGAAAAGATTCAGTACCTGGTGGGCACAGGCACAAACGTCCAAGGAGACTCGCTCTGTTCAGCTCGAGAACACATTTCTAGTCCAAGGTGCTCTTAAATTTGTGTATAGTCCCAGACTTGGACACGGGGTTCACGACGTCAGTGAACAATACCTCTGTTAAGAGGGCGAACGAGCATGGGACCAATTCTTCTGTCGAGTTCTTCCTAAACTGGAACCATGCTCGAAGATAAGAAAATATTCAGTACCTGATGGGCACAGGCAGAATATGTATAATTAAAGAAGAAAAGTTCACTGGTTATTAGATAGATAGATAGATAAAATGCCATTAGATAGATAGAGATATCATCCGGTCAAGTTGGATATCTTTCGGCCAGCCTCTGACCGGGTAGTAGTTTTCGGTGTTTCAGTGTATTTCTGATGGAATATGTGATTTCCACATCTGAATGTGATAGATTAGAACACGGTTAAACCATTTAGAAACTCTGAAACTCTGTGACAGATCTACAAATCGACAGCGACGAAACACACTGCTCATAGAAAAATTAAGAGTGCTCAGGAGACGACTAAACGTAAAACAATCAAATTTGGATCAATTAACATCTGCAGATTAAAGAATAAAGCTGTAGATCAAATAGAAGAGATGGAAAAACGAAAGATCATACTACTAGGATTAGCAGACACACGAATAAATGGCCAAGGCAACAAGAAACTACACAAGGACTACACATTAATATACTGTGGTGTACACAAGAATGCGAAAGCAAAACATGGCGTAGCTTTCATCATTGACCCCGCGCTGTCCAAAAATGTCATAAACGCGACCTTTGTGAGCGAAAGGCTATGTCATAAACGCGACCTTTGTGAGCGAAAGGCTAACAGCGATAACAATTACAATAGACAACGAGAACACATCATTCATTCAAACATACGCACCCTGTAATGCACACAACAACGAAACAGAAAGGGAAGAATTTTTTGAAATGTAAATGATATAATAAACAACAATAGCACAGAAGAAAACGTATTTGTATTAGGAGACTTAACACCCACTTGGGACCAGAAAGATATGGAATAGAGGAATACATTGGACCGTTCGGAGATAAAATAAACAAGATAAATGACAACGGATACAGATTAACTGAAATGTGCATTCAGAACAACATATTTATAACTAACACATTTTTCAAGCACAGAGAACCCAAGTTCACACCTGGTACAAGTGGAACGATTTAGACTGCAGAATCCAGATAGACTTTATATTAACAAGAAAAACCAACAGAAGGAAAATAACAGATGCAAGAGCCATACCAAACATGTGTATAGACAGCGACCATAAAACAGTAATAGCATCTGTAAAAACAAATAGAAGGAGAAAGAAGAAAGGCTACAACAAAGATAACAAACCAACAACACTTGAAATAAACAAGCTAAAGGACGACACAGCACGTGAGCAATACGCACAAAAAATTACAGAAACATTCGACAAATTACCAGTAGATACTACAACAACAGAAGAAGAATGGAAACTATTCAAAGACGCTATAACACAAGCAGCAGGAGAAGCATGCGGATACAAGAACAATAGTGTAAAGAAACCAAAAATAACAGCATGATGGAATGAAGAAGTCAAACAAGTCACAAGAGAAAAGAAACAAAAATATAAGAAGTGGGTCACATAGAATACAAAACAGCAAAAACAAATGCCAAGAAAGTCATTAAAACTGCCAAAAGGAACTCATGGAAAGAATATGGAGACATGCTCAACGCAGATTATAAAAATGCACAAAAGAGATTCTACAAGAAAATCAAGAACATGAGAAACAAAGAAGATATATGAACCGACAGAAATGATAAATGATGAAAACGGTAATGCACTAAAAGAACCAAAGCAAATAATGGAAAGATGGCAAAAATATTTCAAGGAACTACTAAATATAAAAGAAGGAGATGAAGACACAACAATAAACACTACAGCAGTGAATCTAGAACTAAATATACTACTTTCGGAAATAGAAAATGTAATAAGCAAAGCACCGATAAACAAGGCAGCAGGCTCTGATAACATACAAACAGAACTTATTAAAGCAGCAGCACAGAGCGGGAAAAAAGGGCTACACAGACGTTTTAATGTAATGTGTAAGAAACAAGAAACACCAGAATACTGG
The DNA here is from genome assembly GCA_034231615.1 of Meghimatium bilineatum. Taxonomy (NCBI): domain Eukaryota; kingdom Metazoa; phylum Mollusca; class Gastropoda; order Stylommatophora; family Philomycidae; genus Meghimatium; species Meghimatium bilineatum. Next base: position 30,930,098 of record CM067316.1, read on the forward strand.
AGGAACGCGACAATCATTCCCATATGGAAGAAATAAGGCAGTAAGAGAGACTGCACACAATACAGGGGGATATCCTTACTAAGCCACACAGGAAAAATTTTTAACAAAATATTAGAGCAACGACTACGATCATACATTGAACCACAACTTCAAAACACCCAAATAGGCTTCCGTAAGAACAAAAGCTGTACGGATGATATCTTTACTCTTACAAGTACAAACAAAGAAGATAACATAAAAGACAAATTGAACGAACTACTCTTTGCAGACGACCAAGTACTAATAGCGACATCAGAAGAACAATTGCAAGAACATATGAACACACTTCACACAACATGTCAAAAAATTGAACATGAAGATTAATATTGAAAAGACCGAAATAATGGCAATAGCAAAGAAAGAAAGAAATATCACTATCTCCATCGATGATAAACACCTTAAACTGGTAAATGAGTTCACTTACTTAGGAAGCATTATACTGAGTGAGGGGAAAAACAGTAAAGAGACTATTATTATTCCATCACTATGCTACCAGTGCCAAACCTGGACAATGACAGCACAAGACAAAAGAAAAATAGTGACAGCAGAAATGACATGTCTACGAAGAATACTCGGAGTGTCATTAAGAGATATAATTAGAAACGATAACATCACACAGATAACCAAAACAATACCAGTATTGGAACACATCAAAAGACAACAGATCAAGTGGTTTTCACACGCTTCCATAGTACCAAAAGATAGCATGACACAAATGGCCACGACACATAGACATAACGGTTATAAAGCCAGAGGCAGACCATGTAAAAGATGAATTACAAAAATCAAAGAAGCGACAGGAACAAGCTTACAAACAGCACACAAGAAGACCATCTCCAGAGAACTCTTCCACCCCTGACGCCGCAAGACAAACAAAGGCCACAGCGTATAGATATATAGATACATAGATAGAAAGATAGATGGATGGATGGATAGATGGATGGATGGATGGATGGATAGATAGATAGATAGATAGATAGATATATAGATAGATAGATAGACAAAATGCAAGATAGATGTGAAGGACAAACCGTCTCCGCGTAGGGTCAATACACATTCACTGGCTCGCGACAGATAGGAAGGCTGTCACGGGCTAGGGAAGCCCTTCCGAAATGAAAAGGAATGCCGAAATCGGCTGTGTTTGACCTACAAGGCGCATAATGGTGGCACAACGTAACTACGCTCCCGGCGGGAATTTAACAAATCTTCATGAGCTGGATATCGAACCTTGGATGTACCGAGCAGAAAGCCAACTACTGAACTCTTTCTTGTTCGTCCGTCGAAGTCAACAATGACCATTCAGCTCAACTGGGATGATGATCTCTGCGGTGTGACAGGATGTGACTAAGTCCAATGCGTGCCCAGATTTATCTACTGTAATCTGACGTGTGGGAGGAGTATGTGGGACATTGAGCAGTTCTTGTCTTTCTTCTGGCGCATTTTTGTATGGTAGATTGATATTTGAAATTCTCTGCACCCACTCTTGACTTTGCAACGCCATTCGGATCTATCTTGCACAAGATTCTCCTATGAGTTTGTGTCTATTTTGAAGTGAGTCAGTGATGTCTTAAAGAGTGTTTTTAAAATGTTTCTGCCATCCTCCGGCCTTACGTAGCCAGTCTGAAGTTCCCCATATAACAGCTGTTTTGGTGGACAATGATCTTTCATGCAGATCAAAGTGCAGAACTAATATGGCTCTCAACCATCACATGGACTCACAAGTTCAGAACCATTTCAGCAACACATTTCACCCAACAACCACACCTTAAATTGCACATCAACGACTAGATGAGACAAGATTATTATGTAAATGGAAATAGGCAATGACTTGATTGAATCATTTCACTTGCGCATGCGGTTGCGTCTGTGGGTCTCACCAATGGCTCACTAGACAAACCAACCATGCAACAGAAAACCTTAGTAGATGAAATACCTTTATATTGAGGTTATCTTTTTATAGAAGCTTCATGGCACGTCATCTATACAATCCCGTAGTCGTAACCTTCGATAACAGTTACCATGTTGTTACGGGCACGGCGTGGGTGGGCAGAACAACAAAGAAACCTGTCGCAAGGGCCAGAGTTTTGCCCTGATGTCGACGTCTGTTTCGGCAACATTAGACTCGAAACACCATCGAGTCGAATGGCTGCTGGAACAGAGGGCGGAGAACTTATGGGAATGCCCCACGTGCTGTGAGGCCAATTTCTTATCAAGAAACTGAAGCAATGGATAACTATTTGTACTTACTTGACGCTGTCTCAGCATAGTAATATTTGTATTGTTTGTTACCTTGCATGTTGTACACTGAACCCAGCACGCCACCTTCTGGATCTATTTAGAAAAAGGATATTGTCTACACTACACATTTCTTTATTAACTGAACATTATTTAACAGATTTAGCTTAAGTATTTTTGTTACCCACATTTATGGACGCGGAAATGCCGGGGATTTCAGCAGTGACCCATCAGACCATCACCCAATAGTAAATTCCAAGAACTTGACACGCATGTATAATGAGATTTCCTTCATGTGCAAGTTTAATTGTACTTATCTACACCACATATGGGCAAGTTATTTTTTCCCCGTTTGATAGTGGGCTAGATTGAACATTTCTAGCGTCTGAGGGCATTTGTTTTAAGTTCTTCCAAGTACCAAATAGTATTCTCTTAGGTCAGGAGTGAATGCTTTATACAAGTTTTACATCGTCCTGACAGGCCAATAAATGTCTTAGCTGGCCGGACTTAGCCAAATAGAAATATTTGCTCAATAGTTGTTCTATAGAATAATTGTTTTCCCCATCTGAGCGAGATGATTCTTCTCAAAGCATTGCCCACCGCTGAGAGTTAGAACATCCTGGATATTAAATAAAGCTCTGGAGAAACCTCCAAATTGCAAAAACAGGTACAAGAGTTCTATTGTTTGAGGATCGAAGCAAACAATCGGCCCAAATGTAAGTGATACATTGGTTTTCAAATGTAATTGATTTTAGAAGGATGTTTCAGTGCTAAGCATTTCCAGTATCCAACACATTTTCCATGACTAGTTCCATAACTAGAATAAGGGAGTTTGGTTTGAAATGTGGTGTCGCTAGAAAGAGCGTGGGCAAGAGAGAATGATGGTCAATCAACAGCGTACTGGGACCGTCAATGGTGGCTACACTCAAGGAGATATCTGAGCACTCATGGACTTGTCCGGAGTGCAATGACGATGATCCAACGACTAACTAACTAACACATTTTCCCTATAGGAAAACATGTAAATTAGAAATCATTTGATCTAAGGGTCCACCAATTTCTCTTTATTAAACAATGCAAATTAGATGTCATTTGATATAAAGGACCAACACATTTTTCCTGTAGGAAAATGTAAATTAAATGAAACCATTCCAGACTTTCAAAAATACAGAGGGTATGACAATTTTCTTTGACTCGTTTATTCTTACATTTTTCTAATTATCCATGAATTGGCTCCTTCTCCTTTGATGGCCTCTTATTTTATTATCATAGAAATTCTAGACAGATATGTTGTTTACTTTCCCAGAAAAAAATATGTTGTCTCATTGGAATTGATAAGCTATACATACATTTTCAGGAATGCTCGAAACATCGTTGCTTAGCAACATACTTGTTTTTAAATGTGACATTTTTGTGTGGAAAAAGTATCACTTCAACGGAAAGTAGGACAGGAGTGTGTACAAGGTTATATCTCATGCAGAGTTGCAGTCATTCTTCTTATGAAGGCCATGGTCCTTTTTTGGTTCTCCCATTCCTATCTGGCTGACGTATGGCTCCATTTGTCTGTTTGTGTACAGAAGTGTTACCTCTCTCACAGGCAACGACTTTGGCTACATTGAAAAACAACGAGCAACTACTCAGCAAGGGGACTTCCAGCTCTACTGTACCGCTGGTAGAGAATGATGAAGATCGTATTAGCTAAACGGCTTTGAAGGTGGAAATCTGAAAAGTCCCATATTGAGCTGAAGGTGCATCAAGGTAAGCGACCAATGCTGAGTCGGTTCAGAAAGCAATGGTAAAATACTGAGGTGTATTTAATGCCAAAAGCGTCATGATGGCCACAAATAAAACTCATGGGTACTGGCGGTTAGTTTCCCAGGCTGGTAATACCCAAACTGGCTGGGAAAGAAAACGAAATCAGTGCCAGTATTGGTAAATGTGATGACGACCAAAAAACCTGATTGTTTTATAAGGTACAACAAAGAGGTGACAGTTAAGCAGGCTTCATTTTGTCAAAAGAGGCATCAAAACTCTACGTTAGGATCAATCAATTAAATGCCATGCCGAGTGACATAGGCGATCATGCTTCTCCACAACTTGCTGTCTCTTGTGATGTTAATAAATCCAGTCTTTTTGTGCCACAGTGACAACCCATTAGAAAATGTATTTCTTTGTCTTCCTCTGTATCTTCTCCCAGTGATCTTTCCTGTGGTTACTAGATGTTCAAGCTTTAATTTTCTCATCAGATACCCTAAAAATATTGATTGTCTGTTTCTAATTTTCGCTATAATTTGTCGTTTTACTCCAGCTCTGATAATTTTTACATTAGTGTTCTTGGCTGTCCATCATCATTCTTAAAAACCACATCGCAGTTGTCTCCAGCTTATCTTTGACACTTTTGTTTTCTGTCCTTCCTTCGCTTCCATAAAGAAGGATTGGCTCAATATAACATCGTAGCACTCGAATTTGTCTATGCATAGATATTAATACATTGCATAGAAAGTACTTCATTTTTTGAAATGTTGATGTGGTCTGTGTATTCCTGTTCTTGATCTCATTGGAGCACCTTCTATCTGATGTTAAAATGGTGCCAAGATACTTGACTTTATCTGCTTAATTTAATTCTGCATCATTGATAGTAATACTGCATTTTAGCGGTGTGTATTTCTATGAAACAACCATTACTTCTGTTTTATTTTCTGTTATGGCCAGGTTAAGCACCCAATATTAGTATTTTCTTTAAAATTCGTTTTTGTGTGATCCATTTGACAGTGTAATTATTTGTACAATGATACATGTCTAGCTGTAATAATCCATCTGGAAGTATTTTTAATTAATATTTGAAGTTTCCATGGTTACTGGTTAATAAGAAAATTAGAATGTTGCTGCCATGTTCAGAAACATACAGGCAAAAGACTCTGCGTTTCTGCTAATAGGAGCAAATCATTTATAGAAAATGACAGAACTTCTAAAGGGATGGGAGGTGCAGGAAGGTTAATAAAAGCAGCAATAAAATGAATTATAGGTCACCACGGAAGACACTATTAAGAAAACAATGTGGACAATCTGAAAACACAGACAATGAATACATATAGACTGTTCACAATCATGGTGTCATAGTCAAAACAAGAATACGCTGTCTAACTTCTTTGCATGTTTTATATCAATAAGCACCACTGCTGAAACACTAGAACATCGACATGATCTCCAAAAGAACGTTAATAAACACAGTGTTCATGCCGACAGTGCGTTACCAATGACAGACCTGGATCCAGACAGAGAAGCTAGAACAAAAACTGACTGCATGCGAAATGAAGTGTCTGAGAACAGAACTGGGGGTAACAAAAAGAGATATAATAAACAATGATACTATAAGAAATCGGAAGAAAACAATATCGTGCATAGACACCCAAGCGATTAAATAGTTCGGCAACCTAATCAGAAAGGAACCAGATCGCAATAGATCGATATTTTTCAATAAAAGATCATCCGAAAAGAGAAACACGGCAAGGCCCTGACGAAGATGGAAAGATGACATCAGAGAAATACTAGAACATCAAAACTTCACTATGGCAGCGACATCACAGTTAGCTAAATAAAGAAGTCTTTGGCTCCCATGACGCCTATCGGGACACATGGACAAGACTGTCATTGAAATAATAAAACATATTTTTGAGGATCTTTCGGATGATAGTTTGTTTAAAAATATATTTGCGTGGTGGGACGAAAAATTCAAATGAAGCATTCCATCATCTGTTCTCGGATCCTAAAACAATTGTATCTTGCTGTTTCCATTTTTATGTTGTATACTTGTGCCGCTGGCCAATAAGGGCTCATTCTCATTAGGTGGCCGAATCATTTTAGTTTCTGTTTTTCAATATATTTGACAACTGATGTTGTTCCAACAGTTCGTGTCATCTCCTCATTTCTCACATGTCTGTTCTTGTTCTGTTTGCTGCTTTTCTTAGACATATCATTTCACACGTAACAAGCTTTCTCTCTTCATCTTTAGTTAGTGTCCATGTCTGACATTGGTAACACAATGTTTTAATGAAAATATAATATATGATTTGCATTTGGTTTCCATCGGGATAGATATGTGTTTCAAAATTGGTGTAAGTTCATAATTTACATGACTGACTTTATGAATTCTTGTCTCGAGCTCTCTGTTCATTCTTCTGTTGTCTGTAAAAATGCTCCTGTGATATTTAAATTCCCGCACTTGTTTCAGTAGTTGATCATTTATCTTTATGTTTTCTGCCTATAGATATTATTTCTGGTTTTTTTTCGGTGTTGATCTTCATGTTGTGATTGAGGCAGCTTTCGTTGAATAGGTTTATGTGATCTTGCAGCTCTTCACTTGAACTGTAGAGTAGGGCATTTGGATGGTGTCTTTTGGTGTTTCTACTGTTTGTGTAAAATATCCATATGAATGATAAACAATAATGGTGATAGGACACACACCTGTCTAACACCTGATATTACTTAAAATCACATTATAAGTCCTGCATGTGTTCTAACTGCACTTTCACTATTTTTATATATGGCTCTAACACAGTCTAATAATGTTCCTTTCATTCCATACATTTCACGAATACTCCAAAGTAGTACTCTATTTATTCAGTCAAAAACTCTCTCTTGATCTATAAAACAATATTCATTTGGTTTTTGAGTACTATGATCGCAGTCTAACCTCCGATTACGTTCCTTTCCCATTATCTACGTATTTTGTGGTTAATTGATGTAAATATTACATCAATAAATAATCAATAATTAATTGAAATATTCATTTTTAGGGTTAGTTATGTTTAACTTGAGAAAATATTAGTTTAATAACCTGGCACGGCAGGCAAACAACGATTCTGATACATAATACTGGAGACAGAGAGCCGTGGAGAGCCATGATCTCCTACGCCAGCCGGCATGGCACCTGATAATATCAGAACTGATCTTCAAGCCTTATTTTAGCGTATAGACTTATAAATGATAGCCCAACGTTTACAAATGATAGCGTAAATCAAAGGTTCTTAGCTTTTTAAGATAGCGAGCACCGCACAAATGTAATTGTTAGTTTTCGCGAGCCCTTTTTTTTTAACTCGCATGGCACCAGCATATGTACTTATGAGAGATCCAAGATGCTTGCAAGTGTCTGGTGTAAATGACATAAATTCAAATGTAAATTTCTTTAACTCTTTCATGACATAATTATTTCCGAGGTTTGGATGTAATTAATTTTGGGCTAAATTTTTGCACTACAACATGATTTAGGCACACGCTTCCTGAAGACAAATATTAGCTGTGGAAGGTCATATAAGGTATCAAAAGAAAGATAATTGAATGTGGAATCCACAATATAAAACTATAGGAATTTTAAGAATAAAATACAAAAATTACACTACAAACAGGGGTGCTAGATGAACATAATATTTTGGGCAGGCACACGAATTTTGTTCTGCTGACCTTCAATTTTACTTATCTTTAAATGCTGCTATCCAATCTTACTAAAGTAGATGCCTTGACTGTCCATTTCCTGATCATAATTAGCTTATTGGAAGTAAATCTATCAACGTCCTAGTGTTTTATGCCATTTTGTGCGTTTCATGTCAAATTTCAGAACTGAACAAAATATTGTGAAAATTAACATTCCCATTCAAATAAAATATTTCAAAGTATTGAATTTACAAAGCTGAACTTTATTCCACTCAATATTATCATTAGACCTAACTCTATTTTCTGTATAACGTAGTGCAAGAATATCATTGCTGTTTCACTATGCCTATCTGAATTTTCAGAAGCAATAGAAGTGGGAATAGTTTTATAATATTTTAGCTGTTATTTCTCCCTTACCAATAAGTCTATTTATTTTCCGATTTTCAACAAGTCGGTAATCTCCACTGTCAAAATCACTGTTGTTTTCCGACACATCACTTGAAATAATATCTCCATTTATAAAACTCTCAAAGAATAATAAAGCCCGATTTTGTTAAATCTTTGAGCTCTCTTACTAGTGGAAGATTTTTTGCTAATTTCAGAAAAACTGAACCTACCTCGTTCAAATTTTAATTTAAAATAAATATTTAACATGCGTCTAATCACACAATACAACGAGGGTTTCGTTTCATTAGCCAGATTTCTAAAGTTGAAATAGATATATAACTTAATACTAATTTATTTACGATTCAAAAAACGAAACAAATTTAGATGGCATTTCTGCAAGAACGAATAATCAAGCATACGTCCGCAAATGATGTATATCCGCAACGATTTATCGTTTTTTTCGGGGAGGGGGGTTGGGCAGAATTAATAGTTAAGTCTTAGGAATGGTGCTCAGCATAACATTGTTATACTGCCCACATTGTTTTTTTCATTCTGGTGTACCATGTCTTGACAGATGACGTTTATTGATAGTACTCTTCTCTTTTCATTATGTCTTGTGTTTTATTCTTTATAAATGTTTATGAAAATGTCGATTTTGTGTATTTCTAGTTATTTAAGTTAACACCATCATCCTCAGGTGTGACTGTCTAAAACTAATGATTGATAATTGTCTTTAAAAGTCTACAGAAATGTTAAATGACAGGTGACAAGTCTCCATATAAATTATAGTAGTAAATCTATGAATAAAATATTATGAGCAATTTTTATTTTTAGACAATATAACATTGATAACAGCGTTATAAATAAATTCTTTTGTCAATAGCGTTTATATTTTTTTAATATTAATTTACGAAAGAGTACATTCTAAAGGCTCTTCTAAGATATCAGACACTGGTTTATTAGAATTTAGCAGTTACTTGAACTACTTACTAAAATTAAATAATGCAAACTATTATCGATTTTCAAAACCGTATGCACTCGCGTAAAACACACACACGAATACACGCGCATATAAAGACACCATATTCATTTGTCACAAATCCTGTTGCTGAAGATTTGTGGTTACTGAATTAGATTACATATGTTTCCTATCTCTGTTTCTCTTCCCAGCAATATAATGCCATTTAATGACATTGGGTCAAAGGGCATGAGCCCATGGACCGCTGGATCAGCAACCAACCAACCATCTCTGTGTCTGAGTGCTTGTGCGCAATATAATTTTGGCAGATACAAGTAAATAATGGTAGAGATGAGAAGCCTAAAAAAATAATGTATTGAAAATATTATTAAAGTGACGTAATAACAAAATACACACCCAGAAACATAATTCTTGGAATGTACGTTCCATCAGGACTTAGCTCAGCGCTTCTCGGAAATTCATCTTCCTGAAATAAACAGATGTAATGGTTGTTTCAAAGAAATACAAACCTCCAATTTTTAATATTAAAATCATTGATGAAAAAATAAATCAAGTGGATAAATCAAGTTTCTTGGCATCATTTTAACATCCGATGACCAATGCTCCAATAAGATAAAATCAGGATAGCAGAGGTCAAATCAGATTGTCCATAAACAAGAAACAGTTTACGTAATTACGAACAATCAATGCATATGCAAATTTGAGTGTTAGGATGATATATCAAACCAATTCTTATTGATGTGAAGCATGGGATGTAGACAAAAGCGTTCAATGTGATCCGGAGGAGACTAAGATATGGTTTTTGAGAAAAAATATGAACATTCCGTGGACATTCAAGAAAACGAATGTGGAAGCCCTCAGAGAAGCTGAAGTAAAAAGACACAGATTATAGCAAAAAATTGAAGCAGACGGTCAAGATTTTTATGGAATGGATGAGAAGAGAAAAATTTAATATTTAGTAACCACTGGAAAGATCAAGGGAGTAGTGACAGAATGACAAAGTGAGAAATTGCTAGATAGGTTGTCACTGTGGCTCGAGAAAATGTCACCAACTGAACTTATTAACAAAACAAGAGAGAAAATTGTGGAAAAACATGATCGCCTGCGCCACTTGACATTTTACTTGATTGAGTGAAATATAATTTTTGTTTAAAGCTGGAAATTTAAAAACTTACAAAAATAGGACCTGGCGACTTCATTAAGGTGCGCAAATGTTCCGTTATAAATAAAGTAAAGCGTATATATTTCATAAAGAACATGCGTATTTCCAGTGGCAGTATATGGTTGTGAGGCATGGGCTTAAATAAAACAATAGCAAAGAGAATTGCTGCTTTCGAAATGAGATGCTACAGAAGAATTTTACTTATATCATGGACAGCTAAAAAGACAAATCAAGAAGTGTTAAGATCAATAAATGTTGAAGAAGGCCCCTTAACAACATTTTAACAAGAAAGCTGTGTTTTTTGGTCATGTAAACAGACATAAAAGCATGGAAAGATTAATAGTAAAAGGCAGAGTCAGCGGCAACAGGAGAAGAGGGCGCCCAATGGTGCAGTGATATATCAGACTGCTTAAGCATGTCTCTAGCTATGGCAGGTCAATTCGCCCAGAATCTCAGTGTTCATAGAATCCACAAGAAAGACCACGTTCTAAAAAGAATATGTCACATGATGATATTTCATAATGTGCCAATAAACATATCTGACGAAATAATATTTTGCCTTTATATGCTATAGAACAGCGAAGTCGGATGTGTCGGACAATTGGTGCAAATAAAATGGCAATAGAACGCATTTCTGCTCTCTGGAATATATCCTATTGGAAAACTTGTAGGACCATTGTCCTGCTACAAGAGAAATCCGGTGGGAGTTTGAGTCTTCAGAGGTAGTCGGTCTGGCAAGATAATACTGAGTTGAGGCAAAAGATCTGAGACAGCCACGCTGAGAAGACAATGGACATGGCATTGGAGACAGAACGAATCCCCCCCCCCCACACACATACAAATATGCTCTCGACGCCATTAATTTCTGATACACACGCCATGAATGTTGTACCAGGCCATCCCCACAAATCATAAATCACAGTCTCCGCATTGAATGTTATCTGTATGGACCTCTTGCTTGCTTTGGTTGTGATTCTGATAGACTATCTTGCCTATCTCACGTTATTTCCTTTTCATTTAGTATCTACCAACCTACATCGTGTTCACCATCCCTCAAGTTTGCCTTCAAGAAAGGTCTTCAGATGCAGCTGGTTTGGCCAGATGATGATGATTTGAGGCAAAAGCTCTGGGTAGTCACTTTGGCCCCGAGAAGACAGTGTGCATAGCATTGGGGTTATAATCGACAATCTAGCATGGCCACATAACTAACCAGAAGAAGAAGGCCCACCTTATCCAATAGTACATCTTTGCACATAGTATGTCCCTTTATCTAACACTTTCAACACTCCTAATACTGATGATGATGAAGTAATCCCTTCAACTCTGAACAGGCATATCTTAGAGCACATAGTCTTTCTAACCATAGATACTAACCATGCCCTGTAAATCTTTGCCTCTATTTCACTGTCCCCTGATCACATTTACCGTCTCTTTCTGCTGGACGTCTGATCCCTTTACATCTCCATACCACACTCATAGAGTTACAAGGCTGTGAAGTTCTTACTCGACCAGCATCCTCACCCCTCTGTGTCTACTTCTACCCTTATCCGTCTTGCAGAACTCGTGCTTACTCTCAATTCCTTCGAGTTCGATGGGAACTTCTTTGACCACATCAGTGTGGTCGCCATAGGCACCAAGATGGGGGTCCAGCTGTGCCTGTTTGTTCATGGGCCACTTTGAGCACCAGGTATGGAAATCCTATGGGGGCCCTTCCCATCTGTGTTACATAGGTATATCGATGATGGGATTGGCATCACTGACATCTATAAGGCTGACCTGACACGGTTCATATAATTAAATAACAATTTTCACCCGGCCATAAAGTATACATCGGAGATCTCCACCTCCTATGTGAACTTTCTTGACATATCCATCACTATTCAACCCATCTTAGAACATCGGCACACTACAAACCGACCGATGCTCATAGCGTTCTTCTATACACCTCTTCTTATCATTCTGCCTGTCGTGATTCCCTTCCATTCTCCCAACTTCTTAGACTCTTGTGCAGTTGTGAGGACGGCTTCCTCGAGAAGGCCTACGAGATGGTTGCTTTCTTCCGCTGTCACCTGTACACTGAAAGTGTCCTCAGGTCTGCCCTTCTTGGAGTGTGCAGTCTCTCCCGTCAGGACACCCCCTCGGCCACTCGGAAGTCTTCCTCTTCTGACAGGGTCAAGGTTGTTCTCACTTTCCAACCCCATAGCGCTGCCGTTCGTCATGTCCTTATTCGTCACCTTCCCCTTCTCCAGTCTGACCCCGAGACGCGGAAAGTGTTCTGTGACCCCCTCTTGTTGCTTACAGACGTGACAAAAACCTCAGGGATCTACTGGTCCGGAGTCACCTCCAGCCTGAAGATTCCTAATCATTTTGGCACCATCAAATGCAAACGCAGCAAATGCTATACTTTTGCCTATGTCACCCAGATATGGTCTGTCAAATTCACTAAATACACCTTCACCATTGAGGAGAGCTTCACATGTGTGTCCCGTAACGTCATCTATGTCATCATATGCAAGCGTTGCGCCATAGCATATGTAGAAGAAACTTGAAGGAGGCTCGCAGACCGATTTTGCAAACATCTGTATGGCATAAAAAACCATTTGGGTTTGCCTGTTGACGTTCACTTCAAAGGCAGAAGCCATCGGAGCGCCCAGGACATTCAGGTTAGGGCCATTAAGTCGTGCTTCTCTGACGACCGGACCCATCTGGCGCTTGAGAACCGGTACATTTACCAATATGTCACTCTTAAGCCCGACGGCATTAATGAGCGCCTGTCTAATGTATGACTCTAGTCAATCCATAGTTTCTTTGATTCGTGTGACATGTTTGTGGTCATTTTTGTATTTTAATTGTCCGGTGTCATTTCATCTCTTCCGGTCAATCTATATTACACATACCAATGTGACCGTCGATGTCATTACTGTTCGTTTTCTGTTATGTTTTAATTTTATTTCAATTGTTGTCTTGATGAAGGTCTATTGGTCGAAACATCGATTTGTGTGTGTGTTATTATGTGTGTCTCTAGTTATTAGCAAAACTTTATTACCATATTTCTGGATCTACCTGTTGGATTTCAGTTTTGCGCAGTAAGTACATATTATCGACATTGTTTTTCTGTTGTTTGGGAGGGGAGATTGGGTTACAGTTTGAATGTAAGCATGCCTGCTCTCATTTTCGTGATCGTTTGACAGCATCGGGCTATGAATTGACGTTACAATGAAAGTTAATAGATAAGCCCACCTACTCATACCTATACCTGCCCATTTACCTTTCCAAGCAAGAAACTGAGAATTAGACACAATAACTGACTATTCTGGCAAATGGTGTCGTAGGTAATGGTCTCAAATGTCATTTTAGAAAAAAAATTGTTGTCATACATTTCATTATGATATTTCTCATTGTTACGCAAAGATGTGTGAATATAATGACGCACAAGACAGAAAATAACATGCTTTAAAGCCGTCAAACATGCACTATAAAACTGTATAAACATCCAAAAAATATTTGTAACACTTACTTCTACACTGATCATGACAAAATCTGAAGAAAGTTGCTCTATCTCCCTACTGTTCGCAAATCTTGGTCTAAGAGCTGAAAATGTGAATATTAATATAACGTAGCACTTCAATAGGTAAGCATTTTTGTTTAAACTAAGAAAGACCTCTTATAGCACAAATAACAAATAGTGCTGGTAGACATATTTTCCTAACTCACTGAACACACATTTATAATTCACTTTTTCTAGCGTCTTCCCGTGTAGTCCTATACGAAACATTAATCTCTTCCTCTTATCACCGTCAAACCATACCTGCGTTTCTGTGTAAAGTATGCTGTCTTTTGTCCTCATAAAGGCATTTTAGTCAAAAATGTCTACTATCACTGTACCGTGCTAACATGTTCTGTTTTTAAATATTAATAACTCTTTTTTCATATTTCTGTTCATTTCGTTAATTTATCCTGAATTACTTTAGCCCTAGATTTTCATGATATAGTTTTTCCCTACGATTGTGCTTTATCTCTTGATCCCCATACTGGCAGTTGGTCTAATTTACTCTGTACACTATTAGTAACATCAGATCTAACTTGGTCTATGTTCTAAGAAAATTTCGTCAGCCTATGTGAAAACCCAACCTAACCTTGGAGTTTGCAATTGTGCAATGTCTATGGCGTACATATTGAAAAGCAGAGGATACAATGTGGCAAACCGGATGTTATTGTACTGAGTTCCAGGATCTGCACCTCGATGCAACGTTTATATACATGAGCATGCTACATGTCAAATGGAACCAAGGTGCTTACGAAGTTATCATAATATTGGAGATGTGCTCAGGTTCGGGTAACTGTTTTTTGTTTTAACTCCTTAATGGTGTATTCTAGCTCTCCTTTTATAAATTTTAGAAACTGATTTAAGAGCGATAAAAGTTTGAGAATTTAAAACACTCCCTAAAACACTGAGAATTTATCCTTTACAAGTTTGCTCCTTTCCTTCGATTTATTTTATGTCTTGTGAGCTGATAGTTATGTCTCCTGTTTTCTCAAACTGTTCCGCTAGGACTTTTGCTGTTGCATAAATTTCTGTTTTAGTTCCATTATATGTCTCCATATGTCTAAGAAAAGCAGCAAACAGAACAAGAGGAGTTCATGTAAGGAATTAAGAGATTTCAAGAATTGTTGGAACAACACCTGTCGTCAAGTATATTGATAATCCAAGACTGAAATAGTTCGCAGACTTAATGAGAATTAACCTTTATTGACCAGCGGCAAGAGCATGCGACATAAAATAGAAACAGCAAGATACAGAGAAAGACCAAGAAGAAGGTGGATTGAAGGAGTTATCACATTCTGAGATGTTACAATATTATTGCATATCTAAAGCTCAACTGTGTCATAGCCCAATAACCCAAAAAATGATTTTCATTTAATCCTGCGACGCCTTACAGAAAAAGCAAAGAATAGACAATAGATAGATCTCCAGAACAATTGATGGTGTTCTACTTTCTTCCTGATTTATAAGTTTTGCAATTTTGCAAAATGTTTTCTTTGTCAAAAGAGAGTTTGTGTTTTCATATCAACTTCTCCTGGCTATTGTTAGATATTATTTTCTAAACAGTGCTTTGGCTGCTTTAAGAGACATTTTTTTTACCACACTGGGATAGATTTCCAGAAATATCTGGCAACAGTTGATCTTGAAAGTGGCAAAATAGTTATTTCAGTTGGGTTAATGATTTAATATTTAACCTCTGGGAACGGAATCTTTTTCAGCTTGGAGAATTTCCTGTTGGTATCATTCATAAGATGTGTTTACACAGTTTGTTTTATATTTCATTAAACGTCAGTTAAGGTAGGATGTTCTTCTCTTGGCAATTTCTGTGTATCCAACCATAGACTGATATCTTCTTTGTCTGCTTTATGGCTCTTGCTAAGTTGGTATAGACGATTTTCTCATAGTTTATTTTTAGTTTCCATATTTGACAGTACTCATGTAGTATTACATTTCCATTTAGTTTTTTGGCTGCACTTTCGACATTTTCATGGCTCTGCTATATTGCTATATTGTTATGTCATCAGCATAGAGGGCTTTTTCAGCTTTGATATGTTTGGCAAGGTCATTAATGTAAATATGAAAGAGGGTGCTACTCAAAGCAGAACTCTGTGGTAAGCCTTCCTGTAGAACTTCTTTAGGTGATATTGCCTCATTTATCTGTGTCTGAATTGTTCCGTCAATGAGGACGTATTTTATCCAGTTATATAGCTTTCCATTAATTCTCATCTCAATCATCTTTATCAATAGAACTTTTCTCCATACTCGATCATAAGCCTGTTGTAAGTCAAAGAAGATGGCTACAGTGTGTTTATTTTCCTGGAATTCTTCATGGATTTTCTGTGTCAACCTGAATAATTGGTCTTCTGTGCAATGTTTTGACTGAAGCCAGCCTTTTCATGGCAGATGGTGTTTGAGCTCTCGGGGAATCAGTAAAGTCGTACTTTAACCATTATTTCTGCCAATTTCCCAATACATGTTAGGGGTATGGGGCTATAGCTTTTTGGTTCATCTGGAGGTTTGTTACTTTTCAGGATGCGAAAGATGTGAGTATTTCTCCAGTGTTTAGACAGTTTTCCATTTATCCGGGTCAAACTTATTAGTTTAAGAAGTACTCCTTTCCCTGATGTGCCCATGTGTGTTAGCATTTCATTATAAATTTTATCTGGTCCAGGAGACTTTCTTGACTTTAGTTTCTTCAGCCATTGTTGGAGTTCCTGCATACCGAAGTCATCTTCAAATATGGATGAGCTAGAATTTTGGACTTTTTCTTGCTGTTTCAGTAGGTACAGACGCTTCTTGTCATACTCGGACAGCTTCCCTACGTTGTTCACACTGGTAAAAAAGTGGTTAAAGTGTTCTGCCTTTTTCTGATCTGTGGTGATTGTTCTGTTTCCATCTATCACAGGTTTATCGTTTCTTCTTCTTTTTTCAGACAAATTGTTGATCAGCACCCAAGCATTTCTACCATTTTCCCTTATATCTAAATTTGTACATGTTTTTGTCCATTTATCATGTTTGGCCTTATTCACTATTAGATTTACTTTAGCACGTTTTATTGAATTTGTACTCCTTGTGAAGTGCAATGTCAAGGGCTTCTCTTGCTTTTTTTCTCTCAAGGATTCCAACTTGCATTTCTTTGTTGTAGAATGACTTGTAAGATTGCCTACTGTCCCTTGGGATGCTTTGCGATGCTGAATTGAGAACAGTTTTTGTCACCTCAGCAGTAAATGTTTCTATGTCATTGCTTTTGATATTACATAGCAGGAAGTTATATCAGATGAACAAATAGTCAAGTCAGGTCGACTGAGGGATGGATGGTTCCTGTGCAAAAGTGTTGGTACAGACTTTGCATCTTTAAGGACTGAAAGGTTTGTTGTTTCGCAGAGCTCCTCTATATATCGTCCTGTCTTATTGTGGTTCTGATAACCCCAATGGGGTGAGTGGCCATTAAAGTCACCAGCTAGTATCGCTTTGAGAAACTGTGTTGTATGGATTTCCGGTAAATTGCGTTATCTGAGGTGGGTTGTATATGTTGCAAATTGTATATTTTCCTCCAGTGTGCCATATGGTCACCTTCTGCATGCCTATGGGATTGTCTGTTCGCTGTGTGACATGTCCCTGGATTATAAGTAATTATAAGCGATGGCTGTCATTCCTGATATAAGTAATTATGCCACGGCAGTTGGTGCACTTACAGGCGTAGCTGGTATATTCTGACAGATATGGGTTAGTGTCATTGTGTATAGTCTCCTGTAAAAGAGCTACATGTATCTTTTGAGTGTGTAATAAATTAGCAAGCTCTAGTTTTTTGTTTCTTATACCACAGATATTCAGTTGTAGAATGTTAAGCGAAGACTTTGTTTTATGATAATCTTGGCTCTACTGGTTCTCCCTCCAAGATTTTCTGGGGTTAATGTTTTTGCGCTTGTGTAGATGTTGTTGCTGTGTTATGTTTTGTGCATGTCTGTGTTTGTGTTGTTGTTTTGAATGCGTTTCAGTAGTTAATTTCTAAGCCAGAGCATCCTGGTTACCCACTGCCTGTCGCGGACCTTGATAACCGAGGCGACGTCCGATCTCGTTTGTAAATACTATCTGTTGTACTGGCATTATATTGCTGGGAAGTCTGGATTTTCGGCCCACCCTGGACAAGAGCCAGAGAACAACTATCACACCACCAGGAAGGTAGGTTTCAACCTATGCACTGCCCCAAGCCACTGTAACCAAGATAGGGTTCACTGTGCTCATGCCCCGCCACCAGTTGACTACTGGTTATGCCGAGCTTCTCTATTGATTCAGGTATGCAACCAAATGGATTCAAGTCAAAAGGATTGTCATGTCCTGAGTCACTGTGAACATATGATGGGCCGGGCCTCAACTATAGGAAAAAAAACAGTGCTATCAGTTTCCTCCTCCCCAGTGCTGCGCAGTAAATCTCTGGCTCCTTCCCAACCACAGAGTTTTTAACATTTAAAAAAAATATTTATATATAACACGTTTTTTACATATAAAATAATTTTGAAAATATTGCAATAATTGTATAGATGACGGGCCATGAAGATTCTGTAAGAAGATAGCCTCAAGATAACAGCATGTCATCTACTAAGGTTTTTCTGTTGCATGGGTGGTTTGTCTAGTGGGCCATTAATGAGACCCAAAAGCGATTAGCTCTTGCTTACTTTCTATGTGCAATGTTGTGGTTTAACTAGTTTTATTTGTATACATTTATGTCTTGAGTTTTTTGCAATGTCTGAAAAATATGTCTCCTTCTCAGAGGGGTTAATTGTCAAATAATATATACCATGTTCTAGTTTCCTAAGTAAGTGAGGGTTAGGAGGGAGAGAGGGTTTGGACTTTCTATTCCTCATTAACTATGAGGATCAAGCCTTAAGAATGTCAGAATGGAAAAATTTGGGCTGTGGTTACTTGCTATTTATACACACAAACTACGTGATCGACTTAGCCACACCCTGAACAGAGTGTACGATGACGCGTGCCATGAGAATGCCGAGAATTTACTTCATTGCTACGGTATAAATGCTGAAGACTGCACTAGTCTAGTCAACTAGAACTATAAAGCTAGGCTCTCATGAACAAAAACCTATAGCAGCTGAACTTTTTTTTACACTATCCAGTTGTGGCAAAGCAAAATGATGCAGTATTCAACATTGTCATTTTCACTTTATGATGCAATTTTCTCTTGACACCAGGATATAAATAATTCTGATGTGTTAATTTCGGATAGCTGCAAAAAAATCGACCAACAGTATTTTCTATGCTAGAATTAACTTAGTGGTACAGTGTAAAGTACTTATAAATTTTGAACTTCCTTTTCACATTAGATATATAATAAAATATCTAGTGCACATTTAAAATCATAGTTTTTGTTCTTATAAGCCTACTAATTTGTTATGGCGATGACTGCATGATTAGTGTATTTTCTTATGAATAGCACAATCAAAACTGCAATAGCGATCGTCGATCTATAGCTGTGTTCTGTGTAAATGATTGCAACGGCTTCCGGGTCGACCCAGCCTTGAGTACCGGATTAATCCGGGAATTAAAGACTGCAAGGGAGAGGAAATGACTACGGCCCTTATTTAGCAGAGCCACTGAAATGTGAGATCGCTTACATCTCACAACCTTACAGCATTATGGTTTTATGTTATTACTGTACTTTAAGATATATTCTTTTGCTCGCGAGGAGCAGTTTAATAATTAAATACACCAGAATAACCTGCTTGCAAAAATTCTTTAACTTTGCGTGGAGGAAGCATGAAATAGTTTTGAAATTGGGATTGATATTCTACTCCAAGACAGAACAATATATAATGAAAATGTACACAGATTGCATATTTAAATTCATATAATGCAATTTAAAAAAATAATAATTTAGTTGTTGTATAAAATATGTCATTGTTGGCGTCATATTTATTTTGTAAACTTCCCTCTTTCTCCGTCAAACAGTTTCAGACAAATTTGTTGTTGTAATATATAGAGCTACTACTTAGCTTGCTTCTAATATATTTAAAGCTACTAAAAGTATTTCTTTCATGATGAAGCATACATAGGCCTATGTTTTACCTTTACAAGCTCGACACCATGGCTTATGAAACACAATCATGGCTGGTCTTTTTCTGAAATATGAATAACCATTATAGGATTATAGTTATTATACGTTGCGCTAATTTTTGATCGCACATAATTTATATTTAATTTGATTTAAAAATACAATACATTTAGAGGAGCGGATGTACAAGTAGGCCAAAGATGCAAAAAGAAGACATTGTATTAGAAATGAAATTGTTGTTATATAAGTGTTTCTCAGTCTGTATACGCGCAATACGTGCACACACTGTTTGCATATATCTAATGTATCTAGGTAAAAAGTGATACCTATAATTATGTCATTTAAAACGGGGGGGGGGGGTGTTAATCCTTGTTCCTTAGGAAAATGTACACAAGCTATTTTAGGAGTGCTTTGGAATACGGTAGTAGATCATGGGGAACAGCAGTAAGAAGCAATCTTCAAAAGGTCAAAAAATGTACAACATTTAGGAATGTGGTTGATTGATGACAGGTACCATAAGATTTTGGCACCCAATAATAGCAATGATGAGTTTGGTTTGCGTAAATTCCAAGAAAAAATATATGCCACAAATGAAATATACACATTGGGAAAGTGCATATAGGCCTACTGAACATGGAAACAAGACTGGAAACACAATAACAGTGCACGGGAAAATACCACAGAGAAAAACAAAAGTGATACTAATGGGGTGGGGGGGGGGCATGGTAAAAGACTAAGGGAAATGATGTTGTTGGATGTTCGGTCCATGGGGTCGATCACACCGAGACTGTATATGAAGCTACCTCAACGAGCGATGGCTGTTGTGTTGGTCTGTTATTGCTGTGTTGTTTCTGTTGGTCGACTGTTTCCTCATCCAGTGGCTCAATCTTGCATTTATTGCGAGCATACTGCCTTGTGCTATTGTGTGTGTCTCGCGATAAGCTGGCAAAGTTAGGTGAGGCAGGCTATTTTAAGGGGAACTTTTTCTAGCTCATTCCCCGCGCTATAGTGGTGAGCAGAGATATTATGGATTGAGCTGCTCAGTCGATCGGAGGCTGCCGAATCCCATATATGCCTTTAGTTTGAACATGAAGCGATATTTTGCCCTGATCTGCATGTGTGCATGATTGTGTAAGGATATTGTCAACAACTCTACTATGAACAAATTGACAACTTTTTCCAGATAATTATGGTAGGTGATGCTGAAATTTTGAGAATAGTTGAAGATGTATACGATCATTAAAAGATGGAAAGATACCAGGAATAGATATTTCTGCAGAACTTCTGAAACGTGGGGGCGTAGAAACAATAAATGTTATGAGAACACTTTGCCAGATGGGAAACAAAAAAGTGGCCTACATAATGGACACAGCCGCTGTTTGTATCACTGTCAAAGAAAGGGAATTTTAAATTGTGAAAAAACTATATAGAACTATTAGTTTTATCACTTAATCAAAAGAATTGATGTTAAGGATATTGTTAAACATATTGAAACAAAGATCAGAAAAAACACTAGTTGAAGAATAAGCTGGTTTCCATAAAAGCAGAAGTTCTATAGAAAACATTTTCAACATCAGAATTATAAAGAAGCACATACAAAATCAGCATGAAATCTATCATAACTTTATCAATTGTATTTAGGGAATTGGATCGAGTATGGCACGAAGGTTTATGGAACATTATGATATATTTTAATTTTGACATAAATATAATAGAAATCATTGAAGCACTGTACAAAGTAGCAACTAGTGCTGTTTTAATTAATGGCGACATTGAAGCCTTTACCAAAACAATTGCAGACATTCAACAATGATGCATATTATCACCAGTATTATTTTATATATTCTTGGAATACATCTTGCAAGAGACACTGCAGCACTGTAGAGTTTTGAAACAAAAATTTTAATTAGTGGCTGCTATCTATGCAACTAGCAATTTGCAGATGATATAGATCTTATGGCTGGGGGTGAGAAAAAAACTTCTAAATTTGAAAAAAACAACAACTTGTAAAACGTTTGTTATGAAATAAACATAGAGAAAAAAACAAAATAATAGCAAACAAAGACGATAACACGACTTCTGTTAACATCTGAGTAAATGGACAGAAACTAGAAGTTGATACCTTTAAATAATTATGATCTTAAGAGCAGCGATGGAAGAATTTATACAGAAATAAAGATTATACTTGAAATAGCCTCTGTTGCAATGTCCAGATTAAATATAATTTGGAAAAGCAAAATATGTACATCAGTGAAGATAAACCTATATAAATCGCTAATACCCATTCTTTTGTATGGATGTTAGAGTTGGACAGTTACAGCAGAAATGGAGAGCAATACAGGGTTTAGAAAACAAATGTTACAGACGAATATTGCCCATCCATTATACAGAACATAAAGCCAACACGTACATATGAAACAAAACACTCTTGCAGGTAAACAAGATCATCTCATGGCAGTGGTGAGGCAAACTGTGTTCCCTACACTCTCTGTTTGAGTGTAATGACGGGCATGACTGCATCTTGAAAGACTGTAGAAATAGGTATTCATTCGCTTCATTTTGAATTCTCCACGGCCTCTCAGTCTGAGTGTAACTGGCGGTGATAGTGGTGCCCGCATATTCAATGACAGGAAGGACAAGAGCTTCATATAAGATTACGAGCTATGATTGTTTGCTGTCAGCCACTGCCATTACTATCAAAGCTGAAAGTCCTTTGCTGCCCTTTGTAATAACATGATCAACGTGTTCCCGGAAACACAGACTACGATCAAATTGCACTCCCAGGTATTGTAAGGATGAGGTCCTGATTACATTGTACACTCATCTCCACCTTCGGTTTACGTCTACGTCGACGTAAAGCTGAGTGGTCGTCGTTTATTTCTATATCAACCATTATATCAGTTGAAATACCATGAGAGAAATTACCTATGAGGATATCGGCCAGTGCACGAAGCTCCGTAGCACAGCCAAGCATCAACGTGTCATGTTAAATTTACATTACATTACAATACAATATACAAATACAATACATTACAATATGCTCAACTTACTGTTCTCTGGCTAAACGCTGACCTTCCTTCAATGTCATCCAATGAATATTTTTTCCCCAACCTGTAATGCAAAAACCATTAAATTTGGCTGTTTGCTCAAATAGAACGAGAGCATTATAATTATCACATTTATCAAGTTATCCAAGGCCACAGAATCATTACACAATTCACACCTATATAATATTTGTATGCATACTCTTTAATCAAAATTAGGACATGAGTAGTCTACCTCTAATACAATTATATTTAAAAATAATTTTGATCATATTATTTCTGAGTACATATTATGCATTATAAAATATCAAGAATTGAAGTGGGCATTTAAGATGTTACTATATTGTAAGCGAGATCACACATTCAACGAAGCAAATTGTGACATGAAATGAAATATATTGTAACCAATGATAAAAGGAAGAGCAACTTAGAATACAAATACCAAAAAGGGGGAAGCAATAAAATAAGATATTCGAAGTGAGATATCAGGTCTAAAGTAGAATTAGTGAAAGTGTAGCTAAATTTTAGGAGAGTTGTTATACCTGGGTTGTCCACGTCAACCATCTAAAGTTGTTATACTGCCATGGTCATGGAGGATCAGAGGCAACAAAAGTGCAGACTCATTGTCAGGATATTTATATTAGGTATGTTGATTATCCTCTTCGCACACTGGACACGTCCACACGTGCTCAGATCTCCGCTTCAGTAAACCTCTCATGATATAACGGCTGATGGTTCCAGTTCTCTGTTGGTTCGCTGCTATTTTTGAAATCTTTGTCAGGTGTTCTCTACGGGCAACACCAATCATTACTCCCGATTCCACATTCTCAATATTGACTCATGCTCATTCATCTCAAAATCCTCTGATAGTGAGGACTCAGTAAGAGCAATGAGTACTCGATCCATACAAACTCGGTTCATAGGCTGACCATCTGTTGTGGTGGCGAGGATAGCTAATTAATCGGCCCGTTCGTTTCCCTCCACGACCGCGTGTCTGGGGATAAAAATAAGCGTGAGTTTTCGTAGTGATGCCCGCACCTTAGCTCTCTCTAATGACTCCACCCATACCATACGTACATTATCTGTTTTGACTTTCTGAATAATGTTCATTGAGTCACTTAGTATGCACGCATGGGGATAAGCTTGCGATTCAAGCCAGTTAAGTGCCTGTGTTACGGCAAATACATACATTATAAGACTGCTTGTTGTTGCGGTAAAGGTACCTCTGGCTTCGTGTACTGTTCTTCCTTTTGATCTGGCAGTAAATGCTCATACGCATCGTTGATGTCGAATGACCCATCCGTCCGTGTAAATCATATCTGTGTAATCGGCATGCTCGCAGATGATGCCTTGACTTCAGCAACCACGTTCACTGGGCTGCGTTCCCTGCATTCTCTATTGAGTGTAATGACGGTCTTGACTTCATCTTCAGCGTTAATTCTCAAACTTCTGCTGGATCTTACTTGTAGCAGAGTCATGGTCTTACTAGATTTCCAACAGGATGTAGTACAGAGAATGGAAATTCATTGTGTCGCAGTTTTATTTGCGCCAATGGCCCGACACATCCTTCTTCGGCGGAACTGTCTTGACTGACTCTTGAAAGACCATTTTAATAGGTATCCATTATTCATAAGGAATTATGTCTTCTGTGGCGCAGATCCGGTTAACGGTATCCTCGGCACGACCCATCCACGATTTACCTCTCTTGAGCCTGCTTCCCTTCACACGAGAGAGTTCACTGTGTAGTGGGTGGTCTATGGCAGAACTCACTCTAAGGTATGACAGTGAATGCTGTGGTTGATGGCACAATACTCAGAAGAGAAAGGGCCGATATAAATGGGCAGTCGTTGATTTACTACGAAATGTAGAAGGTAATGCTGAAGGAGATAACATACACATTCTAATAATTACAGAAATGAAGATGTTCTTTAATAACTTTCTTTATGTATTTTATGTACATATATAAAATTCTCTAAGAATATTATATAATATATATATATATATATATATATATATATATATATATATATATATATATATATATATATATATATATATATATAACTTTTAAGAGTGCTAGACATATCTGAAAACAGCAGTTAATTTTTTTTAAACATTAACATTTGTTTTAATTATGCCAATTAGCCGCCATTTTAAATATTAATTAGTTGTACATGCATCTGAGAATCACAACAATGTGATGTTTGTCCATCACTAGTGATGATGACCATTTGTTACATCCACTTTTGAAAATTCAATTTTAGTTATGTCCTTGATTATGAGTTCGTAGATGGCTAATGAGCCCTATTCGAACTGTAAATGTCCTTGGACAGTTCGCACATGGAATGACGACAGTAGACGGATCTTGGTCTATCCGTGACTTTCTAGCTGCTCTCCGCTATTGAGTTGCTGCATTTTCCTCTTTTCACAAGATGATGCGCTCTTTTTTATTGTAGAACGCCATGTAGATCTATTTTGTGCAAGTTCTTCCCATGTATCGTGGTCTATTTCAAAGGCTTTTAGTGAGTTCTTTAACGTGTCTTTGAAGCGCTTCTTTTAGACACGTTAAAGAACTCACTAAAAGCCTTTGAAATATGAGTCTTGTCTTTGCGAATACAAAAATATATAGTTTCTGTGGTATTTTATTATGTTTAATAGATATATAACTTATTTTAATTATAATTAAGCTAATTAGCCATCATTTTGAATATCAATTAGCTGTGTGTCACTGAAAATTCCAGCAATGTGATCTACAGATGCATCTTGTCTTTGTGAACACAAAAATATATAGTTTGTGTGTTGTTTTGTGGAAAATAACAAATATAATTCAGTAATTAATATCAACTCAGCTCTATTAAGTCTTATTTGTGGTCCACATGTTCAACTTATATTTTGCTGTATGTTTCATGTATTATTTTGATGCCAAATGAATTCTAAAGAAATTCATAACTTTTTTTTCAGGATAGGGCACACTTGGTTGGGGTACCACTGAATTGAAATTTCCAAGGGTTATTTAAATATAGTATTGTTAATGATGTAGCACTATTTTGAAAATGTGCCCAATTACCGACTTCTCAAATGTGTGTCTACGTAAGTACTATTGTTTCAAAACAAGAGCGTTTGGCAATCTCTAGTATAGGTCACCGTTATGACCTTTGTTCTACTTTAGAGGTATTACCTAACCTTTGCAGTGTTAGATAAGTTGCGTATGGTTATAGATTTTTGGGCGGGGGGGGGGGGGGTTAAAAGGATTATAATTAGTTTATAGATTTTGGGGGGACGGGGAGACGGATTAGAGTTAGTGTTTAGAATTAATAATTAATTCTCTAAAAATTCTCGTCTAAGGCGTGAATCAAATTTACTAAAGATTTTGAATCTACACTTTATTATCTCAACCGTATTGGTTACATATTTAATTATCTCAACTGTGTTGTTTACATATTTAATTCTCTCAGCAGTGATGGTTACATATTTAATTATCTCAACAGTGATGGTTACATATTTAATTATCTCAACAGTTATGGTTGCATATTTAATTATCTCAACTGTGTTGGTTACATATTTAATTATCTCAACTGTGTTGTTTACATATTTAATTATCTCAGCAGTGATGGTTACATATTTAATTATCTCAACTGTGTTGGTTACATATTTAATTATCTCAACTGTGTTGGTTACATATTTAATTATCTCAGAAGTGATGGTTACATATTTAATTATCTCAACAGTGATGGTTACATATTTAATTATCTCAACAGTTATGGTTGCATATTTTATTATCTCAACTGTGTTGGTTACATATTTAATTATCCCAGCAGTGATGGTTACATATTTAATTATCTCAACAGTGATGGTTACATATTTAATTATCTCAACAGTGATGTTACATATTTAATTATCTCAACTGTGTTGGTTACATATTTAATTATCTCAACAGTGATGGTTACATATTTAATTATCTCAACTGTGTTGGTTACATATTTAATTATCTCAGAAGTGATGGTTACATATTTAATTATCTCAACTGTGTTGTTTACATATTTAATTATCTCAGCAGTCATGGTTACATATTTAATTATCTCAACTGTGTTGGTTACATATTTAATTATCTCAACTGTGTTGGTTACATATTTAATTATCTCAGAAGTGATGTTTACATATTTAATTATCTCAGCAGTGATGTTTACATATTTAATTATCTCAACAGTGTTGGTTATATATTTAATTATCTCAGCAGTGATGTTTACATATTTAATTATCTCAACAGTGTTGGTTATATATTTAATTATCTCAACAGTGATGTTTACATATTTAATTATCTCAACAGTGATGTTTACATATTTTATTATCTCAACAGTGTTGGTTAGATATGTGCTTATCTCAACAGTGGTGTTGGTGCACTAATATATTTGCTTATCTTAACTGTTATGGTTAAATATTTTATTATATCAACTGTGTTGATTACATATTTCTTAGGCCTATTCCAACAGTGTTGGTGACATATTTACTTATTTCAACAGTGTTGGTGACATATTTACTTATTTCAACCGTGTTGATTATGTATTGTTTATCTATATACAATAGCGGGAATATTCATGGAGTTCGTTTCTGGAATAAAAAAAAGGTGTATCCCGCAGGGAATGCTGAATAAGGTGAATGTTTGGTTTTATTCACATTGTTGCATGTTAGCTAATTAAAAATGTAAACAGTGTGCTATTTATAGTACAGTGGAGACTTATTCTAGACTTCTACCAACCGTTTTAGTTCTAAGCGTTGTGTATGTTTATGTACTCACTTTTCACATTATCTACTGCTGCAGACACGCTGCTGAACATCGCAGATGCGGCAAGCGAGAGAAGCGATGCCATTAAGATTTTGCCGTTAAAACAGCGTTTTTCGACGTCTTAAGAATATTCACTCTTCAAAGAGCAAGACTTATTGCAAATAAATACTGAAACTCCTTGACTTCAACAGGAAATATGATATTTTAACATTTCTAAGCACCACTCCTGTGTTTGATGGCTGACGCAATTTAAGAACATTGTTGCCGTGTGACGGACCGTAGGTAATTAACACGTCACAAATAGCAATATTGACAAATGATGCGCTCTTCCATTGAGATTAACAGAAGAACAAATGTGAGATTCAAATCGTTCACGTAAATGACAAATGACAATGGCCTATATAGGCCTAAGATTGCGACGAATACAAATATTGTCAGTGAATTGAAATAGAAAAGGGAGACATTTTACAGTTGCGTGCAGATAAATTGGTGAATGTAGACACTTCTAATAGAAGATGCATCAATGTTGCATTTACGGAATGTAGACACTACTAATTAGAGCAGTCATGGATACCCTACGAGAAGATCAGGAGGAAGTCGAATGAGACAATGTATATATTCAGAGAATGGTAGAAATGGGAGTGACTAGAGGTGATGGGTGAAAGTGCTCCTCCTTCGGAAAGATCAGAAGAACGCGTAATCAACAATTGACTGGGACACTGAGCTTATACACTTTTAGATAGCTGACGGAACGGCAAGCAGAGCATATATGGGAATGCCCCCCCCCCCCAGTGCTGTGAGGCTTGTTCTTAATGAAGAATAAATACACTACTTAATCCCACTACCCAAACCTGGCAAGAGTCATGCAAAGATACAGGGTTTCAGGCTCATAACCATGAAGACAGAATACGATCGGTAAGGTGTTAGAAAAGATTCTTTCCTGGAAATTGTCCTTACACCCAGCGCCGGATTTAGACTTTATAAGGCCCCAAACTATTTGAGATAGGGGGGCCCTTTGTAAGTCCAGATATTATATGGCAGTGCCATATTGGCCCTAAGCTATAGCTTGTTTAGTTTATATGTAAATTCTGCATTGCTTACACCTAGAGAGTAATAACAGACTACCAACAACGTTGAGAGGCTATCGTCCAGGTAAGCAGCTTGGCACAACGTCGTCGTATTTGCGTAAGATCAAGACGTGTTCGAAAGGTTTAACGCACGAACGGAGGCGTATGCGGCTGCAATAGACCTGGAAGATGCTTACACCAGAGTGCCCTTAAATATCTTTATGAACATGATGTTGTAACTCCAAGTAAGTAATTGTATTATCAAGTGGATTACTTCGGCACTTTTTCAGAGACAGGTGGTTCTTTAGTGAAAAGGGGGGGGGGTGTCATTCGGCACCAACAGTCATTAGCCCGGGGCTATCACAAGGGTCACCTCTGTCCCCAGTATTTTTTAATGTGTATACTGTCCAAATTGCGAGCTGTCAGATTGAAGGACCGGGGAGAAATTTGTCCTTTGCTGATGACATCTTGGTATATAAGCTCCAGAGATGGAGAAACGAGCGCCACGAATTTGCAAACGGAGTTTGATCGTATAGGGTAGTGGTGCAGTAATTCTGAATTTTTGTTTAATCCGCAAAAGGCATCGATACATGGTCTTCTCTGAATAATAACATAGTTAACACGTCCACTCCGTCGGTTACCTTGAGCGGGGATGTCCGCGAGAGAAACGGCACCATGAAGTACTTGGGGGTTATGTTGGACCGAAGTCTGAGGTTCAAATATCATGTTGGCCACAGCATTGTAAAGACTTATAAAGGTCTTGCAGCGATGAAAGTTACAGTTACTGCTCAATGTGAACAGAGGCTGCTATTTCCGCTGTATTCGGGATTGGTGGCGGTGGTGGTAGAGTATGCGCTGGCGATTCTGACACTGAGTGAGACTCAAACAGAAAGATTGAATAGAATCCAGAATGAGGTAATGCGAATGATACTGGGGTGTACTAGAGATACATCGGCACGGGCTATGCGATACTTGCTTGATTGCCCAACTGCAGAACAAAGAATGCAATTGTGCAGTTCACGGGTTTACCTACAAATCACCGCTCCTAAAGGGCACCCTCTACACCCTGAAATTCTCAAAGGGAAAGGCAATCGACTAAAGAGATGAAAGACGTGGATGGGGCGCGCAAAGGACATTATACAAAGTGTGTGCAGGTTGGCAGGTCTGCTACCTGACACGGAATGGAGTCGGGTGGTCTTGAAGTGTCCGACAGTCTTCAAAATAATAACAACACTCAATAGAGAATGCAAGGAATAGTGTCCGACAGTTGTGGAATCTGATGTGCAAGCTCTGAATCGGGAGAATTCCAGGGAAAGTGATATGATTATATATAGAGATGGGTCGGTTGTGAGACACATCAGGAGTGTCTGTGCCTTCACGGCTTAAAGGTGAGGAAAGACCATCAGAGAGCAATGTGGTGCGTTCGTTCAAACGACAAGCAACATGACAATGGAGATTTTGGCAGTAACTTATCTATCTATTCGCTAAACCCTTTGTTGACTTTCAGCGTCAGGGGTGGAACAGTTTTCTGGAGATGACCCTCGTGTGTGCTGAGTATATTGTGTAGTTTGTCGCCTCTTTTATTTCAGTGGTCCATCGTTTTCGTGGTCGACCTCTAGGTCTGCCTTCACTGTATATGTATATCTTAGCTTGATGTGGTATGCTGTCTAATAGTAGTCTGCTGATGTGTGAAAACCATTTGATCTGTTGTATCTTAATATATTCCAAGATTGGGATGGTGCGGTTCTTTGTCTAATGTCCTCATTCCTCACTCGGTATCTTAGCGATATTTCTAGGATTCTGCGTAAGCACGCTATTTCAGATATCACAAGTTTGCGTTTGTCTTGTACTGTCGTTGTCTATGTTTAGCATTGGTAGTACAGCGTTGATATAATAATCGTTTTCGTTAATGTTAGTTTGGTGTTTAAACCTACATTTTTGTTTCTGAAGACTGGTGTCATTTGCCCTTGGGCTTGATATGCTTTACTACATCTATTGTGTATTTCTTTTCTGCTCTTTATGTCTGTTGTTATATTGCTTCCTAGGAATGTGAATTATATCACTTGTTCAAGTATGTTGTTTCCAATATATATATATATATATATATATATATATATATATATATATATATATTAATGTTACTTTTTTTTCTTCCTATCTTCATTAATTCGGTTTTTTCTATATTTATCTCCTTGTTAATGGTTTGGCATGTTTGATATAATATGTCTATTTACTCAAGCATGCAGTAACCAAAGCTTTGAAATGGGTGTGCTCGCAAACTGCGCCACATGTTTGTGTACTCAGTGACTTGATGAGCGTGATTGTGGAAGTGGAAGCGAGGTGCATTCAGAAACAGTGGCTGGATGATGTAAAGAATTCATGTGTGCGGAAAGAGACTTTTATTTTTATGCCTGGATATGCGGGAGTCCGGGATAATGAGATGGCAAATATTTTGGCCGCACATGTGTCTACCATGACAGTTGATGGAGCGATGGATCGGACAGACATTTTAAACTCCTAATGTCTGTCGAGACATTACGAGAAGGCGCACGAACAAATGACTGTACAAGTGACAATGACTCTTGTTCCATGACAACAATAAGGAAGCTTGGTCTGAAATGGAGTGTCGCTAGAAAGGAGCGATTTCGTGGGCAAGGGAGAATTATGCTCAATCAACGGGGTACTAGGACAGTCAGTCAAAGTGGAATGAAGGATACACTCAAGGAGAGATCTGAGCACGTATGGATTTGTCCTGAGTGCAATGACGATACCGAACGGTTGACTAACTAGACACTACTATAGATATATGATAATCAATAGAAGGTAGTACTGCTAGTAGAACATAATTGAAAATAATACTCACGTGGAAGACAGGTAATGGAGTCCTTCTTGATGACGACTAACACACTATCACTGACGGATGTTTACATGAATAAATATGGTATATAAAACAAAACAAACCACAGAATATAATCATACAAATGACAATTCACAGGACAAAATCGACGTTTCGGACCAATATGCCTTTTTCAAGATACGCACATAACATACAAACATAAAAATACCACAAGTAGAAATGAATGCACTACAACAAGCATGTCCGAGTGAAATATGGTAGTTAGATACCGGAAGGATACGAACAGGAAGTACACAAAGACCATAATACAGGTGGAACGAGAGTAACAAAACGATAACGTAAATGGCGGCACAAAATGAATAAAAACAACAACGACCAATACGATCGAGAACTAAGCAAAAGAGTGGTCGGAATCGAGTCCAAATGGCTTTATTGTACCCAACTCGAAAATGAGACGATTTTCTAGAGCGTACCTAGATCTATCATCGGTGGTGCAGGATCTGATGGCTGATGACACCACGGTTGCCATCGACGTTGAAGTGATTAGCCACAAGAGTGGGTGTTCTGTGTTTAATAGCATGCAGGAGGATACAGAAGCGGTCGCTCAGTCTAAGGTCAGTTTCACCGATATATTGCTTACCACAGCGTTTACATATGATCATGTAAATAACATTACGGGATTCACATGTAAAGGCCTCATCGATGGAGAAACTGGCCTTGGGAAATGATATGGAGCGCATTTGAACCACATAAGCAGATGTGTAGCAACGACCGCGTGTGCAACGAACGGTACCAAAATGGTCAGGTGCAGAGGACCTGAGGTGGCTGTGAACCAAGATATCCTTCAGATTTTTGTCGCGCCTATAGGCCACCAGAGGTAAGTTGTGGAAAGCGTCAACGGTGGAAGAATCAGACTGGAGAAGGGAATAATGTTTAAGCAGGATGCGACGGACAGTCGAGTTATGGGGATGGAAGGTAAGAACCAGTTTAACCCTATCAGAGGAGGAGGAGGAAGAACCCTGGGAATTGTTCAAGGTATCAAGGCGAGATAGCTGGCGTACACGGAGCCAAGCCAATGAAAGAATGTTGTCAGGGAAAGAATTTATGCGGAAGAACTCGATCATCTCAGATGATTTGTCGAGAAAATCGTTGTCATCGCTACATAAGCGACGAAGGCGAAGAAGCCGTGAGTAAGGTAGAGAGTTGCGACAGGCGGGAGGATGAGAAGAAGTGTAGAGCAGAAAGCCATGTGCATCAGTAGGTTTATAGTAGACTGATGTGCTGAGGTAAGGGGGATGAATAGTGACAATGATGTCCAGGAAATGGACAGAGATGGTGGAAATGGTAAATGTGAATTTAATAGCGGGGTTGAAATTGTTGATGAAGTTGATGAAGCGAGACAGTTCTGCTTCTGTCATGTCAGTAATACTTATTGATTATCATTTTATATCCACTGCAACCACTCGTCTCGTACTTACTTTTATGTTTTAGTATTTAGTTTAGCTTCATTTTCATATATATCTTCCACTATCATGCATTCGCTGCAGCACTTCTTTAACAGTATTAGGCACTACACCATTGTTTGCTTCAGCCTTCTACCGCATGACATCCTTCATACAGCCACTGAGTTCGTCTATGTTATGTTCAAGAAAACCAAATTCTTTTGTCACCGCCATTTTCTTGTCACGTGTGGTTGTCGTCACATTATACCTAAAGGTTTTACCTGTTACTTTCACCCGTCTGCGGGTTTCTTATATCAGCGAGAGCAGCGGTTACTCCAACTCCTTGACGATAAATGCGCGTTTCAACGCATGCGCATTATATCTTCCAACCATACTCATCTCTTATCTAACTTAGAAACTTCTAAAGTCTTACTAGTTCAGTTTACAGTCCCTTACTAACAACAACATTCTACTCTACTCCCTCATTCGGGGTATTATCCACGTTCTCAATGGACAGTTGTACCAGTTTATGTGCAATCATCACCAGAATAAACTTAATTCCATCCACTCCACATCTCACGTTGTTTTCCCCCATTTTTGTCATACTGCGGCAGCTAATTTACCTCTGCCTTGCCTTAATACCACTAATACCCGAGTGTTTTGCATTCTCCCTGACCTGAGTCTCTCTGACAGTGAAATTTCTGTCCTCAACAAGGGCCTCAAGTTTGTCCCTCTCCGTCCTGCATATGATCAATATTCGCTTCTTCAGGATATCCACCGTTACCATCGTCGTCTTCGGCTGCATTATCACTTCTTTGGCAAAGAGTCATCTGCAATGATGATTTGTTCTGTCGATATGAACAGAAGAAATATTCTTAGACTCCTAAACCGGGTGCATCTGAGGCTCTTGATCTTTATATCAAGAACACCCTCCATGACATCCAATCACTTCATCACAGCCGCATCAAACGCTCCTTGGCGAATCTTCGCCGCCTGGATGATATTGTCATCAAACCAGCAGATACGGGTGGGGCCGTTGTGTGGCGCAAGGACCTTTACCTCCAGGAGGGCTACCAACAACTCTCTAACCCTTCTTTCTACACTGCTCGCTCATCATACTCGACGGTATCTAACCAGAAGGTGGTCAGCAACACTGTGAACACCCTCATCCGTGACAACCACCTTTCCACCACTGCCAAGGCTCTTTGCATCGATAAAAGCTGTTTAGGCTGACCCGTCTTCTATATGCTGCCCAAAATACAGAAGGTATTGAATCCTGGCAGACCTATTGTCTCAGCTTGTTCTTGTCCTACTGAGCGCATCTCTGACTTCATCGACAGTATTTTGCAGCCCAGAGGAACTGCCTTCATTCTTGAAAGACACCAAGCATGCCATGACCATTTTTTCTGCTGTGCATTTGTCTTCTGACCTTACCTATCGTCTGTTCTTGCTTGATGTTTGCTCTCTGTACACTTCTATACCACATGCCGATGGTCTCAGGGCGTTGCAGTTCTTTCTGGACAAGAGTCCACATCCTTCTGTATCTACTCCCACCCTTATCCGCAATGCTGAACTGGTGCTCACACTCAACTTTTTTGAATTCGATGAACATTTTTTCGATAAGATCAGTGGTGTGGCCATGGGCAGCAAGTTGGGACCTAGCTATGCCTGTCTTTTCATGGGACATCTTGAACATCTAGTTTGGTCTACCTACGATGGCCCATTCCCATCTCTTTTCCACAGATACATTGATGATGGGATAGGTATTACTGACATGACAGAAGCAGAACTGTCTCGCTTCAACTTCATCAACAATTTAAACCCTGCTATTAAATTCCCAACTACCATTTCCACCACCTCTGTCCATTTCCTGGACATCATTGTCACTATTCATCCCCCTTACCTCAGCACATCCGTCTACTATAAACCTACTGATGCACATGGCTTTCTGCTCTACTTTTCTTCTCATCCTCCCGCCTGTCGCAACTCTCTACCCTACTCACAGCTTCTTCGCCTTCGTCGCTTATGTAGCGATGATACGATTTTCTCGACCAATCCTCTGAGATGATCGAGTTCTTCCGCATAAATTCCTTCCCTGACAACATTCTTTCATTGGCTTGGCTCCGTGTACGCCAGCTATCTCGCCTTGATACCTTGAACAATTCCCAGGGTTCTTCCTCCTCCTCTGATAGGGTTAAACTGGTTCTTACCTTCCATCCCCATAACTCAACTGTCCGTCGCATCCTGCTTAAACATTATTCCCTTCTCCAATCTGATTCTGACACCCGTGACGCTTTCCACAACTTACCTCTGGCGGCCTATAGGCGCGACAAAAATCTGAAGGACATCTTGGTTCACAGCCACCTCAGGTCCTCTGCACCTGACCATTTTGGTACCGTTCGTTGCACACGCGGTCGTTGCTACACATGTCCTTATGTGGTTCAGATGCGCTCCATCTCATTTCCATCGATGAGGCCTTTACATGTGAATCCCGTAATGTTATTTACGTGATCATATGTAAACGCTGTGGTAAGCAATATATCGGTGAAACTGACCTTAGACTGAGCGACCGCTTCTGTAACCATTTGCATGCTATTAAACACAGAACACCCACTCTTGTGGCTAATCACTTCAACGTCGATGGCCACCGTGGTGTCCTTGACATTCAGGCCACAGCCATCAGATCCTGCACCACCGATGATAGATCTAGGTACGCCCTAGAAAATCGTCTCATTTTCGAGTTGAGTACCATCAAGCCATATGGACTCAATTCTAACCACTCTTTTTCTCGGTCGTATTGGTCGTTGTTGTTTTTATTCATTTTGTGCCGCCATTTACGTCATCGTTTTGTTCCTCTCGTTCCACCTGTATTATCGTCTTTGTGTACTTCCTGTTCGTATCCTTCCGGTATCTAACTACCATATTTCACTTGGACAAGCTTGTTGTAGTGCATTCATTTCTACTTGTGGTAATTTTATGTTTGTATGTTATGTGCGTATCTTGAAAAAGGCATTTTGGTCCGAAACGTCGAATTTAACCTGTGTATAGTCATTTGTATGATTATATTCTGTGTTTTGTTTTGTTGTATATACCATATTTATTCATGTAAACATCCGTCAGTGATAGTGTGTTAGTCGTCATCAAGTAGGACTCCATTACCTGTCTTTCACGTGAGTATTATATATATATATTATACGATTGTTGAATGTAGACACTAATATAGATGATATATCATGGATTCGATTTTTTAAAGAAATTTCATTGAAAAGACTTTATATCAAACGACATACTAAGAGAGGAGACAAAACAATAATATGTGACAAACATCATCAGAAAACGCCGCTGGACAATCGACCGCATACTTAGAATGAAGGAAGACAGAATTCCACGACATGTGGACACCAGACGGGAAAATGAAAACAGGGAAGACCAAAAACAACGCTCAGAAGAACATTTATGAATAAATTAAAATAAACAGGTATAAATGCACAAGACCTGCAATCTTTGACAACTGACCGACATCATGGAAAAATATGACATCCGCCCTATGTGCCAAACTTGGCAAAACTTGCATATTGTCATGAGAAACACCGTCAAATGCATTTGTAATATCAATGAAATGGTCGTGTAACAGATCATAGATCACGTTAGTGCTGAATATATTATATAATTAATGTTATCATGTTAAATATTTGTGCTGCGGTGCTTCATTTTGATCGGAAGCTTTAGGCCCTATTCTTTTAAGGAGTATTTTTAGCATCACTTTTCTCCGGTACTTTTATATAAGGATAATGGATTTGCCCTTACTAGATTTTGCCCTAGGGCAAATGACACCAATTTTCAGAAACAAAAATGTATATTTAAACACCAACATAACACTATTCAAAACGATTATTATGCTAACGCTGTGCTACCAATTCCAAACATGGACAACGACAGCACAAGGCAAACGTAAACTAGTGACATCTGAATTGGCATGCTTACGCAGAATCCTAGAAATATCGCTAAGAGAAACAGTGAGAAATGAGGACATTAGACAAAGAATCGGCACCGCCTCAATCTTGGAGATTATATTAAGAGTCAACAGATCAAATGGTTTGCACACATCAACAAAATATACTCAATACACACGAGGGCCATCTATAGAGAACTCTTCTACCCTGACGCTGAAAGGCAATAAGGATTTAGCGAATAGATAGATAGATGATGGATGGATGGATAGACAGACAGACAGACAGACAGATAGACAGATAGATAGATAGATAGATAGATAGATAGATAGATATATAGATAGATAGATAGATAGATAGATAGATAGATAGATAGATAGATAGATAGATAGATAGATAGATAGATAGATAGATAGATAGATAGATAGATAGATAGATAGATAGATAGATAGATAGATAGATAGATAGATAGATAGATAGATAGATAGATAGATAGATAGATAGATAGATAGATAGATAGATAGATAGATAGATAGATAGATAGATAGATAGATAGATAGATAGATAGATAGATAGATAGATAGATAGATAGATAGATAGATAGATAGATAGATAGATAGATAGATAGATAGATAGATAGATAGATAGATAGATAGATAGATAGATAGATAGATAGATAGATAGATAGATAGATAGATAGATAGATAGATAGATAGATAGATAGATAGATAGATAGATAGATAGATAGATAGATAGATAGATAGATAGATAGATAGAATGGTTTGTAATTCTTACACACTTTCACATTTTTTTTCTTGGGAATGGAAATTATTAGTGATTGTGTCCAAACAGGGGACAGTTGTTCTGTACTCCTTATATTCTGGCAAATTGTGGTAATAGTATTTACCACAGCAAGCTACACAGAAACCACTACACAGAAACATTGAAGGAAGACCTAGAGGCTGACCACGAAACGATGGACCACAGAAATAAAAGAGGTGACAAATTCCACAATATACTCAGCACACACGAGGGCCATCTCCAGAAAACTCTTCTACCTCTGACACTGAAATGCAACAAAGTGTTTAACGAATAGACAGATAGATAGATATATAGATAGATATATAGACAGAGAGATAGATAAATAGTAAGTAAGTTACTACATTCATTCCACCACATTTCAAGAGTTCTGTTGAAATTATCTACACCAAAGGTGATTTTCCTATTTTCCTATTTTCCTCTTTTCCATGTTCGTATGACCTCTTGATCTTAACCTACAGACCAAGCTGAAAGTTTACAGAGCAGTGGTACTTCCAGTGCTGCTTTACGCTAGTGAAACATGGACTGTGTATAGACGTCATGTGAAAAAACTCAATCATTTTCATACAAATTGTCTCAGAAAAGTTATAAACATCAGATGGCAAGACAAGATTCCAGATACCACTGTCCTTGATAGAGCTGGTATCCCAAGCATTGACACGATCCTGATGCAGACACAGATTCGTTGGGCAGGTCATTTGGTGCGTATGCCAGACCATCGTCTGCCAAAGATACTTCTCTATGGTGAGCTAGAGAAGGGTATACGATCTCAAGGTGGCCAAAGGAAGCGCTACAAGGACTCGTTAAAGGACTCACTGAAAGCCTTTGAAATAGACCACGATACATGGGAAGAACTTGCACAAAATAGATCTACATGGCGTTCTAAAATAAAAAAGAGCGCATCATCTTGTGAAAAGAAGAGAAATGCAGCAGCTCAACAGCGGAGAGCAGCTAGAAAGTCACGGATAGACCAAGATCCGTCTACAGTCGTTATTCCATGTCCAAACTGTCCAAGGACATTTACAGCTCGAATAGGGCTTATTAGCCATCTACGAACTCATAATCAAGGACATAACTAAAATTGAATTTTCAAAAGTGGATGTAACAAATGGTCATCATCACTTGTGATGGACGAACAACATGACCTCTTGACCTCTTTTATTTCATTTGCAAGAATTTCTGCATTTCCTATTTATTTTTTGTCATGTTCAAAATTCTCTAATATAGTATGCCAACATGTTTCCTTGTTAAAAATAATATTTCAGGGAATTGTCGATGGTGGAAGAAACAGAGAATGCAAAATAAAATCATGAACAAACAACATCAAGAACTGGACAAGACAAGATTTTTCCTTACTCGTCCACTGGAAGATAGAAATCGTTCGAGGGCTCTGCGTGTGGATGCAACATTAGATGGTTGCATATTTGGTTTCATATGTGGTATCTTTACGACTCCAATGGGTTACTGGTTTATCGATGGATAGAATATAATCGGGATCACGCTTGCAGTTATAGATCACTACAGCTCCGTACAAAGCTCTCTAAATCTTTTGGCTCCATACGTTATTTTAGTGAGCATCTTTCCACGTGTATCTTCTGTAGTAAATATCTTTGGTCTTTTTGGTTTTGTTATATTTCTTAGAGTTTCATATGCTACCTTACTTTTTATATGTTTAAATCAAGCATTGATTATTTCACATTGTTTCTCTAGCCATGCTTCTTTTGCTTGTTTCATTTTCTTCTGTTTGTGTTTATTTTGATAAATTACACTGCCATTTCAGGGGTCTCTTTCTAAACATTCTTCATTTTCCTTCGTTCATCACACAATTTCAGAATGACATCTGTTACCCAAGATGTCTGTGTTATTCTTCTTGTACTTAATGATTCTTTTGCTATTTCAAATAAAGCTTCTTTCATGTGAGTTAACATCATTCGTCTACAAGGTTTAGAACTGCAAATGTTCTTCCAACTGCTGCCTCAAATACATCTGCTAGTTCTGGGTCTTTCAATTTTTCTAGATTAAATCTTAAATGTGTGCATTCGTTTTGATTATGATTCTTTTTACATTAAATTTTGATCGTCATTAGCACCATAACATGGTCACTAACGGTGTAGCTCCTGAAAAAGTTATTGCTTTTGCTTTGTTTATGCTGAACTTGAATTTTTTTGGGTGTAAGCGTGAAATCAATTTTCTTGTGTATGTCTGCTTTTGGAGCAACACGCTGTTGTTCTTCTGGAAAGCTTGTGTGGAAATAGTGTATGTGCAAGAGTGAGTTAAAATCTTTGTTGGCAAATTTCAAGTCTTAGTTCTGGTTCATTCTATTCTCCCGTACACATTTTTTCCCGAATGTGCTAGCGGCTAGCCCAATGATCATAAGCATTTTCCCCATTTGTGCATTCCAATCACATAGAATGACTCTTTTCGTGGGATATCCTTCTACTGTTTCATAACATACGTCTATTACCTCTTCTTCACAGTCGGAGTAAATAAACTTGAATGATTTAATGTATTTAAGTCTAGCTGCTACAAGTATTGTTATAAGTCTGCTGTTTATAGGTTTGCAACTAATGATAGAGTTAACTTTCTCTATGTGAACAATGAATCCCACTGTGTTGGTGTTTTGATTCGTCTTCGCTATATCATATTTTATGACCGACATCCCTTGTTATTTCACCGAATCCCGTATACCTTATCAAAAAACAGAAATAAGTATAAGTGTTGCCAATATAAGTCAATAAAACGAAATAACTACGAGTTGATTCTTGATTAGGAACTATTATCATAGCATACGGAACATTCCCATAAGTGCTCCGCTCTCCGTTTCAGCAGAGTGTATGCAGACTCAAAGTCCCAGTCAAGTGTGATTACATGATCTTCGGTTCTTTCCAAAAAGAGTACATTTTCTTCCCTCTCCTATAATCACTTCCATTTCTATCATTTCTATTGAACGACGAAACATGCTACCACAATATAGCATGCCACAAATGGCCATGACACATAGACATAACGGTTATAAAGCCAGAGGCAGACCATGTAAAAGATGGATCACAGAAATCAAAGAAGCCACAGGAACAAGCTTACAAACAGCGCACAAGAAGACCATCTCCAGAGAACTCTTCCACCCCTGACGCCGCAAGGCAAACAAGGGACACAGTGTATAGATAGATAGATAGATATATAGACGAAACAGAGTGAAAAATGACGTTTCGAATACAAGTTTTCATCAGGACAACCAGAAACAGCAAGAAATGAATATTACCAACAGGGAATCATAATATAAGAGATGGGCATAGGAGGAGGATAAGAGAGCAAACATGAGAAAGGAAGAAAACGAAGACAAATACGGCAAGAACAGATTATCGAATCTCGAATTGTTGACGTAATTTATGAACATCAACTAATCAGAGGAAGACCAAGATGAAGGTGGAGTGAAGCAGTTACCAACGTTCTGAGACGTCACCATATTACTGCATATCAACGACCAAACACATAGACCGAAAATCGATCCTCGTCAATCCTGCGACGACTAGCAGTATAAGCAGAGTAAAGACAAATAGATAGAACTAATCGCTGCCTAGAAATATAATAAATCACAGTGTCCATCTCTAGCATACATTCATGAAGTAACTTCAGTACTCCTCTTTTCCACTGTTAACCGGCTCTCTCACCCTGGTCTATGGATGCATTAGATGGAAGTCAATAAGCCTGCTTTCTCATTACCGCTTTCGTATGTAGGCCCTATATCAATAAATCTATGTTACCCATGAAGTTGAAATTAGCTAAAGATGCCATAATTCATATTGATACCATCCATTTTAGATGCTTGGAGGAATGGGCTGAGAATTTGGCACACCTGCCTTAATAAATATAGTTACATAGATCCTGGCACGGCAGGGAAAGAACAACGATCTTGATACATAATACTGTGGACAGAGAGCTGTGGAGAGCCATGATCGCCTATGCCACCCTGTATGGCACCTGATGATGATGATAACGATGACACTGATCCATTTTGAAGTGGCTGTAACGACTTCAAACTCCATGAAATTGACCTGTATACTTGTCTTGTCAAAAAATTATCAACAATTAATGAAACGTTCACAGAAGAACTTTCTCATTAACATGCGCATCAAGAAAACTTAATCAACGCTGCAACTTTGTAGGCCTATGCCTAGTTTTAGTATCTGTTATTTTGTGCATTCAGGTGCGGCTGACAGTCACGACAACTTTCACACAGGATTTATGTTAATATTGCGGATATAAATTCTCTGCAAATGCAACCATATGAATAATTAATGCTAATCTTCATAAATTATTGCTGCTACCGATGGCAAGAACTCATTGCTTGTAGAACACACTACCATTTACGGAACAAAAAACCCATTTCATCACCACAGTGGGCTACAATAGCACGTAATAATTGTAAGCAGCACGTATTTGGTGTTTTTTTTGTAAAAATATATTCTCGAATTCTCTTTGCAAGCAGGTGTACACGTATTAAACATTATAATTATAGTTTAACGTATTTTGAGATGATATAATAAATAAATCTTTGGTTTAAAAATTATTAATTCGAATATCTCTAATTAACTTGGTACTTTGGCCGTCACGGACGGGCCCTGTACCATTCTGCCACAGAGTTTGCTATTTCTTCTGATTGCATCTCATAAACAACAGAGAATATCAACGTACACTTCCTTGTTAACCGTTTGGCCTTCAGGAATGAAATCATGGTTAACAAACTATGGGAATAGAAAACCCGTGGAATATAACTTTTCCTTCGTTCTTGTTCACATGAAATTTCTGTGTTCAGGAAGATGCAGGAGATTTCCATTCAGAGAATTGACGTTTTGTCTGAGGATCGTATAAAAAAAACTATCAGGTCTCATCTCTTATGATTATGTTGTTGGAAAAATGGATATCTTTTTATCACCCATATTGATTAAGTCTCCTGCCAGGCTCAGCATCGCTTCTTTCTATTCTGGAAATAATATTTTGGGAACGATGTATTGGTAAACATGGTGCATGTTTAGTTAATTGTGGAGAATACTGTGACAACTTCCAAATGATATTTCAAATTCTGATACTATTTTCTCGAAACTAAGTCTTCTGTCAGCACGAACAACTTTCCGAACACGCTCAATATTTTCAATGCTGATCGAGGTTGACGGTCGTCACTACATGCACCATCATCAACATTAACAGGACCGTCACGTTTGATGACTCTCCTTTTAACTTCTGTTTAGCCCGTGTTGTCGGGCCCGAGAGGAGAAAAAAGAATAGCAAAACTGTTAACCTTCCATGCATCTCGTAAGAGGCAACTAAGGATTCTATGGGATGGAGTTAGCTGCCCCATCCCATATATAGGGCCAGTGACCCAAAGCCATGCTGAAGTCGGATGTGTCAGGCCGAAAGGCGCAGATATCGCAACAATACTGTAAACCATGAGACAACGCATTCTGTTCTCCGGACTACATCCTGCTAATATGCAAGAGTTTGAGAATGAACGCAGTAGACGAAGAAGAAGAAGAAAAGATCAAAGGTAAGATCTTTAGCAGCCAATGAACGATGCCGATGTGAACGAAATGAACTTAAACTGTTGAACTTAAAGGAAGGAGAAGTGACCACACCAATATATACAATAGAAGAAGACCTAGAACCATAAAAAAATTGGTAGCATATCCTTTACAGGACTTAGCTATCAACCCAGCATTTGTTGGCTGTGGTGATTTTCTAGGCAATAAAAATACGTTCAGTAGTTTGCCATTGCTTTCTGAACGGTCCGGATGCACAATTACCTGTGGCGGGGAACGAACTCGGTACCTTGGCTGTCACAGACGTGCTCTGTACCACTTCGTATAGAACCATACATTCTGAAATCTGAAATTGAAGACGCAGTTAAACATGCAATAAACAACAAAGCACCAGGAATCGACGGAATACCTATAGACTAATAAAAATGCTAAGAGCGACAGGTATAAAGTGGCTACACTGACTGTTCAATATGATATGGAAGACACAAAAGACACCACAGGAGTGGAATACAGCGGATATTGTTCCCATCTGGAAGAAAATAGGCAGTAAGAGGGACTGCACTAAGTATAGAGGCATTTCACTCTTAAGCCACGAGGAAAAAATCTTCAGCAAGATACTGAAAAGAAAGAAGCGCCCATATATAGAACCACTGCTCAACAACACACAAATGGGCTTTTGGAAAAATAAAAGCTCTATAGATGCAATATTCACCATCAAACAACTTTCAGAAAGAGCGATAGAACATAGCTAAGACTTATATTTGGCTTTCGTGGACCAAGAGAAGGCTTTTGATGGAGCACACCTATGGGTAACACTACAAACATATGGAGTTCTCCAACATCTGATACGCCTATCTAAGAGCATATACGCCAATAGTCAATGCTCAGTAAGAACAAGCACAGGTACACCTGGTAATTTTCAAATTCACTCGGGTGTGAGACAGGGATGTATACTATCCCCCATATTGTTCATAACATACATAGACCACATCTGCCAAATAACAAAAACAACGGAAGAAAACAAT
The DNA here is from genome assembly GCA_034231615.1 of Meghimatium bilineatum. Lineage (NCBI taxonomy): Eukaryota > Metazoa > Mollusca > Gastropoda > Stylommatophora > Philomycidae > Meghimatium > Meghimatium bilineatum. The sequence continues at coordinate 30,974,462 of CM067316.1, forward strand.
CTGAAGGATAACTTAAACGAACTACTATTTGCAGATGACCAAGCACTAGTTGCAGCATCAGAAGAAGAACTACAAAGACAAATAGATAGATTACATCAAACATGCCATACCTTTAACATGAAGATAAATATAGAAAATACCGAAGTAATGAAGATAGGAAGACAGAAAGAAACACCTATATATATATATTGAAAACAACAGACTTAACCAAGTGACATAATTCACATACCTAGGAAGTAATATAACAAAAGACGGCAAGAGCAGCAAAGAAATACACCATAGATGTAGTAAAGCAAAGCATATCAAGCCCTATGGAAAATGACACCAATCTTCAGAAACAAAAACGTAGATTTAAACGCCAAAATAACACTATGCAAAACGATTATTATGCCAACGCTGTGCTACCAACGCCAAAAATGGACAACGACAGCACAAGACAAACGTAAACTTGTGACAGCTGAAACGGCATGCTTACGCAGAATCCTAGGAATATCGCTAAGAGATAGGGTGAGGAATGAGGACATCCGACAAAAAACCGGCACAACCCCAATCTTAGAATACATCAAGAGACAACAGATCAAATGGTTTCCACACATCAGCAGACTACCACATCAGCATACCACAGCAAGCTATGCTACACAGATACAGCGAAAGCAGACCTAGAGGCGGACCACGAAAACGATGGACCAATGAAATAAAAGAGGCGACAAATTCCACAATATACTCAGCACACAAGAGGGCCGTCCAGAAAACTCTTCTACCCCTGACATTGAAAGGCAAAAAAGGGTTTCAGCGAGACGAACTACAGGGCACCTTCAATGAACACGACAGTGCATTGAATAACGGCACCATTGCTAACAACACAGCTATTCTGGGAGACATTGCCAAGTACTGGCCTCCAGCCAACAGAGACTGTGTGCAATAATCAATGATTGAACAATTTGATACCGTTTTCCATATAATCTTGATTTCCACCTTTTATTATTTGTTTTTTATTCTGTTTCTCATTTTTGTTCAACCTAAAGAAACTTTCATGCATGACCAAAACATAAAATTGTGCTGTAAAATATTTAATGGATATAAAATTTATTTTTGTTTATATTAATTTTATTTTTGTAAATGCTCGACATTGACCGGGCTACCGGATGATAGATTACGCGATAAAGCTAGTGTTTGGAAACAACCTGAAACTTTTGAAAGTTTTTTTTAAAATTTCAACAGAGCAGTGAACCAACATAGAACCGGAACCATCATCCGGTATACCCTGAGAGATTTACTGAAGCAGAGATCAAAGCACCTATGGACTTGCCCGGTGTGTAAGAGGATAATCAACATACCTAATGCCTAAACATGAAGATGGGTATCGGTATAAATTTATAGTCGACCCGCCCACTTTGCACAGGTACTAACTTTTAGCAAAAAAGCCACGTTTCGAAATATCTTATTTCGAAATATTTGATTTCACATTTCACAAAACCTGTAAAAATTTCACCATGTTTTTCGTCATTTATACAGTTGTGTTGGTTAATCGGGATTCATCCTTCAAGTGACGCATTTGATTTTTCCCGTGATTTCATTGGTCACTTTTTGCTTTCAGCCAAAGAAAATCTTAAAAGTCACATGCATCACATCAGAAGGATTAATCACAACGTAGACTGCAAGTCTTGTCATGTCCATGTTGACGAACAAAGGACTATTCACGAAAACAAGTGAAGCGTATCAATCTCCAGCTGACCGGGACCGTAAAATGATTTTCACGCATTTTCCAAGAAAACCACTAGTTTAGTTTTAAGATCAACGGGAATTGAACCAGGTCCATAGCGGCACCTAATCGCCTTGCCACTCGAGTAAACGAATCACGTAGGGGAAAACACGTTTACTTGAATTTATGAACTTCGCTGTGCGAAAAGGGATCACATGGGTATTCTTGGTTGGAGTGTGATTTTTGGATTATACAGTAGACAAAAACATGTTTATATCCTTGGTTAGAGTGTGAGACTAGGTTGCTGCAGAGTAGACAAAAACATTTTCATATCTTTGGTTAGAGTGTGAGACTAGGATGATGCAGAGTAGACAAAAACGTGTTTATATTCTTGGTTAGAGTGTGATATTGGATTATAACAGTAGACAAAAACGTGTTTATGTTCTTGGTTAGAGTGTGATATTGGATTATAACAGTAGACAAAAACGTGTTTATATTCTTGGTTAGAGTGTGATTTTGGATTATACAGTAGACAAAAATGTGTTTATATTCTTAGTTAGAGTGTGATATTGGATTATAACAGTAGACAAAAACGTGTTTATATTCTTGGTTAGAGTGTGATATTGGATTATAACAGTAGACAAAAACGTGTTTATATTCTTGGTTAGAGTGTGATATTGCATTATACAGTAGACAAAAACGTGTTTATATTCTTGGTTAGAGTGTGAGACTAGGTTGCTGCAGAGTAGACAAAAACATTTTGATATTTTTGTCTATAGTGTTAGACTCGGTTGCTATAGAGTAGACAAAAGCATGGTTATAAATATAAGCTTACACAACATAAAAGAGTCAAAGTACAGCAATTAATCAGGCAGTGTACAAATGATTACTGATTTCAACACTCGGAGAAGTTCGTCATCAACTGATGTGAGTAACATCATGTTATGATAGTATAATGATACCCTGAACACAATTATCTGCATTAATCTTTGGTGTGTACTGAACACACTCAGATGTCATTATAGATGTAATTATAGTACTTAGTCTGAGGCTTCTTCTTCGTATGCGTTCATTCTCAAATTCATACTGGTTATCATGATGTAATTCGAAGGAGGACACGTTTTGTGTCATAGTTTACAGCGTGGATTGGATATCTATCTATCGGTGTGACACATTAGACTTCATCATGGCTTTTAGATCACTTTTACCTATGGAACAAGACAGCTGATTTCACCAGTAGGTCTCATTAATCGCTGTTTACGACATGCAAGGCATGGCACAGTGTCTTTCTTTGTTGCCTTCCTGGTCCCGAAACACACAGATGTGATAGTCTAGTCACATTACTGAAACATTTGACCTGCTGTTTTCTGCTGAAGTCTAGTACTGTACTATGTTTGCATGCTTATGTTTCAGAGGATGTTGCTGTCATCTAAACGGCTTGAACACAATGCAAATGTCAGCTTCATGGGAAGAATACGTCAGCATTTTCTGTGGCCAAACACAAACCCTGTCAAGAAAAGCTTAGGAGGCCACGGGATGCACATTTGTGCACCTGATTGTTACTTTGCTAATCCTGTGCAAGTAAGTTTAAAGCAGTAAAGTGTGCTTGCAACGGCTGTGAGCCTATGCTAGGTGTGTATCGCCGAAGATGAAGAAATATGATCACACTAATTACTATTTTATCATAAGTACAGTATATGCTATATTAGATTGCCTGTATAGTTTATTGGATGATTGCGTTCAAATGCTGTGCCGAGATATTCCAGTCAATCAGCAATTATATTGATGAAATAAGTATTATTATGTTGATTTTCGAATATCTTTATTAAAAAAATAATGGGTATAGTTGTTCTGTTATACATCTATCTATGTAACGTGTCCTTTACAGAACATTATCCTCACTGTCTCTCTGTAAGCCTCTTCTTAGTTCTGTGCAATCTGGCCAGCTTCTTCCAATGGCATGTTCAGAGAGTCATCGACATCTTGTGTCTATCGTAGTCTTGATCTGCCTCTTTTTCTCTCCTGGAACTTTTCTCTTCATGATTACTATTTCTAAACTATTGTCTTTGTATATGTCCAGAATATATTACCTTGCATTTTTTGTGTGATAGTTTTGAAGAGCCAGTATTCATCTATGTTCAGGTCTTTGCGGACATCTGCATTGGTTCGTCTTTCTGTCCATGACATTCTTAGAACCTTTCGATAGCACTTCATTTTCGAATGCCGATATTTTCATTTCCATTTAGTTGTCATTGTCCACGTCTGACAACCATATTGTAGTGGAGTAGGCAGACAATTTTTCACGTACTTTTTCATTCTTGTGAGCAACAACGTCCGATCCACACTTATTTGTTTCTCTGTTGACTGAGCCATCTGTATACTGTATATGATTATGTGTTGCGGTTGTGAGTGCATCTGTACATGTTCTTGTAATATCACCTCAGTCCTGGCACCTTTACCTTTCCGCAACGTGTAGATTTTGAGTCACAAGTTTCAGCAAATTAATTGTGTCAATCATCTTTTCCTGTGAGAGGTGTCCATATCATCACAGATCTGTGCCATGGCCCTGAGATGGGCGGGACAGCCCATTTCGCCATGCATTTTCGCCATCCAAGGGCGCTTTTCAATTATGCAAGGCTAACGTTTTTGCCTGATTCTGGACTCTCCGAGGGAATTGCTACGTTATGCATCACGTCACATGTTCAAAGCAGGAAAACCACTTACACCCGTGTTTTGCAACGTGGGGTGCATGCCCCACAGGGGGGCAATTTGATTGTCCAGGGAGAAAACTTGAAGATTCGCTCATCTATAGTTTAAAATGCAACCGCCTACTGTGTCTTTATTGTATAAAAAGAAGGATTGTTAGTATCTCAATATAAAATAAGCGTTCGTTAACTATTTATAAGGCGGAGAAATCGGGGTGAAGGGGGATGTGGTAACATGTCTCAAAACAGATTGCTTCGTATGGAATGTCCCACTAGGTTCGGATGTTGATTTCTCGTTACAGGGGCGATAACTCTAAATGCGTCCGTATGTTTTTGTGGCAATATTTTGGTTATAATAATGATTGAGAAGAGAATTATTATTAATGGAAAACCGTGATACACAATGGTGTGTATGTGTCGTATATGTATATCTCTGTGGTCTCAGTAAATAAGCAATTAAGTACAAAAGCTGGAATTTACAGGAGATGAAAAATAAACTTCATGCTCTCAAATATGCATTATATTCGAATATACAAATATAATTAATATTTATTACACACACCAAAACAACAACAGAGACATCAGCATGTTACCTAGCCTAATAGTAAATAAAAAATACGTTATTGTTACTAAATAGTCACTTAAACAGACTAAGAGTGGTTCCATCACCTCTGTATCTATGTAGTGGCAGGCAGCATAGACGGTGGAACATATCATGCAAGACTACATTACAGTCACTAAACCAGCTACGGGAGAAACACAGTCGCACAGAGATGGATGTCCACAGAAATCTGTATTGAAATAAAAGAGGCCATACGAACACTGAAAGGAGGAAAGTCACCTGGTGTAGATAACATTCCAGCAGAACTGTTGAAATTCGCGGGCATTAATGTAGTAAATATTATGACCAAAATATATGAAGCACAAAACAATGGCCCACTGATTGGACACAATAACTAATAAAACCAATTCCCAAGAAAGGAAATTTGAAAGTGTGTACGAATTACAGAACAATTAGCCTTATAACGCACCCCAGTAAAGTGATGCTCAAAATACTACTTAACAGAATAAAACACAAGACGGAAGAAATAATTGCAGAAGAACAAGCTGGCTTCAGAGCAAACAGAAGCACTGTTGAACAAATATTTAACATCCGAACACTACTCGAAAAACATATTCAGCACCAATTATACCACAACTTCATTGACTTTACAAAAGCCGTTGATCGTGTTTGGCATGATGGTCTGTGACACATACTGAGGCAATTTAATTTTGACACCACAATCATATACATTATTGAAGCGCTGTACAAAAATGTAAATAGTGCTTTCTTGTCAAACAATACAATTGGAGAGTTCTTCAAAACAAATGTGGGAGTTCGACAGGGATGCATAATGTCCCCAGTACTTTTCAACATATACTTAGAGCACAGCATACAAGAGACATTACATGATTACAACACGTCTATATCGATCGGAGGTCGCCCTATTTTCAACTTGCGTTTCGCTGATGATATTGATCTTATAGCTGGATCAGAACAAGCATTGCAAGAGTTAACAGCAAAGTTGGAAAAAGTTACCAGCAAGTGCGTAATGGAAATCAATACAGATAAGAGCAAAATCTTGGTTAACAGCAGAGACACAGAAAACCAGACTAATATCATGATGAATGGGCATACGCTTGAGGTGGTGAATATCTTTAAATACCTCGGATCCAGTATATGCAGCGATGGTAAATGCAAAGCAGAACTAAAAAAGAAGGCTGGAGATGGCTTTACCGTCATTGTCAAGGCTAACGGTGATTTGGAAAAGCAACATCAGTGTTGGAGTGAAAATCAAACTGTATAAGTTACTGGTGCTTTCTGTTGTGCTGTATGGTTGTGAGAGTTAGACACTCACTCCAGACATGGAGAGAAGATTACAGGCTTTCGAGTACAAATACTACAGAAGAATTCTTTGAATTTCCTATAGGGAACATAAGACCAATGTGTACGTAAGAAATAATGTAGAGATGTGTGCAATTCACAAACCATTGCTTTCAATAGTGAAACGACGAAAATTAGCATGGTTCTGACATGTATGCAGGCACTATTCCTTGTCAAAAACAATACTGCAGGGAACTGTCGAGGGTGAAAGAGGAGGGCAAATAAAGGCATGGACAGACAACATCAAGGAATGGACAGGACAAGATATTGCTACACTCATCCGCATCGCTGAGGATAGATTTCGCTCGAGGACTGTGTGCTGAAGCATCCAATGTGGTACCCCTACAACCCTGAAGGGTTACGGGTTTATTGATTGATTGATTGTATGGGAGCACTGAGGAGCTTCTAAATATAGCAGGATTCATTAAGAAAACCGGACTTGCTGTGTATACGTGTAAAACTTCGAACGAGAAGAAGTAATTTTTTGTGTGATTTATTCATTGAAAAAGAAAACTAATAATTAATTTTGATATATTAACATTAAATTAAATTAATTTTAATGCATAGTTTATTTTAGTTTTTTATTTATTTTATATTTATTGTTTTCAGTAGCACATTAAAATGAGTAGTGCAAACACAAAAAAATTTCTTCGATTTTCAGAGGAATACTTAAAATTTGGGTTCATACCGCTGTCCACGATCAAAGGTCACCTTTTTGTCTATTATACCAAAAAACTTGACCAATGAATCAATGAAGAGAAGTCGTCTTGGTGTGCATTTGAAGGCAAAACATAATGCTTATGTTAATTCAGATTTAAATTACTTTCAAACTTTTAAAGAAGAATTAGAAAAAAGAGCAACATAAAGTCTTTGTTGATTGCTTATACTGCAACTGTTAACCGTACTCTTGAGGCTAGTTATGAAATTTCTTTACTCGTTACTAAATCTGGGGAAAATTATACTATAGGAGAGAATTTAATCACACCATTAATGTCAGCATATCTTAAAACAGTTCGGGAAAAAGATGACAAAGACGTGAAAATCATGCCACTCACGAATAATACTGTTAGCAGAAGAATAAATGAAATGAGTGAAGATATTGAATACAACTTGTTGAAATGCTGAAAACAGGAAAATTCTCACTGCAAATGAATGTGAAGTGACTGATACCGCTGCACTTGTTATTGTAGATCATCTGAAAATTCTGTTAATCAATTAATCAAGTGTCATGCCGAATGGCGTAGGCGATCATGTTTCTCTACGACTCTCTGTCTCTTGTGTTGTCAATAAGCTCGGTTGATGAGCGTCTAACGTGCCACAATACAAGTCCATTTAGTAACTTCTCTCTTTGTCGTCACCTATCTCTTCTCCCTTTGATCTTTCCAGTTGTTATTAAGTATTGAAGATGTGTTCTTCTCAGCACATGCCCTAGAAAACATGATTGTCTGCCCCTAATGTTTGATGTGATTGATCATTTTACGCCAGCATCAATGAGAACATCTGCATTAGTTTTCTTAGCTGTCCATGGTATTTTCATCATTCTTCTCAGAAACCACATTTCTGTAGCCTCTAATTCGCTTTGAGTTTTTTTGTTTGTTTACAGTCCATTCTGTCCGCTGATTTAAAAGAAATATTCTGTTTTAAAACAAATTGATTTTCCAACCTGAATGATGCAGCTAATGTTAGTGGATTTGTCTGATGATAAATGCAGTACCAAAAAGAACTCTCAGAAATGCAAAATGATGAGTCAGTTAAAACGTTATTCAATATAAAAGGAGCGATGGCATGGCTTTGTGATGAAAACAAAATTAAATACCCAAATTCAAGCAACTTTGCAAGAGAGCTATTGTTACCGTTTCCATCTTCAAATTGAGCTGATTTGGATTTAGTGCTGTAAATGATTTGTTATTAAAGAAAAGAAATCGACTGGATATCACAGAACGGGGAGACTTGAGACTGAAGCTAACTAAATTAGAGCCCAATATAAAATCTATGCAGCAAGCATTAAGCACAAGGATCTCACCAAATTTAGTACATTCATCTAGACGTGACCTTACATTGAATGTTTTAGTTGTCTATTATAAGTTTTGAAAATTTATTTACTGTTTTTTATTTATCTACTGTCTTTATCTTAATGATTTCCTAATGATTTCTTCCTAAAACCCAATTTTTGTGTCCTGAACAAGTTATAATTAGGCTTTATTTAGGCAATAATTCAATTTTTTATCTAAAAAAAAAATATGTATATGTTACTTGAGGGGGGGGGGGGGCATCAGACTTTTAGGAAGACTTTGGTGGGGCATGGTACAAAAATGATTGGGAAACACTGAATTACACGATGGTATAATAATACGACATGACAATAGGAAGGAGGCACGTGTCGTATTTTTAAAAAACCCAACACAACCACATAAAGCTAAGATATCCATTATAGAAGACAAAAATGGCAACACGATAAATGAAAAGCCACAAATAATTAAAAGATGAACTGAACACTGTAGATAATTATACAGTGTACTACAACTCAAGACTGTGAAATAATTGACTACTTATGTTATTAAAGAGTTTCGGTGATTCTGAAATCTTGAGGGAAGTTGAAGATGCCATACGATCATTAAAAAGTGGAAAGACACAAGGAATAGATAATATCTCTGCAGAACTCCTGAAACATGGGAGCATAGAAACAATAAATTTTATGAGAACATCTTGCCAACGTATATGGGAAACAAAAAAGAAGCCTGCAGAATGGACACAATCACTGCCAAAGAAAGGGAATTGAAAATCGTGCAAAAATTATATAACTGTTAGTCTTATCACTCATTCAAGCAAAGTGAAGTTAAGGATATTGTCAAACAGATTGAAATATATATCAGAAGAAATAATAACTGAAGAACAAACAGACTTGGGTAAAAATAGAAGCTCTATAAAACAAATTTTCTACATCAGAATAATCATTGAGAAGCATCTACAACATCAGCATGAAATCTATCACAGCTCTATCAATTGAGTATGGCAAGAAGGTTTATGGAAGATTATTAGACATTTTAATTTTGACAAAAATATAATGAAAATAATTGAAAAAATATACAAAGTAGCAACAAGTGTTGTTTTAATTAATGGTGATATTGGAGCCTTTTTGAAAATAACTGCATGGGTTTGACAAGAATGCATATTATCACTAATGTTATACAATATTGTTAGAGACACTACATAACCATAAAACAACAATTTCAATTGGTAGTCGCCTTCTGAATAACTTGCATTTTGCAGATCACATTGATCTTATGACTGGTGGTGACAAAGAACTTCAAGAACTTATTTCTAAACTTGAAAAAACTTGTAAAACTGATGGTATGGAAACAAACATTGAGAAAAGCAAAATAATAGCAAACAGAGATGACAACACAACTTCTGCTAACATCGGGGTAAATGGACAGAAACTATATTCTTGATTAGGAACACGCGTTTCAGCACTGGGGGGATTCTCATATAATCCTCTGCTTGCCGTTCCGTCAGCCATCTAAAAGTGTATACGCTCAGTGTCCCAGTAGTTGCTGATTACGCGTTCTTCTGATCTTTACGGAGAGGGAGCACTTTCTCCCATCGTCTCTAGTCACTCCTATTTCTACCATTCTCTGAATATGTACATTATCTCTTTCGGCATCCCTCTTGTCTTCTCGTAGGGTATCCATGACTGCTCTAATCAATTCAATCCTGTCTCTTTTCATCTCGATGCCGTTCACCAAGACGTTACCAACACATCGGCTCTTTCGTTTCCCCTGACCCAATCATGACCTGGACAGTAATTCCATGTAATTTTCTGCGCATTGTTGAGAAGAGTGACCCATTCAGTTCTCATACTCGATGATGTAGTTGACCTCTCAGCTAATTTCTTGCCATTTGGTAGGCCACGAAACCCCAACCACATCCGTTTGTTTCTTGTGTTACTGAGCCGTCTGTGTAAATTATCGTATCGTGTGGCTTCGGGTACTGCAGAATGAGTTCTTGGATTATTCCCTCTGTTATGCTGGCAGCCCAGTCGCGGCACTCTCTTCCCAAATGTATCACAACAATTGTAAATATCTTTATGTGGTCGTGTTTCTCCCCGGTATGTATGCACTTAGAGTGTCAGGAACTATGCCTCTATTTTCCAAATCGAATGTCAGTCTTCTAGCTATTACCCTCTCCAGCACCTTGCCGTAAATATTTTGTAAGGTCACAGTAAGGTGATGATATGATAACTCTTGATGTCGGAGGTGGATATGCCAGGGGGTGAAGGTAGCTGTGTAGCCACTCTTCTGGAAGGACAGAAACTAGAAGTTGATAGCTTTAAATACTTAGGATCTTATATGAGCAGCGATGGAAGCATTAACAAAGCAATAAAGATTAGACTTGAAATAGCCTCAGCTACAGTGTCAAGATTAAATACCATTTGGAAGAGCACAATAAGTGATGGCGCAGTGATTTCCAGTTCTATATACATCAATAATAATACCTATTTTTGTATGGATGTGAGAGTTAGAAGCTACAGCGGAAATGGACAGGTGAATACAGGTTTTTCAAAACAAATGTTACATACGAATATTGCGCATCCATTATACAGAACATAAAAACAACATATACGAGAGAAGCAAAATAAATACTCTTGCAGGACAACAATAACATCTTATGGTAGTGGCGAAGTATCATAAACTTGTGTGGTTTGGCCACATGATGAGGCACGTTTCCCTTTCCAAAACTATTTTATAGGGAACAGTTGAGGTGAGAAGAAGGAGGTAAGAGGAAAGTATGGATTAATACAGTGGAATCTCATTATAAGAACTTGGTCTGGACTGAATAAATATGTATGTAATTGGAGAAATATATACAGTACGAACAGTAAAGGATAAATATAATTGCCGATTTTGAAAAGTGTTGTTATATAGGGAGATATGTTATAAAATGTTACACCATAGAGAGATTTCACTGCAATATTAAAGACTGAACAGGATTAAGATTTTCCACACACTTAAACAAAGAACTGAGAGGCATGGAAAAATTATTTTGTACGTTTCCAAATGACCCCTGAAGGCCAAGGGATAGATTATATATATATATATATATATATATATATATATGGTTCCACATGTCCTAGTTTGACCGGGATTATCCTGTTCGGCACCAGTGTCCCGGTCGGTTTACATTCTTGATTAGGAACAAGCGTCACAGCACTGGGGGCATTCCCATATATGCTCTGCTTGCCGTTCCGTCAGCCATCTAAAAATGTATAAGCTTAGTGTCCCAGTCAGTTGCTGATTGCGCGTTCTTCTGATCTTTCCGGAGACGAGCACAGTTTCCTATCACCTCTAGTCACTCCCATTTCTACCATTCTCTGAATATGTACATTGTCACTGTTTTCATTTTCCCCGGTTTCTATCACAGTTTACTAAACATTAATTGAGTATGCTTTTTCAATATTGTTAAGATATACATAATAGGTAGATGTGTTACCAAAATATAACAACCTAACAACGAGATACAGGAACAGACGATGTTTCGACTAAAACGCCTTCATCAGGACAAACAAACGACTACAATAAAACAAATCTTACATGAAGACAAATAGGGTTATAATAAGGAGGAGAGGAGGACAATAGCAGATAGGTAATGGAGAAAGCAAAGATGTAGCAGCATGACAGGAGAGAAAAAAATATGGGAAGAAGATAGTAGTACGTGGGGAGGGGAAAGTGGACATAAGAAAGTGAGATGGAAAAGATATAATAGCGAATAAATTTAAATTAAAAGTAAATTAAAAATACTTCGCAAGTGGCAACAGAGAGAGAATATTACAGACAAACAATCATAATGTAAGGGAAGAGCAAAATGAGATGGTACGAGAGATCAGATGGGAGAGAGAGAGAGTGAGAAAGAGAGAGGAGAGAGAAAGGGGCCAAAACGGCAGGAACAGACGAGGCAGAGCAAACAGAAGAAGGAGAATATGAAAAGATAATGGTGATGATATATGAGAGTGAAATATTACATGTACAATTAATTTTCCATCAACTAAAAGGAAATTTCTTTCGGTTGGCATGGAAGTAAATGAAAATAACAAATTTCAGGATAAAGAAGATGATGATACAGTGAATATTCACGCACTCCCAGAAATTAGCATGGCTTAATTATATCCTGCTCTGTCATCATCATAAAATTCTTACAGGATGTAATACCACGAATTATATAGGCCAATTTCACTTTCCTAAATCTGCATGGAACATATGGATCACTAGTGCCTTCGTACAGGATGAGCTAGCTAACCAATATCCATACTAATACTTCTTAATTTCTCTTAATTTATGCATCACCTGTGTGTAGCAGGGAGCAAAGAATAGCAACAGTTTTACCTTCCACGTATGTCATAATAGTCAACTAATGAGGTTATAGGGTAGACTTGGCAGTTCCATCCCATAGTCAAAATTACCCAGACGCCCATGCTGAAGTCGGCCGATAGACACATTATTACAGCAAAATTGTAAACTATGACACAACACATACTGTTCTCCAGACTACATCCTTCCTGCAGGACTTAATAACGAATGTAGAAGAATAATATTTGCAGAATATGTCACACTACAATAGAATCCCTCTATAGTGCATTCTTTTATAACAAATTTCCCTCCATAACAACACCTTTCAAATCCCCAATTACATTTACTCTATATTCTTTGCACTGTATATAGCAAATTTCTGTTATTGCATACATATTTTCCAGACCAAGTTGTTATAAAGGGATTCCACTGTGTGTGTGTGTGTGTGTATATATATATATATATATATATATATATATATATATATATATATATATATATATATATATATATATTCATTCATTGGTACCATGCCTTCTGGCATAGGTGATCATGTCTCTCCACAGTCTTCTGTTTGTTATACATTTAAATATAGTTTCTGATGATTCTGCATCTTGCCAGGCTTTCAAGTCATCCAACATTTTCTCACATTATCTTCCTCTGTCCCTCTTACCCTCGATCTTTCCAGTTGTTAGGATGTTTCCCAGTCCACCTCTTCTCATGACCCAGAAACTGTGATTGTCATCTTCTAATAGACCTACAGTTAATAAGTTCTCTATTTGAGTTGACCAGTTGTAGAATTATAGCATTACTCTATTTAGCTGTCCATTATATTTTCAACATTCTTCTATAAAACATGTGGCCTCCAGATATTTTCTTGCAATATTGTCAATTGTCCATTACCATATAACAGAATGGGTTCTATGTAACATTTTACTTCTATTGATAATGAATTATTACACACGATGTTCCTCATCTTCTGGAATGCTGCTTTTGCCTTTGCTGTTTGACTATTTATCTCAGTGACGCATCTACCATCTGAAGTAATAATTGTGCCCAAATATTTAAATTTGTCTACTTGTTTAAGAACTGTCCCGTTGACCTTGATGTTACATTTAGAAGGGTTAGATGTTTTAGATGTAACCATTACCTCTGTTTCCTTGGTGTTCAAGCTGAGATCTTTGTTTGCACTTTCTTCTATATAGTTGTAATCAATTGTTGTAGTTATTTTTCACTCTTTGCTACCAGAACCGTGTCGTCAGCATATCTCAGGTTATTCACATTATACCCACCAACAGCTATTCCTGGCATATTTTCTATAGATCTAAAAATCATTTCACCGTATAAGTTAAACAGATCAGGTGATAGCACACACCCTTGTCGGACCACATTGTTTTATTGGAAGAAATTCCCCTATTTGGTTGTTGATTTTGATTGCTGCTGTTTGTTGCCAATATATGTTCTCTATTATTCTAAGGTCTTTACTATGAATGTTGATATCCTTTAACATACTGATGATTTCCTTATGTTTCACTTTGTCAAATGGGTTTGTATAATCTATGAAGCACAAAAATAAATCTGTCTTCACTTCAATTGATCTATCTATTAACATTCTAATGATATAGATGGCATTAATGAATAATATTAGATTAAACCAAGGCTAGATCATTGATAGGATACCAAGCTATTTCATATAGAGTTCTGCATGTAAAATTAAAAAGTAAACCATTGAACATCAACTTCATTCAGGTGTGTGCTCCAACAGCTGATAGCACAGAATCAAGTATTGAAATATTTTATGAAGAAATTAACCTGGCCATGAAGCAATGTAAATCACAAGAAGTAACAATAATCATGGGGGACCTAAATGCAAAAGTGGGTATGGGAAAAACAGACAATGTGATTGGTAATTATGGACTCGGTGAGAGAAATGAAAGAGGAGATAGACTGGGCTCAAACTAATAACATGATAATAAGTAACACATGGTTTAACCAACATCACAGATGTCTGTGAACTTGGAAGAGCCCAAGAGATAACACACGTAACCAAATAGATTACATTTTGATAGGAAGTAGATTTAGAAACAATCTGATCTCTGTCAAAACACGACCAGGGGCTGACTGTAATAGCGACCATCTACCGGTATTAGGTATACTGAGAACCATTTTAAAGAAAATAAAGAGATCTACTAGACATATGAGATTGGATTTAACGAAACTCCAAGCAGACAAAGAACTAAAAGAAAAACATAACATCGCAATACAAAATATATATAATGGCATCAGAAAATCCAGAGTATTGATGAACAGTGGTCTATGCTAAAGGAATCACTACAACAAACTTCTTCAGATCTAATACCAAAGATCAAGCCAAAAGTGAAGAAAAATGGATGATGGATGAAATACTAGAATTGATGGAGAAAAGAAGAAAACATAAACATAAAGAAAAATATACACCAATTCATAAAGAAATAGAGAACAAATGTCTAGAGGCAAAGGAAAAGTGGTTAAATTTTATGTATTTTCTTTTTTCCAAATAAATGATCTTCCAATAATCAATGATCAATTTTTTATCAATGATCTTCCAAGTTCACAGACATCTGTGATGTTGGTTAAACCATGTGTTACTTATTATCATGTTATTAGTTTGAGCCCAGTCTATCTCCTCTTTCATTTCTCTCACCGAGTCCATAATTACCAATCACATTGTCTGTTTTTCCCATACCCACTTTTGCATTTAGGTCCCCCATGATTATTGTTACTTCTTGTGATTTACATTGCTTCATGGCCAGGTTAATTTCTTCATAAAATATTTCAATACTTGATTCTGTGCTATCAGCTGTTGGAGCACACACCTGAATGAAGTTGATGTTCAATGGTTTACTTTTTAATTTTACATGCAGAACTCTATATGAAATAGCTTGGTATCCTATCAATAATCTAGCCTTGTTTCGTCTAATATTATTCATACCCCTCTTTCTATTGCCCCCTGAATATATTATTTTGTGTTTTTCAAAATTAAAATCAGTGTGTCTCGTCTCACATAAGCTCAGAATACTTATTTTCATTCTCTTTATTTCTTTCATTATGTTTTCAATCCTCCCATCTTTGTAAAGTGTTCTCACATTCCACGTTCCAATTAAAATATGATCTTTTTTAAAAAGAAGATTGCGTTTTGACTTGATTTTTCATACTTGGGATGTACAATGGTGGTTTCCCCTTGCCTTCTTCCATCGACCTATGGCTACGAATAGCCTATCCCGCTAGGCAGCAGGGATTCTCCTGTAAGAACAACTCAGTTGGAACGCTGTGTCATATGATGTCACTGCTGTGTTAGATCCATAAACAGACTAGAAACATTGATGAATATTCCTGCATGAACACACATATATATGTAGGCCTATGTATGTATCTATTTATGTGTGTGTGTGTGTGTATATATATATATAATGAAACTTCTTACATTCCATGTTTCTATTTTCTATTTTGGTTGACATGATAATTTTGCTTAACCTGTTCTTAATTCTCTGCACATGAATTGGTCGAATTGATATTTACTTTATTTAAGTTCATATTTATGCACTGCTGCCACTGAAACCTCTTTAAATACATAACTTTCACCATTGTTATTATTATTATTTACACCACTGCTCACTGTATCCATTCTGGATTTCTAGGCACATTACTCCCGTAGGCTGCCGGAACACGAGACCACATTCAACATGAGGAATAGTACACCTGAACAAAAAATCTGCCAGATAATTAAGAAATGTAGAGAATACAGCTTAGATCTAGATAGGCCTATATGTTTCATAGACTACACCAAGGTGTTTGATTGTGTTAAACATCACCAGCTATGGTCCATCATGAGTTTCTCCAAACATCATATCACGAACAACAAGCAGCGGTAAGAGTGGAGGGAGAAACATCTGAATGGTTCGCTGTTGAAAGTGAAGTGAGAGGGGTGCACTCTATTCCCTTATCTTTTTAACATCTATGCAGATAATATAATGAGAAATTTTAGAGAAGACCTAGAGGAAAACGAGTTTCATCCCAAAAATATCGGTGGGTACAAGATTCCAGAAATAAATTTTCATATGACAGTTCTCCTTACTACACATCCTGAGTGACTGAAACAGCTAATCACAACAACAAAGAAATACAGCAAGACCCAAAATCTATATCTAAACGCATAGAAAACAAAAATTATGACAAGAGACAAAACAAAGATCAAACCAATAATCAACATAGACAATATAGAACTAGAATGTGTAAACAAATTTGAATATCTGGGAGCAAATATAAACAGTTCCAGAGATTGTTCAGTCAAGATTAGAAGAAGACTCTCACTTGCAACACTCAAATTAACACAAAGGAGAAAGCTATGGCAAAGTAGTAGTAATGACACTAAAGTAACCGTTTTAAGATCATGTGTTTTCCCAGTGGCAACATATGGATGCGAGACTTGAACTTTAAACAAGACAATATCCAAAAGAATAAGTTCATTTGAAATGAAGTGCTACAGAAAGATCCTACGAATATCATGGACAGATAAAAAGAACATTGAAGTTTTGAAATTACTGAAACTAAATGAAGGGTGGCTTCTAAATATCATCATAAGAAGAAAGCTACAGTATTTTGGACACTTAAAGTGTCATGATGGTATTGAAAGGCTGATTCTAGAGGGCAGAGTACCAGAAAAGAGAAGAAGAGGGAGACCAAGAATAAGATGACCAGAGACATCGAAGAATATATGCACATGTCTCTGGCCAATGCAGGCCTGCTTGCCCGAAACAGAGAGGCGTTTAAAGTATCCATGACGAAGACAACATTCTGGAAAGAATATGTCACTTGATATATAACTGGCCATATAATCACTATAATTTATACATAATATATCACTATACAATAACTGGCCCTTTCTGAGTTTATGTCATCAGAACTAGTGTCTTTTTAAAATGTTGAGTGGTAACGCTGATTTAAACACAACTGTTAGAATTGCAAGTTCTCTAAATAGAATTCTGTTATTGTTATCAAAACTAAAAATAGGCAGCCGATATTGAAAACAGTGGTAAAAACGGCCATAACTTTCAACCGATTGGTGAGGAGATAATGCAAGTTACAATGGATCCCATGATACTTAAAGAACTTGTTTCTGGTAATACAATACAGTTGCGGAATAGAATAAGGTAAGCATAAATATGGAGAGTTTTAAAAAACTAACATTAGAGAAAAGATAAATATAAATTAATGTGACAATTGTTTCACTACAATACAGTGCAAATGTAAACTATGTGTCTATGATATCAACATACTAGTGAAAATCTAGTATAGGTCTCCGTTGGGCTATAAATAGCATTAATGTCATGGATTTCCCTTGAAACAACCAATCATATTGATTCACGCCTTAGACGAGAATTCTTGGAGAATTAATTATTAATTCTAAACACTAATTATAATCCAAAGCCCCCCCAAAAAATATATAAACTAAATTCGAATCCGTTTAAACAACACACACACACACACCCCCCCCCCATCAACTTATCTAACATCTTATCTAGCAACTTATCTAACACTGCATAGATTAGGTAATACCTTGATAGTAGAACAAAGGTCATAACTGAGACCTATACTAGAGATTGGCCCAACATACCATAACCAAGATGACTGTACCATTGCAGGTATGCAGGAAAGACTGTGGCCCTCTTTTTTTTTGTGTACTGGTAGAGATAGCTTTATAACTAATAAACATTTATCAGAATATGAAGGATAGAAGGGACACTTGTGTGACACATCAGCAAATTAATGTGTGGGAAAGGAAGTTTCCGTGTAGCTTGTCAAATGATACTAATGCAATTCGCATAAGAAAGTCTCATAGTGATATCACAACTGACATAGATCAGAGGTGTGCAATATTTTTTGATTGGTTGGTCAGATTGAGAATTCCTCACGTTTGATGAGAACCAGCAAATTTTTTCCCCAAGTTCTTTTGAAGTTTCAAACGCATGCACACACAAATATATATACACATATATAAGAAGTAATGGTTATTTCAAAGAAACAAAATACCACATCTTGCAAAATCAAAGTGAATGATATAGTATTAAAACAGGTCCTCCAATTCAAATATTTAGGTACAACAATAACAGTAGATGGTAGAAGTTCAATAGAAAAAAAACCAGAATAGAGCAGGCAAAAACAACATTCAGAAAAATATATTGTGCAATATGACCTTGTCATTAGAGGTGAGAAAGAGAGTTCTTCAATGCTATATAACTCCTATACTAACATATGGATGTGAGTCTTGGGCAATAAACAAACAGGAAAGTGGGAAATTTAAGGCAATAGAGATGTTCTACAGAAGGATGCTGAGAATACCATGGACTGCCAGAAAAACTAATGTGGAAGTATTGAAAAAGTCAAATATGAAATGGACCCTAATCAATAATATAAGAAAAAGACAATCTTATCTCTGCTGAGCAATCTCATGTGGTGATGATGGTTTGACCTGAGATTTTCAAAGTTGCTGACATTTTCTAGCTGTTCTTTGTCAATAAAAATTGTAGGTGCGAGTTTCTGTTAATATGCATTATTTTTGTCTTTTTTACATTAAGGAAAAAAATTGTGTGCCTCATTATAATGTTAACCTTCACCATGTTGTGACTGATTATAGTCGAAAGATAAACACATTTTCCATGCTGTCCACAACTACAGCTGTCCGTTCCTAAACACATCTTTGAACAAGGATATCATATTTGTAAACAAACGTTATTTATCAGGTTAACTGAGGAAATTACAGTAGACCTTTATTTTACAACCATTATTTGAGGAAATTTTTTTTTTAATTTTGATTTTTTTTGTGTACTGATAATGTTAGTTAAATCGATGTGGTACGTTTGTTTTCAAAAATGAATGTTATATGAACACGTAGTTTTATTATAAAATAAAGGTGGAGTTTATCAGCTAGGTCTAGTCAGCGGCATCCCATCTTGGATTGAATGTATCGAAGTTGTCACCGAAATCCTAGACCTAGCCGATAATGTTAGTGCGCAATTTATCTCAGATATCACACAGACACCAACAAAATCATTTATCTTATGAACTTATCAAGTTAACTTGATTCATTTCATGTTTGTTTCATGTCAACACCAGTGAAAGAAAAGGCAAATATGTTGAAAAGACTTTTAATGTGTATTACATGTACAAGTACTCTACTGCAACTAAGTTGCTACAATATTACAACTTGTTTGCATAACTTTTTTAAATCAATAATTTCATACAATAATTGAACATTCTATTGTTTCAATGATAATATCCTCCTCACAATAGTTTCAGCCAGCAATTAAGACAACAATCATTAGAGGCACAGTCTCTGCCTTACTTGTTCATCCAAGCCCTGAATCTTGGAAGGTCTCCATACAATCACCAGCAAAAGAAGTCATTTCAGTATACCGATCCCTGGAAAATAGAAACCTGCACTTTTTAAACATGAAAATACAATCAATATGAAATCAGATGTGCATATAAAGCATGTGTTACTCATGTTCTTACTGTTATTTATCACATCTTTAAACAATTGTTCATGTTACTTTGAAACAAAAAGACATTTTTATTAACAAATAAGATTGAGTAATTAACACTTTTTCCACCATGCATGCTTAATCCAAGTCTCCCCATTTTTTTAGGTATGAGTTTTGTGAGTGATTGTTTTAAGAAATCATTAAAAAAATCAACCAATAACATTATGACTTTGAAACTTGGAGTAGGTATCCATAAACTTACTCGAACTGTAGAACTATCTTATATCAACCTATGACCATCATTACATGAACTATAGTTCAATTCTGTATCTGATTCTACGTCTGTTTTATCACTATTACTTGTAAAACATTCAAAATAGGAGATACCTTGGACCAGATATTATCATCTATATCATTCATTTTGAAGTGTTCATTTAAAATAAATTAAAATAATGAAATCTCGTATCGGCATTGAATCGATACAATAACTGGCATCGTCAAATTAGAATGAAAAAAATATTGATAGCATGTCCTACTCAATATGTAGCCATCAACCTAGAATTTGTTTGGTTGTAGCCAAAAAACAAAACAATATAAATACATTTAGTAGTTTGCCATTGATTTCTGAATGGTCCAGATGCACAATTGCCTGCATGGGATTTGAATCTTGTGTCTTGGCCATCACAGATGTGATATGTACCATGTCGCCACAGAGCCGGACATACTGGATAACTTGTAAATATGTAATGACAATTGTAATAAACGAGAATTCCTGTACTGAATAATACTGATGTAGAGTGCCAAGAAAAATCTACCCACCAAAATAAAATAATATTCACGGATGACAAATGTCAGCAGCAACAGGGAAAGGAATTTTGTGGTCCAATGACTTTTGTTAACCATGGCAGGTAAAAGTGTTAAGATAAATATCCTTTTTTGTTATTTTCTTTATTACATCCTCTAGCTGTGCATAAATATTATCAATGGTTTCTTTCTCGTAATCAGTAGTGGGGGAGGGGGGTTAGGTCTGTATAATGGTAATGTTCTTAAGTTGAGCAGCAATTCATAATGCTATAATTCTACTACTTATGGGGGTGCAGCTAATGACTGAATTCACAGTTCTTGTGAACTATAAACCAACTCCATGCTGGTGTATATTACCATCCCTGTTAAACCATATCTTATGCCCATCATCTATTCAAGCTAAACAGCCACTTAAATAAACTAAGACTGGTTCCATCACCTGTGTCCAGGCAGTACAGGCCATGGAACATATCCTGTAAGACTGCATTACACTAAACCAGCTATAATAATAATAAGACCCTAAACCATCAAGGTTGTAGGGGTGCAACACTAGATACATCACAAAAAGCTTTCCAAACAACTATCATCAGCCATTCGGAGGAGTGTAGAAAAATCATGTCCAGACCATTCCTTGATGTTATAAATCCAGGATTTTTTCCTCCTGCCATCCTTGACTATTCCTTGTAAAATAAATTTATAATGTGAGTCGTGTCATGTTACATGTCCGAACCAAACAAGTTTATGCCGTCTCTCCACTGCCAAAAGTACTTCTTTTGGTAAACAAACCTGCAAGTTTGTTTATTTTCTACCAGACAAATATATTTGTTGTGTTCTATATAGCTTATTCTTAATAACAAATGTCTGTGGCACTTGTTTTCAAAAGTCTGAATCCTTATTTCTGTGTCTGCATTGAGTGTTCAGCTTTCATTTCTGTATAAAAGTATACTTAGCACTAGTGATCTGAATAGATTGATCTTTACTGTTAAGGAAGGAACACTGGCCCACAGAACTGTATGGGAGCACTGAGGAGCTTTCAAATACAGCAGTATTCATTATGATAACTTGACTTGCTGTGTAGAAATATTAAACTGCGAACGAGAAGAAGATATGTTTAAGTTTCGCCTACTCCTGTCTCATTTCAGCTAGACCAAGGACATCCAAACAGTATCTATGAGTTAATGCGTTAGCTCTTTGACCTTGATGCATGCCTGCAATGTACGTACATTCTATGTTCCGATAATACAGTTGGTTCTAGAATTATAAAAAATATTACTCATTTTTTTGCCAATACTCCAATGTAGAATTTCCATGGGCAGAATTTTACACAGTGGCGCCCAAATCCTCTCCCAAACTTAGCCTATCAACATGCATTAAAAAAAACCAGTTGTTATTCTACGTCAGTTTGGTCGGAAGAGTGCAGATAGGCTTGCACCTATGCACGCATAGTCTGTGAATTGAGAATAGATAAGGGAGATAATTTATAGTTGCTTGGTGAGTAACTACAGACATTACTATAGATAATGCATCCAGGATACAATTGGGAGAATTTGATATTCATGTGGTACAAGTGGGATTGGGCATCTAAGGAGCAGAATGAGGAATGTGTTCAACCAGTGAGACGGGAACCACCAGTATTGATACACTTTGATATTTGCTTGAGGAGACTGACATCAGCTCATAATCAAATTACCAATATAGAAAAGATACAAGGACAGCCCTCTTGATTCGAAACTGGCTTCACAGAGAGTGGGGCATTCCCATAAGTGCTCCACCACCCGTTCCAGCAGCCATCCCAGTGTATGTAGACTCTCAAGAGTCCCAGTCAGGTGTTGATTGCGTGATCTTCGGGACTACCCAAAAAATTTACTTTTCCTACCCTCACCTCTAGATGGTGACACAAGGACAATGAAACTGACTAGACTTGGCTGTGAAACTTAACAGAAACCTTTCAGATGTACATGTATTTCCAATAACATGAAAATATGTGAAAATATTGGACCCACTGGTGTGCAGATACACTCTAAATTCCAAACTACGAGCATGTGGCAACTGGAGCCTAAACTTCTAGTTAAGGGTGCAAAGAATAGGGCTGCTATATTTCCAGACATGTTATAGGTAACTAAAGAAAGTTGGTATATAAACTGACAATCTATTTATTACCTATGAAAAAATTATTGTCACTGCATGTCTTGTCTCAATTTCTTACTTTTCTCTTGTCTTATTTACTCACCCACTGCCTAAACGGGTTAGCATGGTAGTGTCTTAGCTAAGTATAAATAACCAAATGGTCAGAGGGTGTCCGACAAAGTGGATGGTGCCGCAGTAACCTAATGAACAAATAGTCAAGCAAAATGAATTAAACATGTTACTAAAACACTTACCGTGTCTATTAATAAAAATATATTTAAAAAAGTATATATAAAAAAACATACAATAAAACTAAACAGGACAATTCTCCACGTATCGGCTCAAATTTAACCTTTTTCAAGAGACAAACAACAGAAAACAACACAATAAAAACAAAACAGATGACTAGATTTCATCAAGCCCCGTCTCCATAGCGCAGGGATGGCAACGCATCTAGTAAAAGAGAAAATGCGTGCATTCATTATAAACAAACCGAAAGTGGGAAATTAGAGGCACTATAGATGTAGTTGGGATGTTTATAATGAGTGCAAGAATAATAAAAGAAAAAGATAAGAAAAACACCCCTTTTGTCACTTTATCAGACAGGCAGGTTTTAAGAACATAGTCACAACAGGAAAGACTGAAGGGAACAGAGAGACAGATGGGGACGTGAGAAAATATTTGTGTGACAACCTAGCAAGGCTTGGAAACAACGATCCTGATAACAATACTGTGAACAGAGAACCATGGTCACCTACGCCAACCAGAATGGCATATGATAATGATAGATGAGTAATGATGAGGTTGTGTGGTGGTGGGGTGAGTGGGTTTGGGGAAGGAAGGATACAAGAAGAATCATCATTTGAAAACGCATGGAATGAATGTGAAACCAAATATAGACATAAACATATATATAAAACCAAACCTAAACATACCAGTACATAGAAATGTATACACACACCAAGAGTTAAGAAATAAATATATAACAAAATGGACACAGATGTGTGAAGGATACCCACACAAAATGCACAGGCATGTAAATGTATCCACACATAGGAAAGGGCTCACAGCAGAATAGGCATACATATTGACACAGAATGGAAATACGTGCATTAACATAAAGAAGCGCTCACATAAATATATATACATATATATATATATATATACACATAAATATGAACATGCATCCACATAAACAC
Source organism: Meghimatium bilineatum (assembly GCA_034231615.1). NCBI lineage: Eukaryota > Metazoa > Mollusca > Gastropoda > Stylommatophora > Philomycidae > Meghimatium > Meghimatium bilineatum. The sequence continues at coordinate 30,998,787 of CM067316.1, forward strand.
TTTCTCACATAAATAAAAACAATAACATGAACATTTGCACACATAGAAACATATACATATATTAATGTAAATAGAAACGTTCGTTCACATAAAGATAATGCTATAACAACTGCATATGTATACATACAAATGTGTGGCCCAAAGTAATTGTGTGGATACATAGAACCATGTAAAACAAAATGCATATACAAATAACTATACATGTGTGGGCACCCATCGAAGAGACAACTGCAATAACAACGAGGAAATCAAAATCTAAATATGTAAATGATTTAACAATAACAAAATGGCAGAGTACAAAATAATCACATATTGAAATACACAAACAAAAGACGACATAAAGGAATTATATAGAAGTACGGCAAACACAAAAATAATTACTCACGAAAGTGTACAAAGACAAATAATTACAAGAATCAGTGCAATACGGGAGTAGAGGGTATAAAGAAAAGGTGGGTAACTCAAACAAAACGGTGATTAATGTTCATTCCGTGTGGTTGTAAGACTCCCATATGACAAATGAGACGATATTCCAAGGACTGACGTTGCCAGTCACCGGTATAACAACGTAACAAACCGGTTACAGAGACATCAGAGCTACCATGATGTGATGGGCTGTTAAAATGATTAGCCACTGGGGAGTCACGATGATTCGTGATATCTCTCAAATGTTCGGCGAATCTATCTGCTAAACGTCTATATTTTGATATTCAGGATTCTTTTTCATGTTTGTCCCATAATCTAATATATTCTATGATATGTAAGCGTTGTGATATGAAGTATATTGGTGAGACTGCTAGACGTTTAGCAGATAGATTCGCCGAACATTTGAGAGATATCACGAATCATCGTGACTCCCCAGTGGCTAATCATTTTAACAGCCCGTCACATCATGGCAGCTCTGATGTCTCTGTAACCGGTTTGTTACATTGTTATACCGGTGACCGGCAACGTCAGTCCTTGGAATATCGTCTCATTTGTCATATGGGAGTCTTACAACCACACGGAATGAACATTAATCACCGTTTTGTTTGAGTTACCCACCTTTTCTTTATACCCTCTACTCCCGTATTGCACTGATTCTTGTAATTATTTGTCTTTGTACACTTTCGTGAGTAATTATTTTTGTGTTTGCCGTACTTCTATATAATTCCTTTATGTCGTCTTTTGTTTGTGTATTTCAATATGTGATTATTTTGTACTCTGCCATTTTGTTATTGTTAAATCATTTACACATTTAGATTTTGATTTCCTCGTTGTTATTGCAGTTGTCTCTTCGATGGGTGCCCACACATGTATAGTTATTTGTATATGCATTTTGTTTTACATGGTTCTATGTATCCACACAATTACTTTGGGCCACACATTTGTATGTATACATATGCAGTTGTTATAGCATTATCTTTATGTGAACGAACGTTTCTATTTACATTAATATATGTACATGTTTCTATGTGTGCAAATGTTCATGTTATTGTTTTTATTTATGTGAGAAAGTGTTTATGTGGATGCATGTTCATATTTATGTGTATATATATATATATATGTATATATATATTTATGTGAGCGCTTCTTTATGTTAATGCACGTATTTCCATTCTGTGTCAATATGTATGCCTATTCTGCTGTGAGCCCTTTCCTATGTGTGGATACATTTACATGCCTGTGCATTTTGTGTGGGTATCCTTCACACATCTGTGTCCATTTTGTTATATATTTATTTCTTAACTCTTGGTGTGTGTATACATTTCTATGTACTGGTATGTTTAGGTTTGGTTTTATATATATGTTTATGTCTATATTTGGTTTCACATTCATTCCATGCGTTTTCAAATGATGATTCTTCTTGTATCCTTCCTTCCCCAAACCCACTCACCCCACAACCTCATCATTACTCATCTATCATTATCATATGCCATTCTGGTTGGCGTAGGTGACCATGGTTCTCTGTTCACAGTATTGTTATCAGGATCGTTGTTTCCAAGCCTTGCTAGGTTGTCACACAAATATTTTCTCACGTCCCCATCTGTCTCTGTTCCCTTCAGTCTTTCCTGTTGTGACTATGTTCTTAAAACCTGCCTGTCTGATAAAGTGACAAAAGGGGTATTTTTCTTATCTTTTTCTTTTATTATTCTTGCACTCATTATAAACATCCCAACTACATCTATAGTGCCTCTAATTTCCCACTTTCGGTTTGTTTATAATGAATGCACGCATTTTCTCTTTTACTAGATGCGTTGCCATCCCTGCGCTATGGAGACGGGGCTTGATGAAATCTAGTCATCTGTTTTGTTTTTATTGTGTTGTTTTCTGTTGTTTGTCTCTTGAAAAAGGTTAAATTTGAGCCGATACGTGGAGAATTGTCCTGTTTAGTTTTATTGTATGTTTTTTATATATACTTTTTAAAATATATTTTTATTATTAGGCAAGGTAAGTGTTTTAGTAACCTGTTTAATTCATTTTGCTTGACTATGTCTTAGCTAAGGGAGTAAACCCCTACAGAAGGCATAACTCATAACGAGGAATGGATACCAATTCCTATAGTCTTTCAGAAGGCAGTCAAGACCGACATTACACTCAATAGAAAGTGCAGGGAACATAGCCCTGTAAGCGTGGATAGTGAGGTAAAGGCACTCATCTGCAAATATGCAGACAACACAAATGGGTTGGTCATTCGCCACCAGCAATGTGCATGGGTCTTTACTGCCAGATCACAAGGAAGAACAGTACTTGAAGCCAGTGGAGTCATTACCGCAACAACAAGCAGTCTAACAATGGAAGTAACGCAGGCACTTAACTGGCTGGAATCGCAAGCCTATTCTCATGCATGCTTACTAAGTGATACAATGAATTTGATTCAAAAGGTTAAAACAGGTAATGTATGTAGGGGATGGGTGGAGTCATTAGAGCGACACTGATGACAGCCCAAAATAAATCAGGTGGAGAAAAACAGCTGCATCCTATGTTCCAATGAGAACAAGAACATTTATCAGCAGCAGTAGTAGCATTAGTAGTTGTAATACTAGTAGTTGTAGTAGCAGTAGTAATTCAGAAAGAAGTGAACAGCTTAATTCATCTCTTGATAACCACATTGAGTTGATGTGTGTGTTTATATCATACTCACCCTCTTTTCAAATATCATCATCATCAGGTGCCATGCCAGCTGGCGTAGACGATCATGGCTCTCCACAGCTCTCTATCTCTAGCATTATGTATCAAGATCGTTATTGTTTCCCTGCCGTGCCAGGTTGTCAGACTGTCTAATATTTTCTCACATTGTCTGTCTCTGTTGGCTTAAATCTTGCCTGTTGTGACTGTGTTCTCCAAACTTCCCTGTCTCATGAAGTGGCAAAGAAATGGATTATTTTGTTCTTATATTACTGATTAAGGTTCTTTTCATATTTGACTCTTTCAACACCTCCTCATTAGTATTTCTGGCGGTCCATGATATTCTCGGCATTCTTCTGTAGAATCATATCTTTATTGTCTCTAATTTTCCACTTTCCAGTTTATTTATTGTCCAAGACTCACATCCATATGTTAATATAGGAGTTATATAGCACTGCAGAACTCTCTTTCTCACCTCTAATGACATGGTCATATTACACAATATATTTTTCATTTTTCTGAATATCGTTTTTGCCTGCCCTAGTCTGCTTCTTATTTCTGTTGAGCTTCTTCCATCTGCTGTAATCGCTGTACTTAAATATTTGAATTGGCGGACCTGTTTTAATACTTTGATCTTGCAGGTGTGGTATTGTTTTTCTTTGAAATAACCATTACTTGTTTTATTTATGTTTAGGAAGAGGCCTTTCTCTTTACTTTCTGTGACTACTACATTAATTAAATCTTGAAGGTCTTCCTCTCTTTTAGCAATCAGAACAGTGTCATCCGCAAATCTCAAATTATTTATGTTATGTCCTCCCACTGATACTCCTGGGATATCAACTATTGCACGCATTAATATCAAATGTCATACAAATGTTTTATAAATTTACAATTGCATACTTCTAAATCTTTTTTGACCACTTTGCATCTATCCATTCTTGTTCCTGCTTACGCTCCATTTTTTCTTCAAGAATCTTGAGCTGGTGACAATAAGAAAGACAATAAATATTAAAATAATCTATCCCAACACTAGAAATAATTGACACTAAAAAAAGACTAAATGGTGTCTGTGTTACAGAGAAGCAAGAAATAGTAACACTGTGTCCTGCATGACATGTCGTATGAGGCGATTAAGGAGGTTTTGAAGTGAAGTTGGTCGTCCCATCCCATAGAGGGTGAAAGTGACACAGAAGACATGATGAAGTCGGATGTGTTAGATCAAAAGGTGCAGATATTGCAGAAAAGGTGTAAATCATGACACAACACATTCCGCTCTCTAAACTACATACTACTAATGTGCAGGAGTTTGAGAATGATTGCAGAAGAGGAAAAATACTAAATGTTGCAGGGCAGACTGTTAAAACTTTCCATTAAAATATTTTCTTCCCCAACCCTACACTCTGGATGTGTGTGTGTGTGTGCATATTCAGCTTCTGTAATTAAATGAATACAAGATATGTCAGCAAAATCAGTTGGAGGACAAATATAAACAACTTGTGATATGATAATGACACAATTTTGATAGCTGAAGATGACACCAATACAAGGAATGATTGCAACAGAATGTCAAAACAAAAGGCTTAGTCTGAACAGCAGAAAAACTAAAATAATGACAATAACAGAACAAATGCCCTTCAGTGCTACATCAAGGTAGTCAGGACCAGTTTGAAGAAAATCATCATGTTCAAGTGTTTGCTTAATGTGAAAACAGCAGATATCAAAGATATTAAAGATGCTATATGTACAATATCTCAGAAAAAGGCAATACATTCTTTATCTTAAGATAAAAGAAATCTTAGAAATTAGGGGGCCGTCCATAAATTACACCAACACTTATTGTGCTAATTTTTAACCCCCCTCCCCAACAACTGTCAAGAATTCAGGGACCCCCATCCTACTTAATAAAGTAACAAACATTCCCCCCTCCCCACCCCCAATTGTTTTAGGGAAAAGTGCAAAAATGCATAATTTTATTAAGATTTTTAGAAAAATTATGTAAAATTTATATGATGTGGCATTGTTTACATTTATCAACCACCTCCCCCCCCCAATCCCTCAACAACTGTTAAACTTTTCAACCCCTCTTCCCTCCTAATTGTTGACGCAATTTATAGACAGCCCCTTAAGTGAAACATTCCAAATGTAAAGGTAAGGATTTGTATGTTTCGATTCTAATGATGTCTCCTTTCTTAGGTGCATATTGTTTAAGGGCGAAGGGGATGTCTCCATAACATTCTTTCATACCCAGAAAACCAACTCTTTGCAGTGTGCAATGCTTTGAGAAGCCTCTTATTCAGAAGGGTCTGTGTTTATAGAAGGCATATATCCTCATTTTATATGCAAACGTTTAATCACATGAAAACCTGCAACCATCTGGTGGACCACTTCTGACCACATAGTCCATATGAGTGCATGGTTTCAATTCTGCCAAAAAGAAATATTGAGTTAAGAATCATCGTGATAGTATTCAGTTTTTCCTTATGTTTCCTCAATGAAGTGGTTGAACAGCAACCGGATGACTCGCATTGTACTCAGCACTTAGTTGCGATGGAGACATTTAACAGAACATAAGCCCTGGTGGGTGTTGTGTGGACCATGAGAGTATTCTTTTGTGAACTACAAGTTGCAAGTGAACATAAAACCCTGATTCACATCCAGACGCATGGAAGTAAATCAATACTAGGTAAGAACTGCAGCAAAACCGTAATCCGACAGATGAAACTTAGAAGAGTGTGATAAAGTTTTACTAATCACTGGCAATACATATGATCTTGTCTTGTCTAGCCATGTGTGCCGTGAGGCATCATTGGGAGACGAAGATTCCTATTTTTTATCAGTTGGGAGACTTCAGTTGAATTTAGATTGTGTCTCATTAAAATATCTTTAATGTTGTCTATCCATCTCGATCTTGGGCGACCTTGCACTCTAAAGCTGGACACTCTCCTGTTGTATGCTGCTGCCGGGAGTAGGTTGGGATTCATTCTTGTTAGATGACGAAACCATTTTATCTTTAGTCTCTCTAGAGTTTTGGTCTGTTCACTCTGTCAAATGCCTTTTCCTGGTCAATAAATGTGATATTAAGTTCTATATATATATGATTAAGAATACACATGACAATATACAAAAATCAATGTTTCAACCAGAAGGCCTTTATCAGGGAACACAACATAATTTATGATAAGTGACAGCACTGTTCATGTTCAAATCATAATGGCTAGACAGGATAAATCCTGAAAGTCCAGAAAAGTATGAATAACAAATATAAAAAACTCTTCAACATCTGCTGGAAGAAACTGAGTGCCTATTTATAGTAAGAATGCAATAATGTCAATTCATAACCAATGTAAAAACTACAAGGTTAGAGATGACTGTGCACAGGAATAAAGCAAAAGTAAAGTTTTCCCTATTCCAAGCTATTGTGTCTGAAAATATTGGGGAATATGGTGTTAGACTTGTGTTTTTCATGACGAACAGCATATCTAGAGATAATGTGTCAACATCAAGCTTCCTGCCTTTACTTTCCCAGATGATCTGGTACCCATTTTCCTTAGGCTGGGTGATTAGGAGCTTTTAGTGATTTGAACTGTAAATTGAACCTTAGATTACCAGAACAGGAAGCCAGTTCACTAACAATTGGGCTACTGCTGCTTCACACTGCATTATGGCAATGCCACTGATGTGATCAAACAAATTATAGATTATTTATATTCTCAAAGACAAGCATGACAGATAACAATTTTGCCATTTGTGTTCTACTTCCAGATCCAGGCAACACAGGTGATATAAAAGTGTGTTTAAAATGGAAACCTTAAAATTAGAATAACCATGACATTGTCTTGTAAACCTGTCAATATTTTTGTTAAGAATGACAAGTGTGTCCTGCGTGTGCCATCATGGTACAGATGAACAATATGAGATCATAATAGCAGTATAAAGATAGCCATACTACTATTGACTTATGCCAAAGAAGAACAGCCATATTTATTTTTTGATCAGTGATGAGATGAAAACCTATAAAAATGTTATTAGTGAAGTTCTAGTACGGTAATGCACACTTGTTAGTCCAGCAAATTAGGTATGTTGATTATCCTCTTCACACACCGGACACGTCCATATGTACTCAGATCTCTGCTTCAGTCAATCAGGGTATAACCGCTGATGGTTTCGGTTCTATATTGGTTCATTTCTATTTTTAAAATCTTTGTCAGGAGTTTTCTACAGGCCATGCCCATTCTCACTCCCAACTCGCGCATTCTCAATATTGACTCATGCTCATTCATCTAAAAATCCTCTGATCATGAGGACTCACGAAGAACAATGAGTATGTCGGCTTGGTCCATAGGCTGACCATCTGTTGTAGTGGCAAGGCTAGCTAATTGATCGGCCCGTTCGTTTCCCTCCATGCCTGTGTGTCTGGGGACAAAGATAAGCGTGAATTTTCCTAATGATGTCCACATTTTAGCTCTCTCTAATGACTCAACCCATCCCATACGTACATCACCTGTTTTGACTTTCTGAATCATATTCAGTGAGTCTTAGCATGCATGCATGGGAATAGGCTTGCGATTCTATCCCATTAAATACTTCCATTGTTAGATTGCGTGTTGTCGCAGTAAAGGCACCACTGGCTTAGTCCAGCAAATATATGCGTGGAGTGGGAAGTTTCACAACAGCATGCGTTTTGCTACTTCACTTGATCAGGCACACTAAGTTGTGGCCCCAGAGTTCATTAATCGCAGTCTACTGGGAATCACAAGTTCCCTAATGTACTTTGCTATTGAAGTGGCCAGTAACATGAGTCCCAGACCTGGTTGATACTGTGGACATGTTGATAGAATCGTTCTTTTAGCTCTTTACATATCTCCACTTAACTCTTTCAGAATGGAATTATTTATGGGGTTTGGACGTAATTAATTTTTGTCTAAATTTGTGGACCGAAACATGATTTAGGCGCAAACTCGTCTGCGCACTTCTGCAGGTCAACTAGGAACTGTCTCTTGTCATCGAAATTGTTTGACTTGCCCTTTTGTTATTCTCACTCCCATGTTACAGTTTCCTAAATCACACTTTGATATTCAGGATTCTTTTTCATGTTTGTCCCGTAATCTAATATATTCTATGATATGTAAGCGTTGTGATATGAAGTATATTGGTGAGACTGGTAGACGTTTAGCAGATAGATTCGCCGAACATTTGAGAGATATCACGAATCATCGTGACTCCCCAGTGGCTAATCATTTTAACAGCCCGTCACATCATGGTAGCTATGATGTCTATGTAACCGGTTTGTTACGTTGTTATACCGGTGACCGGCAACGTCAGTCCTTGGAATATCGTCTCATTTGTCATATGGGAGTCTTACAACCACACGGAATGAACATTAATCACCGTTTTGTTTGAGTTACCCACCTTTTCTTTATACCCTCTACTCCTGTATTGCACTGATTCTTGTAATTATTTGTCTTTGTACACTTTCGTGAGTAATTATTTTTGTGTTTGCCGTACTTCTATATATTTCCTTTATGTCTTCTTTCGTTTGTGTATGTCAATATGTGATTATTTTGTACTCTAGTCCATCAATTGTACATTGGAATGCCATTTTGTTATTGTTAAATCATTTACATATTTAGATTTTGATTTCCTCGTTGTTATTGCAGTTGTCTCTTCGATGGGTGCCCACACATGTATAGTTATTTGTATATGCATTTTGTTTTACATGGTTCTATGTATCCACACAATTACTTTGGGCCACTCATTTGTATGTATACATATGCAGTTGTTATAGAATTATCTTTATGTGAACGAACATTTATATTTACATTAATATATGTATATGTTTCTATGTGTGCAAATGTTCATGTTATTGTTTTTATTTATGTGAGAAAATGTTTATGTGGATGCAAGTTCATATTTATGTGTATATATATATATATATATATATATATATATATATATATATATATATATATATATATATATATATATATATATATATATATATATATATATATATATATATATATATATATATATATATTTATGTGAGCGCTTCTTTATGTTAATGCACATATCTCCATTCTGTGTCAATATGTATGCCTATTCTGCTGTGAGCCCTTTCCTATGTGTGGATACATTTACATGCCTGTGCATTTTGTGTGGGTATCCTTCACACATCTGTGTCCATTTTGTTATATATTTATTTCTTAACTCTTGGTGTGTGTATACATTTCTATGTATGTTTAGGTTTGGTTTTATATATATGTTTATGTCTATATTTGGTTTCACAGTCATTCCCTGCGTTTTCAAATGATGATTCTTCTTGTATCCTTCCTTCCCCAAACCCACTCACCCCACCACCACACAACCTCATCATTACTCATCTATCATATGCCATTCTGGTTGGCGTAGGTGACCATGGTTCTCTGTTCCCAGTATTGTTATCAGGATCGTTGTTTCCAAGCCTTGCTAGGTTGTCACACAAATATTTTCTCACGTCCCCATCTGTCTCTGTTCCCTTCAGTCTTGCCTGTTGTGACTATGTTCTTAAAACCTGCCTGTCTGATAAAGTGACAAAAGGGGTATTTTTCCTATCTTTTTCTTTTATTATTCTTGCACTCATTATAAACATCCCAACTACATCTATAGTGCCTCTAATTTCCCACTTTCGGTTTGTTTATAATGAATGCACGCATTTTCTCTTTTACTAGATGCGTTGCCATCCCTGCGTTATGGAGACGGGGCTTGATGAAATCTAGTCATCTATTTTGTTTTTATTGTGTTGTTTGTCTCTTGAAAAAGGTTAAATTTGAGCCGATACGTGGAGAATTGTCCTGTTTAGTTTTATTGTATGTTTTTTTATATATATTTTTTAAAATATATTTTTATTATTAGTCAAGGTAAGTGTTTTAGTAACCTGTTTAATTTATTTTTCTTGGCATTTTGTTCTACTCACCCTAAATTTTACTTGTCTTGAAATGTTGATATCCAATATTACTAAAGTAGATGACTGTCCATTTACTGATCATAATTAGTTCATTTGAAGTAAATCTATCAACTGCCTATTGTTTATACCATTTTTTGTGTGCCATGTCCAACTTCAGAACGGAACAAAATATTGTGAAAATTTAGGAAATATTCCACTTAATATTATCATTAGGTCTAATTCTCTTTTTTGTATAACGTAGTGCAAGATTATCATTGCTGTCACTAGGCCTATCTGATTCTTCAGAAACAATAGCAGTGGGAACAGTTTTAGAATTATTTTAGCGCTTATCTATTACATCTAGGCCTATTTCTTTTACACTGTTGTTTACCAACACATCACTTGAAATAATATCTCCAATTATAAAACTCAAAGAATAATAAAGCCTGACATTTGATAAATGTTTGAGCTATCTTTCTAGTGGAACATGAAGCCATTTTGCTAATTTCAGGAAAGCTGAACCTACCTTGTTTGAATTTTATTTTGAAATAAATATGTCACTCATCTAATCACACACAACCATGAGGGTTTCCTTTTGTTAGCCAGGTTTCTAAAGTTTAAACAGCTAAATAAGTTAATATTAATTTATTTACTATCCAAAAAAAGCAGATTTAGATGATACATCTGCAAGACCGATACATGGTGGATACGTCCGGAAGGGGGGGGGGGGGGATCTCTGCAGCGATATATAGTTTTTACATATGGGATGAGTTATGGGAAAAACACCAAAGTATCCAACATAGCATACCATATCTTAGGGCAGATGTCCCATATTCTATTTTCAAAAACATATATGTGAACATGAACACCAAAACTGCACTATATAAAACGATCATCATACCATCACTATGCTACCAATGTCAAAAATGGACATTAACAATAGGCGCCAAAAGAAAACTTGTTACAACAGAAATGACATGTCTACTAGTCATAATCCTCGGAGTAACAATATATAGATAGAATCAGAAACAAAAACATCAGAAGACTAACATACACAATACCAATCCTGGATAACATCAGAAGACAACAGATTAAGTGGTTTTCACATGTTTCCAGACTACTATCATATAGTGCCCCTCAAGAAGCATTACCTGTACTATACAGACACGATGGATACAAAGCCACTGGCAGACCATGCAACAGATGAATTACAGAAATACAGGAGTTAACGAAAACAAACATATAAGGAGCACATAAAAAAGCCATCTCTAGAGAACTCTTCCACCCCTGATGCTGCAAGGCACAAAGGAGTATAAAGCAAAGAGAAAGAACCCATCTCCTTTGTGGTGCAACATTTCAAGTGATGGCATAGATGACATTACAGGTCACATAAGTAAAAACCTCTTCAATGATAAAAGTGGATTTAGAATATGTGACAGAACAGGTCTATATGTATAACACAGGAACAATGTGTACTACGTTTGCAGTTGATGATGCCAAAATTACTTAGGACATCAGACTTACACTGGTAACTCGTTTTAGTTTACTATCATGATCAAGATTTAGAACTTATTAGTGGTTTTGTTCCGTGTGATAATCTTGGCCTTACTTTCGCTCAGAAATATAATTTGTTTTTCACTGTGTTCTTTTATGGAATGTATGAGGTGTTCAAGATCTTTTTTGCTGTGGGATAGTAGAGCTTGTATCATCGACATATCTTAGTTCTGGTATGCCATGACTACTGACATTAAGTTTTTTTGCTGCTGGTCATTTCTTATATTCCTCATCATGTTTGCTGCATAAACACAGAATAGATATGGGGATAGGACACATCCTTGTCTGACTTTTTTTTTCAACATTGAACTAATCAGATGTTTCACTATTTACTCTTACGACTGGCTGCTCATTGATCTTGGTGCAACATTTTAATGAGACGAATTAAGTGTTGAGGAAATCTGATGCCTCCATGATATTCCGAAGATTCTGATATTGTAAACAATCAAAATTCTTCCTATAATCAATGAAATATAGATGCCAATTGTTAAATTACATTTATATATGATGTTGTGATGTCAAAAATTATATCTCCGGTGCCTCAGCCTTATCTGAAACTTTTGCATGTTCTTTTGTATATTCCTAAGTTTGTTCCAATCACTTTCTATAGTTTTTTTCAGAAAGGTCCCTCAAAGTCTCAAATCGGCTTTCCAAACTCAAAGTAAATTTTATCTTTGCATTCCCATCTGCAAGGTCCTGGGTGTTATATTTAAAGATAATGTAGGTATTTTTGCTTTATCTCTAAAAGCCTTCATTTTTATTTGGGTAGTCTAGAGAAGATGTGGGCAGGGGTAGGTGGGTGATCTGATAAAATGGGGAAAAAAACAAAGAAATCCAGCATGTCTCCAACGTGTGATCTGATCCTCTTCTCACCGTAACATCCTGTAAGCATTTCCGATTTATTGTAAAATGGGTAACCAGACAAAGTATTCTCAAACAAAATATATCGAATGAAATAGCTCAAACAAAATATTTCCAAAACAAAATATCTCGGAAACAAACTACAAAGATAATATATTAAATATTGTATATAAACTAAATGTAATAAACATTAATAAACAATATAACTTGTAAATAATTATAATAGTCTTCAAATGTGATACATGACAGACATGAAATTAACTTCCTTGGTTGGGTTTACTACACAACATTAATGTTCAAAACAATGTGGTGTTATGTTTTAGAGTGGTGAATCACATTATTCTCTTGTAGCAAAATGGTAGTACTGTGAGAAAATATTATTTAAGAATACATTATACTTACTGTATTTGGGTCCACTGGAGGGAATATTCTTGCCTGAAATATAAAAAAAACTTGTTTTGTTTTGCATATAATCAGAATTGCCATGAATATTTGAATGAGATACTAAATGAGATACTAATGTTATTTTCAGTTTGTTTTGTTTCATCTCTAGATTTCTAGTTTTTATATCATTCATACTCTTTCCAGACTTCAAGCATTTATCTTTTTAAGCTGTTATAAGTGATTGTGGATCCTGCCATTACTTACTCCTTTGGTTGCAATGTTGAATTTTTTGTGTTATCCTTTGTGTTTCCAGTGATTAGCAAAACTTCATTACCCATTTTCCAAGTTTCACTTGTCAGATTACAGGTTTGCTGCAGTTGCTACCTATTATTGATTTACAATCAAGGATATATTTTAAACACTGTGTGATGTCTCTTTGTCATTATTACCATGGGCTTCTCCAAGATATAAAAGACATAACTCATAGAAATTGCATGATTACAGAAAATTAATGAAGACAGTGATTCCTTTTCCATGGCCATAGTCAAGGAGCTGGGTTTGAAATGTGGCATGACAAGAAATGAATTTCATTATGGACAGCAAAGAATGTTTGTCAGCAAACAGAGAACTGGAACTGTCACTTGCATAACTGTGGATATACTTAGGGACATCAGAGCACCTATGTGTCTTGAGTGTAATGATGATAATCTCTCCATTAACTTCCTTTGTAACCTTCCATTACTAATTTTTATATGATGTTATGTCTGAATTAGAGATAAGAATAGAGGTGGTATCCAGAATCTTGTATTGGCATCTGATGTTCATACCTTTATGAGATAAGCGATTGAGCTATACACAGTCCATGGTTCACCAGTATATAATACCGCTGAAAGTGCCACTGTTCTGTAAGCTTTCAGCTTGGTCTGCAGTCTATGCCACTATCTATTCGCTAAACCCTTTGTTGCCTTTCAGCATCAGGGAAGAGTTTTCTGGAGATAGTCCTCTTGAGTGCTGAGTATATTGTGGAGTTTGTCGTCTCTTTTATTCCGGTGGTCTATCGTTTTCTATGCCACACATTTGTATAATGTCTTCAGAAAGGGCACCTCTTGGTCCCCACAACCAGAATACTGTTGCAGCACAGTGTATAACAGCAGTTGGCCTTGAACTGTCATAATATCATGTTCAAAAGCTCTCAATTTCGATAATAGTGAGCAAGTTTCCAAATAGTACGGCTAGTATATTGAGTACATTGTGAAGGAAGCATAGCTTTAAAGGTCATGTACAAGAAAAGTACTCTCTCTATGTGACGTGTCCTCACTGCCACTCTGTAAGCTGCCCAGCTTCTTCCAGAAGGTCTTCGATCTCATGTGTCCATCGTAGTATTGGTCTGCCTCTTATTCTCTTTCCTAGAACTTTCCCCTCCAAGATTAATCTTTCCAAACCATTGTATCTTTTTATATGTCCGAAATATGTAAGCTTGCGTTTTTTGATAGTTTTGAAGAGCCAGTCTTCTTCTATTTTCAGATCTTTGCAGACATCTGCTTTTTTCTGGTCCATGATATTCTTAGGATCTTTCTATAGCATTTCATTTTGAATGTAGATAATTACTTTTCCATTTTCAATGTCATTTCCCACATCTCACAACCGTATGTTGCCACTGGAAAGATGTAGCTTCTTAGTAGTTGTGACTTTGTTTTTCTGTTTGCCCGTGTGATAGATTTTTCATCTGTGATGTTTTTTATAGTGCCATTGCTAATCTCTTTCTTATCTCTGCCGAGTAATCTCTTGTGGTACTGATGGTTGATCCTAGATATTTAAAGTTATTTACATTTTCTAGTTGTTCTTTCTAGCGTATTATCCAGAGATGATATCGTGTTCCCTTAACATGTCGACAAAATGGGTGTAACTAACTCTATTGTACGCATCTTCTTAGGTCTATAGCTGCAACTACAGATTCTTCTTTTTTCTGAAAACCTTCATCTGCAAAAACTGCTGCATTTGTGACTGTGTCTCTTCTGGGTCTGTATGCAATTAGATTATTTGGGAGAACACCTTTGATCTCTAGTTCCCTGGTTATGCATCTAGCGACAATTCTTTCCAGAATCGTACAGTACATATTCTGCAGCGTGATGATGCGATAACTTTTTATCGACGTAGAATCTTTGCCTGGTTTTGGCACAGGTATGAGATAACTATGTAGCCTCTTTTCTGGTACTACTCCTGTTTTCAGACTCGCATTATAATCATCTGTCATCTTAGCTAGAATATTCTCCCCAATGTCCTTGAGTAAGCTGTACCTGATTTCATTAGGGCCTGGAGCACCATCAGATGTATTCTTGATAGCGAGTTGCACTTCTTCATCATCTGCAAACTAATCTTTTTTGGCCCTGATTTAAATTTGGACCATTTTAAAAAGATTGGAAAAAAAAATGTATATGACAATTAGGTGATAAGAATAATCGCTATAAGATTTGCAGAGTTCTTTAAAATTTTGCTAACAGTAACAGAGACCTCTCAACTGATAATATATAATGGTTGTCGCATATGCCCT
The DNA here is from genome assembly GCA_034231615.1 of Meghimatium bilineatum. Taxonomy (NCBI): domain Eukaryota; kingdom Metazoa; phylum Mollusca; class Gastropoda; order Stylommatophora; family Philomycidae; genus Meghimatium; species Meghimatium bilineatum. Next base: position 31,014,167 of record CM067316.1, read on the forward strand.
TAAAACTAATGGCAGCAGTGTTACGTGATGGTGTCCAATATCACATTCTGCAGTTCAAAGAAGTGGATATTAGCACTATCATGGTGACATTCAATAATAGTATTCAGAATGCTGTAGAGCCAGAGGATTGATTCCATAGCTACTTGTGACTGCTTCATAAACATGGTAAGGATCATAGGCTGCTCAACATCATCAAGTGCCATCTCGGCAACAATGGTGGGCTGCAACAGACCTCTAATATCCTGTCTCTTGTTTTGGTGGTGCACTCTGCTAGACTAACCTGTTCATCTTGTGATGTTACTCCCCCACTTGTTTCTCCGTCTACCTCTTGCTTGCCTCCCTTTTACTTTACACTTCAGTAAGGACTTCAATAACGTATCATGTCTTTTAATGTGTCCAAAATATTTTATTTGCTTGATCTTTATTTTCTTTAATAATTCTTTCTTCATACTGTGTTGTTAGAACCTCTTTGTTTTCTTCTCTTTCCATTATGTTTTCCCTAATTCTTCTATATACCCACATCTCAAAGGCATCAATTCTGTCTTCTAAGTGCTTGTTTATTGTCCATGTTTTTGAACCATACATTAATATAGAATAGATGTAGCAATTTATAATTCTCATTTTTAACTTGTTTAGATGTTAATATTCTCATGTCACTGAAAGTGCTTTTAGCCATTCACATTCTCTTTTTAATGTCTGCTTCACAACTGCTATGATTTATGATTATATGCCCAAGATATTAATAATATTCTACTTGTAGTTTCTCTCCATATATTTTTATGTTTAGCACCTGTTCTTCGGTGACTATGCTGATTATAATGGTTTTTGTTTTTTTGAATGTTTACTGGTATATCCAGTCCATATTCTGTACTTGATTTAACTCAGTACTTACCATATCATCACTTTGCAAAACACATCTTGCAAACTACTGGAAAAAATAATGGAAGAGACTAACACATTCTTCCTAATATTGTAGACAGCTACATGTCAGGGTAGGGACTTTTTTTTAATAATAATGCTACCACATTTGTATATGAGTTTGTGAGAAAATTGGTATCCAAACAGGAGATGGTCGCTGTGGTAATCAACCCAGATGATGCTTATAATAAAGTAGGATTCTTGAAATGGATACTCTTTTTTGCTCTGCTGTGGTATCTTCTTCATCATTTCGCTCATGTGACTTTTTTATAAAGATGGTAGTCTATCCCATACTTGTCACATTGCCTTTATATTTTTCCTTTGGGTAGGCTGGAAAGGGTCACATCTCTGCTTTACTCCTTTTACAAAAACAACAGTTTTGGGGCACATGATCTACTATCTGCTTGTCCACAATGGGCACATGTCATTCTGACCAAATTCATCATATAACTGCTGTGGCATCAATCCTTTGATCATGGAATTGAATTCTGCTTCCCTACTGGAGACAACCATGGCATACACAAAAATCAAATCACATATTACCAGAAAAGAAACATAAGAACATATGATGTCTGTGAAACTTTAGTCTACATACCGGTATATATATTAGTAATTTTAAATTTTAATCCGACAAAGTAAATGATTAAGAATGGAGAAGATATAATGGATAGTAACTCTCTATAACTATCAGATTAACTTACTCTATGTTCCATCATCCAGCTCTCAAAAAATGAAGGCTGATTGAAAAAGTAAAACATTCCAACAGGAAAGGTGATGTATACAGCCATCTGCAAATAAAACATTTTGATTGTACACTTACAGCTCAATACTTACATACCAACATTGTGTCATAATTAGTAGTTTTAATTATTAATTCCTCCTACAGCCATATTTTCTTAACACCTAATTTAAAATATGGCCTTTAGGAATTAGGTACGTGGTATCTAGAATTTGGGCTAGAGTGTGATGGGAATATAGTGATATAAGCCTTAACATATATCACATTTTACAATAGGGGTATCTCTAGTGTAACTAAGGACTAATACACATCCCTTCAATCTGCACATGCTCCAGGCGACCACACATTATTTTTATAGCATAAGGATTACCAATGCATAGCCGACCACAGATATTACCAACTGATAAAATAGAAGGGACCAGCAGCCGCTGCTCAAGACATGCTATTCAAAACTATCAATACTACATCAAAACTATCAAAGCTTTAAGTGTGGCAAGACCTTGCCTACATTTCTCAACATGGTGTCTGAAAGATAGAATGTGGTCAAAGGTTACACCAAGTAGAGCAACCCATCACATTGCTCACTGTTTTGCACATCAAAGACTTTAGAAAGGTCAGAAGTCACTGAAATTATTGGGGTGCAAAGGGAACGCATTGCTCTAGGCGGACCCAGGGTTAGCAGATAACTAAGATCCCAAATGTACCTCCACGCGGTGCACCCTGGAAACAGAAATACAGCAGCTCGAGCTGATTCTGGCCAAATCATTTGGGGATCGTGTCAGAGAATGTGGAGGTAGCAGATGGAAAGAGATTTGACTGCACAAGAGACAGACAATATCTCCAACACCACCAGCATCACCACATTTAGCGACACTGTCGACATACAGTGAAGCTAGTCAGTCCAGTCCGAACATTGGAGGGGCGGCCAATGTAAAATGCACGTAAAGGTAGATGCATGGCGAGAGACAAATAGATTTCATACAGAGTACAATGAAACAATGAAAGGGCAGAACAGCGCTAGAGGGCAGCGCGAACTGCAAATAGAAAGTGAAAAGTTCCTAGGAAAGGGGAACTACAAGCTCTGTCAGCTCGAGTCGAGCTTCTAGTTACCTGTGTTCCTTACAGGCAGAGACCCAGACCCATTCATTGGCGTTTGGTAAAGCAAGAAGACCTAATCCAACTCTAATGTTGAGCCTTCCTAAACCGGAAATATGCTCTCGAAGAGAAAGGGTTCTGTACCCGATGGGCTTAGGCACGAAAGGGACAACGATGGTAGTCCTGGCCCAACTCTACTGTCAAGGTTTCCTATACCGGAAGTACACTTGCTGAGAGAAAGGGTTCCGTACCACATGGGCTCAGGCACAAAAGGGACAACGATTTAGCCCTGGCCCAACTCTACTGTCAGGTTTTCCTACACCGGAAATACACTTGAAGAGAGAAAGGGTTCAGTACCAGATGGGCTCAGGCGCTATTGGGACAAGGACGCTCAGCTCGAGAACGCCTTGCTCTCAAACGCGTGGTGTGAGACTCGAACTTGGACAAGGGGTACACGATGTCGGTGAATGACACCTCGGCTAAGAGGGCGAAAGAGCCAGGGCCCAACTCCTCTGTTGAGTTGTTCCCCTTAAGGAACCAGGCTCACGGATGAGAAATGGTTCAGTACCCAATGGGCACAGGCACAGCACGTCCAATTACACGAGGCAAGTTCATAGACAGTGGAACACCTCGTACGAGTCAGACGAGAGCAAAAATCGTCTGGGCGAAGAGTCGCCACTACGCGTGCCTGGAGACAGATATAGAGGCTGTCAAAGGCTAAGGGTAGCCCACCCGAATTGTCAAGGCATGCCGAAATCGGATGTGCTAGGCCTACAAGGTGCATAACGGTGGCACAACGTAATCACGCTCCCGGCGGAAATCGCACGGACACCCGTGATGGTTACAATGGAGCGAACGCAAAACAAACAAACAAACTGCAATTATTCAAAGAGCACCAAAACATGCCAACTTTCTCAGGGTTGATCTTGGAGCTTAATTCCATGCACCAGTTCAATGTGGCCTTCAATGTCTTCTGAATGTTTTGCACCATTTTATGTCTGTCTGAACCAGTTCTGTAAATTAGGATATCATGAAAGGTCAGAGTTTGTTCCTTTCCAGGGCACTGAAGAATGGCTACCTCTGCTGTATAGGCCTAGATGTTGAACAATGTGACAGTTGAGCACAGCGGAGCATACAGAACAACTTCATCCCGTATGAGCATGGACATCAAGGTGGTTACTGCAGCCCTCATTCGCTGTCTGGGACTATTTACTAAGGTGGTTATCTTGCCAGACTCCCAGTCCATGTTTCAGAAAATTCAAAATGGCATGTGCTGTTACAGTCAAGTAAATATATTATCTATAAAGTAAGTACTTGGACATCCGGGATTAGCGTGCACGGAAATATTTGCTTAGGCAATACATTTCTTGTGATTAGGGTTTACATTTCATGAGCAGATCATTGCCATGGTATTCTACTAGATTTATTAAATTCTGTAATCGTTTTTCAAATATATATTAACTTTTAAGAGTGCAGGACATTGCAAAATACAGCAATTAATTTTTAAAAAACATAACATTTATTTTAATTATGCAAATTAGACCATTTTGAATATTACCTAGTTGCACATGCATTTGAGAATCACAGCAATGTGATTAACATATGAGTCTTGTCTTTGCGAATAGAAAAATATATAGTTTCTGTTGTATTTTATTATTTTTAACCTTTAGCAAGTTGTGTTGACAAACCAGGCGAAGCTTTTAGCCCGAAATGTGTCATTTCTTGACACGCAAGGCGAAATCATCCGCCCGATTCGGTAAACTCGAAACAGAACGAAAAAATTTAGTTTGGTAACTTTTTTACAGAATGTTTTGGCAACATCGAGAAGGGAATTTATCTAGCTTCCTGTTTCTATTGTCAAAATGGTGATAGATGACAGTGTTTGATTATGGAATGGAATTCCGAGCAATCTTCAAGCATCGGCTTTGCAACGAGGCGACATAACAGTAAATGAGTTTATTATACTTCTTTATCATCGATTTATTCAGTGAAATCATTATTTATTGCGAATTCAAGGTGGAAATTATGAAATGTAAGGACTTCAATTTGTTTAATTAGAATAGACACGAGGTTCCACAATGTTCTCACTACGTAAAATATATAATATTCAACAGCTATCAGCTATCTATCAAAAATATGGTAGGTCTAGATCGAAATAGGTCTAAATTTGACTTTATCACCTTCTCACATGTCTCGTATCACACACATACAAACAAAACTTAAACCAATATATGCAGTATTTTATTATTTATTTATATGTGCAAATATTATTTAAATATCTGTAACAACAAAAACTTTATCGCGATTTCAAAATAACCACCGACTATTGCGTAACATTTCTAAAAACTAATTCCGCGGCAGTCAAGAAATTGCGTAATTATAAACATAGCATGCTAAATGTTAATATTTTATAATAATTTATAATTTATTTATAATTTATTTTCCTATAATTTATTTTCCCATAATTTATTTTCATTATAATTATGCTAATTAGTTGCCATTTTGAATATCAATTAGTTCTGTGTCCATCTGAATATTTCAGAAATGTGATCAACATAAGCATCTTGTCTTTGCAAACACAAAAATATATAGTTTGTGTATTGTATTATTGAAAATAAATAAGATAATTCAAAATTATTCAATCTGCTACATTTTGTGGTCACAAGATTAATTTATATTTTCATATAAATTATTTTGATGCCAAATTAATTTTTTTTAAATCATAACTTTTTTCAGGATGGATGTACATACTTGGTTGAGGTATTATTGAATTGCAATTTTTCAAAGGCTATCTAACTATAGTACGTTTAATGATGTAAAACTATTTTGAAAATTTTGTCCATGTACTTAGGCCTATACAAATACTACCGGTATATCAACTAGCCTCTATGATTATGATACTTCTATGTAATTATACTACAATTAGGCCTAGTGGCCTACTATTCAAATCAATCAATCAATAAACCCATAACCCTTCAGGGTCGTAGGGGTACCACATTGGATGCTTCAGCACACAGAGTCCTCCAGCGAATTCTATCCTCAGCGATGCGGATGAGTGTGGAAATATCTTGCCCTGTCCATTCATAAGCCTACTATTACTATTATATTAATACAGGTAGGTATTTCTTTTGAATTTGGACACAAATTTCAGAGGTTTAGGATTATGTTAGTTTACACAGGATAAAGTATAGTCACAGCTTGGTAGTTGCTAGCCCATGAAAACTTTAATTCAATGATTGATACTTCAACCAAGTCTCTAAGTCCTTTTCTGAATTTATAAAGTTATGAATTTGTAGGCTATGACTATGTCTTAATTTTTACATAAATATAATTTACATGGAGCATATAAAGCCTAAGGAAATATTAACTGACTGTGCAGAAGTTGTGACCAAGAGTTAGAGCCAAGCCAATAATAATAATTAATAGGTTTTAGTAAAAATTATGCCTAGTCAAACATCATTTCTTTTTATACTATATATTAAAATAATAAACCTTGATTCTTGATTAGGAACAAGTGTCACAGGACTGGGGGCAGTCCCATATATGCTCTGCTTGCCATTCCATCAGCCATCTATAAGTGTATAAGCTCAGTGCTCCAGTCACTTGCTGATTACACGTTCTTCTGATCTTTCCAGAGAGGGAGCACTTTCTCCCATCATCTCTTGCCACTCTCATGTCTCATTTGACTTCCTCCTTGTCTTCTCGTAGGGTATCCATGACTGCTCTAATCAATTCAATTCTGTCTCTTCTTATCTTGGTGCCGTTCACCAAGGCTTTACCAGCCAACACATCGGCTCTTCTGTTTCCCCTGACCCCAGCATGACCTGGACAGTAGATCCATGTAATGCTCTGCACGTTGTTGAGAAGAGTGCCCCATTCAGTTCAGATCATACACTTTTCTATCTTTCGCAGCATTCTTTGAGAGTCTGATAGAATAACGGAGTCTGTTGGTGGTTGCGTTGCCAGCCAAGTGAAATTTGCTGTCACCGCTTCTATTTCCATTCTCATACTCAATGTTTTAGAGTGGGGTACCCAGCTTGCCAATTTCTTGCCACTTTGGTAGGCCACGAAACCCCAACCACACATGTTTGTTTCTTGTGTTACTGAGCTGTCTGTGTAAATTATTGTATTGTGTGGCTTCGAGTCTGCAGTATGGAGTTCTTGTAAATAATAAAGTTTAACCAAAAACAAACACCTCCTTCAAATACTTAGCCGCAAAATTCTCGTCAGATGGCAAGATGGACACTGAAATAGACATTCGTTGTACAAAACAAATCAAATATTGGGATAATTATCCCCTTTATTACAACACAAAATTCAACCAATGTCAAACAAGGTCTTGACAACAAAACATAAAAGACAGCTGGTTACAACAGAGATGAGATGTCTGAGAAAAGCCACAGGAGTGACCAGAAGACACAGAATTAGAAATGAGGTCATAAGAGAAAGAGTGGCTGTCATATCAATTCTACAATACATACAAAATCAACAAATGCAATATGGCTTTAGGGGGTTTGGTCATCTGGAAAGAATGCTGTGTGATTCATTAGTTTATAAATCATATGTGAAGATAGGAGAAGCAGAAAGAAGAGCCATGGGTATACCTAGAGTACGCTGGATCGAAAACATCAGAGACATTAGACGAACACCAAATGACATTATTTATAGGCCTATTAGGAGCAAATTGCTTTTAATTCTTTGTTGTGACCTTTGCTCTAGATTTGAGGTATTACGTAACCTTTGTTAGTGTGACTTGGCAAGCTTAAGGTTAAGTACTTAGAGTATGGTTAGGATTAGAAATAATATTTTTCTAATGTGTGCGCGTATCTCGCTCTGTGTGTAGTGGGCAGAAATAATTATCGCTCACTACAAATCATAGGAAATTTTTTTTAATATGTAAATATTGGAAAAGAAACAGATTATGCATAAGTTCGTCTGTGTCTAGATTTGAACTTAGTGATTGTCAGGATGTGACATCACGGCAGCCATTAATTTCATTGGTGTTACACAGAAATCTGTAACGTCAACTAGTTAAAAATGTAAATAGTGTGCTATTTATAGCACAACAAAGAATCAAAAGCAACTTTTACTGCCTATTATCTGAAGCTGCCAGAAAAGCGAGAAGAACATAGTATTTCCCTTGACACACGTATTGGCAGCACAGGAAAGAAAGATAGATGTTTGTTTAAGTTTAGTGATATTTAAATATAATTAAATACATTATTATATTGATTTTGTGGTGAAAATCTAGTATAGGTCTCCGTTGGGCTATTCATAGCATTAACTTCACGGACTTCCCTTGAACAACCAATCATATTGATTCATGCCTCAGACGATAATTCTTAAAGAATTAATTCTAAACACTAATTCTAATCCTTTTCCCCTCCCCCCAAAATCTATAAACTAATTCGGTAAAACTAAAGATAAACTTTTCACTGTGCTTATAAATAGCACACAAGGTTTAATTTTTTAACTAGCAGACGTCATGGATTTCTGTATAACACCAATGAAATTAATGGATGCCGCAATGTCACATCTCCTGAAGAACGATATCAACCACATTTATAATTATAATTTTTATATAACTAATTCATTTTTTAATTTATAACTGATCCTAATCCTTACCCCCCTCCATAATCTAAATGCTAATGCCAAATTAATATTCTGTTTCACATAACATACTTTGGTAAAACTACTGATCAATTCTTCACTGTGCTATAAATAACACACACTGTTTACATTTTTAACTAGAAGACATCAGGGATTTCCGTGTAACACCAATGAAATTAATGGATGCAGTATAAATTTAATGGATGCTGTGATGTCACATCTCCAGATGCAAATGATATCAACCACATTTATAATTATAACTTTTAAAATTAATTCATTTTTTAATTTATAACTGATCCGGTGATCGTAACCCTGGAGTACCCTAACCTTCACCGCCCTCCCCTAATCTAAACAGTCCATTAGCATGTAAGATAATTTTAGTAATTTTGTGATGAGATGGGTTATGTCCCTTGATATTTATCCCATTAACGGCCATTTTGAAACCCAAAATTGTGGTCACGTGAGAGATGACCACTTTCTATTGTCATTTAGATAGCGTCCGTGACTAGAAGTGCAAAGACGTTATACTTTTCATTTGTGGGACAAGTCGGAGGTCAGTTTGATCTGTTCTTCGAGTGGATTAACTTCGTAGTTTTTATAACAAGCTCTTGGACACGCTGAAGTAAGTGAATTTCATTAAAAATAGCTGATATTAATGCCTTAGACATTGCCATTTGAAAACAACTAATTTATTTTAATGTTCATAAACCATTTGTTCACATATGTATGAATTTTGAACGCTTCTTGTTCTTGTATAGACCTTGCTTTTTCGATTGCAAACCTATGTCTATCCAATTTTTATCGACATGCTTGTCCGCCATTTTTAATTTTTTTACTGGCTGTTGTTTCTTGCTATGCTGATAGCAGGTAACAATCATGTATTTAAATAAATATTCTTGTTTTAGTATCGTAATTCTCATGTCTCTCAGTTATATATTGCTTTTCTAAAAATCATATGCACATCTGCTGTATAAATATCTAGATCATGTAGTAACAATGTAAAATGTATATCAACATTTGTGAGTCTGTTCTGCCATGCCATTGCCATGACGACGGAAGTGTTTTTTATCAATAACATGTAGGATTAATGAACATAAATTTGTTGAAAAGTCCTTAATAATTTTGAATTAAACCTATACCTATTTTATAAATATATACGGCATAAGGCCTAATGATGTTAGTTGAATGAAGTTGAATTTTAATTAGGCCTATGTAATCATTATTGGTACATAACTTTTAAGTAACTTCCCGTGTAGTGAGTGTGCTCACATTTTCTCACACAAGTCCTAAATTGCAAGGCAGCAATAGGAATCTTGCACATAAAGGATATTGGAAACAATCAGCTGAGGGTGAGTACCTATCCTATATTTATATCTTTGCCTGGAGTTTGTGAGGCTTCCATTTTATGTATAATGAAATGTAATTTATTTAATTTATCAATGAAATTTTCTGCATTTTGTTCTTTTAGATGCAGAAACTTATTTTTTATATTTTTGTTTTTATAGACGGCATGATGGCAAGCAAGAAGACTAGACACGATCTGAAGGCACACGTAGCTCAATTTGCACCTGAATACCCAGTAAAGAAAGGATATGCTGCACGGCTGTTACTGGACCCCACCAATACCCCAGTAGATGTGATGAGGAAGATCCAGACTCTTGTGCTCGCTGCGGAACCAGATAAGTGTATCAATGAATCTTCTCTTCTTTCAGTTGTGAAGCGTGTTAAAATCAAAATGATGAAACATTTATAGAATATGTCAAACAAAGATTGGTCTATACTTATGAAACATTTACTTGAGCATCTCCCTATATCACTTAAGAGTCTTGATCAGTGATAATTTGCAACATCTTTCTACTCCAATTGATTCAACATCTCTTTCATGTACTTCTAATATGCAACCTTATTTCTCAGGCACACTAAATAGATCACCATCCCCTAAGAAGATGAGATATGATTGTGATGCCTGTGCAAACAAGAAGCGCACAATTGTGAATATGTAGGATATATTCACAATTGTGAATATTGACCAACCAAGTCTGTTTTTGCCAAAATATAACAAAAATAATTACACAAGAACGCATAAGAAAATACAAACATACTTGTGAAGAAAAGTTGTGACGAAGAATTACAGCCGAGTTAACAATTTATGCAATATCTTAATTATTTACGATATAACTTGGAGGAAGTTATGAGTATTTTATCATAAATAACTAAAATATTTAATAATTATACTTAAATTGAAAGTAAATTAACCACCAATTTGAATATTAATTAGCCCCAATTACGTCTGAAAATGTGTGCAGTAATTTCAAAAGATGCATCTGGCATTTCCGAACACAAAAATGTATAGTTTGTAGGGTATTTTATCATAAATAAGTGAAATATTAAATAATTAGACTATTCAATTGAAAGTAAATTATGCAAATTAGCCACCATTTTGAATATTAATTAGCCCCAATTACGTCTGAAAATGTGTGCAGTATATTCAAAAGATGCGTCTTGCCTTCCCGGACACAAAAATGTATAGTTTTATGCATATTTTATCGTAAATAACTAAAATATTTCATAAATTGTTAATTCGGCTTCAATTCTTGGTCACAACTTTCTTCATCAGTCTGTTTATATTTTATTATATGTTCTCATGTAATTATCTTTTTGTTAAATTTCGACCAAAAAATTCATAACTTTTCACATAATTGACCTACAGACATGGTTGAGGTGTCGTTGAATTGCAAATTTCAAGGGCTATCTAGCTGTGGTGTTTATAATGATATAAACCCAATTTGAAAATTTAGTGCTAATGCAAAAACACTAATGCCAAATTAGTATTCTGTTTCATACCTGATGATCAATAGGTATACTCATAGTCATACTTTTAATTTATTTGGTAAAAATGCTGTTTCGTCCACCATTGGGCTATATAACGTTATGGATTTTCCTTGAAAAACCAATCATATCTATTCACACCTTAGACATGAATTCTTAGAGAATTAATTATTAATTCTAAACACTGATTCTAACCCCTCTCCCCCCTCCCAAAATAATCTATAAACTAATTATTAACCCCCCTAAAAGTCACAATGGTGGACGAAACAGCAGATGCGCCATTTATTTTAATTACAACTTCTGCAATCACAGAATAAATATTCACACTGAAAAGGTTAGGTAATATCTAATATCTTGAAACTAGAACAAAGGTCACAGTGAAGAGTTGATCCGTACTTGCGCCACTAATTCTAATACTTTTAACCCCCCCCCCCTCTCCAAAATATATAACCCGGCGCCACTTATCTAACACTGGTGCATATGTTACATATTATGTAATGTTAGGTTTTAGGTTAGGTATACCTCGAAAGTAGAACAAAAAGGCAGGTCACAACGGAGACCTAATAATTATGTAATATTATTTATAATTATAAATATACATAGTCTAGAGATTGGCAAATTTCGTTTCAGTACCAACTAGGGCCTAAAGGTTTAACAACGCCTCACCTTAAACACTTCCAATTGCCATCCTGCCATACTTGTATAATTTTGAAAGATAACAAATAATACGAACTTATTCTGTCTCTAGAGTGTGATTTTCAGACTTCATGTGTGTTTTTTTATCACTGTTGCCAACTTGTTAAGCTAGAAATTCACTAGTCTCGTATCTTAAAAAGCACTATCTTAATTAAGTATGTTCCTTCATATAGAACAATAAGTATAATAAGCCATCTAACTAAAATACTTCTCAAGATAATACATGAAAGAATTAAGAACAAGATAGACATGGAGGTCGGTGAAGAACAGTTCGGTTTTAGGAAAAACAAAGGAACCAGAGAAGCTATACTGAGTATCCAGCTAGTGATAGATAAATATATAGAAGTCCCAAAAAGTATCTATATTTGCTTCATAGACTACTGCAAGGCCTTTGACAGAGTCCAACATGAAAAATTAATCACATGTCTTCAAGAAATAGGCATAGATGGAAAAGACATCAGACTGATTAGAAATATATATTGGGAACAAACTGCATCAATAAGGTGTGAAAACAGCTACTCTCCATACATAGAAATAAGAAGAGGGGTAAGACAAGGATGCATTTTATCACCAAGCCTATTTAATATCTACACAGCGAATATCTTTAAAAATATAGAAGAAATACCAGGACTCAAGATCAATGGGAAAATAATAAACATTAGATATGCAGATGACACTGTTCTTTTAGCAGAAAGTGAACATGAACTACAAAGACTAATAGATCAAGTCAATAAATCCAAGTAATGAATATGGACTGGATATAAACATTCAAAAAACAAAAACCATGATAATCAGCAAAGACACAGAAGAACAGGAGGTAAACATAAACATACAGGGAGAGAAACTACAACAAGTAAAACAGTATCAATATCTTGGACACATAGTCACAAATGATGGCAGATGTGAAACAGAAGTTAAAAGGAGAATAGGAATGGCTAAAAGTACCTTCAATGACATGAGGAAATTATTAATATCTAAACAAATTACAAACAAGTTAAAAATGAGAATTATAAAATGCTACATCTATTCCATATTAATGTATGGCTCAGAAGCATGGACACTAAATAAACAATTGGAAGACACAATTGATGCCTTTGAGATGTGGGTATATAGAAGAATAGGGAGAACATCATGGAAAGAGAAGAAAACAAATAAAGAGGTGCTAAAGACACTTCATATGAAGAAAGAACTACTAAGAGAAATAAAGATCAGGAAATAAAATACTTTGGACACATTAAAAGACATGCCACCTTATTGAAGACCTTACTTGAGGGTAAAGTCAAAGGGAAGCGAGCAAGAGGTAGGCAGAGATACACGTGGGAGAGTAACATCACACGATGGACAGGTTACAGTCTAGCAGAGTGCACCACAAAGACAAGAGATGTTGGAGATACGTTGCAGCCAACCTTCGTTGTGGAGACAACACTTAATGATGATGATGATGTTGTTCCTTCAGCGCTAAATACGGTGCGTACGGCGGAAACTCGAGCTCTCCAGTTCGAGCGAGGTTATGCTACCGTGTTGTAACTCTTGTTTGTTGTTGAGATCCGTAGTCATACTATCTTTTATGGTTGTTTTGCGAAGAATCTCTATTGGTCTTCCTCTTTTTTTGCCATCTGGTACCCATGTGCATGTAGTGGCAGTCTGTTTTTATTCACTCTAAGTACATGTATTATTTATTCACTCTATGTCCATAGTTTTCTTCTTATTGTTGTGGAAACATTCACTGATATTGCTGTGTTTAGAGTTTAGTGTCTTCTCTTTACTTGGTTGTTTGACTTGAGTTCTTCCTAACCAATATTTAAAAGTTTTCTAAGACATTTATTTTCAAATGAATTAATTACTTCTCCGGTGCTTTTGTCATTTTCTAACTTTCGCAACTGTGTGTCAACGTGGATATCACATTTAAGTTGAACAATTGAATATAAGACAATTATATTCAAATGAGTTCAATGTCAAATCCCAGTTGTCGAGTCTACATTTTAAACGAAACAAAATAGATGTGAAACGAAGTTGTCGGGCCTACATTTCACACTTTTTAATTTTTAAGAAAACTTTAAGTTAACTTTTTAAGAAAACTACACCTGTTTGGTGATTTAAAGAGACACAACTGTTTAGAAAGACAAATAATGGAGGGCAGAGCACATGGGAGGAGGAGAAGATGATGGGCTAACGACATTAAAGTTAGCACGAATATGTCGTTGGAAAATGCAGGCCACATCGTCAAATACAAGAATTATTCAGGGAGTTAATTGGGAAGACAACAATTGGAGAGAATATGTCACATGATACTAAATTACGGAACAAAATTAATAAAGACATAGACACCAACCGAGAACTAGAAAAAAGAGTGGTCGGAATTGAGTCCAAATGGCTTTAGGGCACCCAACTAAAAAATAAGATGATTTTCTAGAGCGTACCTGGATCTATCATCTGTGGTGCAGGGTCTGATGAAAGTGACATGAATATCAAGAACACCACAGTGGCCAACGCCATTGAAGTTTGTGGCAACAGGAGTAGGTGTTCTGTGTTTGATTGACCAGTTTCCTGAAGATGTTCCGTTTGTGTGTCGTTGTCATTTGTCGTCTTTTGATGTTATGTGCTTATCTTGATAAAGTCTTTTGGTCGAAACGTCGATTATGTCCTGTATATTGTTATTTGTATGATTATATCATGTGTATTGTTGTGTGTATTATTTCACGTGAGCATCTGACAGTGATAGTGTGTTCATCGTTCGGTAAGACTTCATTACATGTTTCCTACGTAAGTACTATTTTCATACAGTTTTAAAGCAGTATTACATTTTATTGGTTATGCGGACACAAAGTTTTCAACTGAATAAGGAACATTTCACTAAAATCGTATACTGTATTACTCTATTCACTTTAAGAACGAAGTGAGTCAAAACACATCCCCATATTACTTCGCGACAACGGGTGATTTTTAAACAGCTGGTGACATGTAAAAACAATATTATGTAAAACATAAAAAACAGTATTTACACAACATTTTAAAACCGAAAGTTAAAAACAATGTTATTTAGCACTTACCAATCAATTAATGCATTCTGCGTCTAATCAGAAGCACCGACCCACTTCATTCTTAAAGTGAACAGAGTATAAGTTAACTATACTTTCTAATTTGGATGTAGAGACAAGATCAGGCATGACTCTCGCGAAGATAAGACATGTGAGCAGGGTCAAAACATGCCTTCATGCGGTGCGATTGTGATCCTTGTTGGTCAATTTGTATCGTCTGCAAACGAAATGAATAGAAATAATAGAAAATAAGGGACTAACGGTAGAAAGGCTTATTTTTCTTCTGCTCACATGTATTCTGTTGTCAAGAAAATCGGTCCAGCCGGCGTTTAATTGTCAAATTTCTATCCAAGGTTTTGATAAAAAATAAATGAAATAGCCATTTGAGTATTTCATGGCTTAATTTTTGTTTTCATGGGCATGCATGAAAGTTTCTTTAGGTTGAACCAAATTAGAATCGAAGTAAGAAACAGACAAAAAAAAAGAGGTTGGGATATGGGGTATTCCCGGAAAAATCACTGTGTTTTAAGAATAAACAAAGAAACCAGAGAAACGGTACTTATTACCATAGACTATTGATAGATAAATATATAGAAGACTAAAGAAGTATCTATATTTGCTCCATAGACTACAGAAAGGCCTTCGACAAAGTTTAACCTGAAAAATTAATGGAATGTCTTCAAGACATAAACATAGATGGGAAAGACATCAAATTGATTAGAATGTCTATTGGGCACGAAGTGCAACAATAAGGTGTGAAAACAGCTGTTCACGATACATAGAAATAAAAAGAAGGGTAAGAAGTGTTTGTTTTATCACTCATCCTATTTAATATCTACACAGTGAACATTTTTAAACATATGGAAGGAATGCCAAGATTCAGGTCCAGTGGGAAAATAAACAATCTGCGATATGCAGATAACACTGTCATCTTAGCAAAAATTTAAAAGGAACTACAACGACTAATAGATCAAGTCGATAAATCAAGTAAAGAATATGGACAAAATATAAAAATTTTTTTAAACATGATAAAAAACAAAATCGCAGAAGAACATGTGCTAAACATAAAAATGCACGGAGATATACTGCAACAAGATCATTACCAATATCTTGAACACATAATCACAAATGATGGTAGATGTGAAAAAGAAGTTAAAATGACAATAGGAATTGCTAAAGAACAGTGACCATGTTCCAGTAGTGGGAAAGATTAATATTACGTTAAAGATATTAAAAACTACAAGGCCAGATAACAAACCTAATGTGAATATGCTGACAAAGAATACAGAATTACAAGGACAGTATAACATAACAATTCAAAATAGGCACAATGCTATAGAAAAATAGAAACCATTGAAGAACAGTGGACGATGTTAAAAGAATCATTGCAACAAACATCTAAAGAGATCCTGCCACCTAAGAAACATCTCAATAAGAAAGGCTGGATGACAGAAGATATTTTGAATATGATGAAGAAAAGAAGTCAGATGAAGAATAACATCGAAGAATACAACACAATGAACAAAGAAATTAACATAAGTGCACTAAGGCTAAAGAGGATTGGTTAAACACAAAGTGCAGTGAAATAGAAAAACATTATCATAGAAATACAAGTGATACACATTTACAAATAAAGGAATTAACAGGCAGAGGGTAGGCTCACAAGACTGCGTGTCTGAAATCTAAGCAGGGACACATACTAATAGGAGAAAATGAAGTCATGCACAGATGGGAAGAATATATTAAAGAATTGAACGAAGATAACAGAAATGATATTAAATTATAACAATGAAGGTCCAAGTATATTAAAATCAGAAGTAAAGGAAGCCATACAGCACTTAAAAAACAACAAATCATCGGGTCAAGACAAGATTACAAAAGAATTAGAAGCCCTGGGAGATTATGGTCTTGAAATTATCACCAAAATGTTAAATGACATCTACAACAGTGGCTATATTCCATCGGATTTACTACAGTCAATTTTCATAGCCCTACCAAAGAAACCTAGTGCAGTTGATTGCGATGACCACAGAATAATTAGTATTATGAGTCAGATGACCAAGATTCTACTGCGCATTATAATGAGGCGTATAAGAGGAAAATAAAACCAGAGATAGCAGACGAACAATGCGGATTCGTAGAAGGAAAAGGCACAAGAAATGCCCTATATATAGTAAGAACATTAATGGAGAGGGCCATAGAAGTACAGCAAGACCTTTATCTGTGCTTCATAGATTACAGCAAAACATTTGACAAGGTGAGGCATTCAGAGATTATAAAACTACTAGAAAATCTTAACGTTGATGGGAAAGATCTAAGAATAGTAAGAAATATGTTTTGGAACAAACAGCTGCGATGAGAGTTAACAATACTATAGGTAGATTTCAAAAGATAGAAATGGGTGTTAGGCAAGGTTGTGTAATGTCACCGGACCTTTTCTCCCTGTATACATAATACATTATGCGAATTATAGAAGATATGTCAGGAATAAAAGTGGGAGGATACAATATAAATAACTTGAGATATGTTGACGACACAGTACTGATCGCAGGAAGTGAACAAGAACTGCAAGCCCTATTAGATAAAGTAGTGAAGGAAAGTGAAAACAAAGGCCTCAGTTTAAACAAGAAGAAAACATAAATAATGGTTGTATCAAAGAGAAATACACCACCAAGATGCAACATAATAATTAATAACACAAAATTAGCACAAGTTGAAAAAGTGAAATATCTTGGCACCCTGTTAACATCAGAAGGTAGATGCTCAAGTGAGATAAAGAGCCGAAAAGCACAAGCCAAATCAGCATTCCAAAAAATGAGAACTATTTTTTGCAATGGAAATATATCAATGCAGACCCGAATTCGGGTGCTGAGATGTTATATCGAACCAATTCTTTTTTATGGATGTGAAGCATGGACTTTAAACAAGAAAATTCAAAGTGAATTGGAGGCTACAGAAAAGTGGTTTCTGAGAAGAATGATGAAAATACCATGGACAGCCAAGAAAACTAATGCAGAGGTTCTCATTGATGCTGGCGTAAAAAGATCAATAATATCAAACATTAGAGGCAGACAGTCAAGGTTTCTAGGGTATGTGCTGAGAAGAACACATCTTGAACACTTAATAACAACTGGAAAGATCAAAGGGAGAAGAGATAGGGGACGACAAAGAGAAACGTTACTAGTTGGGCTTGTATCGTGGCACGGTAGAAGCTCACCAACCGAGCTTATTGACAACATAAGAGACAGAGAGTCGTAGAGAAACATAATCGCCTATGCCAGTCGGCATAGCACTTGATTGATTGATTGAGATAAGAGAGAAGTGCAAAATGGCAAAAGAAAACTGGCTGAACAAGATAAACTCGAGATAAACATACAAGATAACGGCGAGGGTCCATCAATACTCGCAGCAGAAGTAATGGATGCCCTAAGACACATGAAATATGGCAAAGCCCCAGGTCCAGACAATATCACATTAGAAGAATTAGCAGCTTTAGGTGACGGTGGAGTTGAAATAATCACAAAATTGCTGAATGACATATATAACATCGGAAACATACCCCATGACTTAATGAGGTCCATATTTATAGCCTTACCTAAGAAACCAGGGACCGCCGAATGTGAAGAATACCGTACAATCAGCCTCATGAGACAAACAACCAAAATACTTCTCAGAATCATCATGAAGAGAGTGAGAAACAAAATAAAATCAGAAATAAGTCCAGAACAATGTGGCTTTGTAGAAGGCAAAGGTACCAACAATGCTATTTATATATTGAAAACACTAATTGAGAGGTCTACAGAGGTAAAAACAGATCTGTACCTCTCTTTTATAGACTACACAAAAGCATTTGATAAAGTTTAACATAGTGAAGTTATACACATGCTAGAGAATTTGAACATCGACAATAAGGATTTAAGAATCACCAAGAACATGTACTGGTAATAAACCGCAGCAGTAAGAGTAGGAAATCAATTTGGCCCTTTTCAACAAATAAAACAAGGAGTTAGACAGGGATGTGTACTTTCACCAGACCTGTTCTCTTTATACAGCGAAAACAGATTGCATCCAATAGTTGATATCCCAGGAATATCAGTGGGAGGACACAGTGGCGTAGAGTGGGTCACTAGGGCCCGGGGCAGAAAATAAGTCAGTAATTGTAAAAGACTGGACGAAAATATTTATTTTAAAACATTTTAGGTACATAAATAAAAATCACATTATCATTTAACTTTTTGAGCCATAGAAAAATTGTTTATGGCGTCATCAAAATTAATTTCGACCGTGATACTTTGTTCTATTAACAAAATTAATTTCGTCCTTGATACTTTGTTCTATTGTCTTCTTCTTCTTCTTTCGTTCACTTGAAACATGTCTATATCTGTAATTACTGTCTCCTTAATAAAACTCACTGTCTTTTGTAGTTCATACAGTGTCCCATAGAGCTATGATTCCAGTGTTGTTGGCCAATATGTCTGCCTCAGCGTTTCATGCTCAGAACACTCTTGAAGTATATGTTTGGCACTCTGTGCTGCCTGTCCACGTGTACACATGGCCGTGTTGCCAATCTTGAACTTTGTGTACATGTGACTGCGGAGTCGGTTGTGTCCTGTTCTGAGACGTAGAATTATAACTTGTTCTGATCTGTTCATAATGTGATAGTCATCTTGTGTTGGTGTTTGTGGCTTTCTTATTGACATGATCATCTGTTTTTTCTGATGGTAGGTGATTGGTATATCTGGTTTGTCTTCGGCAGCACCTTCCTTAGCCAGTTGGTCTGCTTTTTCATTTCCTGGTATTCCACAGTGAGAGGGTATCCACTGCATGGTTACCCTATACTGGTACGACAATTCATGAAGTAGTTTTTTCAAGTCTGTTAGTTTTCCAGACTGGAGAGCTTGAAGCACTGACCTTGCATCTGTCAGGAATACCACAGGCTGTAGGTCAGAGTTGGAGTTCAGCAGTTTTTTTTAGCTACCACACTAATTTCCTGGATTTCTGCATCATAATTATTGCAGAATTTTCCTGTCGGTGTTCTGATGGTATCTCTATGCTTGTATGGATATTCTATATATACACCTGCACCTCCATTCCTCACGGCATTCTGTGCTGACCCATCTGTGTATACTCTGACCCATATATCTTGTGGATATTCCTCATCCAGGAAACTGAGGGTGACTGTCATTCGCTGCACACTGTTCTGTTCGTCCTCGCTTAGTATTCCTTTCACATGGGTTTGAATGTATATTGGCATTCCATGCCTTTCACTCCACCGGATTTGTTCTGGTACAGGCCTTAAGGGGCTGTCAACTTCAGGTAGGTCTGTAAGTTGTCTGCGGAGCCGTTTAGCTTGATGGATAAAGCTGCTCCTTTTCAGTCACCCCATTGCTAGATTTTGGAATCTTTCCTTCATTGGATGACTTGGCATAAACTGAAACTTTTCTGCTTGAATTAGTACTTTTGTGTCTCTGCGTTCGCCAAGTGTTTGCATTCTTCCCATTTTCTGCATCTCTGCGATGGGTGTTGATTTCATTGCTACCAACATTATTCTAAGTGCCTGGTTTTGCACTTTATCTAGATCTTGTAATGTGGTGTTTGATGCAGAACACCATGTAGCTGAACCATATTCCAGGTGTGGTCTTATGCCTTGCTGGTAAACTTTACTAAGTATATTCCCACTGGCTCCCCGTGTGGTTTCTCAGGATAGCTAACTTCCTCCTGGCTTTTGTTGTTGCTTTGTTTATGTGCTGCTTCCATTTCAGTTTATCATCAAAAGTAACTCCGAGGTATGTGGGTTTTGTCTTCTTTCAAGAGTTCTCCATCTATTTTGATATGACCGGCTTTTTGTTTTGGTGAGAGGGTAAAGAGTGTAGTGCTGCACTTATCTGTGTTAATGCTGACGCACCATCTATTAGCCCATAAGGTTAGAGCATAGATAGCTCTTTGTATTTGTTTAGTGGCCACTGTCGCATGTTCTTCCATGCACTATATCACCAGGTCGTCAGCATACATTGCCACTTTGATCCCATGTGGTTCAGCAACTAGGTCATTGATGTAAACCAAGAAAAGTGTGGGTGACATGACTCCTCCCTGGGGTACTCCATGACGCAGTAGAACTTTCTTGTTCTTGCGACCATCTAATTGTACCCTGGCTCTTCTATTATGCAGGTATGCTTTTACCCTTTTTGTACATTCTTGAGCTAACCCTGCAATTTCGCAATTTCTTTAGGAGCTTTTCTTTCCAGACCTTATCAAATGCTTTTCTGAGGTCTATCCATGCTGCTAGTACCAGTTTCTTATCTTGGAAGGCATCCTCAATCTCTTGGGAGAGGTAGGTTGCCTGATCTTCAGTAGAGTAGCACTGTCTGAAACCTACTTGCTGTGATACCAGAAGGTTTTCACTTTCAAGGTACCACTGCATCCTAAGATTGATAATGCGTTCCATTGTTTTGCATAGACAGCTTGTGAGGCTGATGGGCCTGTAGTTGGAGACTGTGTTGCCATCTTTTCCTGATTTGAGGAGTTGCTTCTCCTTATTGCTTCTCTCCACGACTGTGGTACATTACCTGTGGACCAGATTGTGTTAAAGATCTGCAGTGGCTTTGCTCTTGCTGCAATTCCCAGGTTTCTAATCATTTCATTGGACACTCCATCAGCTCCAGGGGACTTTTTCGTTTTCAATTTGGATATTGCATGCTCCAGTTCTCTCATTGTGATTGGTGCCTCCATGACTTCAGGTATAGGTTCGCCTTGTCCAATGTTTTGCTGGTTCTCTCGAACCTCCTGTTGTTTGTCTGGGCTGACTTTGATGTTATTGTCTTCTGCAAAGGAATCTGCATAGTAATCAGCTGCATGTTTACCTGTTAAAATGTTTTTATCTTTAAAAAGTGTGATCCTGGTATTTCTCCCTGTACCTTCATCATTTAGTTGTTTTACAAGTTTTCATAATTTCCTAGTATCTCTTTCTAGGTTCAGCGACTCTATTTTTTCTTTCCAGCTGCTCCGTCTCGCTTGTAACTTGGCTCATTGAAATTTAGCCTTTGTTTGCTGATATTTGTTGTGATGTTCTTGGCTAGGTCTGTTCTCAGCCTGCTGTCTAGATGTTTCCATCTCATTTTGCAGCTTTTCCAGTTCATTATTTCAGTAGGGTTTGTAGTTCTTGCGTGCCCCCCGGGTATGGTTTTACTAGCAGCATGTAGTATACATCTATTAAATTCACTCACTGCTTTATTGATGTCTTTGTCCAAGTTCATGTCCTTAGCTAGAACACTGGTTAAATGCTGGTACATTTTCCAGTCTGCCCTCTTATAGTTCCACCTAGTGAGCGTGCTGCTGTCCTTGGTATATTCATTGTGGATTTCCAGAAATACTGGTCTGTGGTCACTACCCCCAAGCTGCTTTCGAACCACACGTGTGATGTTCCATTCCAGACCTGGTGAGTGGAATGCCAGATCTGGTGTAGAGGTGGTGTGCCATGCTCTCGAGTAGAAGGTTGGTGAGTCAGCTGGCTGGTTAATAAGGATGAGATTATTTTCATCCTGCCAGCTCTCAAGTTCCTCACCTCTCTTGTCGATATGATCGTAGCCCCAGCTCTGAAAGTGGCTGTTGAAGTCACCACACACCATAAGTCTCTCTTTATCTGGAATTGTGTCTAGTGCCAATGGTTTATCATTTGGGCAGTAGTAGTTCAGGAGATGGAATTCTGCACTGTCTGTTTTTAGGTGGAGCATCTGGTATTCTGCCCCTTCCATATATACTTCCAGCTGACATGAGCTGATATTGTTTTTAACAAGTGTCAGAATTCCACCCTTTCGCCTGTCCTTTCGGTCAGATCTGTAGCACTGGTATCTTCTGATTTTGAAGGCTATGTCGCTGCTGAGGTGTGTTTCTTGGATACAGCATATATTAACTTGTTCTTCACTGAGGACATTTTCAAGTTCCAATTTTTTGCTGTATCCATCTCTTTTACTGTTGACACCCTCAGCAATCCAGTGCATTATTTTTATTGGTCGTTTGTTTGGCCAGTAGCTCTATTCCCTTGCCTCCTGGCTCCTCGAGGCAATTGAGAAGGACTTTCAGTAACTGAGGTTGGGCCCTTTCGAGGTATAGGGCCCGGCACCGTCCCTGCCTGAACGTCCGCCACAGGGCAGGCACCATAACTTTTTATAGATACAGACATGTTTCCATTGTGTTTTGTGCGTGGCATCCTGATTATCTGTGCGCCTTTTGGCTGGATGTCTCCGTCTTCAGCACTCTGCTTACTTGGCAGGACTATGGTCCTGCTCGAATGGGACTGCCCGACCAGTCTTAGTTTCCAGCCCCTGATGGCTGAACTAAGCCCCATCACCACTGCACGGTGCTGGCCTTGATGGGGTCTGCGAAAATGATTCCAGGACTTCAATAATCTCATTACAATGGATCTCCATGATTGCTATGGCTTCGTACCTTGCACTCCAGGGTGTTTCAATAAGGCGCTTGACACCTTGGCCTGCAGTGTTACTAAGAAATTTCCAGCGGTGAGTGGAAGACGAAAAATAATTTAAAATAATTAAAATAAAAAAAATTATCCATAGAGCCAAAAGACGTAACTGAGTCCACTGCTATTGACGCTAGGTGTACTCCCACCAAATTCAAACTATGGTTACTGCCAGAAACATACCGGGCATTTGGATTAATTTCCTTGATATGCGTTTGTACACCAGAAGGAAAACTTTTATCGAAGAACTAAGAACACAAAAAGATTTTATATCACGAAGTACAGTTTTAAAAAAAGTATCCCTGTAAGAGGATGCACACTGTCTATATATGTTATCCATGTTTACAAGAAGATATATCGGCCCTTGTATAACTAATATGGATATTAAATGCTATATGTTTGTTATTACTGAGGATATTTCAATATCTGTACGGGATGTTTGTTGTTATAATAGTCCTTGTCTCAATTGGTCCGTTCGGGTTATCTTGAGTGCACTCTTTGAATGTCTTGACAAAATAGCATCTTTGGAAGAACGAGTGTGCAATAATAGTTGCTAAGCGATTTGGTGCCGTTGAACGGACTGATTGTAAAAAGTGAGGAAGACCTTCATGATTTAATTAATGTAGTAGTCACAGAAAGTAAAAATATAGGCATCTTCTTAAATATAAAGAAAACAGAAGTAATGGTTATTTCAAAGAAATAAAAGTGAATGATATAGTATTAATTAATACAGGTCCACCAATTCAAATATTTAGGTACAACAATTACAACAGATGGAAGAAGTTCAACAGAAATAAAAAGCAGAATAGGGCAAGCAAAAACAGCATTCAGAAAAATAAAAAATATATGGTGTAATATGACCTTGTCATTAGAGGTGAGAAAGAGAGTTCTGCAATGCTATTTAACTGGAAAGTGTGAAATTAGAGACAATAGAGATGTGGTTATTTAGAAGAATGCTGAGAATACCATGGACTGCCAGAAAAACTAATGTGGAGGTGTTGAAAGAGTCAAATGTAAAACAGACCTTAATATAAGAAATGACAATCTTCACTTTTTGGCCACTTCATGAGACAGGGAGGTTTGGAGAACATAGTCACAACAGGCAAGATTGAAGGCAACAGAGACAGAGAAAATATTAGTTTGACAACCTGGCACGGCAGGGAAACAACAACGATCTTGATACATAATGCTGGAGACAGAGCTGTGGAGAGCCATGATCGCCTACGTCAACCAGCATGGCATCTGATGATGATCTGTTCCTGAATTTTAGCAACTATTGAGTTTATGTGATAATCTTAATTAAACATCTCCGACCATGTTCATGGATTGTTTGTCTGGACCTATATGTATGAAATATCATTGTATACCCTGTCGTTTATACAAGTCCAAGTAATTCAGGCGTCATACACATTTCGTTGAATGGAATGTTTTTGGTAAACCAAACCTTTATTACATCTTTAGTACTAATAGTATTTGAGGAATTTGGATCTTAATCTTCTGCTGTCACAGCGTTGTGATATGAAGCATTGCTCATTCTCAAACACATGATCTATACAATGAAGGAGGTACATTCACAATTCAGTCTTGAAACAGATCATCCATCTTTGTATGATAATTCCCTGGGGGAGGGGTCTACCGACCCCCACCAGGCGTGTCCACAGGTGGTGGATAATGGAGTGCACTCCATATATTTCTATATATGGAGTGTTGCAATTAAGCAGCCGCGGACCAAACCGGTGTTATTGTCTATCAGTCGGCGCTGATATCCCCACTGAAATACCCCATGTGTCCAGTGACGGGCGATTTCAAGCGAGTATGAGCCGCTATAAGCTCATGCTTCTGACATGGAGTTATTAACTCCAAGTCAGGAGCATACTGGAGGAGGGGGAATCCCCCCCCCCCCCCCCACAAATGGCTTCCTTGCAGTCACCATCGGGGGATGGAAAGGCTATGGGAGACAATCCTGCCAGAAAAACAGGAGAAGGCCACTCCTCAAACTTCCGATGTCTTGCGGGCAGTGCTGGAAACTCAAGAACATGGATAGGAAGACTCCATAACTTCTCTCACCGAAGACGGAACATGTCAGCCTGAACAGGATTGGATACCCAGCAATGGAAGTGGGACATGTACGCATTCTACAGTTAATGATTATGCTCAGATTCGTTACACGAAATGGGGCTGCCCCTGTGGTTCATCGCCAGGCAGGAGGAGCGCCGGACCCCCAGCCTCGAATGGGTCCACCAAAAGCTAATGATGATGACTCTGTGTATTGGGGACCTGGGATTAAACAGAGTAGAGCATCCGGCCAAACCAATCACGTCAACAAAATCACAATCAAAATCATGCAGTGGAACAGTGAGGGTGTAACTAAGAAGAAATTAGTACTACAGAATTTCCTCCAAAAGCAAAAGATTGATGTCTTGTGCATTCAGGTGACACATCTTAATGACAGCAACAGATTCTCCATCAGAGGCTATGAATGCTTCAGACTAGACAGATTAGGCCACAAAGGAAGGATCATCACTATGGTACGAAATAACATACCTACTACAGAAATTGCACGTAACCTAGAGGACTCAGAACATCTCACCATCAAATTACATACAACCCCAGAACCACTGAATATCACAAATTTCTACTGCCCAAACAACAAGAAATGACACCTCAGGACAATACCTCTTACATCATCAAATCATATTATAGTTGGAGATTTCAAGTCACTCCCCTAGCTGGGGTTACCCAACTATGGATTTGAGAGGAGAAGAAATAGAAGACTGGAAAATAGGTTAATCCTTATAAATGAACATCTACCAGGGCCAACCTTTTAATCCAGACGATGGAAATCTCAGAGCACTCCAGATCTTGCCATTGCAACAGAGAACATACAACGTGTGACAGAAAGAGTAGTGGCACAACAGCTTGGTGGGAAACTACAAAAATCTGGAAACTACAAAAAGGCAAACTGGGACACTTACCAACGCCTTACAGAGGAAAAACTACAAACACACCTCACAACAAAAAATATACGAAAAGAAACAAAATTAATAACAGGAATAATCCTGGAAGCTGCCAATAAGAATATACCTAGAGAAAGAAACAAAACTACAAACCCTTCTGGAACAGAATCCTCAAGGCTATGCATGATGAAGCCTCTGCTGCAAGATCCAAGATGGAAACTAGACCAACAGAAACCAATATCATTGAACACAATAGACTGCAAGCAATTTTTAGGAGAAAAAAGCTAAACAGCATTATATCCAGCTGGAAAGAGAAAACAGCAACACTCAACATGGGAAAAGACTCAATAAAAATGTGGAAACTTATCCAGTGTCTCAATGAAGAGAACAACCCCCAAAGCAGTATTATCATAGATGACAAGGGAAAGTCCTACACTGGCATGCAAGCTGCAAATGTTCTAGCAGACTGAAGAAAGCAAAATGAAGATAAGAAGAACAAGAACTGCCAAAGTAAGACGAGAGACAAAAAAACGTAAATAAACAGCAATCATGCCCAGGCACAATGACCTCACCCTTTCACAAGTCAGAACTTAACATGGCAATTCAAAATCTCAAAAAGAAGAAAGCCCCTGGTCCTGATGGAATCACACATGAAATGATCCATCACCTAGGTCTTGTGGGTAGAAACAGAGTTCTAGACCTTTTTAATGAATCATGGGTGCAAGGGACCTTCCCAGAAGAATGGAAAGAGACAGAAATAATTCCAATTGCCAAGAAAGGAAAACCAAAAACCAACAAAACAAGCTACCTTCCTATCAGTCTAATTAGTTGCCCAGGAAAAGTCATGGAAAAAATGGTGAATAACAGACTCTTAAACTACCTTGAGGAAAACAGTCATCTAGATGACTGCCAATCAGGCTTCAGAAAACACTGATGCACTGAAGACCAAACAACATACCTTGCCCAGGAAATAGAAGATGCTTTCCAGAAAAAAATCAAAACTCCTAGTCACCTTCTTTGACCTCACACAGGCCTTTGACAAAGTCTGGAAAGAGGGGCTATTGCTATAACTCACCCAGAAAGGAATCAGGCAAAATGTTTCAGTGGATAAAAAGCTTCCTACGAGGCAGACATGCAAGAGTAAAACTCCAGGGAATGAAAAGTAAAATGTCAACATAACAGGGTGAAATTCCCCACAGAGTGTCCCACAGGGTGAAATTCTATCGCCCACACTCTTCATAATTTTTATAGACGATCTGCCAAAACTATTCACACCATATGTACATAGAGCTCTCCATGCAGATGATCTTGCTATTTAGACCCAATCAGAATAAATTGGAGTTGCAAAAGTTAGAATGCAAGAGGCAATAAACAAAGTTGAAGAGTGGGCAAAAACCTAGGGTTTTCAAATAAAAAAAAGCAAGACAGTACTACACTTTTCACCCTCTCCACAAAACCTGAAAATTATAATCTCACACTAGACAATACCACACTCCCAAAAGAAAACAGCCCTGTCTACTTGGGACTAAAATTTGACAGAAGACTTACATGGGGATCACACATTGAAGAGACAGAAAAAAAGCCACACTCAGACTACAAATAATGAAAAAACTACTGAAAAAAAGCCACACTCAGACTACAAATAATGAAAAAACTATCTGGGACAGATTGGGGAGCTGACATAAAAACCATAAGACAAGTCTATGTAGGTCATATTCGTCTAACTCTGGATTATGGATTGAGCACATATGCAACAGCAGCAAATACCAATCTTCAAAAGCTGGACAAAATTCAAAATGCAGGTCTCCGAATCATAACAGGAGGACTAAGGAGCACACCTATAACATCAATGGAAGCAACAGCAGGATTACAAAACCTAACAGACCGCAGGGATGAGAAAATCACAATAATGACAGAAATATTTAGATGCCTGAAACATCACCCTATGCATGAGAAAACAAATGAACTAACAAAAAACAGACTGAAAAGACCATACTTCAATCAACTATCAAAAAAACATGAAAGCTAATTAAGTAACCAGCAACAATCCGGATGAATGGGAACAGCTAGAAGCATATTACAACATTGCAAACACCTCACTCATATATATACTGCAAAACTTACAATCCCAGGCATTGAGAGCAAAACTATGGAAACCCCTACTGCCCTTAAGGCAAAAAACACTTGATCACATAGACACCCAATACCCTACCTCACAGTGGATTCATGTCTTCACAGATGGATCATCAGAGGGTGCAGTAAAAAAAGGAGGAGCTGGAATACTAATACTCATACCAAACACCACAAAACTAGAACTCTCAATCGCTACTGGCAAAGTATCAACAAATTACAGGGCAGAGCTACAAGCAATCTTAGAAGCATCAAAGGCTCTAGAGGAACAGAGGCTCAAAGAAGCTAACATAGTCTTCTTGTGTGACTGCATGTCAGTACTCCAGACCATCCAAAAGGAACCTAAAGATCTCCTAACAAAAACAACTGTAGAACTTCTAAATCAACTGTCTGCTAACAATAAAGTTGTGCTGCAGTGGATCCCTGCACACTGTGGAATAGCAGGAAATGAAGCAGCTGACAGACTGGCAAAAGCAGGTGCAAAAAAGGAACAATTCCAGCACAGAATATCATGGACTGAAGCTAAAACTCTCATCAAAAGAAAATACAAACATACATGGAGTCAGAGAACAGGCAGTAACTTTCCACAGGACCCTATTCTAAAGCTAAGCAGGTCACAACAAACCACAATTTTTAGGCTCAGCACAGGATACTGCAGACTACAAGCACATCTCCACAAAATTAAGGCTGTCCAAACTGACCAATGCTCATGTCAAAAGGGTCCCCAGACTCAAGAACACATTCTGCAGACATGCCCACTCTTTGATGATGTGAGAATTAAAATATGGCCCCAAGAGACATATATGAAGGTAATTCTGTGGGGCAACCATGAGGACCTCCTGCTGACGATTGAATTTGTGGAGGTGGCCCACCTTCCTGTATAGATTTATGAGCATAGGAAACTGATCGACGAAGAAGAAGAAGTATGATAATTCCTTAGAATGCCACAAAACATGGTGATATTACTTTTTCATGTCTTAGATCAGGATTGCCACATGGTGGTGGGAAATGTTCATGACAAATTGTTTTTTAAATTGGCAAGTTTAAAAATTGTGTATAGGTCTAAACTACTAAAACATGCTGAATTTTCAAAAAAATGGTACAGTGGAATGCCTCTATAGCGGCATTCTATAATAAATTTCCCCATATAACAACACTTTTAAAAATCCCCAATTATATTTATGTTTTATTGTTTGTGCTGTATATTTGTTAATATACCGAATATTTGTTATTATACATATTTTGTTGGTTCGGACCATTGTTATACCGGGATTTCACTGTACCTTTCTATAAACTTATATTCATTCAATCAAGTGCCATGTTGATTAGCATTAGGCAATCATGCTTCTCCACAACTTTCTGTCTCTTGTGTTGTTTAATAAGTTATTTGGTGACTTATTTTTGTGTCACAGTGACAGCCCATTCAGAAATTTCTCTCTTTTGTCTTCCTCTGTATCTTCTCCCCTTGATCTTTCAGGTGGCTACTAAATATTCGTTTTACTTTTCTCATCACATGCCCTAAAAATATTGATTGTGTTTCTAATTTTTGCTATAATTGTGTCGTTTTACTCCAGCATATCTGAGAACTTCTACATTAGTTTTCTTGGCTGTCTATGGAATTTTCATAATTCTTCTTAAAAACCCCATCTCAGTTGCCTCCAGCTTATCTTGGACACTTTGTATTAGCTCTCTCCAATTATTCACACTCATTCATTGCACACTGACAAATATATGTTTTTGTTAACTTAATTTTAGTTTGTCTAATGTTATTTTGAGAGTCTGAGCTTTCTCTAGGCATGAAAGCAATGAGGTACTTCAAACTTTTGTTCACAATAAAATTATGATCTTACTTTTCACTAACTAAATTTTCAGTATTTTGTTTAATCTTACCTTCATACAATATTTTAAGTTTCTATTAAGGTGATGACAGTAAAATTTGCTGTATTAAACATCTGATTGAACATCAAAAGAACCAGGCTGTTTTTTTTGCATTTGTTCTGAAACTAAGTTCCTTCTGTTCTCTGTCATATTATTGTAATATGCCAACCAGACAACAAACCTAGACCAACTTCTAAATATAAAACTTAAAGCTGACCACACAATCTTTTACAGATAATGCATATCACTAGGGTTACCATACGTCCGGGTTGCCCCGGACACACCCTCTTTTTATGCCCCTGTCCGGGCGGCTTTGAAGAAAAATGACTTTTGTCCGGGTTTTTCTCCGTCCCCGTCCGTCCCTGATCGATACTTTCTTACTTACTTTTCTGTGCTATATACTTTAATCTATTATGTATAGTGACATAAACACACGCGCCAGCTATATTTAGCTCAAAATTAACATTAGCCATCAGAACTTCTGGTTCCATTAGCCATTTTCAATCTTTCGTAAACATAACGCATTTCGCATAGCAGATGGTAACGCGAGTTCGTTAGTGATAATTACTCATTAATAAATTTTTTAATTGAAGATTGAACTTAAATTAAAGAAATAAGATTTAAAATTCCGAAACTCAGTTAACACTCAGTTAATAAAAGTTTATAATTAAATAAGAACAATATTTTATGTAGTTTAACTTTAATTTTATTTGTGCAACACTTAATATTGGCCATATTCGATGAAAATTTGGCATATCCTCTTTTTCCATCTGACAATTATGGTAACCCTACAATAAGGGTGCACTGGATTTAAAGGCACACGTAGAAACATCCTCTTTTTCCATCTGGCAATTATGGTAACCCTACATATAACAGGTGTTCTGAATATGGACATAAACTATTGTTTATTTTTAAAGCATCCATAAAGCTTTTCATCAACACACATATATATATATATATATATATGTACACAAATATAGATAACAACCAAGGTCTTGTGATGCTTTTGTATGTTTATTAGCACAGGCATATGACATTATATCAAGGAACGAATATAGACACACGCATAATCATTTTTGGACAAACAGGAAGTATATATAAATATATATATATATATATATATATATATATATATATATATATATATATATATATATATATATATTCATTCATTCATTTTCCTTTTGCGCTGAAGTTAGCGCATAGGGCAGAGGTCAGATCTCTCCAATTCTGTCCGTTCAAAGCTATTCTGTGCAGTTCTTGAATAGTATGAATATTGGTTGTTTTACTTTCTCTAAGTATTGTTCTTCTCAGTGTTTCTTTTGGTCTACCCCTTGCTCTTTTGCCTGTAGGTATCCATTCAAGAGATTGGTGATGTATTCTGTTGGTGTCTGCACGTAGGACATGCTCGATGTAGGACCAACAGCGTTTTCTTTTCTTATAACATCTGTGATGAAATTTTGATGTGTCTCTTCTCTGATTTTATCATTCGATTTGAATTCACTCCAATGGGTGTTAGTTATCCTACGAAGACATTTATTCTCGAAACTCTGTAATTTATTTTCTGAAGATAAAGAGCTTTTCCAGCTCTCACATCCGTATGATAGCACCGGAATAACGCAGGAATTAAAAGCGCATTTTCATGCGTGTGCTGATTGACTTTGACTTCCAGATATTAGACAGTCTGTTAAATGCACTTGATGCTAGGGCAATGCGAGTTGTAATTTCTGGCATGACATCACCGTCGAGTGTTAATTTGCTTCCTATATATATATACACACAAACAACAAAATAGATGAGAAATACATATAAAACAAAACAAAATCGAAACATAGATATATGTAAGATACCCACACAAAATGTGTGATGCAATATAAGAATTGTAATTTTCTTGGCTATCGCCTCTAGGATGGAGAGCCTCATGCAGTTTTAATTTGTCTATGCCCATAATACCATCAAAAATGAAGGGTGCTTATTTTCTCAGTAGCATCATGTATTGCATATGTACTATCATTTACTTTTAACATCATCATGTCTTGCATATCTACTTTTACTCATTGTATTGCATATATACTGTCATTTACTCTTAACCCTTCAGCTGTGGAGGTATCCTTAAGGATACAAAGAAGACATTTTGCTGAGACCTTCTTCTTCTTCTTAGTTTCCCAGGGAAACAATTCATCTGGATGATTTATTATAAGCATCTAGACGGATTATTTCCCTGGCAAGTTAAGAAGAGGAGGATCTCTGCAAAATGGCGGTGGCTTTTCATCAAATCCTTAAGAATACCTCCACAGCTAAGGGGTTAACATCATCATTTATTGCATATCTATTATTATTTACTCTTAATTCATCTTTCCTTTATCCTATTCATTTTCCTTTTGCACTGAAGTTAGCACATAGGATAGAGGTCAGATATCTCCAATTCTGTCTGTTCAAAGCTATTCTGTGCAGTTCTTGAATAGTATGAATATTGGTTGTTTTAGTTTCTCTAAGTATTGTTCTTCTGAGTGTTTCTTTTGGTCTACTTTTACCCTATATTATAATACAATAATAAACATCATCTTAACTTATCTTAATGCTGACATATG
Organism: Meghimatium bilineatum; assembly: GCA_034231615.1. NCBI lineage: Eukaryota > Metazoa > Mollusca > Gastropoda > Stylommatophora > Philomycidae > Meghimatium > Meghimatium bilineatum. Next base: position 31,047,124 of record CM067316.1, read on the forward strand.
GTAGCCACTACTGTTTTTAAATAATATTGAAATGTATCAATGGCACAGCTCTTGGATGGGAAGGATTTTCTACATAAATATCTACTCTGTTTTGAAGAATGTCCACAATACCAGTAAAAGCAGTTGATGAGAGATCTGTTGGTCTCACAGTTCGATAAATTGGATATTTCTCATTTTTTTGATCTCCTAATATGCATATGATGTCATGCCTATTTTTAGGAGGGGGAAACTGAAATAAAAAATATTTATGAGTAATTTTACGAAAATCTTTGTATTTATTTAGTGACAAAAGTCATTGTGAAATGGGTATGAACAAGAACAACAGATACTGTTTTCCAACAAATACAATACTTCACATACAGGTTTTTATCAAATGAAAAACTAGAACAAGCTCTGTTGCTGGTATTAGAGAGTGGTGTTATTGTATTGAAAGCAACTTTATATGTGTAGATCCTGTGATATTAGAGTATCAGAGAAGAGTTAGTAGAGTGATAATACCACTTGAGTGAGACTTAGTACAAAATTCAAGAGCCATTGCCACTACCTTTGATGATGAAGTGATCTTTCATAAATTGATGATTTGATGTCTGTTGTGGTAAGGGGTGGCAAGTAGTGTGTGATGTGTGCGTGAGGGTCATTTGCCATTCACTACACCAACTTCCAGAATGAACTACAGCATGCATCATGCTATCTGTAATAGTGGCTGTTTTCATCTTGGGGGTAGTTGTTGCATTTTCATGATAAAGTAATCCCTTTAGCTGTGTGCAGGTAGCTCTTGACAGCTCATAGTCTATCTAGAAATAAGGTTCATTGTCTTAAAAGTATGGTTGGGTTAGGCTGGGGTTTATGGATGCATGTTTGATCCCTGATGGATGGCACTTCAGTGCAGTAGTATCCCAGGATCATCATATCCTGATAGGAGTGTAGTATATACTTCTGAATCAACTATTTTATTTATTATTCTTCTGTTAGATTTGTTAACCCATCTGCAAGTATGGTACATCTGCATTCCTTGCCACCTAGCAGACTGTCACTTCACAAATGGACAAAAGTGCAATGTCTATGATAGGTTACAGTATAGCAGAGTGCACTCCCAAGACAAGAGATGGGATGTTGGAAGCCTTTTGTAGCCAACCTTCATTGTGGAGACAACACTTAATAATGATTATTATAAGTATTTGTATCTCAACTCTTCCTTTCTTTATTGCATTCTTTTATGATCCATCAGTGAAGACATGAATCCTTGATTCTTGATTAGAAACTGGCTTCACAGCACACGGTACATTCCCATAAGTGCTCCGCCCTCCATTCCAGCAGCCATCCCAATGTATGTAGACTCAGAGTCCCGGTCAGATGTTGATTGTGTGATCTACGAAACTTTCCAAAAAATTTAATTTTTCTTCCATTTAGATACTTCCATTTCTAACATTCTCCCATATCTTCCATACTTCCATAGATACTTCCATTTCTAACATTCTCTGTATGTGTACATTCTCAGCCTCATTGACATCATCTGCATCTTGAAATTAATTTATTATTGCCTTCATTAAGTCAGCTTTATCTCTTCTCCGCAATGTTTCTTTCTCTAAGTGACCCATTTTCAAGATGTGTCTCCTGTATGTCAGCAATATATACGTCAAGATAATTGAGTTCATCAATAACAGCTGTTTTCCTAATCTCGTCAATGTCATTGAGGTCTTATGGAATATCCTGGATGCATGGTTCAGACATTCCAGATTCCAGTCTGAAGTTTTTATTTTTTATTTATTGCCCAGTACTATTTACAGCTTATTTTTCAGATTATGTCTTAGCTGCAAGTACTCACTGAAGTAGACAGGCTGTGGTGGATAAAAACCTTATTGGTTGGGGACTTCAAGCAGATGTTAGTTAATTCATAACATCGAAAATGTTTCCCACCATTAGAGATAGCTCAGAGGTATGCTTTAAGGATTCATTTATTGACTTATATATCATATGACTTCAGAAAATTCTCATCAGGCACAATAACAGCTGGCTAAATAATGAGTTGAATATATAATGAGACCCTAAAAACATTATGGTTTTATATGGATGAATGGATCTATCCCATCCATCTATCTATGTTCCTTCAGCACCAAACAAGGTGCATAGGGCAGAACCAGAGCTCTTTAGTTTGAGCATGTGATAATACTGTGTGTAATTTCTGTATGCTGTAGCGTTTGTCGATGATCACCTTTCTCATTCAACACAATGTTGGCCAGTCGGAACAACATGGTAACTGTTATCGAAGGTTACGACTATGGGATCCTCAGGAAAAAAAAAAATTACACGCGCATCAGAGTAACTGTGACCACTCATGACACCATTTTTAACCGGAAACTTACATGAATCCAATGTGAGCTAGGGTATTGAGTGTCTAGGAGATCAATTGTTTTTGCTTTGAGAGCAGAGTTTCCATAGTTCTGCTCTCAATGCCTGGGCTTTTAAATCCTGCAGTATATGTGGGTGAAGTTTTAGCAATGTTGTAATACTTTATTGTGCTTTTGCCATCCCTTTGGTCTGTTTGATTTTTTAATGCTGCTGTCGCCTCCATTGTTGTTATACATGTGCTCCATAGTCCTCTTGTAATAATTCGGAAACCTGCACTCTGTATTTTAACCATCTTCTGGTGATTTATATTTTTTGCTGTTGCATATGTACTCAATCCATATTTCAGAGATGAGAAAATATGATGTATGTAGATTTGTCTTATGGTTTGTATGTCAGCTTTCCAACCTGTCTCAAATAGTGTTTTCATTATTTGTAGCAAGGCTTTTATTTCTGTCTTTTTGCTATGTGATCCCCAAGTTTCTTGTCAAACTTTAGTCCTAAGTAGACCAGGTTGTTTTCTTTTGTGAGTGGGTGTTGCCCATAGACAACCCCTGTATCCAGTGTGAGAATATCAGTTTCTGGTTATGTGGAGAGGGTGAGGAATGTCGTGACGGTCTTGCTTTTATTTATTTCAACACCCCAGGTTTTGTTCCCACTCTTCAACTTTATTTATTGCCAGCTGTATTCTCACCTTTGGAACTTGTATGTATTATAATTGGGTCCATAAAGCAAGATCATCTGCATTAAGTATGTAGCTATCATGTGAATAGCTTTGGTAGGTCTTCTATAAAAATGATGACAAGTATGAGGATAGAACTCTTCCCTGTAGGGACTTCTATTATGTTGACCATTTTTCTTTTCTTTTCCTGAAGTTTGACACTTGTATGTCTTCCACGTAGAAAGTTTTTGATCCACTGTAACATTTTGCCTCCAGTTCCTTTCTGGGCGAGTTTTAACAGTAGACCCTCTTTCCATACTTTATCAAAGGCCTTTGTGAGATCAAAGAAAGTAGCTATGAGTTTTGATTTATTCTGGAAATCATATTCTATTTCCTGAGCAAAGTATGTTGTTTGATTGTTAGCTCTTCTGAATTCTGATTGACAGTCATCTAGTAGATTGTTTTCTTCAAGGTAGTTTAAGAGCCTGTTGTTGACCATTCTATTTCATGAATAGCAAACATAATTGAATCACTATACCTAGATGCTATACATTTTTGTGTTCCCAATTGAATTATTTACAGAACAGACATTTTGCTTCAGAAGTTTGGCAAGGTGACATTTCAATTTTTTAAAAGTATTATATAGGCCTATATTAGATTTAATTTTGTAAATTAAATTTTAAAATTCAGATATTTCCTAATACACTTCCGATAATCACAATCTCTGTCAATTGATGTTTATATATAATATGATTCATAAACAATAGATGCCTTAGTAGATGCAGTATCAGAGCCATTGGAGTTTTTATAGTATTTTATATGCTTATGTTTATAATATTTTTGAATGTCTAAAAGAAGCAATGATACTGTTGGTTAACCTTTTACTCCTGACCGGTGACAAAGGTCAAACTGATGTAAACAGATCCATAGGTCTAACAATCTCAACCTTCATTCTTATACTAAAAGTAATTGTTCTGTATGGACACTACATTTGGTGATAACCGAACATAAAAGTAGCTGTAAGACACCAGTCAATTTCTCACCACAATATACAGATCCATCAGTGAACACAATGACATGATCATCCTCTGCATTCTCAGATTTATTCATTTTACAGATTATTTTCTTACTATCTCAATCCAACCAACCACCAGATGAATGAAAACAACTGTTTTCATTAACTCAGCTAGCGACATGTCTACAAAAGAGAATGTCACATGTACCAAATTTTCTATATGCATTTGCCTACCACCGAATACGGATGTGTTGGACCATTGGTGCAAATAAAATGGTGACACAGCACATTTCTGTTATCAGAACTACACCCTGCTGTAAATATAGTAGGATTATTGTTCTGCTACAAGAGAGAAGCAGCGGAAGTTTGAGAATGAATGCTGACAAAAATGCATTTGTCAAATACAACCTTGAAACATCAAGTTTGAATCACATAAAGAAAAGTGACACAGTTATGCATACCCGGTATTCCTTGTTCTATGTTAATTATGGACTTAATGTTTGTCAACTAACAGAACTGGAACTGTCAGTTATTGTATAATTGTGAAACTATCCAGTCGAGATCAGGTCACTTATGGACATTGCCTCCATGCAATTATAATGATCTGACAACTAATTAGAGAAGTGGCATGAATAGACCAAGCAACAAGCCTTGACAAACACAAATAACCTGTACATAGTAAACAAGTTAGCTTGAAAAATAAAATGAAATTTGGAGAATTTACAAGTGTGTGTTTCTTTTTTCAATGTGTAATTTTCTGAATTAATGAAACTGATTCTATCACACTCCATCTATCTATACACTGTGGCTCTTGTTTGCTTTGTGGCATCAGGTTGGAAGAGTTCTTTGGAGATGGCTTTCTTATGTGCTGTTTATAAGCTTGTTCCTGTGGCTTCTTTGATTTATGTGGTTCATTTTTTTACATAGTCTGCCTCCAGCTTTATAGCAGTGATGTCTATGTGTCATGGCCATCTGTGGCATGCTGTCTGTTGGTAGTCTGGAAGTGTGTGAAAACCACTTGATCTGTTGGCTTTTGATGTGTTCCAATACTGGTATTGTTTTGGTTATCTGTCTGATGTTATCGTTTCTAATTTTATCTCTTAATGACACTCTGAGTATTCTTCGTACACATGTCATTTCTGTTGTCACTATTTTTCTTTTGTCTTGTGCTGTCATTGTCCAGGTTTGGCACTGGTAGCATAGTGATGGAATAATAATAGTCTTGTACAATGCAACTTTGGTGTCTATGCTTACATTTTTGTTCTTGAAAATATGTGTCATCTGTCCTAAGATCTGGTATGTTTTGTTGCATCTATTTTGTATATTTTTACTGTTTTTCCCTTCACTCAATATAATGTTTAAGTAAGTGAACTCCTTTACCTGTTTAAGGTGTTTATTATCGATGGAGATAGTAATATTTCTTTCTTTCTTTGCTATTGCCATTATTTCAATCTTTTCAATGTTAATCTTCATGTTGAATTTTTGACATATTGTGTGGAGTATGTTTATATGTTCTTGCAATTATTCTTCTGATGTCGCTATTAGTACTTGGTCGTCTGCAAAGAGCAGTTCGTTCAATTTGTATTTTGTTATCTTCTTCGTTGGTACTTGTTATTTTATAGATACAGTTGATATATGTTATAAAAAGTAGAGGGGATAGGACACACCGCTGGCGAACTCCTGATTGAATTTGGAACTTATTGGACATTCCTGCATTTATTCTTACTTAACCTTTAGGCCCCTATGGGTGAGGTCACGCACCTGGAGTACACATTCCCGTGTGTCGGTGGGGGAGGCCACGCACCATACGATATCGCCCGATTCCCGAGCTCGGAACTTCACGAAGTAATGAACCAGTGACGTATAAAGCCCGCCAAACGAAGCTAGGAATACGTCACAGTGTAAAGGTCAAATTCTTTTACACATTAGCGTTGTATAGAAGGAGAAAGCCAGCTGATGTTATCAACGCTTTTCGGGAGCGACTTTTGCCATTTTCGACCGTATTTTACTATCAAATTGAGTACCGCGTGGCATGGGTAAATGATCGTGACTACATGTTCTAATTGTTGTTCTTTGTGTTTAATATGTTGTTGTTTAATAAGAATGTGTGTTTATTCATTCAAAAACACAAAAATAATATGTATCAGAGGTGCCACATGTGTGCATGGACAATAATTACGTTGCGTGTCGGCATAGACCTAGTGTTGACCAGACGGTCATTATATGCGATTTCTTCACGTTTTATTAGTTATTTTAGTTCATATTATATTAGTTTGGATATAAAACAATACATATACAATAAGTATAGGTATTTATGAGTATTTTATCAATGTTGCCACACATTGCTCATGTATTAGGGTCGTCAAGAAGATATATTTGCGATTTTGAAAATGGCGTTTTGCGTTTTTTTCCCGAATTTTCAACTTCACAACTTGCTCACAACTGTTATATCACACATACAACAACAACAAAAACATGATTATATTCATTATTCACTCCTTTATTTAGATGTGCAAACATTATTTTGATATCTTTTAAAACAAAAAAGATATCGCGTTTTCAAAACACCCACCATCAATAACGCAAATTTTCCAAAAAAGAATTCAGGCCCATGGGGATATTTCTTAATTTTAATTCAGGGTCCTAAAGGTTAACATTGGCTATTAGCATAAATGCCCTTGCAAATATTGATTAAATGTTCTGGTACTCCGTATATTGATAGTGTTTTACATAGTTGTCAGTCTACTCTGTCGAAAGCTTTTTCTTGGTCGACAAATGCGATGTGTTCTTTGTTATTTTCTGTGGCTCTTTCTGTTAGTTCTCTAAGTGTAAAGATAGCATCCATACAGCTTTTGTTCTTAGGGAAGTCCATTTGGGTGTTTTTAAGTTGTGGATCAATGCATGATTGTAATCGTTGTTCCAATATTTTGTTAAAAAATGTGTGTGTGAAAGATATCCCTCTCTATTTTTTGCAATCTCTCTTACTGCCTTTTTTCTTCCATATTGGAATGATTGTCGCATTTCTCCAGTCTTCTGGTGTTTCTTCCATATTACATTGAAAAGTCTGTGTAGCTATTTTTTCCCACTCTCTGCTGCTGCTTCGATAAGTTATGTTTGTATATTATCAGAACCTGCTGCTTTGTTTATTGCATTTTCTATTTCCGATAGTAGCATATTTTGTTCTCGGTTTGCTGTTGTAGTGTTTATTGTTGTGTCTTCTCTCCTTCCTTTAGGTTCAGTAGTTCTTTGAAATATTGTTGCCATCTTTCATTATTTGCTTGGGTGTATGATTATCCAGAGTGATTATCACTGATATTGCCAGTGATCTATCACACTACTGGTGGTTTAAGTCTCCTGGGCATATTGGGATCAAGTCTTGTAATGACCTTCTTATTATTATCATAATTTCTCAAAGCACTTATTATCACAATTATGAAGATACATGTATTATGTCAAATGTGCAGAAATTCAGTAAGTGTACTCCAATGTTTCATTTTAGATTAGTGGTCAAATCTTAAAATAAGGTTTAAAATGGTTGTGAAAATATTTAACCAGAAGCATCTCTTAAGAAAGCATGTTACAAAAAATGAAATATTAACCTCTTCAGCTCTGTTAGTTCTTGCTACAGAACTTGTCAAGTTTGGAATCTCTGATGTCTTCAGATGTTTGAAATTATTGAAGTGTAGATAGTGACATATTTCGCTTGGATCTGCAATTTCTGAAACTGTGTGAATATTGTACATAGATACTTTTGTTTGAGGGCCAATCTGAAAATAAAAATATAAAAAAATCATATAAACGAAAACATTTACTTTAAGGAGTAATGAGGACTGATACAGTACTTCATACAACTTATCTATTCAGCATATTTTAGTATAAGAAAACACAAGAAAAAAATAGACACAATTTTAACTTTAGTGTAGAAGACACAGCTTACATTTTGACATAATAATGATGGTAGGAAACAGCAAAACCATGAAACATTGGCTGAAAACAATAAGGGACAGAACATCACAAATGAAGAGAAGCACTGATATGGTTGGTTGGTTGGCTGCTGATCCAGAGGTCCATGGGCTCATGCCTATCGACCCAATGCCGTTTTACTGGCATTATATTGCTGGGAAGTTTGTGGATTGTTAGCCCACCCTGGGCCAGAGACGGAAAATAACTATCATACCACCAGGAAGGTAGGTTTCAACCTATGCACTGCACAGAGCCACTAAGCCAAGATAGGTTTCACTGTGCTCATTCCCTGCCACCAAATGACTACTGGTTATGCCGAACTTCATTAGTGCTCCAAGCATGTAACCAAATGTTAAAGTCAAAAGGATTGTCACGTCCTGAGTCAGCATGCCTCTATGATGGGCCTCAGCCATAGGAAAAAACTGCTATCAATTTCCTCCTCCCAGTGCTGCGCAGTACATCTCTGTCTCATTCCCAACCACAGAGGGTGCATTCTTTAAAAAAAAAAGAATAAAGCATAAAAAAATTGCGACAATAAAATAAAAGCATGAAAAGCATAATTGTGCCCAGATAACGTGCCATGAAGCTTCTATAAGATAACCTCAATATAACGGCATGTCATCTGCTAAGGTTTTCTGTTGCCTGGGTGGTTTGTCTAGTGGGCCATTAGTCAGACCCACAGACACAAACCATGCGGCCCAAGCAGTGATATCAGTAGAATATTTTTGAGACACCCTAAGCAGGAACCCAGCAGTACTCCAAAAAAATATAAAATCAGCAAAATACCACTAAATGTAAAATTAAGCACACCAACTTAACATGAGATCAATCAAGCACTGAAAATACAATATTGTGGAAAAGCTGACGAGCTGGATGGAATTCCACCAGAAGCCATGAAAGCAGACATACAGACATGGTTCACCAGCTTTTAGGAAAATACTGATATATGAGACCATCACTAAAAATGGGAATATGGACATTTGATATAAATACCAAAGAAAGCAAATCTGGCTAAATGCAACAGCTTGACAGATATAACACTACTGGATGATGTGGTATGGAAAATATTGAATATAATATTTTCTATACCACGTCCAGTAGTGTTATACATGCACCTACTTATACAAATAGAGACTCTTAATGTTTTATCTCATTTAATGAGAGAAAAATAACATAACATACTTGTTTACTTTGTACATTTATTGTTATTTGAAATGTTCAAATTTAAATTGCATCAAGTTAACAGGTGTTATCTCCACTCTAACCACAGCATATGTTTATGGTAATTACCGGCAGGGTAAAGGGACACTTTGTAACGCTGCAATATTTATATATGAGGTTCACAAAGGGTTTCAAGAAGAAGACTACATTGTGATTATTGATCTGGAAGATGCGTATAAGGTGGACTTTTCGATCTAATGATGCTGAACTGTGGAGTTAACCTTTTTAATCCCAGCCGTTCAGGAATAACCCCGCACAAATCAGAAGTGATTGTACAAGAAAATTAATATAAAATACAATTTGCAATCAAATTCAAAGTCCAATTAACAGATAAATAGAGGAGGTACTGATCTGTGAACATATCTTTGTGATTGTCATGTGAGACAAATTTACGTGTAATGTAACATGTGGGAGGAAAAAAATGAGCAGCAGTTTTATGGCTGCTTCATTTACTTGTGTCAGTTTGCTGATAAATGTTCAAAATGAAAGCTGCAAAGCAGTCTCCCTTGCACAACAACAAGGACAACAACAGTCTGTAACTGTTAACTACTCCAAACATATATGCCTAGTTCAACATAAAGAAAGCCCTAGGTATCTGGAGAAACAGGGTTCCAAAACGAATCTTGTTTATCTGAAAATTCTGATACCGGCATACACAGTGTTGTTCTGTAAGGTAAAGGTAGGGTAGCCGGGGGTAAAGATGTGCTGGGGGCAAAGATTCGCAGTTGTTTTTTTTCCGGAACTATGGGTTTTTCCCACAAACCACGTCGCCATGCCGGACGCTAACATCCGTTTCTGTCGCACAATGAATTTTCATTGGTCACAGGTAGGTCATTTTTGAGCTATGAGGTAAATTCATTTTTTAACGTTCTCGATCTAACTTTTTTTCCACTTCTCAATCTTTGTCCTCTGTTATCATTAGTGTCATGTTATTTTACATATCTAAACTGAAAACTATATTATATTGTTAAGTTATTAAGCATGTTACCTTGTCAAGATAATTTTTGTTTTCATGATATTTTATAAAAATTGTGAACAGTGTGATTTTGGGGTAACGCCGCGCACACTGATGGGGCAAATATGCGCTGCGGATTCACTGTAGCCAAATATTTAAACCAATATTATATTGTCACGTTATGTTTCTTTTTAGGAATTAAAACAGAAAATTGAGAAAATGATGCCGCTGACTGAAAATGAAGCCGTCGCTGCTATAGATCTACGTGTCATAGTTGTACGATATCCGCCGATAATAGATGCACAGTCTCCGATATTCACAGATGCACGATCTCCGCTATTCCTCCGCTATCCATGGATGCACGTTCTCCGCTATTCATAGATGCACGATCCCTGTATGTTATAGCTGCACAATCTTCACGGGTCATAGTTGTACGACCTCCGCAGATAATAGATGCACGACCTCTGCCGATGCACAATATCTGCTATTCATAGATGCATGATCCCCGCTATACATAGATGCACGATCTCCGCTATTCATAGATGCACGTTCCCTGCTATTTCAACTAGGATTCACTCACGTTCTCCAAAATTCCATTTTAAAATTGCATATCAAGATCATCTGAATCATAAGGTCCATTTTTACCAAATTTTGATGAAAATTGAAAGTCATAATAAACCTTGCACACTTTAGAATGACAGCTGTTAGGAACAATTGGAAAACAACATTGGATGCCGCCATTACCGTAATCACGTCAGCGCTAAATTTAGCATGTCTATTCGCATGGAACTGGTAACAGACATCAACTGAAATAACCATGTGTCAATTCAATGAGAACGGCAGTGCAACGGTAATGAATATATAGCCAACGATTTCAGCAGCTAAGGAATTGAATGTGTTAATTCTTGGATTGTAGACTGAATTGCTGCTTCTATTGTGATATGCTTAGGAACATAGACTTCAGAATCAACATGAACATGTCCAGGATTGCTATAAGGTTCCCCTCTATCACTTATGTTGTTCAATATATACACAGCAAAGGTGGCCAAAATTCAAGTCTCCAGATTAGGTTGAATATTAACTTTTGCAGATAAAATTATAATTTTTAGGATTGGATCACACAGGAAAACATAATAGTCCAAGACATTCAGGATATATTAAATCCTATATCAGATTGGTGTAAGGAATTTAGCTCTTGCATAAATCCTAAGAAAGCTGCACGTTTGAATCATTTTATAGTGACAGCTGACATATTCAGAGGCAATTTTGTGGAACAAAACATTGAGACACATTCAGACTTGTTATATTGAAATAATTTTTGATTGAAGTTTGTTCTAAAATAATCATGCTGAATAAAATTTCACTTAAAGTGAGACTTGCAGTAATTAAATCTATGATTGCTTTATGACTGCTTGTCTTTTTTCATCAGTTGGTACTCTTTGTTGTTGATTATGGATTTGCCTGTATGTTGCCAAAACCTGAAAGTGGTGCAAAGAATACCAACACTGTGTGCTTTCCATGCATGTTGTAAGAAACGATTAAAGAGGTTAATGGGTGAAGTTTGCTGTCCCATCCCATAGAGAGTCAAAAGGACTGAAATGTCATGTTGAAGTTGGATGTGTCTGGCAGAAAGGTGCAGATATAGCAGCTTCTTATTGTTCACAGCTATAGGCGATATATATATCATTATTGCTTGTGTGCCTCTCTGCCTGGTATCTCTGACATCACATATAATTCTCTCCCCTAAGCCAGAGTGTACATGTATGTCACTATAGACCCAGAGACACTTACAGCATAAGAATACTAGTGATCACAAGGAATCAAGAATTAAGCATGGCATGACTTGGATGGATGGTACAGGCAGAAAATACAGTAGATGAGGTTACAACAGTCTCTAATTTACCAAAAGGACAAAAATCGTCTCTGATTGATGAAACAATTGTGACAGAGTAGTGTTTTAGCAATAAGAGAGGAATCATTTTTTATCAAAAGTAGAGGCGAAGTTATCTTTCATATTGTTCATTTATTTTGATAATTAGTAAAGTAGAAACAACTGATCTGACGAGTTTTAGGGAACTAGTCTGTTCATCAATTTATGTCACATAAAGATTCTGCTAGCTTTGAACAAGTATTACGACAGACGGAAAAATTAAATTGACAATTTTAAAGGTGTGTTTAAGTTGACTGGAGATAGAGGAATTAATTCTGAAAGATGTTTAGGACAAATTGATCAGTAAAATAGCTAAAAATAGAATTGTGTCAGAAAAGTTCTGAGATAAGCGTGGAAATTCAGCGAGTAATTTGAAATTTGTCCGAAAACATGAATATAATAAAATTATTTAGTTGGAGTGAATATTAGCTCATTCAGTCGAGGTAGAGAGCGGATCTACAAAAATGTATACAGTCAGGCGGGGAACTGTCCCTGAGAAGGACATAAGTTCCTCAGTATGTTGTCTTCATGTGAGAATGATTGGATTCATATAGTTTTGATTCATGTGTAAGATTATAAGGAGCTCCTTCATCATCATCATCATTGAATTGTGTTATGTTAGTTCGCACCCCATCAGAGTAGAGTGTTAAATGTGATGCAAATTTTGTGACAGAGAGAACAGAGAAATAATTTGAGTGTAGGGCAGATTTGTATATATAATGAGTTGATGAAGATGAATCAGTGAAATTTGACAAATAGAATAACACCATAATATGGTTCACTATTGTTCTGCCTTGTTTTAAAGAATGCAGTTGTCCCAGAATAAGAACTGTTCTGGATGTCTATGAATAGTGGTTGTAAAGGTCATGGAGCTGATGAGGCTTAGAGATTGAGGAATCTCTTCTAAGTTGAGCATTGTTTAAATAGAGAAGTAGAAGTCCTGAGATTGATAATTCTCAGCGATGTTGGGTCCAGAGAAGAAATGTCATCACAGAGAGCATTAGCCCTCTTCAACAAGAAGCCTCGTATTGGTGTTTTGATAGGTTTAGAGGGATTGATATGTCTCTCCTATGAAATAAATGCTCAGTGCTGCAGGATCTTGCAAGAGCCTCATATTTGTCAGCAACACAGTTGAGAAGAGGTTTAGAGAATCTCTATTACTTGGAAGCAAGCAGATAATGAAGAGTTTATAATTGAAGTTCTATCAAAGAAGTTCAAAGTACAGACAGTGAGGTCTATTTTACAGAGTCTAAGCTGTGTGAAAGGTTTCACTGATCTTGAGTTTGTTTACTAATGAAAGTCAGCCACAGAGCATTACTGATAAACATGCTATTCTTTTAGAGAAATTTGACTGATGATGCCGTACAACGAAGAATCCCTGAAGAGCTACAATTAAGAACCCTAGGAGATGCACTCACTTCATGACCAAGTGATGGTCCTGATCAAGAACACCAAGGAGAGCAAGTCACAAAACAATCAATAAAAGTTATGGATAACCAATAAACAGTGAACTTTATTGTTAATGTATCATACCAAGTTGATTCACACCTTCGTTCTTCAGCCAACAGATAAGCTTGTACAATAAACAAGTTAACATTATTGTTGATGAATCACATCGAGTTGATTTATACCCGCCTCAAATAACTGTTAGTTAGTTAGTTTGTTAGTCGTCGGATCATCATCACTGCAAACTGGACACATCCATAGTTGCTACGATCTCTCCTTGAGTGTATCCGCCATCACACTTCTGCTGACAGTACAGGTCCTATGCTGGTTGACCATCATTCTTCTGCGCCCTCCAAAATGTTCACCTCTAGCAACACCGCATCTCAATCCCTGATCTTTAATCCTAGCCATTGAAAAGGAATCATCATCCACATTCGTCTCACTCTCGCGTGTTATATCTCTTAAGGAGTTCAAAACGTCAGCGCGATCCATTGCCCCATCGCCCTTTGCCACAATCGCACACGATGCCAGTTGATCCGCTCTTTCATTGCCTCGAACGCCCACATGTCCCGGCACGAAAATAAATGTAACCGCCTTCAAGCTCGCATTTCTCAAGGCCTCAATCCACTGTTTGCGAACGAGACCCACTTGTACTTTCTTAATCATACTCATAGAGTCACTCAAGATGCAGACCTGCGTTACTTTCTGTGTGCGTAGCCACTCAAATGCCTTGGTCACCGCCATAGTCTCCATGGTCATACTACTCGTAGTGACCGCAAAGGCACCACTTTCCTCCTTGATTGTTTTACCTGCGCACTGAGCTGTAAAGGCCCAAGCACTACGAACATGCCTAATTACAGATCCATCAGTGTATATAATCACATCCCCCTCTTTGGTATTCTCACTGATTAAAGCCTGCACTTCTTTCTCCACAGCTGTGGGACACCATTCTCTGCATTCCCTGCTAAGTGATATTACTACTCTCAAACAAGTTTCGAAATCTGTGGGTAGACCTATCCATTCCGCACCAACTGCCACATCCTGTAATCGGCATACGCTTTGTATTACATCTTCAGCACGTCCCATCCACGACCTTCCTCTCTTGAGTCTGCTGCCTTTAACTTTCTGTATTTCGGAATGCAACGGGTGTTCCTTATCTGCATGTATTTGAAGGTACGCCCGTGCACTGCAATACTGTAATCTATGCTCAGCTGTTGGGCAGTCAAGTAGGTATCGCATAGCTCTTGTCGATGTGTCTCTTGTGCATCCCAGAATGATACGCATTGCTGCATTCTGGACTCTATCCAGTCTTTCGATCTGAGTTTGGCTAAGAGTCAGAATTGCCAGTGCATATTCCACCACAGCCACTACCAAACCCTGGTACAAAAGAAATAACAATCTTTGCTCACATTGCGCAGCAGCCATAACCTTCATTGCTGCTAAGCCTGTTAGACCAATGGTAATAAGTAATAATGGCTTTGTGGATTAATTAATGTTTTTTCAAAGAATAAATACCTATAGACTGGTAATTGAATACCGGACTGCTAATTTCGCATTAGGTAGTTAAGACATCCAATATAGGCTTAAGATTGGATGATCAGAATTGATAGGCAGTCAGCCTTGTATCATAGATTGAACTGCAGTTTTTGTGAGTACGGCTTGAATGAATGTGTTGTATGACATAGTTTAGATTGTCTATGGTATACTTTATGTTCATGAAACGAAAGTAGTGATTAAAGAAATTTATGTGGAAAAGGTTTCTTTTGAATTTAGTGATTAAGGTTACAGGTGGGGACTAAACTATCCAGTTCACAGGATACACATCAGCAGAGAAGTACAAAAAACACCAAAAAGACACTATACAAGATATATGATTAGAGAGGAAGTGAGAGAACATGGACCATAGCAGATTATATCTGCCATTAAAGAAGAAAGACTAGCTATGTATACATTATTGCGATGGAGTACATTAAGGGCCTTAGAAAAGTTTACACAATGACAAACTTTCATACGGTATAAAGTCAAAAATATAGAGTTTGGAACTGGATATCACATCTAAAAATGAAATCTGGCAAGGGTTTCATAGCCAAGAGCAATAGATCACAAAGGACAACTACTTCCAGGATGAGGATGGATGTTAAGGCTGCTACTGCAGCTCTCCAATAGATCTCTGACTCATTTTACTAGACAGATGCAATGTCTGATTCTCAGTCCATGCGTTGAAAGATTTAAAAATTTGGTGTCAGACCGCCAGTATGAGTGGGTGTCTTCTGTTTCAACCTTCCAGGTATCCCATGAATTTAATACCCAGAACATACTGGCATTAATAGAAATGAGCAAGCAGATAGGCTTGCATCTAATGCACCTTTAGACAATGAAATGAAAATGAATAAGAGTGTCACTGTGCAGGTTACTTGGTGAGCATGACAGTTAAATATAGATACTACTATAGATGATGCATTTAGGATACGAATGAGATAATTTGGTATTCAGTGTAGTACGAGATTGACTGGGCATCTGAGGGGCAGGACAAAAAATATGTTCAACCAGTGAGTCACGAGAATCATCAATATGCATACATTTTAATATTTACTTGAGAAGACCTGTATGTTTGCTCAGAGTGCAGTGACATTGGCTCATAATCAATAATCAATATTACCTCAATAGACCACATATCTGAAGGTGATTTTACATTTGCAATGTTTACTGTAAAGCCATAAGCTACACCATAATCTCTGTTTTCAATGATTTCAATGGCTTCTTCAATTGTTTTGGCTTTTATGATGCTGCGATTCAGAAATATTCTCGGTGGGGCTCCATGAACAATAAAATCTGCATACAAACCATCAACAGTAAACACCATACCATGTCTGAAATAAACAAAACAGCTTGCACTTATTTAAAAAAATGTGCTGTTCAACTCAACTCATGCTGAATTATTAATAAAATACCATAGTTAATTAGTTAGTTAGTTAGTCGTCGGATCATCATCACTGCAAACTGGACACATCCATAGTTGCTACGATCTCTCCTTGAGTGTATCCGCCATCACACTTCTGCTGACAGTACCGGTCCTATGCTGGTTGACCATCATTCTTCTGCGCCCTCCAAAATGTTCCCTTCTAGCAACACCACATTTCAATCCCTGATCTTTAATCCTAGCCATTGAAAAGGAATCATCATCCACATTAGTCTCACTGTCGCGTGTTATATCTCTTAAGGAGTTCAAAACGTCAGCGCGATCCATTGCCCATTGCCCTGTGCCACAATCGCGCACGATGCCAGTTGATCCGCTCTTTCATTGCCTCGAATGCCCACATGTCCCTGCACGAAAATAAATGTAACCACTTTCAAGCTCGCCTTTCTCAAGGCCTCAATCCACTGTTTGCGAACGAGACCCACTTGTACCTTCTTAATCATACTCATAGAGTCACTCAAGATGTAGATCTGTGTTACCTTCTGTGTGCATAGCCACTCAAATGCCTTGGTCACCGCCATAGTCTCCATGGTCATACTACTCGTAGTGACCGCAAAGGCACCATTTTCCTCCTTGATCGTTTTACCTGCACACTGAGCTGTAAAGGCCCAAGCACTACGAACATGCCTAATTACAGATCCATCAGTGTATATAATCACATCCCCCTCTTTGGTATTCTCAATGATTAAAGCCTGCACTTCTTTCTCCACAGCTGTGGGACACCATTCTCTGCATTCCCTACTAAGTGATATTACTACTCTCAAACAAGTTTCGAAATCTGTGGGTAGACCTATCCATTCCGCACCTGCTGCCATATCCTGTAATCTGCACACGCTTTGTATGACATCCTCAGCACATCCCATCCACGACCTTCCTCTCTTGAGTCTGCTGCCTATAACTTTCTGTATTTCGGAATGCAATATATGCTAATCACAGTTGAAGAAATCAGGAAGGCACTGAAAAGTACAAAAAACACAGCACCAGGGTCAGATAGCATTAGATACAATGACATTAGTCGAAGAACGGATGAGGAGTTGGGAGAGTTGGCGGACATGCTCAATAATAGCCTTCTAAAGGGCACAGTGAAAGAAGACTGGTTGCACAGCTATTTAGTTCCACTACCCAAACCTGGGAAGGACCACACCAGGATACAAGGCTACAGAATAATAACAATGCAGAATACGATTGGCAAGCTTTTGGAAAAAATTGTGGCCTGGAAGGTATCGTGTTATCTTGAAAGAAATAAGTGTTTACCAACATTGTTAGGAGGATATCATCCAGGAAAGGAGACATGGCAGAATGCAGCCATATTTGCACAGGATATTTTTGAGGGGTTCGATTCGCGCATGGAGACGTGCGGTCGCAATAGACCTTGAGGATGCGTACAATAGGATGTCCTTGGATATCGTGATGCACCAGCTGTTAAATCTTGCAGTTAATCCTTTTGTCGTGCGTTGGGTTGGCGCCGCCCTGATGCACAGGGTTGTAGTTCTTAAGTATGGTAACTGGATATCTGCACCAATGATTATTAGCCCTGGTCTGCCACAGGGATCACCTCTATCTCCTGTACTTTTCAATATATACACAGTACATATCGCTGGCAATCAAATCACAGGTGTTGGCAGAACGATGTCATATGCCGATGATATCCTGGTGTATAGACAGGGCAGAAATCAAGAAGAGAGCATCGTGGAACTACAGATGGAGCTGGACAGACTGACTAATTGGTGTCGAGATACGGGAACAGTGGTTAATCCGTCTAAGGCATTTGTGACATGGTTTTCCTTGAACAATCACATGGTAAAGACACCCATGCCACAAGTTTCGTTGTCCGGGAAAAGTTTAGAAAGAACTAACACAATGAGATATCTGGGTGTGTTTTTTGACAGAAGCCTGAGTTTCAGGGAACATGTTGACCACATTATCATAAGGGCAGGCAAAGGCTTAGCAGCAATGAAGGTTATGGCTGCTGCGCAGTGTGAGCAAAGATTGTTATTTCTTTTGTACCAGAGTTTGGTTATGGCTGTGGTGGAATATGCACTGGCAATTCTGACTCTTAGCCAAACTCAGATCGAAAGACTGGATAGAGTCCAGAATACAGCAATGCGTATCATTCTGGGATGCACAAGAGACACATCGACAAGAGATATGCGATGCATATGAGTGTGGAAATATCTTGCCCTGTCCATTCCTTGATGTTGTCTGTCCATGCCTTTATTTGCCATCCTCTGCTTCTTCTCCCTTTGACAGTTCCCTGCAGTAATTTTTTTTGACAAGGAATCATGTCTGCATACATGTCCAAACCATGCTAGTTTTCGTTTGGTATTTATATCAATATAAGGATGGTTCCGATCGAAAGTGTAATATGCCCACATTACTTCTGGCAAGATTTTTATGTATTATGTATTATGCATTTTATAAGTTATTGATAAATTTTAACACGTGTGTGATCTGTGGTGTTATTCAAGTGCACTTATGTTTCGTGAAAGTATAACTATTTTATTTACTTTGGTCATATTAGTTATTGAAATCCAACCTGGCAATTACTGGCAACTTTTGTTGTCCAGCCTTGTGTTGCAAATTTACACCATTTGTAAGAAAAATCTGACAAAAATGTCCTTCGAAGTTATAAAAATCTAATTTAAATTATCCAGAGAACCATGTTCTTTTTTATTTTTAATAACAAACATAATTGAAGCACTATGCCTATATACTATACATTTTTGTGTTCAAAGTTGGATTATCTACAAAACGGATACAGTTTGAGTGAAAGTTATTTGTTTGGTAAGTTTCATGTCCATAATTTGTTTTATTTTTAATTTATACATTACTGTTAAGATCCAAATATAAACCCATCCGATTGTAGGCAGAGAACCTAATTATCCCTTCCAAAAGTGGAGAAAGTCTAAGATCCGACTATAGACCGACATCCCCAAATTAACAATGCCGGCAATAATGAACTTCATCATCATAAGAAAGAACCGACATGCTAAATGGAAATTAACACAAACTTTTGCAACTGTAAGAAAATGGCATTCCTTTCATTTGCTTGACTCACGTAACTTGAATGAATCAAGGAATGAAACCCTGGTGGCTACTGTATTCTGGATCAATATATCCGAAAATAATGAATAGGCTGACTTCCCTATCCATGGCTATAGACGGTTTATGAGGTGGCGAGACTTTGGGGAACAAAGTCTTTCCTGAATGAATTGTCTGTGTTGGGTGTCTGGGCATTATGACGCAGAACAGCGCTAGTGAATAGTAATTACTACGTAACTATTATATCACCGGCTTCTGACAGTGACGTTTAAGCGGAAACGATGAATGGCAAGACAGCGAGATCACGTTTGTTTTTATAAGATGCAGAAGAGTTTGATCTTTGTTCCTGGTTATGTTTACCGTGTGAGGAGAATACGGTAATAAAATAAACATAACAGAAGATTGTGAAATTGATCTCGTCTTCCACTAAATGTACAGTGGTTGGGGGAGGGAATCAATTACGGCTGAATTTTACTACAAAATGCCTATGATGTGTCGTGATTTGGAACCTAGTTTCAAATCTTCTATAAAGAAAGATTGCATTTAGTCACTTATCTGAATGGCATCACATAATGTGAGGGAAACTTGGATTGGTTGAGCCGATTGAAATGGGTAGGGCCAGTAGTCCATCTGCGGCCTCAGTGGGCTGGACTAATTAACAGAATATAAGGCTGACTTAGCTCGCCAAGAATACTGCACAAGTAGTTTAGCTTCCAGTTCATACATTTTTATTGTCATTGTGATTTTATTCGTGTTTTATAAGACGGATGCCTGGACAGAAACGAACATCGTATACTGCTGGTTTTAAGTTGGATGTTATCGCTTTTGCGGAGAAGTCCAACAATTCCATGGCTTCCCGCCACTTCATTGTGAATGAAAAGCAAGTGCGAGAATGGAGGAAAAAAAAGGAAGAATTGTCTTTGATGCCAAGGTCAAAGAGAGCATCACGCGGCCATACAGCTTCATTCCCTGTGCTGGAGAAGAAATTATCAGAATGGATAATGGAGTCTAGACAGAACGGATTAATTATAAACCGCACCAATATTCGAATCAGGGCGCTCTCGATATTGAAAGATCCTACATTCCAGAAACACAAATCTGAGGACTTCGTTGCGTCAATGGGATGGTGCAATCGCTTTATGAACAGACATCACTTTTGTCTACAAACACGCACTAAGCTGGCACAAAAGTTGCTGAAGGAGCTAGAAACAAAAATTGATTCATTTCAACGTTTCACTATCAACCTGAGGAAGAGATTTAACTACGATCTATCTCAAATAGGAAACATGGATGAGACACCTGTTTGCTTTGATATGCCTTCTAATCACACCACTGAACGCAAAGGTGCGAAGATAGTTTTTGTAAAGACAACTGGGCATGAAAGAACTCGATTCACTGTTGTGTTAGCTTGCATGGCAGATGGGTCACGTTTGCCCCCCATGATTATATTTAAACGCAAGACTCTGCCTAAGAGTATTAAATTCCCAAGTGGCGTGTTTGTGCGTGCTCACACGAAAGGTTGGATGGACGAAAGTGGTACTCTGGAATGGCTGGATAAAGTGTGGGGGCAGAGGAAGGGGGCCGCTTTAAAAAAACCATCCATGCTAGTCTGGGATTCATTTAGGGCGCATCTCACAGAGAAAGTGGAACAATGATGCCATGAGATGGGGTTGTCTGTTTCCGTCATTCCTGGGGGACTTATATCCCTCTTACAGCCACTAGATGTCTGCCTGAACAAACCATTCAAGGACAGACTCTGAGCAAAATGGAATGACTGGATGGCATCATCTGATTTAGCAGTGACGAAGGGTGGTAACATGAAAAAAGTTGACATCACCACAATCGCTACGTGGGTCAAAGAATCGTGGTCTGATATTTCATCCGAAATGATCATCAGATCTTTCAAAAAGTGGTCAATAAGTAACGCAATGAATGGAAGTGAGGACGACGCTATCTTTGAGGATGATTTCGATGACGACAATGTACCAGAGACTGACAATATCCACCCTGATGTTTACATGACAGATGATGACATTCGTGAGTTATTTCAGACTTCAGACAGTGATTCAGACTTTGAAGGATTTCAATGATTGTTTGGACTGGCACCGGTAAGTTTTTCCTAAATTTTATTGATATTTGATGTTATTCTGTGTTCTGTTTTTGTGTCTACACTACAGATAATTTTGTTTAAACATTTTGCTGTACGCAAGCCAAACCTCCTATAATTTAGTCTGTTACTATCAAAACACTACCCAGTAAGGCTAGACTATAAACGCCAGTTACCGTTATATAGACGTCATTTGTTATCACAGACATTATATGCACCCGGTAACTACTGGTACCTACACTTTACCATAGTTAGGTTAATAAATAACATCAGATACTGGTATACTTTTCTGACCAATTTCGATGATCAATTGAAACCGTTATGATAGAAATATATGTACCGTAACGTTAAAAAAACAGTAATACCCATTGCTATAAATAGCGTTACCGGAAAATTATGCTAAAAAAATGGTGCAGTGTCTGAAATAATGATATAGACCTAGTAAGTGAGTTTTTATCAAGAAATATCGGAGATTTCGAAGGAAATATTGTATAATATATAGAAATTAATGTAATTAGAGGCCTAGCATTTTGGTAAGTACGCTCTAGATTACTGGTGAGCCCGAGTCATTTTATCCTGGCTTAATATATCGGGACATGTGACTGGAATTTTTTTTAAAGTGTTTTTCTCCTTTTTTACTGTGGTTTGAACGTAATTTTTTTTAAAATTTGATCTTACTCTTGAATATAAGTCGAGGAGTATGAAGTCATCTCTGTTTTTTGTCCAAAAATTATCGGGTTATACTCGGATTTTAACAGTATATTTTATTTGTAAAATTTATTTTTAAATAATAAAAGTAATTTTATTCAAAATAAACTTTTGGTAACCATCTGTCCATATATGTTTTAGTATATATATATATATATTACATTATAATTTAAATATGTTTATAACTAGTATTTCTTATTCCTAAGATGATGGTGCACATATAAAACACAAAAATATTGATTCCATCCAATAGCTAAAAATACTCCATAGTGAATAAACTCCTAAGTTTTCCATGAGCAGCTGGGACTGAAAGGGTTAATGAAAAATGTAATTTATAGGGTCTATGCCATTTCAAATTCACACTCAAAATTTCAATTATTTGCATTAAATGATACATAATTTTGAAGTTGGGTAAAGCTAATGAAACGTGCTATAGTGAATAATTTACCTGTTAAAGCTGATACTGGTACCAGCTAGGACTCCTGGGTAGCAATATGCTGTAAAGTTCTCCAGTTCTATTCCATTTTCATCTACAATACGTGCACTCACAATGTAACCAAATGGTTTGATTTTAGGATCACAGTCCTGGAATAAAATGACTCAGTAAGATAATTTTTCTAACTTAGGCCTAATGCACACACAAATCAAAATTTCAAAAATTACAAAAGATGATAGCCTATATTTCAAATCACTGACTTATTTAAACAAATAAAAACAAAAGTTAGATATTTAAGAAGATTTAACCCAAAACTTAATTTTTTAATTAAAAAAACAACATTTTAGATGTAGATTACACTAGAAAGTATACCTTATTATTCTTTCTCATTCACTAGTCGAAGTCAGACACTGATATGGATTTCATAAATGAACTGTACTGTGATCACCAGCCCAGAGACAGGGTCTTAGATGTTGTGCATTGAACCAGAGGTACTTGAGCATATCATTGGAGATGTGATCAGGTACAGGCGACTATCTTTGTTTTAATACTTGTTTGGAGTCTTCGATTTCTTCTTTGTTAGTTTGCAGACCTTTCCATCACTTAATGTTTGTATTTTTCACAAACATTAAGGTTTATTTTTTTTTTTTTGATTTTTTAATTCATTGTCTCTTCGAGTGCTGATAGTGTTGTTTTCTGTTTTCCCAAATTGTTCTGCAAAGGACTTTTGCTGAATCTTTTTCTGTTTTAGTTCCATTATCTGTCTCCAGAACAATTAATGGTGATCTACTTTCTTAATGGTTTAGAAATTTAGCAATTTTCCAAAATTTGTTTCCTTCTTTGTCAAAATTGAGAGTCTGTTTTTTCATGTCAATTTCTCCTGACTACTGTTTGATATTCTTTTCTAAACAGCACATTGGCTGCTGTGATTGATATATTGTTTTTCATACTGTGATTGGTTTCCACAATGTTTCTAATAACAGTTTAGTGATTGTGAACATCTTTGATTTTTTCATTTACTTCATTGTCTCTCTGAGAACTGATAAGAGTTTTGATTCTTGATTGAACAAGCGTGACAGCACTGGGGGCATTCCCATATATGCTCTTCTTGCCGTTCCATCAGCCATCTAAAAGTATATAAGCTCAGTGTCCCAGTCAGTTGCTGATTACGTGTTCTTCTGATCTTTCTAGGAAGAGGTACACTTTCTTCCATCACCTCTAGTCACTCCCATTTCTACCATTCTCTGAATATGTACATTGTCTCATTCGACTTCCTCCTTGTCTTCTTGTAGGGTATCCATAACTGCTATAATCAATTCAATCCTGTCTCTTCTTATCTCGGTGCTGTTCGCCAAGACTTTACCAGCCAACACATCAGCTCTTTTGTTTCCCCTGACCCCAGCATGACCAGGACAGTAGATCCATGTAATGCTCTGCGCATTGTTGAGAAGAGTGACCCATTCAGTTCTAATCATGCATTTTTCTATCTTGCGCAGCATTCTTTGAGAGTCCGATAGAATAACTGAGTCTGTTGGTGGTTGCGTCGCAAACCAAGTGAGAGCTGCTTTCACAGCTTCTATTTCCATTCTCATACTTGATGTTGTAGTGGGGTAGGCAGCTGACTTCTCAGCTAATTTCTTGCCATTTTGGTAGGCCACGAAACCCCAACCACACCTGTGTGTTTCTTGCGTTACTGAGCCGTCTGTGTAAATTATTGTATTGTGTGGCTTCGAGTGCTTCAGTGTGAGTTCTTGGATAATTTCCTCTGTTCTGTTGGCAGCCCAGTCGCGGCACTCTATTCCCATCTGTATCACCACTGTTGTCAATAATTTTCTCTCTTTGCCCAATGTCACCCATTCACAGCCTCTTCCCATTTCCTCCAGCTCACAAACTCTGAGTAGGGCATCTTCTGCTTCAGCCTTCCAGGACCTTTCTCTCTTGATTCGCTTTCCTTTTGTGCTGTCTAGAGATTGGTGTAAGATGTGATGATCATTGTTGGCGACCTTGAAGAATTCTTTAATCTGGGCTATTTAATGTCTTGATTTGATGATAGGTAGGTCTAGGAGAAACCTCATGGCCATGATAGGTGTATCTTTTGTGCATCCTAGGACAGCTCTTATGGCCTCATTTTGAACTCACTCCAATCTATCCACCTGTGTTTGCGACAGTGTCAATAAATCTAAACCATAATCCAACACAGATAATACCACTGCCTGCATCCTCTGAAAAAGGGTTCGCTACGGCATCTCTGCAGATGCCATATTTTGACTGCAATGACACCCTTCCCAGTTTTCTGAATGATATTGTCCACATGTTTCGCGAAAGATAGACTTCTATCAAAAGTGATGCCTAGATATTTCATAGTCTGCTCCTTGTCAATATGGATGCCCATGCAGGAGACTGCTGGTAATGTTTCTGTGACTATTTTGTTGTTTAGTAAGAACAAGACGATGTTTGCCTTGGTGGGATTGATAACTGCCTTGTAGTTAGTACACCAGAACGACAAATCTTCTAGATTACTCTTGACATCATCTATCATGTCTCTTCTGTTTCTGCTGTGCTTGTACAGCAAGAGGTAATCCGTATATGTTAGTATCCTGCTGGGCCTAGTGTATTGAAGCTGCGCTATTTTGTATGTGTAGATGTTAAAGAGTACAGGTGATAGTGGCGAGCCTGTGGTAATCCCGGTGCTATAGTTCTTATCTCTGATGTCCAGGATCCCAATCTCAGAGCATCAGGTCTGGACATTAACACCATTGCTATCCATCAAGTTATCCACAAGACGATGCTGAATTTGCTTAGCAGATGTATTAGTTGGCCAAAGCTGACTCTGTTGTAAGCATCTTCTAGGTCGAACGTAGCGACCACTGCTTCCTCCTTTGCCTAAAATCTCTCGTAGATATCATAGGCGAGGATTGCCGCATTTGTGGTCATGTCTCTCCTCTCTCTCCTTGGTCTGTATGCACCAAAAGTGTCAGGAAGCAAGCCTCTATTTTCTAAATCGAATGCCAGTCTTCTGGCAATTATCCTCTCCAGCACCTTGCCGTAGACATTTTGTAAGGTGATGATACAATAATTCTTGATGTCTGAGGTGTCTTTGCCTGGCTTTGCCAGGGGGAGAAGGTAGCTGTGTAGCCACTCTTCTGGTATGTGTCCTGTTTTCAGACTTGTGTTGAAATCATCAACAATTGTTTTAAGCTGGTCATCTGCAATATCTTTCAGGAGGCTGTAGCGTATTCCATCAGGCCCTGGTGTGCCATCGGCTTTCTTTATGGTCTCTTTTACATTCTCCAATGAGACCAGTTCCTCATCAGTGATATTGTTTGTTACCAGCGGTGCTGTTAAAGTGTTCACTATAGTCTTGCGTTCATCAATATTGTTCTGGTCTGATTGTTGGAGGTATCTGCTGAAGAAAGCGCTGCCCTTCTGCTCATCTGTGGTTAGTATAAGCCCTGTCTCGTCCTTCAAGCACACGTTTAATTTTGTGTCAGTTTTTCAATTCATTGCCTTGTGTAATTTACAAAATTTGATTAGGGCACTGTCGGCTGCCACATCTATCACACTGATAGTGTGTCTCCTGCTTCCTAAACTCAGACAATGTTCTGACCAGTTGGGCTTGTAAATTGATCTAGCACTTCTGAGAATTGACTGTCTTGTGGCTTGGAGAATTGCCTGTTGGACCAATGCATAAGATTTGTGAATATGGTTTGTCTTACAGTTGATGGGAGTGGAGCAGGTGTAAGTTACAGTAGTGAATTTTGTTCAGTCGGCCTTCTTATAATTTCATCTTGGGGCTAAGTTGTTTGTAGGTGATTTTTTAGTGGTTTGAATTTGAATTAGAATAGGTATATGGTCACTAGTTGTGAGTAGATCTTAGATTATACATCTTTTTTTTTTATGGAGTAAATTTTTTGTTATAAAAGTCAAAACATGGGTTGATGATGACATCCAGCTTATGGAACAAATGGTGGGAGGATCTTCTAGCTGCTTTAAAAGATGTAGTCTTTTTTCAGGTTTGCACTCCTCTATTGTTTCTTCTTTTGTGTTTAGGTCAGGGTGGCCCCAGCTCTGATATCTGCTGTTCATGTCCCAATTATTTCAATATAGTGAAGTTCTCACATTTTGTCTTTGAGGAAGTTGCAGCTGAAGATTGTAATGGGACACCTTGGAGGTCTATCTCAAATTATCTCTGCTTAAGTGGCTGAAGGGATCTTAATTTCAGTGGTAGGAATTTCATTTTTATCAAGAATGAGGACACCCTATTTTGGTATTTTTTCTCTATCTTGTCACATGCATGTATATCACAGAGCAGATAGGTTGGCCGCACATGCTGCTACTACAGCTGTTGGTGGAGTGATGGATCGAGCAGAAATTTATAATGCCCTGTGAGAAAACGCATGAGCAAATGACTGTATAAGTGACGATGACCCTTGTTCCATGACTAGAATAAAGGAATTTGGTTTGAAATGTGGTGTCGCTAGAAAGGAGCGGTTTTGTGGGCAAGAAAGAATGATGGTCAATCAACTGTGTACTAGGACCGTCAGTCAACGTGTAATGGTGGCTACACTCAAGGAGAGATCTGAGCACCTATGGACTTGTCCGGAGTGCAGTGACAATGATCCAACGACTAACTAACTAACGTATATCTTCTAACAAAGAAGTGGAGGTTATTATTGAGGTGAGTCTCTTGGATGCATGCTATACCTACAAAGTGTTAGTGTAGGAAGATCATGAGGGCTTCTTTATTTCTCTGTATACGTTCTGCATTCTTGTAATCTTTCTTTGGTCTTTCTATGGTTGTTGGCAAATGGAGACAGAGTAACTACTAGTTCGCTTGGGTGGGCTCTTTTGAGATTTAGAACTCAACACCCTGACTGCACAGCATGATTCTTCAGACAGGACATCATATCTTCCATCAGCATCTTTGTTTATCATTGGGGAAAGATACACAGGACATTGAGTTATGCGCCACAGAGGCCCAAGTCTCCATCTTCTGCCTGCTTTTCTTTCTGGATGTGCTTCCATAGCCATGGAATGATCAGACCAAACTGCAAGGCAACAGCATATTTATTTTCAGAGTTGATTCTCCTAGCTTTTGATACATCAGTATCTTGTTTGCAAGACAGCAGGTGGTTTGTAATCAGAGTTTACCTTTTGCTAGACAAGCTACTTTTAAGGTTATGAAGCTTTATCTGCCACCCGGAAGCAGCACAAGAAAGAAATGTCCTGTTTGTGTCATGAGTTTTGAAATTTTGGCCATTTGCTTTCAGGAAGTCACTAGAAATAATTTTTCTATATGATTCAGGTGAGAGTCACAGAGATGTAATCCTATAGCCATGTCACATCATGCCCTTGATTTCATAATTGTTTTTTCCTGCATATTTTTCATCATCATCAAGTGCCGTCTCCACAACGAAGATTGGCTGCAACAGACCTCCAACATCCCCTGTTTCGTTTTGGTGGTGTACTCTGCTAGACTGTAACCTGTCCATCTTATGATGTTACTCTCCCACTTATATCTCTGCCTACCTCTTGCTCGCTCCCCTTTAACTTTATCCTCAAGTAAGGTCTTCAATAAGGTGTCATGCCTTTTAATGTGCCCAAAATATTTTATTTGCATGATCTTTATTTCTCTTAGTAATTCTATCTTCATATTAAGTGTCTTTAGCACCTCTTTATTTGTTTTATTCTCTTTCCATGATGTTCTCCCTATTCTTCTATATACCCACATCTCAAAGGCATCAATTCTGTCTTCTAATTTTTTGTTTAGTGTCCATGTTTCTGAGCCATATATTAATATAGAAAAGATGTAGCATTTTAAAATTCTCATTTTTAACTTGTTCGTAATTTGTTTAGATGTTACTATTTTCCTCATGCCATTGAAGGTACTTTTAGCCATTCCTATTCTCCAGATGTTTTACAGATGTTTATAATGTCTAATTTTACTGTCTCCACATAATTGTATGTTTTCAATATTATCAGTAATGTGGGATGGATGGATGGGTGGATAAGCTATGCACTGATGGCAGTTTGGACTCTTATTGTAAAGTCTAGTTGTCAAAATCGCAAAAACGTTAAAAATGTGTGGTTTTACCCCAGGCTACCATACATACATACATTACATACATAGGCCTATATACATATGATATAAGTACACTTGGTATTGGGAGGCAGTGGCTGGTGCAAGTACGCTGGCTTTGCTTATGAGTGGACCTGGGTTCATTCCACAATTGAGACAGAAATTTTGTTGCAAGACCGCAATGGTTCCCGGGTTCTTCCAACCTGAATTGGGTACCGGATCAGTTTGGGAAGTAAAGACTGCAAGGGAGAGGAGATGGCTACCACCCTCATATAGTAGAGCCACTGAAATGCGAGACTGCTAACATCTCACACCCCTATGGTAGTTAAATGCTAACTTTACTACAATATATATTACATTATAATTTAAATATATTTAAAAATACTATTTCTTGTTATTGTGATTGATGTGCAAAAACAAAAATCTAAAAAAATTAATTCTGTACAAACTAAAAAAAGCCCAGTAGCAAATGGGTTAAATATTTTATATTCTTGTGTGCTGCCTTTGACAATGATTTTGGTTCTTATGGGTAAAATCACAGTTAAAGTGATACCAGGCAGCACTATTAGTTATAGATAATATAAATATTTCATGACTTACTTCATTGTGTCCAATAATTTTACAGGTAGGAGTATTAATGAACACATCTGAACACCCTGCACTTTCCTTGGCCTTTCTTTGCTTTAATGAATTTTGGGAAAGCACATTGTGGACTTCCTTTGAGGTACTCAGAATAAAGATCTCATCAAAAGACATTTGGGCACCATCAGCTATGCCCTGGATCTAAGAAAATATAGGAATATCTCAATAAGCTTAATATAGGTTGATGGGCTTTTTCTTTCATTCACTTAAAATGTCTCTATATCTGTAATTTTGTCTCATCAATAAACATCGTTGCCTTTTGCAGCTAAGTATGCCTTTGACATACACATCTCATCATAGAGCTTTGATTATAATGTTGTTTTTAAAGGACAGTATGTTTTGTCTTAGCATCTCATGTTCTGGACATTCTTGAAATATATATTCTGCAGTATGTGGTGCCTGTCCACATGGTCAACTTATTCCGGTCTGTTCATAATTTGATAGTCATCTTGTGTTTGTATGTTTCTGATTGATTTGATCATGTTTTTTTCTGATGGTAAGTAGTACTGATTGGTCATCTGTAGTACTTTTTAGCCAGTTGATCTGCTCTCTCACTTCCTGGTATTCCACAGTGAGATGGTATCTCCTGCATGGCTATTTTATGTTGGTTACACGTTCAGTTAGTAGTATTTGTAGGTCTGGTACTTTTTCAGGCTAGAGTGCTTGGAGTACTCATCTTGCATTTGTCAGAAATACCACAAACTGTGGACAAGATTGGAGTTCAATAGTTTCTTAGTTGTAACCTTCATTGCTAAAATTTCTGTATCATAATTATTACAGGATTTTTTATTTGTATCTATAGAATTGTTTGGGTACTCTTTATAGACCTGTACACTTTTATTATCTCTCCTCAGAATTATTTAATGAGAATTATTATGAAAAGAGTAAGAAACAAAATAAAACCAGAAATTAGCCTGAAACAATGTAGTTTTCAAGAGTATAAAGGTACCAACAGCTCTATTTATGTCCTTTTGTCTATTGTCTTTCCCCAGGTGGTTTGTGATCCACTCTTGCCGTTAAGCATAGGGGTGATTGGAGCTCGAGCTTGCGTTCTATCGCCAGATGTGTGGCCTCAGCTGTGCTATGACCGTGTCTGTACAGGATATCCCTGACGTTTTCTATCCATCTTTTCCGTGGTCTTCCTCTGGCTTTGTAACCTGATCTCAT
This sequence comes from Meghimatium bilineatum, assembly GCA_034231615.1. NCBI lineage: Eukaryota > Metazoa > Mollusca > Gastropoda > Stylommatophora > Philomycidae > Meghimatium > Meghimatium bilineatum. Next base: position 31,077,819 of record CM067316.1, read on the forward strand.
TTGGTTATATGCTTGTACGGGCAACTTTTCGTGATGCATTATCATAATGTGGCCATACCACATGATCTGTTCTCTCTCTATGTAATCTGTACAAGATATTATACCTATTATTTCCCTGATATATTCATTTCACAATCTATCAAGCCTGTCTTAAGAACACTAATAGAGAGGATTTATGTTTTCTAGACTAGATAAAAACTTTTAACTAGGTTAGACACAGTAAAGTTTCCCACATTATAAAAAAAATATGAACATTGATAGTAAAAATCTAAGAATAATCAAGAATATATATTGGCAGCAATCAGCTATACTATCTGTCTATTCGCTAAACCCTTTGTTGCCTTTCAGCATTAGCGGTATTCTGGAGATGGCCCTCGTGTGTGCTGAGTAATAAAGAGGTGCTAAAGACACTTAATATGAAGAAAGAACTACTAAGAGAAATAAAGATCAGGAAAATAAAATATTTTGGTCACATTAAAAGACATGACACCTTATTGAAGACCTTACATGAGGGTAAAGTCAAAGGGAGGCGAGCAAGAGGTAGGCAGAGATACAACTGGGAGAGTAACATCACACGATGGATAGGTTACAGTCTAGCAGAATGCACCACCAAGACAAGAGACAGGGGATGTTGGAGATCCGTTGCAGCCAACCTTCATTGTGGAGACGGCACTTAATGATAAAGATGACGTCCTGAGTATATTGTGGAATTTGTCACCTCTTTTATTTTGGTGGTCCATCGTTTTCATGGTCGGCCTTTAGGTCTGCCTTCACTGTATCTGTATAGCATAGCTTGCTATGGTATGCTGTCTGATGGTATTCTGCTTATGTGCGCAAACCATTTGATCTGTTGTCTCTTAATATATTCCAAGATTGGGGTTGTGCCAGTATTTTGTCTAATGTCCTAATTCCTCACTCTGTCTCTTAACAATATTCCTAGGATTCTGAGTAAGCATGCCATTTCAGCTGTTACAAGTTTATGTTTGTTTTGTACTGTTGTTGTCCATGTTTGACATTGGTAGCACAGTGTTGACATGATAATCGTTTTGAGTAGTGCTATTTTGGTGTTTCACTCTACATGGATAATATCAATGGATATACAGGAGGTCGAATGAGACAATGTACATATTCAGAGAATGGTAGAAATGGGAGTGACTGGAGGCGATGGGAGAAAGTGCACCTCTTCCTGGAAAGATCAGAAGAACGCGCAATCAGCAACTGACTGGGACACTGAGCTTACACACTTTTAGATGGCTGATGGAACGGCAAGCAGAGTATATATGGAAATGTCCACAGTGCTGTCACGCTTGTTCCTAATCAAGAATCAAGACATGAACACATGAAGTACTCAATCTGCTGCTATGCCACTAGTCCAGATTGTGTGGGTGATAGTTTACGAAATGTGTACCTTTGTTTGGATAGAATATGTTAAAGACTTTCTGAGATATCTTGCAGTTTCCAACTGAAAATATTGGTAAAAGTAGTTTTGTTGAGAAAAATGCTAAAATGTGACACCATGCTGGTTTTCTATGTAAATCCATACATAGTGAGCTCCTACTGTATAGGAATCATCCCTGTTATGTTCCTTGATTTCTTGTACACATTTTTTGTGCTCTTTTTATCTTTCTATCTATTATATTTCCTTCTTTGGCTGTTATTACTCTGATTCTGTCAAAATGCTGGAATGCTGTAACACTTCCGTACCCACAGCTGAGTGTTAATTTCTTTAAAATGTCAATCCTCTCTAACTCCCCTTCATTGAATACAATAATGGCATTATTTACAGCTAATTCTAATCTCTTTTCCTACAAATATTATTTCAGGACATCTATCCCAGATCAGATGATGGAATGTTTCATTTGAATATTGTGTATCACCATGCAAACACTTTTTTAACAAACTGTCAACCGAAAGATCCTCAAAAACATGTTTTATCTTCCGATATAAATATTTCTTCCACTGGGGTGATATAGGCAATAATTTTCTCTGCACATGTTATCCATGACACACCTCATTGGAGTCTTTAAAATTAGATGTTTTGTTTCCATGTAGGGATGTCTTTTGTTGCTGGTAGTATTTGACCCACAACTGGGGTATCAGTGTGCATCAAGGGCTATACACATACCTGCCCTATTAGATGATTCTTTAAAAGGTCTTGACTATCTGTTAGCCCTGGGAGTCACAAGAGACAATTGTAAAGCCCTTTATATCCACCAACGACATATTTTCTTGGGTGCTCTTCTAGAACTGTAAATCCTGCTGTCATACATAATGGAACACATGCCATAGTATCCAACAGCTACACTGAGTAAAAGAATGTCCAGCACATACAATAGTACCCAACAGCTACATTGAGTAAAAGAATGTCCAGCACATGTAATAGTACCCAACAGCTACATGGAGTAAAAAACTATCCAGCACATGCAATAGTACCCAACAGCTAAATTGAGTAAAAGAATGTCCAGCACATGTAATAGTACCCAACAGCTAAATTGAGTAAAAAACTATCCAGCACATGCAATAGTACCCAACAGCTAAATTGAGTAAAAGAATGTCCAGCACATGTAATAGTACCCAACAGCTAAATTGAGTAAAAAACTATCCAGCACATACAATAGTACCCAACAGCTACATTGAGTAAAAGAGTGTCCAGCACATGCCATAATAGCCAACAGCTACTACAAACTCGTATTTTGTCAAATTTATATGCATATTGTTATACAAACATCCATATTAGTAATAATTACTGAAAATTAACCCCTGTGCACAAAAAAAATAATTCTATATTTTTTGCCTGTCAATTCATGTATGCTTGATACACATCACAGTGATACACTAGACAGTGGCATGGAGGAGTGTCAGCAGTGGAGCTAATACAATGGAATCCCATTATAATAAGTTGGTCCAGAGCATCAAAATATGTATGTAATAAAATAAATTCGCTATATACAGTACAACCAATAAAGAACAAAAATAATTTGAATTTTGAAGTGTTGTTATATGAGAAATTTGTTATAAAAGAATGTACTATAGAGGGATTCCACTGTATACAACACTGTGTATCTCTCTCTCTATGTGACATGCCTTTTACAGAATGTTGTCCTCACTGACACTCTGTAAGCCCCTCAGTTCTGTGCAAGCTGCCCAGTTTCTTTCAGTGTCATGATCAGAAGGTTTTCGATGTCATCTATCGTAGACAGTCTGCCTCTTGTTCTATTTCCTGGAACTTTCCCCTCCATGATTAATCTTTCTAAACCATTGTGTCTCTTTATTAGTTCAAAATATGTAAGTTAGCATTTTTGTATAGTTTTGAGGAGCCAGTCTTTTTCTATGTTCAGATCTTTGCAAACATCTGGGTTCGTCTTTCTGTCCATGATATTCTTAGGACATTTCTTAACATTTCATTTCGAACGTCAATATTTTCTTTTCCATTGTAGATATCATTGTACACGTCTTACTACTGTATGATGCCACTTGAAAGATATAGCTTCTTAATTAATAGTTGTAACTTTACACTGTGTATGCAATGTAGAATTATTGATGTCTGCCTGCATGATAGAACATGATGGTCTGAGTTCCTGGCACTTAATTATTATTACATGTTGGCAGTGCAGACAATATTAAAATATGTTAAGAACCACTGATCTGTACTTCTGCTCAAAGGATTTATGGTTAAAATATCATTTTGTTCTGTATCTAGGACCATCTTAATTTGCACCTTTTGACCAATAGCGATTTGAGCTCTGGTCTCTTTTTTCCAAAAGAAGATCTAATTAGTAGTTCACAAATATTGTAGCACGTTTGAGCGTGAAGTACATTGTGTTGCCAAAATAAAGCAGAGCTGCTTATTCTTGAGCTGAATAATACTTTAATTCATATATCCATGTAGCTTTTTCTCTGTTCTATTTGCACAGGTACTGTGCTGCCCTCTAATTGTACTCAATATGTTATCCTTACGCATGAGGCATATCATGACATTTGTACTGGCCGCCTCTCTAATGTTTCTGTATTTCAGATAACTGAGCCAGACTGCACAGTATCACTGTGTGTCAACAATGCTGCAGTATGTGTTGTTGGCTCAGAGGTGTCGGCGATATTGCTTGTCTTTTTTCATTAAATTCTAATTCCATCTGCAGCCTTCACATCCACGGAGATGATCACAAAATTGTTGGCCAGGAACACAGCACGAGCCACTGCATTTCTGTTTCCAGGGTGCACCACGAGGAGGTAATTTTAGGATCTTAGTTATCTGCTAACCATGGATCCATATGAGAGCAATGCGACACCCTTTGCACCCCATGCAACTATTTTACCTTGTTTATATATATATTTGCCAGTTTGGCAAAACACAGCTCAATTTCTATTATTTACTGAGAGTGGGAAAAGATTTGATGTTGATAAACAATGAGACACAAAATATTTGGTGGACAGTGGAAACTGATCTTGCACAGAGTATAAATCTTACCTCTCTTACATACTGTGGGAAATTTTTCTGGCATACTTCCAAGGTAGATTCAAAGAATGCTTTTCCATCTGGGGTTTGGTGAAATGGTATATCTATTTCTTGTATATCCCTGGATTCTTTCCAGAAACTATAATAGGCAAGATAAAAATAAAAAGAGAGCATATTTCAACTGAATTTGATTCTTCTTATAGTTCATGCTGTGTGATGTTGGTTATGTCTGTCCACAGTTTTCTCTCCTTTGTGCTATTAATGATTTTCAATAAAAATATTGGTTCATGCCACAATGCCAAGCTATCCAGTATATTCATCCTTAGTCTTTCCATAATCCTTTTGTTCTTCATCTTGCATGTTGTCACAATGTGTTCTATCTTTCTTCTTCTCTTGTGTCCACAGAATGTGGACTGTTCTAATGTGAGTGAGCAGCTTTCATTTTTAATTAACATCTTTCAAGTTTACACTTTTTATACAGCCAACTAAAATAGGCTACCCACCGCTAGGCTAGACAATAGACCATAGTTCATCTTGTGAATTATTGTCTTTGCCAGGTCTATTCTACATTATACTTTTTAAAAATACAATTTCCTTCTCATGTTATCAAGTTCCACAAATAATTGAATATGTTTACTCACTTTAGAGATCTACTTCAATGTTTTATCCTGGAGAACATTTGTTCTTTATTATTACCATTACTTCAGTCTTTCTGCTATTCAGATTAAGCCCTTTTTTTGTTTTCTGCTCAAATTATATTTATTATTCTTGTAACTGTCTCACTTTCAGCTATCAAAAGTGTGTCATCAGCAAATCATATCATATGTTGTTTATAATATGTCCTCCAACTGATATTCCTAGAATATCTCATTGTATTATTTTACTATAAAAATTGAATAGATAAGGTGACAACCCAATCCAACAGGTAGATCCAGGAAAAGGGTAACAAAGTTTTGCTAACACTAGATAACACACACAAATCAATGTTTCGACCAAAAGGCCTTTATCAAGACAGACAATAAACTTAAAACATATAATAGAAAGCGAACAGTAATAACATCGACGGTCACATAGGTATGGGTAGTCTGGATAGCATCTTTTTCATGTTTTTTTTTAGTATGTTTAAAGTGAAATATATCTTTTATTGTTAAGTTATTAAGCATGTTACCTTGTCAAGCTACTTTGTTTTTTTTTTAATTCCACATTGATTTCATACTTATTTGTTTCACCTTTTTGTCTGTGCCACTTTTCTCCATAAAATGGTGAAAAGTGTTTTTTTTTAAATATATATTAATAAATTCTCATTCTAATGTCTACACATAACTGTATGTTTTCAATACCCTCACTAATGAGAGATGAATGAACAAGCTATCAATCAATCAATAAACCCATAACCCTTCATGGTCGTAGGGGTACCACATTGGATGTTTTAGAACACAGAGTCCTCCAGCAATTTATATCCTCAGTGATGACAAATCTTGTCCTGTCAATTCCTTGATGTTGTTTATCCATGCCTTTATTTGCCCCCCTCTGATTCTCCCCCCTTTGACAGTTCCCTGCAGTATTGTTTTTGGCAAGGAATCATGTCTGCATACTTGTCCAAACCATTCTAGTTTTTGTTGTTTCACTATTGAAAGCAGTGGTTCTAGTATACCTGCATACATCTCTACTTTATTTCTTACATACTATTGGTCTTATGTTGCCTAAAGGAAATTCATAGAATTTGTCTGTAGCATTTGTAAAGCCTATAATTGTCTCTCCATGTCTGCAGTGAGTGTCAAACTCTCACAACCATACAGCACAACAGAAAGCACCAGTGACTTATACAGTTTGACTTTCACTCCAACATTGATGTTACTTTTCCAAATCACTGTTAGCCTTGACAAGGATGCTAAAGCCTTATTTTTAATTCTGCTTTGCATTTTCCATCACTGCATATGCTGGATCCGAGGTATTTGAAGGTATTCATCACCTCAAGCTTACCTCCATTCATCATGATGCTAGTCTGTTTTTCTGCATTTATGCTATTAACCAAGATTTTTCTCTTTTCTGTGTTGATTTCCATTCTATACTTACTGATAACTTTTTCCAACTTTGCTGTTAACTCTTGTAATTATTGTTCTGACCCAACTATAAGATCAAAATCAGATAACGCAAGTTGCAAATAGGGCAGCCTCTGATCGATCTAGATGTGTTGTAATCATGTAGTGTTTCCTGTATGATGTGTATGATAAGCTATACACTGATGGCAATTTGGTCTCTCATAGTTAAGTCTAGTTGTCAGAATACGCTAAAATGTGAAAAGAGTGCCGTTTTGCCCCCGTCTACCCTACATAAGCATATTATCTTTTATTGATTGTTATATAGGCTTAGGGCTTCAATCATGTGTATTATTCACAGGGGGGAAGAAGCAGAGGTAGGCAAAGAAAGGCATGGATAGACAACATCAAGGAATGGATAAGACAAGATTTTTCCTCACTCATCCACATTGCTGAGGATAGGAATTGCTGGAGGACTCTGTGTGCTGAAGCATCCAATGTGGTACCTCTACAACCCTTAAGAGTTACAGGTTTATTGGTTGATTGATTATTCACACAAAAATCTAATATGGATCCTTGTATTTTGAAAGTAGATCTATAATTTCGATTAAAATTTGTTAAGATTTTTCTTACAAATGGCGTAAATTTGCAAACACGAGGCTCAATACTAATTGCCAGTAATTGTCAGGTTGGATTTCATTAATTAATGCGACCAAATTAAATAAAATAGTTACTTTCCCAAAAAAAAGTGCGCTCGAAAATATATATACAAAATATAAGGAATAATGACATCACATACCAGGTACTCCCATGTTCAAAACTATAACTTATAGTTAAAATTAAAATTGATATCATAACACATAAAAATCATGCTTTTCAGTTGACATATTACACTTTCAATCGGAATCATCCTTATGTTGATATAAATATCAAAAATGATGAAATAAATGTCAACATATTATGGAACTCATAAGAGTTGGATTGTCCGAAGACGTAGATCCCGACTCACACAAGTTGCTTCGGGTGGAATCACTTAAGGAGTAACAGAATCACTATTTCTAGTGAAATCTTTTTTCACTAGAAAAAAGTTTATTTGATACTCTTTTTGACTTCAAATGTGTGTGACAAAATAAAATCAATAATCTGTATCAATATTCACAGATGATGGTAGATGTGAAACAGAAGTTAAAAGAAAAATACATCCACCCATGAATCAAGGGTCATAGGTGTACTATATTGGATGAATCAACACAGTGAATTCTCCAGTGATTTCTATCTTCAGTCATGTGGATGAGCATTAAAAGGTATTGACCTGTCCGATCTGTTATGTTGTTCTCTACCCATAATTTTTTTCTCTTCTGTTTTTGACAGGGAATCATGTCGTCATGCATGTCCAAACTATGCAAGTTTTTGTTATTTTACTATTGAAAGTGGTGATTCTTGTAAATGTACTTTCAATAATATAACGGAACTGCTAACATCAAAACAAATCACAAACTAAATGGGAGAATCGTAAAATGCCACATCTACTCTATACCTGTACAAGTAAATTCAAGTAGGAAGCAAGAGGATAAATTAAAAATTATTGAGACCAGAATTCTTCTTGATTCTTGATTAGAAAACTGGCTTCACAGCACGTGGGGTCCAATGCTGCCGAAACAGACGTCGACTTCAGGGCACAACTCTAGCCCTTGCGACAGGTTTCTTTGTTGTTCCGCCCACCCACGCCGTGCCCGTAACTAGTTCAAGCACAAAATTCTATACATGTATAAATCTATGGCTCAGGAACATTGATAATGAACAAACAGCTATAAGACAGAACTTATGTCTTTGAGATATGGATGTATACAATAGGGAGAACATGGAAAGAGAAGCAAACAAAGAGCTTCTGACAACACTGCATATGAAAAAAGTACCATTAAAATAAATTAAAATTAAATAAATAAAATATTTTGGACACATTAAAAGACATGATACCTTGTTGAAGACCTTAGTTGGAGGTAGAGTACATGAGATGAACAACAGGTAGGCAGAGAAACAAGTGGAAAGGAAACATCATGAGATGGACAGAATGCAGTCTAGCAAGTGCACTACTAAGACAAGACACTAAGGTGACGGAAATGTTACATTCAACCTTCAAGAATTGGCAGAGACAGAACCTGATGATGTGCAATATGAAGATATATGCAGAGCAGAGAAAATGAGTAGAGTTCTGATCACATTCTCATTTATGAAGTTACTGTTCTCTTCTGCTAATTTTATTGAAGAGTACACTGTCTACCTGTTTGCTAGTCAACCTATCTACTTTCATATTTTATAGTAGGCCTAGATAATTATAAGCCCTATGTCAGAGTTACATTTTTCAGTCATCTCCACTCACACCATGATAAACTTGATTTTCATGTGATCTACTATTCATGTTGTAGAAGGTGATACAGGAGGCTTATGGATAGAGTTGACTGCCTATCCTTTATGTGCAGATATTGCAGCCAAGCTGTAAACCATGACATAACACATTCTGTTTACCTGACTACATTTAAGCAACAGGAGTTTGACAACAAACTTAGAAGAAGAAATCTGAGATTTGTCACTATTGCCTGAGATGGACAGCTATTATTATTATTACTATTATTATTACTGTATTATAGCAGACGAAGCTTATCTGAATAATGGTAATTTCTATGTTGCAAGATTAACACATCTCATCTACAAATCTACTCTATCATGAATACTTATTCTCACAAGTTTCTGAGGCACTTTGTTTTTTATCTCTGCAAATATATTATTATTAGTGTCCCCAGCTTATACTCACTTCTCAAGCTTATATATCTCATTTCTCAAAGGTTTGTGAACTAATCGAGTCCAAGCTATCCTGAACTTCTCTCCGTCCTAATCCTATCTTGCCATTCTCAAAATCTCTTGAATGTTCCTTTAACCAAAACACTTTTCTAATTAATATCTCCTTGTCCTTCCACACATTTCTGTGTTGTGATGATTTCCATTTGTTGTCTTTTGATGTTTTGTGCCGATCTTGACAACGACCTTTTGGTTGAATCATTGAATATGTTTTGTGTATTTTAATTTGTATGTTTTCTTGAGTGCACATCAATACCCACTAGTTTTTGTGATTGTCCGTCATGTCTGAGTGGACCTATTATAAAAACCTGTGTTGTACAATTATTGTTACGTTTCATGCAGTTACCTTACATTGATTGTCCTTCCAGTGGTTTTTCCTGTGATGACAATGCAGAATATTTTACCACCAAATACAAAGCTTGATTTATGTTGTTTTTATATCAAGCACAAATTCATGTCTAGCATTTCAGTGTCATTACATCAGCACTCGATCTGATGTGTCTGATCTTTACCAATTGACAACTTTGACTAATTTTCTATTTTCTCGTCAGATCTGGAACTGATCAGTTAGTGACTTTCTTCTTGTTCTGCATTCATCCAAAAACACCTGTAGATTAGCAGGATGTAGTCCAGAGAACAGAATCCTGCTTTATGATTTCTGGGTCACTTTGACCTTCTATGGATGGGACACTCAAAATACCTCCTTAGTCACCTCTTATGACATGTATGACAGGTAACAGTGTCACTAATCTTTGCTTTTCTTTCGAGTCTAAGCAATGCATGTTCAAAGTTAGTGACCAAAATTAAAACAATTTCTATGGATTTTGTGGGGGGGGAAAACAATTTATGGAAAAAAATATTCTCTCTTTTTTTTTTTTAGAGCAGAAATACAATTGTTATTTCCATATCAGACATTTGTCTTGCTCAAAGGTTGTATGTTTGCTATTGACACTTGTTTTTTCAATGTTTAAATATCTTCCACAAGGTTTGATCCCGTAGTTTACTTTAAGCTTTTTTTCTTAGCATTTGTTATTGCTTTTGTGTTTGTATTTAGAGGTCTGGAATTCTCTTTCTTTCTATATGCTGCTAGATTTGTAAGCAAAGTCACTGCTTTGTGAAGTAATCATGCAAGGAATGAAGAGATTACAAGAACTGGTGGAACAATATCTGTGGTCAAATATATTGTAAATGGAGACTGAATGGTTTGGCCACTGACTGAGAATGAACCCATATTGGCCAGCAGCAATAGCATAAAGCTTGGAAACAATAAGAGGCAGTGGGAAACCAAGATTGAAGTAGTTACCAACATTCTGAGACATCACAATATTACTGCATATCAAGTGACTAAACATTTAATCACCCAAAAATCAATTGCCATTCAATCCTGCGTTCCTAACAGAAAAACAGAGAAAAGAATAGAGAGATAGGGAGGCAGACAGACAGATTGTTAGAATGGTTTGTGGCTATTCATGTTAAGATCTAGACTCTGATATGTAGTCTGCCTTTTGTTTTCTTGGTTGCTTTAGTCAAGAATTGTATGTGTGCAATTAATAAGTTATATACTGTCTTAGAAAATATCAATATATTTACCACTTCCAAAGAAGGGTACCAACTTAAAACTCATTATTCACAAATTACAAAACAACTGTATTGATTAGTCATGCCAGAAATATATTTCTCAAAATAATCATGAAAAGAATGTAGCAACATATGGAGAGGGAAATCAATATAGTCCAGGAAGGCTTTAGACAAAGCACAGGTACTAGTGATCACATCTTCAACATCAGAAATATAATAGTAAAGTATAGAGAATTCAATACAGGCATATAAGGACTTTTACTATGAAACACACGACCAGAAATTATGGAACATAATGAAAAGTATTGCATACACATCTGCAACTATGTGAAATAATGAGAGAAATGAGCTTCCCAGAACATCTAACATATTGAATCAGATCAATCACTCTGCCACAATCAACACGCAGCTGTGAGAGTTGATGGTGATATCACAGAATGGTTTTTGGTAGATAGTGGGGTAAGACAGGGATGCAACCTATTACCATACTTATATAATATATATGTGAAAAACACTATGAGGAAAGTAAGGAACGACAAAGAACACACAAAATTCAATCAAAAAATATAGAATGATATGAAATACTGGAGATTAGATATGCAGATGATACGGTACTTCTAACTACACACATAGAAGGGCTAGAAAGAATGATCATTAAAACAAAAGCAGACAGCAAAGAACAAAATCTTCAATTAAACATACAGAAAACCAAGATCATGACAACAGATAAAACCAAAGTAACACCAAGAATTAAAATACATAACATGGAACTGGAAAACATCAACAAGTTTGATTATCTGGTTGCAAATATAAACAGCTTAGGTGATTGTACAATGGAAATTAGGAAAAGATTAATGATAGTGATAAGGAAATTAAAAGAAATGAAAAATATATGAAAAAACTATTATAAAGAGATAAATGTTATACTTCTTATATCATACATTTTTCCAGTTGCAACTTACAGCAGTGAGACTTAGACAATAAATAGAACAATGACAAAAAGAAAATCGGCTTTCAAACTGAAGTGTTTATAGGGCAATATTAAGAAATTCCTGGACAGAAAAGATATGGAATAGTGAAGTTTTGAGTAAGGTGCATATGATGTTTCTCCTTCGCAAGCGAAGATGAGCATGACATGAAAAACAAATTAATGCGATGAAGAAAAAAATAATAACAATAAACTGGCAATCGATGCTGCAGTGCTTGAGAGAGCTTTTTAGGTGATCCTTGAAGCGCTTTTTCTGCCCTCCACTTGAACGTTTACCTTCGCACAGCTCCCCATAGAATAATCTCTTTGGAAGGCGCTTGTCTGGCATACGGATGGTACAGTCCAGCTGAGTTGGGACCTAGTCAATATAGCATGGATGCTTTGCATACGGAACTTCTGAAGGATTTCTGTGTCTGGTACTTGATTCTGCCACCATACTCCCATGAGGTTTCGTAGGCACTGCAGGTGAAAAGAGTTGAGCTGTCGAGCGTGTCTCGCATAGACAGTCCAGCATGACACAGCTTAAAGCAGTGTTGGTAGAACCACTGTGTGGTACACATTCAACTTAGTTGTCAAACTGAGACCACACCTGATCCAGACGTTGGCATGAAGGCTCCCGAATGCTGCACTGGCACGAGCAATATGCAGGGCAACATCCTCGTCAATTGTCACAGTTTGTGATAGGGTGCTACCAAGATATACAAATTTATTGGCAGTATTAAGTTTTTGTCCCTTTACTGTGATCACTGGTTCTGTGTAGAGGACACCTGGCACTGGTTGATACATTACTAAAGTCTTCACAGTGCTGATGAGGTCTATACTATCCTGCATGTCTTTCAGACTGATAGCATTTAATGCACAATCGTTGGCGAAAAAGAGGTCGTGAACAATGTCTGTCTTAGGTTTGGTTTTAGCCTTCAATCTACTAAGATTGAATAGTCATCCGTCAGTTCAATAGCGAAAATAAATTCCTGCACTGCTATTCCGGAAGGCATCATTTAACATGGCAGAGAACACCATGCTGAAGAGCGTCGTAGCCAGAACGCAACCCTGTTTTACACAGTTAGTCAAGTTGTGAATATAGATGAAGGATGGCTGGTGAATACAATTTCACATAGAAAAGTGAAATATTTCGGACATATAAAAAGACACAATGGCATGGAAAGACGCATATTAGCAGGAAAAATTCCGGGAAGTAGAGGTAGACCTAGAAGGAGATAGATAGATGAAATCAACGACTGTATGAAATTATCATTGGAGGAGGTAGGCATATTGGCACAGGATGGAGTCAGGTTCAGGACATCAATTGTAAAGACAATGTTCTGGAGAGAACATGTCACATGATGATGATGAATGGAAAGTATGTGATTCCGAAATTATCTCCTATCACTTATAAAATGATTAACTAGGAGCAACAGGCATTTTTCCATCTCAAGGGAAACACATCCAATTGATTCAAGGTCTAAAAGATGTCAAATAGGGCTGTATCCTTTCATCACATTCTGTTTAAGGCTCTATACGCAGAAAACATTATGCAAAATGTATGAGCAGGTGTACATTATGAACAGTTCGAATCTCTTAATATTGGATTATATGAGATTCCATACATTAGGTATGCAAACACATGTTTATAACACATGATTATGTCAGTTAAACATCATAGAGATTCAACATTTTTTTCCCTCAATGCAAAGAAGATAAAAATAGTGCATATTAACAGAAATGGACTCACCAATAATAGTCATTGACAAAGAACAACTAGAAATTTTCAACAACTTTGAATATCTCAGGTCAACAATTAACATCACAGGATATTCTTCAGCAGAGATCAGAAAGAGATTAGCATTGTCCCTGCAGAAAACATCACAGACAAAAAATCTATGGCAAGGGGCAAACAGAAAAACAGTTACAACTATTAAGTCATAATTTTATTGTGGCACATATGGTTGTGAGACTTGTGGAATGACATACACAATAGAAAAGAAAATAACAAGTATTTGAAATGCAATGCTATAGAAAGATCTTACGAATATCATGAATATATAGATGATCCAACAAATATATCCATAAAAACCTGAATATAGAAAGGCTTCTCAAAACTACCATAAAAAAAATTCAAGCCAACATATTTTGAACATATAAAAAGACATAATGGTTGTGAAAGATTACTCAGGGAGACAATGGTTCCAGGGAAGAAAACAAGAGTTATACCAAGATTACGATGTACACAGGATATTGAAGACCCTTGCGCAGAACCAAGAGGATTATAGAGTAGCATTGATTAGAATGTTCTACAAAGGATATGTCACATAAATACTGTCTTGTTCTCTCAAATTGGTTCTTACTCTGCTTGTTTTCTTGCTTTCCTTATCATTTTTTCTAAACAATTAGCTACAAAGACTATCATTATGCATGTCCTTTTAACATCTACTGGAAAAGAGTAAACACCTAACAGTCAATGTAGTCACTTGCATTGAAATACTGCTAACCTCTTTATTCTTTCAGCAAATGTGCTTCCAATACTGTGGCCAACTTCATAATGGGTTCCAACAACATAAAGTACAGGTAAAGCCTGTAACTCTGCCATTTCATTCACAGAAGGATTTAGTATGTTTTGAGATGCTGTAGCCTGAAAAAAAAGTTTCATCAGAAGAAACTAAACAAATAGTTGCATATATGTTAAATAGCTATGAATTATTACTTTATTTAATAACAACAAATTAAAAAAATTTGAGGTTAATTTCCAGTAGAACATGGAAATGAAAATATTTTAGCACAGTGTCTAAAATAATGAAAAAATTGACAATAAAAATGTAAATCTCAAAACTATTTGAACAACAAGTGGGATCAGTCACCTTGGTGGAATCATGAGGTGCAAGTGGCATGGTGTGATAAGTGGCAAACAGAAACAAAGTGGCAGAAAGCAAGAAAAACAGAAATCTGTGCACTTTATTCTTGTCTTATAACTGAAGCATATCAGAAATGAAAAAGTTAAAAAAGATTGCGAAAGCTGTAAAAAAAGCAAAATGGGAGAATTTTTGTCAAAAGATTTCAAATGAGAAGTCACTAAATCTGTTCTAGTACTTGCATAAATCTATGAATGGTCCTGCAACATGTCAGAGTATTCTAACTTTCAGAGACAGAGAACAGACTTTACCTGGCATAAGACAGATGAAACTAAGGGAGCAGCTCTGTTTGCCCATCTCACAAATTGGTCAGACAAATATGGGAATATATGAACTTATTGAAAAGGTTACAGAAAAGTACATGGGTCATGGCATGGATGAAGCAACAATAATTACAGTTGAAGAGATCAAAATGCACTGTAAGATTTAAAAAATACAGAACCAGGTAGTATTAGGAATGAGAACCTGAGTAGAAGAACGTATGACAAATTTGAGGAGCTGGCAATCATGTGTAATAACACTTCGTTGAATGGCAAAATTGAAACACTTTTTCCATCCTTGTCTTAGCGCTCTTTTTATTTCTATGAAGCGTGGCAGCTGTTTTCACACCTTATTGATGAAGTTTGTTTCCAATATATATTTATAATCAGTCTGATGTCTCTCCCATCTATGACTATTTCTTGAAGATATTCAATTAACTTTTCATGTTAGACTCTGTCAAAGGCCTTGCTGTAGTCTATAAAACAAATATAGATACTTTTTTTGGACTTCTATGTATTTATCTATCAATAGTATAGCTTCTCTGGTTCTTTTGTTTTTCCTAAACCAAAAATGTTCTTAACTGACTTCATTGTCTAATCTTGTTTTTTATTCTTTCATGTATTATTTTTAGTATTTTGGTTAGGTGGATCATTAAACTTATTGCTCTGTACTCTGTACAATCCACAGCTCTGGGCTGCTTAGGTAGTTGTATAAATAATGATGATTTTAGCTCTTTTGGTACCAGCATGTGGCCTATATATGTCATTGCAAAGTCCTGTGATAGTTTCCACATCAAATTCAACTATTTTTTATTAAGTCTGCTGTTATCTTGTGAGCGCCTGCAGCCTTTTCACATTTTATTGTTTTCCACTTCTTACTGCTGGTCCATCATTGCAAGTTTTTTGTCTTGTTGGTCTTCAAACAGGTTTGTTACATAATCTGTCCATCTTGTCAGTACTTCTTTCCTATC
Organism: Meghimatium bilineatum; assembly: GCA_034231615.1. NCBI lineage: Eukaryota > Metazoa > Mollusca > Gastropoda > Stylommatophora > Philomycidae > Meghimatium > Meghimatium bilineatum. The sequence goes on from CM067316.1 coordinate 31,093,870, forward strand.
AAATATAATTTTCCACACTGTTATCCTTAATGCATTTATAGGATTTTTCTTATTTGTGATATGTCTTATTTCCTTATGCATTTCAGTCTATTGTTGTAGTGACATGTCTATTTCTCTGCACTTTGTTTCCAGCCATTGTTCTTTCGCTGTTTTGTACGTTATGTACCTATATCTTTGTCTATAAGTGAATATTTTGGGATATTTTTAGCTTTCTTTATGTCTAACATTTTATCTAGTATTTCATCCGTCATTCATGTTTTTTTGTGCCAGGCTTTTCTTATTAGTAAATTTTCATTTGCTGTTTGAATGCTTTTTCTTAGACTATTCAATTTATTATCTATGCTCTCTTCTGGATTCTTCATTCTGTATTGTTCCATGCATTCTACCATTATATGTTCATACTATTCCTTACATCTACAAGGTATTTTTGTTGTATGTCCGGTTTTTTTTAAAGCTCATATGTCTATCTGTGGATCTTGATTTCTTCTATGTTCTATATTTTTAAGTGTAATATGTATTTTGCACAGCACTGGATTATGGTCAGAGTTGATATCAGCTCCTGGATATATTTTAGTTTAAAAAAACCTTCTTTTTTCCATAGAAGATTGACTTTACTGTACTCGGTTTCCCATATGTACTCCGTCACTCTCAACGAAGCGGCACGCCCCCTGCCATGAGTACCACTCAATTTAGTCAGGTTTAGACACTAGCAGTATGCAAAAATTTGCATGCCGCAAATGCGGCAAAATGTAAACATGAGCAAAATGTAAAAGTGACGTGAAGTTATTATTTCTTAAATTGGTTTTTTTTTAACGACCGACTGATGCACCGACTACTTTAATATGCTGCTACTGAAAAAACATAGTTGAAATGCAGAATTTTAGTAGCCAATGTAGCATATTTGAGTAAAGAACCTAGTGAAGTAAATTAGAGCTAGTTTGTGGATTTATCTTTCAGTAGTTTAGTTAAGCCTAGTTGTTAGTGAGCATGCTTGCTATCACTGGGTTATAGCGTGCCAGGTTCGAAACCATGTCCAGACAAAAAAGTCTTGAGTGTGATTTCTTGTTTGACACAACGTTGACTTTGCTGTAAATAAGTAAGGGGGGGGGGGGGTAAAGACAACTAGGAAGGGAACTGACAACCCCATCTAACAGTTGCTGCAGTTTAGTACATGATGAGTTATCTTCATCCCCAATGGCGGGTTGCTGCCATGGGACATACCTTTACCGTAGTTTAGTTAGTGTCTACTGTCTGCTACAAATATTTTCTTGTACAAATTATCTCCCCTTACCTTGATTTATATTTCGTATTTCATAAGCATCTTCTGTATCCATTATAGTTTTGTTAAATTAGGGGGACCTGCATTCTAGGAAAGATCCATCTAATTTTGTGATCACCAAATCAGTTTATATTTTCCTATATGTTTCATTTAAATTATTTTGATGCCGAATTAATTCGGAAAAAAATGCACAATTTTGTTCAGGATGGACGTACATACTCGGCTGATGTGTCATTGACTTGCAATTTTCAAGGGCTATTTAACTATAGTATTTTAATGATATTGTACTATTGTGAAATAAATGGTGAAAAAAACGAATGAAAAAAACCTAAACACCCAACATCATCAATATTCATACCATTACTTAAGAAGCCCAGGGCTTCTTTGCTGAACTGTACAGAATATAGAACTATAAGTCTAAGGAGTTATATAACTAAAATACTTCTAAACATAAAACATAAAAGAATTTAAAAAAAGATAGACACTGAGGTCAGTAAAGAACAATTCAGTTTTAGGAAAAGCAAAGGAACCAGAGAAGCTATACTATTGCTAGATAAATATATAGAAGTCCAAAAAAACTCTGTATTTGCTTCATAGACTACAGCAAGGCCTTTGATACAAGGCCATTGTATCACCAAACCAATTTAATATCTACACAGAGAATATCTTTAAACATAAAGAAGAAATGCCACGACTCAAGATCAATGGGAAAACAATAAATAACCTCAGATATGCAGATGTTCTTTTAGCAGAAAGTGAACATGAACTACAGACTAACAGATCAAGTCAATAACTCAAGTAAAGAATATAATGGATATATAATGGACATGATATAAATATACATCTATTCTATATTAATGTATGGCTCAGAAACATGGACACTAAATAAACAATTAGAAGATATAATTGATGCCTTTGAGATGTGGGTATATAGGAGAATAAGGAGAACACCATGGAAAGAAGAAAACAAATAAAGAGGTGCTAAAAACACTTAATATGAAGAAAGAACTAATAAGAGAAATAGAGATCAGGCAAATTAAATATTTTGGACACATTAAAAGGCACAACATCTTATTGAAGACCTTACTTCAGGGTAAAGTCAAAGGGAAGTGAGCAAGAGGTAGGCAGAGATACAAGTAGGAGAGTAACATCACACGATGGGCAAGTTACAGTCTAGCAGAGTGCACCACCAAGACAAAATACAGGGGATGTTGGAGATCCGTTGCAGCCAACCTTCATTGCAGAGATGGCACTTGATGATGATAAATATCAAAAAAACAAATACCATGATAATCAGCAAAGTCACAGAAGAACAACTAAAGCACTTATGGCACAGAAGCACTAAACATAAACATATATGGAGAGAAACTACAAGTAGAACATTATCAATATCTTGGACAATTAGTAACAAATAATGGCAGATGTGAAACAGAAGTTAAAAGGAGAATATGAATGGCTAAAAGTACCTTCAATGACATGAGGAAAATAGTAACATCTAAACAAATTACAAACAAGTTAAAAATGAGAATTATAAAAATCTACATCTATTCTATATTAATGTATGGCTCAGAAACATGGACACTAAACAAACAATTAGAAGACAGAATTGATGCCTTTGAGATGTGGGTATATAGAAGAATAGGGAGAACATCATGGAAAGAGAAGAAAACAAAAAGGTTCTAAAAACATTTAATATGAAGAAAGAATTACTAAGAGAAATAAAGATCAGGCAAATAAAATATTTTGGACACATTAAAAGACATGACACCTTATTGAAGACCTTACTTGAGGGTAAAGTCAAAGGGAAGCGAGCAAGAGGTAGGCAGAGATACAAGTGGGAGAGTAACATTACAAGATTGTCAGGCTACAGTCTAACAGAGTGCACCACCAAAACAAGAGATGGGGTGTTGGAGGTCTGTTGCAGCCAATCTTCATTGCGGAGATGGCACTTGATGATGATGACTATTGTGAAAATTGTGTCCAAGTACCTATTGCATTAAACTTTAAAAATTTAAACAAGGTTGCTAAAAATTTGCACGTGTGATTATATCTGTGAACAATAATGGGAACTTTCCTAGAATGCGGCCCTGCATACTAGAAAATAACCAAATAGAACTGAGATTATAATAATTTCTAAATTATCTTTATTTTTAATAAAACAACACACAAACTATACATTTTTGTGTTGGTGAAAACAAGACTCGTTTGTTGATCACTGTGCTGGAATTTTCGGATGAATACAGAACTAATTGATATTCAAAATGATGGCCAATTAGCATAATATGATGAAAATAAATTCTAGGATACCTTGCGTGGAATAAAAGTTTCATAACACTTCTAATAACACACAATAGGCCTAACTGTGGTGGTATTGCATATAAATTTGAGAAATTCAAAAAGAAATACAAATTTTGAAAATCCAATGATGACATAGAAAATGAAAACCATGTCCATGGTTTTACAATTGCGGTGTTCAATTATGTAGCCATCAACCAGTATTTTTTTTTGGGGGGGGGGGGAACTGCATTGATTTTCTGGGTAATATAAATACGTTGGTAGTTTGCCATTGCATTCTGCTCAAATGCCTGTGGCGGGGAACGAACTCTGTACCTTGACCGTCAAAGATGACCTGAGATGAGCTCTGTGTAACAGACGCTGTGTTAACTGTGTACCACTTCGCCGCAGATACAGACTTGCACAGATATACAGGAAAATTCAAAAAGATATCCAATATTTGACGATTATATGAATAGCCTATGATTATGTATGTAACGTAAGGTTTACATTTTAGTAGTCTAAACTAAATAACTAATTACAATAAAATATAGGGTTAAATTATAGGCCTCAGCTTACTAGTAACCAATCATATGGTTCACTAAAATGTAAATAACCGTGTATATGTAGTTGAACTATAACCTTATTTTCCCGTATCGCTAGAGAGTGTTGCCAAATCGTCTTCAAAATTTTAGACGTTTCTTTCAATATATCTGGCGTTCTTTGGTATCTGTATATATATACAGGTCTGTATATAATGGAGGGAGTTTAAACCTCCCCTTAGCAAATTGAAACATAACTTTTAGTACTAGAAATCTTGCCAAAAGGCTGGTGAAAAGCCCCCCCCCCCTCCCCCAAATACCACTCCAATTAAAGATTTTTTTAGAAAATGGTCATCAAATTTTCGTCATAAGGTAAATCGGACGCACGAAAATGTACGAATTACCTCTTTATTTTTGGGGGGGGGGGGAGGTTTCCCTTAGGGAGATACTATCTACGGCATTGTTTGTATGCCGTAGATAAGATTACCTTAATTATGCGATTTTTATCATAATTTAAAAAGGAAAGTCGTTCGTTTTTGTGGGTAAATTTCACAATTTGAAGGGACATTTTAAGACATTTACGTCAAAAATCGCTACGGGAGAAATTCGTATTGACTTATGGTTAAATTCTTAGTACTAAAAGTCACGTTCAGATCAGATTAACCCCCAACCCTGCAAAACACACCACACCCCTATCTATGAACCTGATGATAATGTTAATGCTTGAAACACAATTTTATAAGCGGTCAGCTCAATCAATCAATAAACCCATAACCCTTCAGGGTCGTAGGGGTACCACATTGGATGCTTCAGCACACAGAGTCCTCCAGCGAATTCTATCGTCAGCGATGCGGATGAGTGTGGAAATATCTAGCCCTGTCCATTCCTTGATGTTGTCTGTCCATGTCTTTATTTGTCCTCCTCTGCTTCTTCCACCCTCGACAGTTCCCTGCGGTCAGCTCATATAGTGTTAAAATTGCAACTTACTCATCGACCTGTTCGGAATAACTAGAGAACTGATTATTCACAGTTTGACATATTCGTATTATTCAAAGAAAGTATCTTCTTCTTCAGTGTTCATTCTCAAACTCCCGCTGGATTTCTTTTGTAGCAGGACCATGGTCCTACTAGATTTCCAGCAGGATGTAGTCCAGAGAATGGAAATGCGTTGTGTCGCAGTTTTATTTGCGGCAATGGCCCGACACATCCGTCTTCGGCGGGAAAGAAAGTATCTAAAAATATATTGATGCATTAAGCATTATGAATATAAATATTTATATAAATATAAATGAATTAAGAGGTTTCCGAATATTTTTAGAACGTTAAATTAGCGCATCCGTATGACTTCAATAAGACACTAGATCTCCTGTGCATATCTCACAGAATTGACATGTGGTATGCCCATGCCTACCTCAGTGAGTTCTGAGACAGATCACCCACTACACAGTGAGTCCGTTGAGGAAGTAGGCTCAAAAGACGCAAACCGCCTATGGGCTCGCCAAAAAAACACCATTAAATAGATTTGCGCCACAAGAAGGCATAACTGATGGCTACCTATAGGAATGGATACCTATTCCTATGGTCTTTCAGGGGGCAGTCTAGAATCATTATGATCAACAGAGAGTGCAGGGAACGTAATCATGTTGTTTAGATACTGAGGTCAAGGTAATCAACTACGAACATGCCGATGCCACAGAAGCGGTAATTTGCACGAATATATCGTTCATCCGCCACCAGCGATGCGCATGCGGATTTACTGCTAGATCACAAGGAAGAACAGTACACACAGTCAGTGGGACCTTTGCAGCAAATGCAAGCAGTCTAGCTATGAAATATTTGCGTAATGCAGGCACTAAGCTTGTTGGAATCGCAAGCCTATCCACATGCGCGCATACTAAATGACTCAATGAATATGATTCAGAAAGTAAAAACAGGTGATGTTCGTTTGGGATGGGTGAGGTCATTAGAGAGAGCTAAAATATGGGTCTCACTGCGAGAAATCACGCGTATTTTTATTCCCGGACACGCGGGTCTGGAGGGAAACAAACGAGCCGACCAACTTACTAGCTTCGCCACTTATAACAGAAGTTCAGTCTATGGGCTGAGCAGACATATTCAGTGTTCTTCTTGAGTCCACACGATCAGAGAATTTTGAGATAAATGAGCATGAGTCAATATAGAGAATGTGCTATTTGGGAGTGAAGATGATGATGTTGTTCCTCCTTTGCAAGCGAAGATGAGCATGACATGAAAAACATTAAATGCGATGAAAAAAAAATTAACATTGGTAATTAACTAATTTGGTTTGTGATTTCGTAGATGTCCGATGAATCCGATTTGTGCACGGAAAGTTCTATTGCAGTGCATGCAGGAGTGCTGAATGTTCGGGGTGGGAGTATTTTCGGATTTGTCCTTTCGCTTATTGCGCTTGTGGATTGCCCGCAGTGTTCTTTCTTTTTCAAATTCGTGATGCCAGCAGTGATCTGGGTGTGCCAGGCTGAGCAAACAAGTGCTGCAGTCTCTAGCTAGGATCGTTGCTGCAGTGCTTGAGAGAGCTTTTAGGTGATCTTTGAAGCGCTTTTTCTGCCCTCCACTTGAACGTTTACCTTCGCACAGCTTCCCATAGAATAATCTCTTTGGAAGGCGCTTGTCTGCATATGGACGATGTGGCCAGTCCAGCGGAGCTGGGACCTAGTCAGCAAGTGAAGTGAAGATAGTCACAATCTGTAGAGAACACCTAATAAATATTTCAGAAAGAGCACAGAACAACATAGAACCATCAGCCGTTATACCCTGTAAGATGTAGGCCTATGGAAAGTTTGGAGTTGATGACACTAAAATTAGCCCATGTGGACTACTTTCAGAACTGCTTACTGTACCACACCACAGAAGGAACAGCTCTGATGGACACTCTCTACGGCGCTGTCTCGAGACTGATGGCCACATTATTGTTTATTGATTAAATCCATATCTTTGTCTGACTTTGGCTGGAGAACCAGGAAGAAGAAGAAGAAAGACAATGATGAAGAAAAATAAGAAATATTGAAATAGATTGTAATATACTGTTATAAAATATATCAAGAGACATAGAATCATGTCCGCCTCACACACACAACACGCTCCAACTTGCTCTCGGTTTGAGAATAGATCATCTACATTGTACCGGTTTAATGTATTTGGGGGCGTCTAAAAATTCCTCAATAGCCTTCTGAAACGGAGATCTGAGCACCTGTTGACATGTCGGTGTGTGGATATCAACATAACTACCTTATCTGACCAGATAGAGGGCAAAAACACCATATGGCAACACTGCCATCAGATAATATTTCTGTAATCAAGTTATCTCTAGTTAGCTGACTGTATTACTAATTTTTAATTACAGAGAGATACTCTTATGATTATCAATGAGGGTATGACTAAAGGTCTCAACAACAAGCAAGTTTTCATGAGGCCAAGCCGAATTTTAGGCAATAGCAAAGTAGCACTTTCTGGTTTACTATTTCTCGCTGATGTAAATAAGAATTTTAAGAAACAAACACTCATTTTGAATTTTAATGGCGCATTACTTCATGAGTTTGTGGGACTTGAATATTTCGAATTTTTCTGTTGTCTTGCCGATAAAATAAAATGGAATCAAAATCAAAGTCATACAACGCCGTTTGGGATTACTTCAAGGTTAAAGACGATGATTTAGCGGAGGTAATGTATAAGTTGTGTGACAAACAGTTATCGCGTGGACGATCAGATCGTCCCAAAGACTTCTCAACATCATCAATGTAGACCCATTTGCGATCGATGCACAGGAAAAGCTATGAAAAAATGGTGGAAAAGAAAGCATCACCGGAGGCCAGTGTATTGACGTGGCGACCACATAAATGATGAATCCGTTGTGATCAGCTCAGGCATCAACATCAGCTGTGATCCCATTAGTGAAAACACTAATGGCTTTCCTCCAGAATGAAGGTAGTGATGCTGGGATCAAAACTATGAAAGCAGCTCTGCTTTAAGCTGTTAGCAGCAGATTTGCGAACATTTACTCTAACAGTATTTACAGCTGTGCAACACTACTGGATCCTCGATTCAAGCTATGCTTTTTCTCCGAACGTTGTAGAAGTGATGCACGAGCCTATCTGCTGTTAGCAGCTAACTCCATTATTAATCCAGCAAACACAGTCATTCCACAGGATCCATCAGCTACTAGTAGTAGTACTAGTGTTTTGACTTCTGTGAGCACTGCCACACAGTACGAGTCAAGCCTATAGAGCTATTTGACACAATTGTCGAGGAAAATCCCACCGCAAATCGTTCTGCAAGTGCCGAAGGCAACAGCATTAACACTGAGATGACACAGTACCTGTCAGAGCCACTTCACACTCGACAGTGAGATCCAGTTTCATGTGGCATGCTTGGCATGCTAAGCAACGATTTTCAAGTATGGCTAGGACTGGCGCAGGCATTTCTTGCACCACCACCTACAAGTGTGCCATCGGAAAGGCTGTTCAGTACTGCAGGAGACATTATCACTGACCACCGTAGTAGCCTTGTACCACAAAATGCGGAAACGTTGATTTTCCTGAAATACAACTCGTCCCTTCTTGACTCTGAGAGTTCAACTTCACAGCCATAATGAAGACTGACTGACTGAAATTACTGAATGAATGTATGTCAATAAATTCAATCTGTTCAAAATACTGTTGTTGTGAGTTGTAACTCAGCTGCCAATTAGCACAGTATGAAAACAATGTGAAAACTAAAAACTGAAAACTAAAATTTAAAATTACTAAATTAGCATTATGTGCTTATGTATTATGTTTCATCTTGAACTTATGTAACTTAATATTATTTATTCTAATGTAAATATAATTATTTTACATTTAAATGATTTAATATGAGTATATGGCATCATTGTCATGTCTACAGTAATGAACTGCAGTAATAAACAGTCGAGTGACTCCACTCACCTAAGTCAAGTGATGTACGTTATTTAATTTAAATTTTTTTATTTGTAAATCCGGCTCCGCCGGATTTCACTTCTTAAATCCGGCCAAATCTGGATCCGGCCGGATTTCAAAAATTTGAATCCGGTACAGCCCTTATATATATATATATATATATATATATATAATATATATATATATATATATATATATATATATATATATATATATATATATATATATATATATTATATATATATATATATATATATATATATATATATATATATATATATATATATATATATATATATACACACGCAGATACCATCATGCGAAATGTAGACCTACGGGAAGATTCAAAAATATTGATCACAGAACGTTAATGAATGTTTCAATTACTATATCTCACTTGGATTTGGCACATATGAAATAAACATGTTTCTAATACTGTAGCAACAAAAAATGTAACTAATGGTAATGAATTATAATGTTAAGTCTTGTAACATTTTTTTGGAATATATTTAGCACATCTAAACTAACATTTTTCGAACATATAAAGAGACACAATGGTTTAGAAAGATTAATCATGGAGGGTAAAGTTCAAGGAAAGAGAACAAGAGGCAGATCAAGACTACAATGGACACATGATATCGAAGACCTTCTGAACATCGGTGAAATTTTAAAGTGTAGACCTTTTTTAGTAGGTAGGTAGACCTCCTTTTTTTACCACCAGAAATACGTATTTACAGCCCTAAATAAAATATGAGATTAACATTATATTTCAATTTGGCATTTTGGTATAAAGACAGGGCAGTGATAGAGAAACGATCGCCAGGAATTAGCAGAGGGAGCTTGATCGTATAGGGGAGTGGTGCAGTAATTCTGGAGCTTTTGTTAATCCATCAAAAGCATCGATAACATGGTTTTCCTAAATAATCACATAGTAAACACGCCCACGCCATCGGTTACTTTAAGAGAGGATGTCCTCGAAAGAACCAGCACAATGAAGTATTTGGGGGAGATCGAAGTCTAAGTTTCAAAGATCATGTCGACCACATAATTGTAAAGGCTTATAAAGGTCTTGCAGCAATGAAAATTATGGCTGCTGCTCAATGTGAACAGAGGCTGCTATTTCTGCTGTATCAGGGATTGGTGGTGGCGTTGATGGAGTACGCACTGGTGATTCTGACACTGAGTAAGACTCAAACAGAAAGACTGGATAGAATTCAGAATGAGGCAATGCGAATCATTTTGGGGTGTACGAGATATACGTACATACGAGCCATGCGATACTTACTTGATTGCCCAACTGCAGAGCAAAGAATACAAATGTGCAGGACGTGGGACAACCTGCAAATAACCGCTGATAAAGAACACCCCCTACACCCTGAAATTTTCAAAGTGAAAGGCAGCCGACGTAAGAGTCGTGGATGGCGCGCGTAGAGGATATCATACAGAGTGTGTGCAGATTGAAGGATGTGCTAACTGGTGCGGAATGGAGTCCGATACCCCTAGTGTCCGACAGCCTTCAAAGTAATAATAACACTCAATAGAGAATGCAGTGAATGGTATCCGACAGTGGTGGAGTAGGAGGTGCTCGCTCTGATCGGTGAGAATTCCAGAGAGGGTGATATGATTATATATACAAATGGGTCGGTTGAGAGACACATCAGAAGTGATTGCGCCTTCACAGCTCAACGGTGGGGGGAGACCATGAGAGAGGAAAGTGATGCATTCGCCCAGACGGCAAGCAGCGTGACAGTGGAGATTTTAACAGTAACCAAACCTAAGAAATAGGTATGCTCGCAGACTATCTTCGAGCATGCCTCTATACTCAGTGACTCGATGAGCATGATTATGAAAGTTCAGGCGGAGAACAGTGACTGGATGCAGTGAATAATTCCTATGTGGGTAAAGTGACTTTCATTTTTGTGCCGGGACATGCGGGAGTCCAGGGTAATGAGAGAGCAGATAGGTTGGCCGCACATGCTGCTACTGCGGCTGTTGGATGAGCAATGGATGGAGCAGACATTTTAAACGCTCTACAGGAAAACCCATGAACAAATGACTATAAGTGACAATGACTCTTGTTCCGTGACTAGAATAAGGGAGTTTGGTTTGAAATGTGGTATCGCTAAAAAGGAGCGGATTTGTGGGCAAGAAAGAATGATGGTCAATCAACGGCGTACTGGGACCGTCAGTCAATGTGTAATGGCGGCTACACTCAAGGAGAGATTTTAACACCTATGGACTTTTCTGAAGTGCAGTGACGATGATCTAACGACTAGCCAACTCCTACGACTCTGACGGGTTACGGGATTATAGATAGATAAAATATTAACTAGTTTTTAAAAAAAGGAACTGTACTATGTCAAGGGCATACCTGATATTTCGTTTATAATCGGAATGTGGACAGACTTAGATATCTTGCGCAAAGTTCATTGCAAGTACAGTCATGTGGACAGGACAGTCACTTCGAGCAGAACATTCTCTTCAGGAATGTCCGGAATGTGAAAGGTTGTGGCAAATACACTGACTTAAAGAAGCAACAGTGGAATAATTACTCTGCAGACCTCTGTACGAGTTACAAAACACAATCAAGTTTATAGAAGAGAAAAAACTTCAGACATAGTCCTAAGCACATTCCTAGCGAACGAAAGAAGAAGAAAAATTAGTGCTATACGTTATGAGGGCAGGTTACCATCAGCGTACACCGAAAAAAGTACATAAATACTCCAATGCCTGTCTCAATAAATCCAAAAGAATGTTGAGGCTCATAGTTCCAGTTTGGTATTGGTTTATCAGTATCTTCGTATATCATGTTTCACTTTTCAGGCCGCTCCAATCTTTTTACACAATCTCATTCAATCATGAGAGCAACCATAATTCACAATTTTGAAAATATTCGACTCCAGATTCATCTTTGCCGAGCTTGTTCATTTAGTTATTCAGTAAGCATGCATGATAATACTCATTTGACATCAGCCATGACAGTGTTTCCGTCCACAGCTACATAAATCTAACTGCTACACAGGATTTATCCTTGGTGATCATAAGATGATGCGCATGACCTCGTTCTGAATCTAGCCCAGTTTGTCAATCAAAATATATGTACCGTAATTATTAAAGTAGTTATTAAAGATGGATGTAGTCAATTCCTGTATCGCTAACCGTGAATATCGCACAAGCGTAGTATTTACTAGAAACAGTAAGTCCATGATATAGCAGTGCGAGAAGATGTTGCATAATTTTACAAACTATCGTTATTCTCAATGCCGAAAGACGTTTGCGGATTTTGGTTATGACATGATCAACATTTCCACTGAAGCAAAGACTGCGATAAAATGTCACTTTCAGATAACACAATGCGGGTATTTGAGAAATGACAATCACATTAAATTGGACTGTTTGCGTTTCTGTTATGGTTAGGCTTATGTGATTTTTTAGTGAGGAGCAAGTGAGGGAAACCTTCTAGTTGATCATCGTGCCAGACACCGAGCACCAGGATTCCAAACGACCTAGTTCATTTTGTATTTCTTTTCTAATCGCATAACAATTCTTTCCCTGAATGTACACCAGAATATCATTAGCAAAAGATAACGTTCTACCATTGCACATCAGTTTTGTTATCACAACTGTGTATATATTGAACATTACTTGGGACAAGATATGAACCCCGTGGTAGTCCTGGATAAACTATAGCATCAAATACCCTACCCTATAAAGGATCAAATACCCTACCTACTATGCTCTTGCAGGTCAACAAAAACACATCTTGGTAGTGGTGAAACGTTGCAAACTTGTGTGGTTTGGCATGTGAGGCATGACTCCCTTCCTAAAATTATCCTGCAGTGGATTGTTGAGTGGGAAAGAAGAAGAGGACAAACGAAAGTATATGTTGGTAATATTAAATACTGGTCATGATTAAGATTATCCACATCCAGGTTCTAATAAATGAAAAGGCCCATGCTCAAAAAGAGCAGAACATGGTTCGAACAGGCAGAAGATATTCTCACACAAGTAAAATATTCAGTAGGTTCACAACCTACTATAATTGTTCCTGCGAAGAAGAAGACATACACTACACCTGTATTATCTGGTACCTTCACTGTTGTCATCACACTCGACAGAGAGTCTTAGCTGAATGTATGTGCTGATGTTTCCAGAGGGACACCTTCACAACTCTGAGGTTTAGTTTAGGGTTACCATGTTTCTCTCGTATAAAAAGAGGACAAAAAGGTTTATGATAGGAAAAAAAAGTACATAAAAAAACATGTTACAGGAAATAAGAAGACAAAAAAAAAAGTCTGCATTTTTATGTAAAAGTCTATTGTCTGTCCCCAGGTGAATGATTGTTGATCGCATTCACACTTGCCGTTAAGCGTAGGGGTAGTATCTTAAGCTGTCGTTTCAAGGCCAGATGTGTCGCCGAGGTTGCATTTAGTCCATGTTTGTTCAAGGTTATCTTAATGTTTTCTATCCACCGTTTTCTTGGTCTACCTTTGGCTTTACGCCCGGATATTCTTGTATTATATGATCTTATTGGTATTTGGTTTGGCTTCATTCTCATAAGGTGACCGAACCATTTTACTTGCTGTCTCTCAATATATTCTTCTTCTTCTTCATTCTTCAGCGTTCATTCTCAAACTCCCACTGGATTTCTCTTGTAACATGACAATGATCCTACAAGATTTCCAGTTGAATGTAGTCCAGAGAATGGAAATGCGTTGTGTTGCCGTTTTATTTGCGCCAATGGCCCAACACATCCGTCTTCGGCGGTAATCAATATGTTAGATACATGATATTATACCAACTCTTTTCCTAATTTCTTCATTTCTTATATTATCTAGTTTGGTAACCATTGCAGCTTTCCTCAGACACTTCATTTCACATGTGACGATTTTTCTTTGCTGCGAAGCTGTTAAAGACCATGTTTGACATTGGTAGCACAGTGTCGGTATAAAAATTGTAGATATTATTTGTTTTTTAATTTCCATCTTGATCTTTGGATGAAGAAGTAATGGTGAAAGTTGGTAAGTCACTGTGTTTGCTTTCTGGCACCTTGTTTCTATTTCTCTGTCTAGTCTGCCATGTTCTGAAAAAATGCTGCCTAGATATTTAAATTCTTTGGCTTGTTTCACTTTGATGTTATCTATGTAAAAGTAATAACGTTTATATTAGACACTCTACCATGAAACAATATAAATTTTACTATTTTCTAATGAAATTAAACATAATCCTATATTGTTTATTAGAGACTGTTTATGCGAAATATTTCTAATTATTTCATTTATTGAATATAGAAACAAATAAAGCTTTAATATGCTTACTTTCAGCAAATAAAAAAATAAATATCCACTCTACTATTTAACATCAATATAAAAAATGTAGGCCACATGATTTCTATTCTTGTGCGTCATTATTCTTATACTTATCTGAATATTGAATATGTTCAGCTATGTTTTTTTGGGGGGTTTTTTACAGAAACTATAAAAATGTTGGCATGATGTCTCCGTAATTTTATTGTACAACTTCAATTATAATTAACGTGTTTCTATCTTTTGTCCGTTAAGCCTGCATACAGGAAAAACGTTTTACATTTTGAGGAGAGATAGCAAAGAAGAATTGAGCAACGTTTAACATTTCTGATTTTTTAATAAAAAGTTCCAAAACATTATGTCCATGTTTGATGTGACAATAATTCGTTTAACTATTATCTATCTTATCTATTGGAACTCTTAATAACACATTGAAGAGTGGATTCTGCATCACTTCAATGTGATAACCGACCCCATCAAGGGTTGTCCAAGTAATACTACATAAATCTTACAGGCACTTCAACTACTTGTCCAAATATTCTTTAAAAAATTATTATACTTATTTATACTGTTATATTATATATTAAACGTATTATAAGTTATTTCAAATGTATGGTCTTTAACAGTTACCACATGCTGAAGGATATATTGAATATGAAATTGGAGCACCTATGGACGTGTTCGGAGTGCCATGATGAGGATCTGACAACTAGCTGACTACAGTAATTAACAAACAAACTAGCTAGCTAACGAACTAACCAAAATGGACAACAGGTATGAATTATGGAATCTATAACTAAATTCAACTGCAGATACGTTTTCAGTAGGGGAATTTCTTACTTAAACAATTGCTATTTTCCCACTTTCGTGTGTAATCCCCCTTTTCATCAGAAAGTTTATGGCCGTTTTGTGAATAATCGTTAAAGGGGGGTAGAGGAGAGGTTGCACATTTTGGCTAAATCTCAAGTACTTAAAAGGTCATGTTATGTTTCATGGGAATTGAACACCCCCTCCCACATGTATGGACTTGTTTCAACTTTATGGGTAACACATATATAGTGAGTTATGAATGCATAGCGTATACCTGACAAATCAATGGATACTCCAATATCTGATTTAAAAAATCAATAAGAGTATAGCATCTCACAGTTCAAGTCCGGTGTTAATTCAACATTCTTTATAGAGTTCTATATCTATTTTGTTTTTCTTTACATGCCTTTCCAAACTGTATACGAGTCTTTCTCAATCCTGAGAGATTCATATACATGCGTACACTGTAACGAAAAATAAGATTGACTTGCATCTAGATATAAACGCGGGGTTAACAATGGATAGGGGAGAAGTGCTGAAGCCAGCAAGAGCAATAGTGGACAGACGTTGACACATTTTCCGAATGACGGTCATGCAACGACTCAGAGAGACAGGCCTTACCACAAGATGACCTTATATTGGGGCCAAGCTTGACTCACAGACATCATCATCAGCTCCTGCAATGGACCAATATTTTGGACCACCAAAATATGTAGGTCCACGTAAGAAAAGAATATAGGGTCTATAGTACAGACAATATAGAATAATATAATTAGGGATTTTGAAAAAGTGTTGTTATATAGGATATTATGTTATAGAAATGAGCTATAGAGGGATTCAATTGTACTACTTTGTCAGCTATGGATAGCAAAGATATCTTCCTGTGGTTATCACAGACATATTTTATATGGAAAAATAAAAGCAACAAGAGATATTGTGAAACATACAGAGGAATATCTCTACTTAGCAACACAGAAAAGATGTATGCAAAAATAATAGACAAAGAATTAGATCAATAATAGTCACAGCTAAGCAAGACCCAGTTTGGCTTCAGAAAGGGGGTAGGGCGGACAGACGCCATGTTTTTACTGAGACAATTAATCGAAAAGGCAATTTAATATGATCAACAGCTAAACATAACTTTTGTAGATCAAGAGAATGTCGTTGACAGCGCAAATAGGGCATATTGTGGCAGATACTAGAAGACAACGGTGTTAAAAACCCAGCAATCAACATGGCAACTCAACGACAGATAATACACAACATCTTTATTCCAATGTTATGTTATCATTGTCAGACATGGTCCCTGACAAAACCCCTTTCAACATGTGAGATGAAGTGCCTGAGAATACACATCACCAGAAGAGACTGACTGAGAAATGAAGTCATCAGAAAAATAGTATAGACCATATAATGCTAACAATATAGAGAGAGACAACCCAACTGGTTCGGCCACCTTATGCGAATGTAACAATCACAACCAGCCATCCAGGCGTACAGCAGATGCAAAGCAAGAGGAAGACCAAGAACAAGTTGGGAAGATTCAATTAGCAAGATTGTTAAAAACCACGACATAATCATGCCAAGCACAGCAAAGATGGCCAAATCCAGAGAACTTCAACTTCCAATGACGCCTAACAGCACTTGTGGAAAGGACAATATATAGATAGATATGTTATCACAGAACAGTTTATCTGCCTTGCCTTTATATTAGTAGATGATGCATCTTTCGCAGTTTGAGGGATGAAGCATGAGATCCAGCACACGACACAGACCTTGGTAAGTTTCTGGATAAGCACGTCTAGGATGGTTATCCATACCAGGGGTTTTTCCATGAAACATTTGTCTGATGGTAATCATTACTTCTTGATATGTTGGCCACGCTCTTCTCTTATTTTGTGTTGTGGTATGCGATTCATTTCTTCTTTGCTATAAATAAACAGTAAAAGTAGGTCCCAGTGTAGCAACCTGCCGTCGGAAATGATGATAAATCTCTTTATGTGCTAAGCCGCAGCAACTATTAGGCGGGGTGCTCAGTTTCCTTCCTTGCTGTCTTTACTTCCTCCGACTCATGCGCTAGGTACTCATTTACAGCTGACAATAGTGTGTCAGTGATAACAGTGATTAGTGGCACTTCATTAGATCCTGGTGATATTTTGAATACAATAATTAAGTTGGATCAGTTAGAAGATATGGGATGTATTCTTTGCTGATGGCTTAAGTATGCTTGAAAATATTGTTCCCATCGGTTTAGGGTATGGGTTTTTCTATTCTTAGATTTCAGCAATCAATTATACATCCAGTACGATATTAGTCATGTATAGAGTCGTTTAATATCAATAGATGGTAAAGATATAAGACTGATTAGAAATATATATTGGGAACAAACTGCATCAATAGGGTGTGAAAACAGCTACTCACCATACATAGAAATAAGAAGAGAAGTAAGACAAGGATGTTTTATCACCCAGCCTATATAACATCACATAATATTTCTAAACATACAGAAGGAATGCCAGGACTCAAGATCAGTGGGAAAAATATTAACAATGTGCAATATGCCCGTGACACTGTCATTTTAGCAGAAATTGATCAAGAACTACAAGACTAATAAATGAAGCCGATAAATCACATAACGATTATGGACTAGATATAAACATTTAAAAAACAAAAACCTTGATAATCAGCAAAATCACATAAGAACAGGACCTAAACAAAAAAATAAATGGAGAAATACTACAACACGTAGAATATTATCAATGTCTCAGACACATAATAAGCACACGTGATGGTAGATGTGAAAAAGAAATTTAAAGGTGAATAGGAATGGCTTAAAGAAAGTCCTTTCAATGACATGAGGAAAATACTGACATCTAAACAAATTACAAACAAGCTAAAAAAGACAATTATAAAATGCTACATCTATTCTATATTAATGTATGGCTCAGAAATATGGGCAATAAACAAACAACTAGAAGACATAATTGATTCTTATGAGATGTAGATATATAGAAGAATAGGGAGAACTTTATGAAAAGAGAAGGAAATACAGAGGTTCTAACAACACTTCATATGACGAAATAATTATTAAAGGAAATAAAGATCAAGCAAATAAAATATTTTGGACACAGCTTATTAAGAGACCTTGTTGAAGACCTTATGTGAGGGTATAGTCAAGAGAGATGAAAAAGAGGTGGGCAGATATACATGTTGAAGAGTAACATTACGAGATGGATAGGTTACAGTCTTGCAGAGTATACCACCAAGACAAGAGGTCTGTTGCAGCCAACCTTCGTTGCGGAGACGGCTCTTATTGATGATGATCTTAATGATGACGATGTTTATTTGTTTGAGAACCCCAGGAATAGCGAAAGATTAGCTCTTACTTCCTATATGAAGTGAGATGGTTTTTCTGAGCTTTCTTTCACACCCAGGAAACTTCAGCTTTCGGCTTAGAGCAATGCCTATTGAAGGAACCTTCTACTCAGAGGGGGTCTATAATTGTATAGATGACATGCTATAAATCTTCCATAAGAGAGCATCTATATAACGGCATGTCTGTCATCTGCTAAGGTTTTTTGTTGTATGGGTGGTTTGTCTAGTGGGCCATTGGTGAGGCCCACAGACGCAGTCGTATGCGTAAATGATGATGATAGAGTGGCTCGTTTTAGTTCGTTGTGGGTTCCCTACAATTTTTTTTTGCGCGGACGCTTATGCGCGCCAGACTGTCATTCTGTGAACATCAAAGCTGAAACAGTCCTATGGTATATGTTCTGGTGTCTGTGTTATTGTTCTACAGAAGCAGGCAGCAGTGGCTTATGCCAATTCAGTGTCTGTTTTTACACGGCAATGTCCTGTTTTGATTCAAAATATCCTGACTTGTTCCTTTCTGTTCAATTTGGTGATGTAGTTTTGCTCTGGAATGTAATTTCCATTTAGTTCTCTCCACTGAAGTCTCATAGATAGTTATAGCAGAAACTTTCGTGAAACTTTGACGTGTTTGGGACTGAGGAATGTTACTTTCTCTTTCTGACAATTTATTTCATTTTCCTTTGCTATGGATAACACAGTGGGATGATACCCATTGTAGTACTAATGTAGTTTTTTAAAGATTCTCCACATTTAGAAAAGGAACTTATAATAAAGTCGTAGTGTGATTTTTGTGTTGTTTCCAGAGAGGAACTCCTACAACTCATTGAGAGGTTATGAATATGATGATGATGGTGACTATAGTTTTTCTTTGATAATTCAGAGATGCCAGTCTAATGTTGTAAATGAGTTTGTCTTGTTTGGTGGTTTTTAAAACTTATTTTGAATCACGTTTTTCTGTAAGCAGAGCTAACTCATTTGTGTTAAGTAATGGAGATGAACTTGGCCTACACATTGTTCTTAACGCATTGTAGATATGCTATAGCACGTTTCACCAACATTACGCAACTTCAAAATTATATCTCTCAGCAAATGTATAACGCATTTAATTACAATTTTGTGTGTAACTTGAAAATTGTATAGACAATATGAATTTATTTTGTTCATTAAACTGCATTCTTTAGTATCAATTTTCGCTTATTTGTGTTATAGATTAAAAGTCTACTAGTCATCATACATCTCACATAAAAAAAATTAGGATGTTTACACTCAATTATATGATGTCTAAATTAACCCTTTCAAGATCATGTGTTTTCCCAGTGGCAAAATATGGATGTTTGACTTGGACTTTAAACAAGACAATATCCAAAAGAATAAATGCATTTGAAACGAAGTGCTACAGAAATATTCTACGAATATCATGGACAGAGAAAAAGAAGAACACTGAAGTTTTGAAATTACTGAAACTAATGAATGGTGTCTTCTAAATACCATCATAAGAAGGAAGCTACAGTATTTTGGACACATAAAGAAACATGATGGTATCGAATTGCTGATTTTAGAGGGCAGAGTGCCAGGAACGAGAAGAAGAGGAAGACCAAGAAGACGATGAACCAGCGACATCGAAGAATGTACGCACATGTCTCTGCTTATTGCAGGCCTGCTTGTCCGGACAGAGAAGCGTTCAGAATATCCACGACGCAGACAAAGTTCTAGAAAGAATATGTCATTTGATATATATATATATATATATATATATATATATATATATATATATATATATTATATATATATATATATATATATATATATATATATATATATATATATATATATATATATATATATGACGTCATTTACACATGATTTATTTATCATACATTTGTCATTATTTAACAGTGTAATGTTTGAAGTGGTAAAACTTATTTTCTCGAGACATAATAATTAGTATGCCGACAAAGATCAAAATATTTTATTCCTGCATTAAAACTGGACATGATGCACAAATATAAAGTATTCTTCTTCTTCTTCTTCTTTCGTTCACTTGAAACATGTCTATATCTGTAATTCTGTCTCCTTAATAAAACTCACTGTCTTTTGTAGTTCATACAGTGTCCCATAGAGCTTTGATTCCAGTGTTGTTTCCTCTGGCCAATATGTCTGCCTCAGCGTTTCATGCTCAGAACACTCTTGAAGTATATGTTTGGCACTCTGTGCTGCCTGTCCACATGTACACATGGCCGTGTTGCCAATCTTGAATTTTGTGTACATGTGACCGCGGTGTCGGTTGTGTCCTGTTCTGAGGCGTAAAATTATAACTTGATCTGATCTGTTCATAATGTGATAGTCATCTTGTGTTGGTGTTTGTGGCTTTCTTATTGACTTTATCATCTGTTTTTTCTAATATAAAGTATAAATTTGTTGGGTCTAACCAAAAATAACATGGCATGCAAAAAAAATCATTAGAAGATTTTTTTATGTATACCAAAAACTATATTATTCCGTCTCTCTACAAAATTCTGGACATTTTTGGCTTTAAGTTGTAGCTACTTACTTGCATCTCCCTCAGTTTTCTTTGAAATGTGCTGCGGACCTGATCTATGCTGCTTTTTTAAGGTCGAAGAGGTTGCACAATCAAGATTTCTGAAGGTATTGTTCTTTTCTTCTAGCAGCGTTGTAATTTCAATGTCGTTGTCATCAAACCAGTATTGATTTTTGCAGTACAGTTTGAGAATTATGCTCAACCATTATCCGCACTTGCGTCTTCTAAATCAGTATTTTAGTTTTGCATCGTTATAGAGGTTGGCTGCTGTGATATTTTATTATGTTTCAGTGCTGAATCATTGTATTATCTTGTATCCTTGTGGGAGACTAACGTAAGATGTGAAAGTTCAATTGGGACACTACCAGTATAAAGTCAGTCCAACATTCTGCACCACATAGGCCTATGGTTTTCTATGCATGTAGGCAAATCAAGCAAACGTACGGAATAGTTCTATTTCAGATTCATTTTATAAAATCAATCCCTGACTCTCATAAGAGAATAGGCCTACTCTCTAGTCTGCCCTGTTATTAGATTTTATCTCCAGGTTAGTTAGTTAGTTAGTTAGTCGTTGGATCATCGCCATTGCACTCCGGACAAGTCCATAAGTGCTCAGATCTCTCCTTGAGTGTAGCCGCCATTACACGTTGACTGACGGTCCCAGTACGCCGTTGATTGACCATCATTCTTTATTACCCACGAAACCGCTCCTTTCTAGCGACACCACATTTCAAACCAAATTCCTTTATTCTAGTCATGGAACAAGAGTCATCGTCGCTTACACAGTCATTTGCTCGTGCGTTATCCCATAGGGCGTTCAAAATGTCAGCTCGATCCATCGCTCCACCAACAGCCGTAGTAGCAGCGTGTGCGGCCAACCTATCTGCTCTCTCATTACCCCGGACTCCCGCATGTCCCGGCACAAAAATGAAAGTCACACTGTTCCCAAATGTATCCCGCCTGAACTTTCACAATCATGCTCATCGAGTCACTGAGTATGCAGGCATTGCAAAGCTTTGGTTACTGCCAAAACCTCCATTGTCATGCTGCTTGTCGTCTGAGCGAAAACACAACTTTCCTCTCTGATGCCCCCCCCCCCCCCATCTTTGAACCGTGAAGGCCCAGGCACTTTTGTATATACAATCATATTACCTCCCCTGGAATTTTAACCAATTAGAACGAGTACTTCCGACTCCACGACTGTGGGATACCATTCCCTGCATTCTCTACTGAATGTTATTATTACTTTAAAGGCTGTCGGACAATCTAAGGGCGCACGACTCAATTCCGTACCAGGTAGCACATCATCTAATCTGCACACTCTCTGTATAATATCCTATGCGCGCCCCATCCACGTCTTTCCTCTGCTAAGTCGACTGCATTTCACTTTGAGAATTTCAGGGTGTAGAGGGTGTTCTTTATCAGCGGTGATTCGTAGGTAGTCTCGTACCCTTCAGATTTGTATTCTTCTCTGCAGTTGGGCAATACAGTAAGTATCGCATAGCTCGTGCCGACGTATCTCTCGTATACCCCAAAATGATTCGCATTGCCTCATTCTGAATTCTATCCAATCTTTCTGTTTGAGTCTGACTCAGTGTCAGAATCGCCAGTGCGTACTCTACCACAGCCACCACCAATCCCTGATACAGCAGAAATAGCAGCCTTTGTTCACATTGAGCAGCAGCCATAATTTTCATCGCAGCAAGACCTTTATAAGCCTTTACAATGATGTGGACAACATGATCTTTGAAACCCAGACTGCGGTCCAACATAACCCATAAGTATTTCATTGTGCTGGTTCTCTCGAGGACATCCCCTCTCAAAGTAACCGATGGCGTGGGCGTGTTCATTATCTCTCCATGTGTTTCTATACAGTGACATTCCATTATAACTAATTGTTCAAGACTAACGTAATATGTATGTAATAACTGAATTTCGCTGTATACTGTTATCACAATTATTAAAATATTATGTGTCTTTCAATTATTATCATGTTTTAATGACCTTGTAAAATGTTTTTTCATGATGTAATCACAGCATGTCAACTAAGAAAATGGTGTAATAATTTACTGCAACTCACATCTTCTCCTAGTATCAGTTTCATGTGAACAGATAATCAGATGAAGTCTCGATGTAAATTACTTTAACCGTAATTCTTTAATCGCAATTTCATATTGCTCAATGCCACTCTTTTAACCAGCGAACATTTAATGTAAGGTCAAAATGACCTAAGCTTTGAGAGAACACTCTTTTTTCAAGATGTACAATACGGATGTTATATGTTTGTTGTTACTGGGGGTACTTCAATACTTGTACGGGTTGTTTGTTGTCCTTGTCTCGATTGGTCCGTTCTAAGTGACTTGAGTACATAGTTTGAATGTCTTGAACAAAATCGCATCTTTTATTGGATATGCGGTTAGTCAAGCACGGAAAAACTCGTTTATTGTTGTTGCCAATCGATTTGGTGCCGTCAGAACGTATTGGTTGGTTCAATTCTCAATAATTTTAAATTTATCCTCTCGCTTCCTACTTCAGTTTACTTGTATAAGCAATTATTTGAAGCAAAATTGTGCTGTCTATATATGGTATCCATATTTACCAGAAGCCCTATTGGCACTTGTAGATCTAATACGGATGTTATATGTTTGTCGTTACTTCAATACGTGTACGGGATGTTCGTTTTTGTTGTAATAGTCCAATGATCAAAATAATAAAAACACCAAATGAGTCCAACATAGGTGTAACATAGCATACCAGATATTAGAGCAGATCATCAACGTTGACGTGATGGTTATAAAGCCAGGGGAAGCCCATGCAAAAGATGGATTGCAGAAATAAAAGTCATATATAAAAAAATATATCTATTCGTTAAACACTTTGTTGCCTTTCAGAGTCATGGCCCTCGTGTGTGCTGAGTATATTGTTGAATTTCGACTCTTTTATTTCTGTGGTTCGTCGTTTTCGTGGTGGGCCTCTAGGTCTGCCTTCACTGTATCTGTGTAGCATAGCTTGCTGTGGTATGCTGTCTGATGGTAGTCTGCAAACCATTTTATCTGTTGTCTTTTAATATATTCCAAGATTGGAGTGGTACCGATTATTTGTCTAATGTCTTCATTTCTCACTCTGTCTCTTAGCGATATTCCTAGGATTCTAAACAAGCATGCCAGCCATTTCAGCTGTCACAAGTTTACGTTTATCTTGTGCTGTCGTTGTTCATGTTTGGTATTGGTAACACAACGTTGGTATAATAATTGTTTTGAATAGTGTTATTTTGGTGTTTAAATCTACATTTTTGTTTCTGAAGATTGGTGTCATTTGTCCTAGGGCTTGGTATGTTTTATTTACATCTATTGTGTATTTCTATGCTGCTCCTGCCGTCTGTTGTTATATTGTTTCCTAGGTATGTGAATTATGTCACTTGTTTAAGTTTGTTGTTTCTAATATTGGTGTTTCTTTATGTTCTTCCTATATTTATCTTCATGTTAAACGTTTGGCATGGTTAGTGTAACCTGTTTGTTAAAGGTTTGGCATGTTTGATGTAATCTATTTGTTAAATGTTTGGCATGGTTAGTGTAATCTGTTTGTTAAAGGTTTGGCATGTTTTATGTAATCTATTTGGTAAAGGTTTGGCATGGTTAGTGTAATCTGTTAAAGTTTTGGCATGGTTAGTGTAATCTATTTGTTAAAGGTTTGTCATGTTTGATGTAATCTATTTGGTAAGGGTTTGGCATGTTTGATGTAATCTATTTGTCTTTGTAGTTGCTCTTCTGGTGATTCTACTAGTACTTGGTCGTCTGCAAATAGCAATTCGTGTAAGCTATCCTTCAAATTGTTTTCTTCCGTTGTCTTTGCTACTTTGTAAATGTGATCTATGCATGTTATGAACAATAAGGGGGATAGTGCACATCCCTGTCTCACTCCTGAGTGAATGTGGAAATTATCCGATGTACCTGTGCTCGTTCTTACTGCGCATTGACTATTGGCGTATATGCTCTGACGTAGGCTTATCAGATGTTTGGGGACTCCGTATGTCTGTAGTGTTATCCATAGTTTTGTGTTCTATCCACTCTGTCAAAAGCTTTCTCTTGATCCATGAAAGCCAGATATAAGTCTTGGTTATGTCCTGTTGCTCTTTCTGAAAGTTGTTTAAGGGCGAAGATTGCGTCTGTACAGCTTTTATTTTTCCGAAAGCCTAATTGTGTGTTGTTGATCTGTGGTTCTATATATGCGCGCATCCTTCTCTCTAGTACCTTGCTAAAGATTTTTCCAATGTGGCTTAAGAGTGAAAAATATGGCTTAATTTTTCCTATGTGGTTCAAAACGTGGCTTCTGTTTTGCATCGCGATTGACTGGGCGATAAGGAAATGCACAGACTAAAAACAACTAGGAATCAAATAGGTAAAAAAAAACATGGAAGACCTGACTTTCGCAGATGATATTGCTCTACTGAGTTCAACACACCAAGATCTCCAAGAAAAAACAAAGACTCACATTTTTTGCGCAACAGATAGGCTTTCAAATAAACACACATAAAACGAAAATCATGAACTTTACCGGCCTGACAGAATCAATTAAACTATAATATATATGATAATATACTAGACAACGTTTCCAATTTTGATAACAGCAGACAGGGATACCAACTCAGAAATCAAGACTCGAATTGCTCTCGCCTCCAACGCCTTTAACAAACTCTCAAACATCTGGAGATCGAAGATCGCGAGTAAACATATCAAACTGCGACTATTCAATGCAAGTGTGATTCCATCATTGCTATATGGATGTGAAAATTGGAAATCTACCGCAATAATGGAAACGAGGTTAGTTGCCTTCGAGAATAGATGCCTCAGAAAAATCACAAATACTAATTGGAAAGATTTCAAATCAAACGACATACTAAGAGAGGAGACAAAACAAGAATATGTGACGAACATCATCAGAAAACGCCGCTGGACATACATCGGCCACACACTTAGAATGAAGGAAGACAGAATTCCACGACAAGCCTTCATGTGGACACCAGACGGGAAAGAAAACAGGGAAGACCAAAAACAACGCCAAGAAGAACATTTATGAATGAATTAAAATCAACAGGCATAAATGTACATGACCTGCAATCCCTGGCAACTATGGCATCCGCCCTATGTGCCAAACATGGCAGAAGAGGAACTGACTGATACCTCAGAGGGAGCTCTGACATAGACCACCCACTACACAGCGAGCTCCCTCGCATGAAGGGAAGCAGGCTCAAGAGAGGCAAATCATGGCTGGGTTGTGCCGAGGATACCGTTAAACATATCTACGCCCCAGAAGTCTAACTTCTGTACTAAGAATAACTCCTGGCGTGGAATGCACACCTATTCCTACGGTCCTTCAAGAGGCATTTAAGACCGTCATTACACTCAATAGAGAGTGCAGGGAAAACAGCCCCGTGAACGTGGACTCTGAGGTCAAGGTACTAATATACGAGAATACCGATGACACATATGTTGTATTTCATACGGACGGGTCCGTCATCACCAATGCGCATGGACCTTTACTGCGAGATCAAAAAATAAGAACAGTACGTGAAGCCAGTGGTGCCTTTACCGCAACAACAAGCAGCCTTACAATGGAAGACACTTAACTGGATGGAATCGTAAGCCTATTCCCATGTGTGCATATTAAGTGAGTCACTGAATATGATTCAGAAAGTGAAAACAGGTGATGTAGGTAGGGAATGGATGGAGTCATTAGAGAGAGAGAGAGAGAGAGAGAGAGAGAAAGAGAGAGAGCTAAAATATGGGCATCACTACGAAAACTCACGCGTATCTTTGTCCCCGGACCCACGGGCATGGAGGGAAACGAACGGGCCTACCTATTAGCTAACCTCACCACCACAACAGATGGAAAGCCCTCATCGCTCTTCGTGAGTCCTCACGATCTGAGGATTTTGAGTTGAATGAGCATGAGTCAATATCGAGATGCTGGAATTGGAGTGAAAATAGACGTGGCCCGTAGAGAATCCCTGATAAAGAACTCGAACAGAGCAGTGAACCAATATAGAACTGGAACCATCAGCCGTTATACCCTAAGAGATTTACCGAAGCGGAGATCTGAGCACATATGGAAGCGTCCGGTGTGCGAATCAGCAGACCTAATACCAAATACCTAAAAGAGTCAACGAAAACAAACATATATAAAGCATATGAATAATGCAAGGCATAATGGGGTATAAAGCGAAAAGAAGTACTGTGAAAATATATTGAAAGCAATTGATACTATTCCAGGACTATCAGTGTGTGGAAATAACGTAAATAACTTCAGATATGTAGATGACACTGTTCTGATTGCCAGAAGTGAGAAAGATCTACAAGAACTAATCAACATAGTAGTAGCAGAAAGTAAAGACAAAGTGATTTCCCTAAATAACAAGTAGTCAGGCTGTTTGTAAGAAACAAAATCTCCCTGCATGCAAAATCAAAGTGAAGGATTCACATATTTAGAAACATCGATGACATCAGTAGGAAAAATTCAACAGAGATAAGAACCAGAATAGGGCAGGCAAAGGCAGAATTCATAAAAAGAAGAATATACAGTGCAATATCTCTGTCAATAGAGGTGATGATTTCAGTGCTACATAACAGATTCTAACATTCCTATGCTGACAATTCATTATTAGCGAATGCAAACTCTGGTGATGGTCACCACACATTGCATCCATCTTGGTGATGGCTTCTTCTGTTACAACTACATGTGTCTGATCCGGCAGCGAAAAATCATGCTACCTGTTGCCCTTCTCGAAAAATTCTTGCCCAATCCTTCGCTAAAATTGTCTTCCAAACATATTTTCTACCATACATCCCCTACATTCTTTGATGAATGTTGGTTGGTTGACCATCCACCAGCTGTAAGAAACTGAATCACTGCCTGTTGGTCAAATTTTGACAGATTTATTATCTAGATTTTGACAGATTTATTAATAGCCGGCTGTCTGCCGGCTATTGACTGTCTGCGACAGGACGCTAAGCATACGAAGAGAATGACCACTTGTTCATCCACGTGTACTTATTACATCAGTGATGGTGTCTTCATGCTCCTCACATGGTAACATGGGTGATGCAGCATTTGAGCACGACTCATACCTAGTCAAATATTTATAATTTAGATTGACACTGTAAATTATATCTAGATTTTAAAATCAAAATACTGACTTTTTCTGGTATGTACTTCTCTTTCTTTCACCTCCCAGAACCAGATTGACAAATAATATCAAATGTGTAATAACAGGTAATTGTTCACTTATTGAAATTCTAAAAGCATTCAAATCGGTAAAATTAAAAGAAATTATTTGTCAAAATCCTTTAACAAGAAGATTTGGATACCCTTCAAAAAAGTTTAAGCACCAGTAGATGGAAATGAACCAAAAATAATATTAGGCCTATATTTAATAACCAATTTAGGGACCAAACACGAAATAAAGGAATGACTAAAACGGATGTGCTGGACCTCGGACGTCCTGACCACAAGTGGCCAACCGCGGTGCAAATAATCACAGTTTTACTATGGAACTTGCAGCACAACGTACTTCACGCTCCCTGGCGAAAACCACACGAAATATTCAATATTCGTTGTGGTTATTTGAGAGCGAAAGCTGAAGAAGAAGAAGAAGAATCAATTAATCTGAAACTGATTTTTGCAAACAACAAACATTCCACAATTGCTGCATGGGCCTCCAGCAGAGTGTGAGATTAGTGTTAAATTCTACAAGCATGCTGAAAAAGTGTTGCTGAGATGTCAAATTTGGGTGTTTTTAATGATGCATGAGCATGAAATAATATGTGCAAATCTGAAAAAAAAAACAGGATGCATTTGGAATACTTTAGTGTTGGTCATGAGCTGTACTCACAAAATAGCAACACAACTGCTGCATAACCAGTGCACAACAATACGGCTCAACAATTAAAGCTGATTGTTATGGATAAAGGAAAAGCCATTCGTGGTTGCAGGAAGGTGTTACTTTCGAAAATCTGGCTCAGAGACTTGCATATCTGATTCAGTTATTGTTATACTGCAGCAGCGCTTTGTGGTGAGGGGGGAATCGTTGAGGAATGGAAATGCACAGATTATCCTAGAGTCACTACACCCTCAGAAGATTGCTTAATTCAGAGTCAAGCATCGCAGTCAATGCACTGTGGGCTATGGATCTTATGTTCATGGATGAGTCCATATTTGTCTTGGATAATCATATGGATACAGATGGACGAATCAGAGTATGGAGGTGACTATTTTAGTGATAGTGCAGCCCATAACATAACTGATATGGTATTAGTGATGATGTGGGAGGGGGGGGGGAAATAGTTTACTTAACATAACCACCGCCCATCTAACATCCTCATTATCATAACCCTTCAGGGGCATAGGGGTGTCACTCTGGAAACATCAACACAAAAAATTTGCCACGCCTCTCTGTTATTAGTTCTTTGTTTGAGTATGGAGAATCTTAATCCTGTCCATTATTTAATATTATTAACCCATACTTTCCTCTGACCTCTTCTTCTTTCACCCTAAACTGTTTCCTGCAAGATATTTTTGGAAAGAGAATTGGTGCCTAATAACGTGGCCAAACCATACACAAACCTTTATCACGTGATTGGGAATCTGAACGGTGACCGCTACCATGATGAGATTATACTGCCTCTTGCCATGCCAGCACTGCAAGTTACTGGGCACAATGCAGTTCTTCAAGATAATGCAAGACCACACTGTTCTCATACAGTAAATCCTTTCCCGTAACAAGTGGCTGTCAATAGATTGGATTGACCTGCAAACAGCCCTGATATGAATCCCATAGAACATCTTTGGTAAGACCTTGGACGACACAGTAAACAACTTCAGCCATCTCGCGTAACTCTGCATGAACTGCCTCTGGTACTTCAGTATAAGTGGCAGGCAGCTCCAAAATGTTTCAGTTACAAGCTCATCATTTCCATGTGAGTTGGGCATTGAATGTAGGTTTATCACAAATAATGAAGGAAACAAGTGGTGCAGACAATGTTGACCTTAGTGTTATTCTCATTAACCCTTTCAATTCCGGAAGATCTGGAAAAACTTCAGGCTTCATTTCCATGGCAAGGGGAATAAATAATAAAAATCAGAAGTGATTGTGCAAGAAAATTAATATAAAATACAATTTTCAATCAAATTTTATGATTCGAAGTCCAATTAACAGATAAATGGAAGAGGCACTGATCTGTGAACATATCTTTGTTATATCATGTAAGATAGGTTTACTTGTCATGTATAATACGAGAGGGAAAAAATTAGCATGAGTTTCATGTAGGTTTCATTTACTTGCTAAGTTTACTTGTGTGGTTTCATTTACTTGTCAATATGCTAATAAATGTTCAAATAAAAGCTGCAAAGCAGCCTGCCTTACACAGCATGACAACAACAGTCTGTAACTGTTAACTACTTCAAACATATATGTCTAATTCACATAAAGAAATCCCTAGATATCTGGTGAAACAGCTTTCCAAAATGGATCTCATTTTCTGAATATTTTGATACACAACGTTCTGCATGTTCCCCCAAAGAATGAATCACGTAGAAATAGTGAAAACTAAGCCTTTTCTCAAAAGGAGAGTAATCTTGATCAATGTTATATGCAGGACCAGATTTCTCATCAAATTAATCAACACTGACATAGATCAGCTGTGTTGTCTATTCTCAATCATTACTAAGCCAATGGTGTGTGGGATTTGGAAAGGGGTCACGTGCAAACTATCAATTATACCTACATCAATTGACGATCATTGCAACTTCAAATACTGAATTAATTCCCCATCAACATCTGATTTATTCACGCAATTTTTAATTAAAAAAATTACATATCAACATCATCTGAATCATAAGTAGGTCATTTTTACCACCTTTTGACGCAAATTGAAGGTCATAATAAACCTTTAGCAGTTTGGAAACAGCTATTAGATGAAACCATTGAAAAATAACACTGGAAGTTGCCATTACTGGTAATAACGTGAGAGCTAAATTTAGCATGTTTATTGGCATAGAAACCGTAAAGGTATCAATTTAAATGATCATGTATCAATCTTGCAAGAGCATCTTATACGGGAATGAATATATATAGTGGACGATAAGATATTGAATGGGTTAAAACGTAGTGGACTAGGGGCACAACCACAGTTTTACGAGCCTGTTTTTCAGCAGGAATTTTTATTTATGACAGATGTAATTAATTTTACTATGAATCATTTAATTATACTTCCCACAAAACAAGTATTATATATGCAAAAGTTCAGTAATGAACTCTCTAAATGTTCACAATGGTTAAACACATATCGGATAATTGGTTTTAAAACTAAATTAGGATGAAATAAAAGTTAAAAAATATTCTATAAAATAAATATACCATTTTCACTGAAAACTTTATTTAAACTCATCTATGTACATGTAGGAAACAATCATCTAGGAAACAATGAAGAGTACTCAGGAGACTGTAAACACCAAATGTAAATAAACCACCAAATTCGACACAATCAATATCTGTGGAATAAGAAATAAGACCTGATAGATGAAATGAGAAGGAGAAAGATAAAAATACTAGGAATATCAGATACAAGGGTTAAAGACAGGGGATGCAAGAAGCTTTATCAAAATTACACTTTCCCATACAGCAGTGTTGACCCAGTTTTGAGAGCAACTCACGGGTGGGCATTATTGTAGACCCGACTTACGGCAAAAATATAGTTAAAGTTACACACCAGAATGAACTATCAATATCGGACACGATTACAATAGACCATGTAAACACAACATTTATTCAGGCCTATGCCCCATGTAACATGCTAAACAACGAAACAAAAGAGAGGAATTATTTGATGATGTAAACAAATTAATAAATAACAGCAACAACGATGACTATATATTTTGGGAGATTTTAACACCCTTCTTGGCACAAATAGAGAAGGAATAGAGGAATATAAAGGACCTTTCGGCAACACAAAAAGCTATTCAATCCCCTCCCTGCAACGCCTGAATTGGTAAAATGCAGTATTGACAGTTTTTTGGGTTTTTTTGCATCACAGGAAACAAGATTAATGGCAACGGTTATAAACTAATAGATACATGCATCCAGCACAACCTCTTTATAACACAAACACCTTCTTTAAACATAGACAATCACAAGTGAACACATGGTATAAATGGAACAGCCTGGAATGCAAGAGCCAAGACTTTATAATCTCAAAATTAAATAATATACAAAAAATAACAGATGCAAAAGTAATACCTAACTTGTGTGCAGACACTGACCATAAGGAAGTAATCAATCAATCAATCAATCAATAAACCCATAACCCTTCAGGGTCGTAGGGGTACCACATTGGATGCTTCAGCACACAGAGTCCTCCAGCGAATTCTATCGTCAGCGATGCGGATGAGTGTGGAAATATCTAGCCCTGTCCATTCCTTGATGTTGTCTGTCCATGTCTTTATTTGTCCTCCTCTGCTTCTTCCACCCTCGACAGTTCCCTGCAGTATTGTTTTTGACAAGGAATCGTGCCTGCATACATGTCCGAACCATGCTAGTTTTCGTCGTTTCACTATTGAAAGCAATGGCTCCTGGACACCTGCACACATCTCTACTTTATTTCTTACGTACACATTGGTCTTATGTTCCCTATAGGAAATTCGTAGAATTCTTCTGTAGCATTTATACTCGAAAGCCTGTAATCTTCTCTCCATGTCCGCAGTGAGTGTCCAACTCTCACAACCATACAACACAACAGAAAGCACCAGCGACCTATACAGTTTGATTTTCACTCCAACACTGATGTTGCTTTTCCAAATCACAGTTAGCCTTGACAATGACGCTAAAGCCATCTCCAGCCTTATTTTTAGTTCTGCTTTGCATTTACCATCGCTGCATATACTGGATCCGAGGTATTTGAAGGTATTCACCTCTTCAAGCTTGTGTCCATTCATCATGATATTAGTCTGGTTTTCTGTGTCTCTGCTGTTTACCAAAATTTTGCTCTTATCTGAATTGATTTCCATTCCGTACTTGCTGGTAACTTTTTCTAACTTTGATGTTAATTCTTGCAATGATTGTTCTGACCCAGCTATAAGATCAATATCATCAGCGAAACGCAAGTTGCAAATAGGGCGACCTCCGATCGATATAGACGTGTTGTAGTCATGCAATGTTTCTTGTATGATGTGCTCTAAGTATATGTTAAAAAGTACTGAGGAAGTAATAATAACAGTCAAAACAAACAGAGCAAACAATATCAAGCACAAGAAAAGCACAGAGCACCAGGGGCAACTAGATATACAGAAATTAGAAGAACTAAACATGTGTGAAAAATATATCCAGGAAGTTAACGAAGAATTTGCAAAACTGCATGAAAACACCCAGCACATAGAAGAAGAATGGAAATATTTAAAAAATACCATCATACAAACATCAGGAAACATATGCGGATATAAAAACATAAGGGCACAAAACCAAAAATAACAGCTTGGTGGACAGAAGAGGTAAAGAATGCAACAAAAGATAAAAAAACAAAAATACAAGAAATTGGCAACAAGCAAAATGCATGATGATTATTTAACATACAAGACAGCTAAGATTAACACCAAGAAAATCATCAAATCTGCAAAAATTAAGTCATGGCAAGAATACGGAGAAATGATTAACAAAGATAGGCAAAAAAAACACCAAAGATGTTCTACAAGAAAGTACAAAACATGAGAAATAAAAAAGACATGTATGAACCAGCAGAAATAATTTATGATGAACAGGGCAACCTACTAAATAAGCCTCAAGAAATCATGGAAAGATGGAAAAATTACTTCAAGCAATTGTTAAACTAAAAGAAGGAGAAGAGATCACAACAATAAATACAACAGAAGAAGACGTAGAACCATACATCCTGAAATCCGGAATTGACGCCGCAGTTAAACATGCACCAAATAACAAAGCACCAGAAATATACTGTATACCTACAGAACTAATAAAAATACTAACAGGGACAGATATAAAGTGGTTACACAGACTGGTCAATGTGATGTAGAAGACACAAAAGACACGACAGGAGTGGAATACAGCGGTGATTGTTCCCATCTGGGAAAAAAAGGCAGTAAGAGGGACTGCACTAAGTATAGAGGCATATCACTCTTAAGCCACATCGGACAAATTTTTAGTAAGATACTAGAGAAGAGGATGCGCACATATATAGAATCCCTACTGCGTATATCATACATAGACCACATCTGCAAAGTAGCAAAGACAACGGAAGAAAACAATCTGAAGGATAACTTAAATGAATTGCTATTTCCAGATGACCAATCACTAGTAGCATCATCAGAAGAGCAACTACAAAGACAAATAGACAGGTTACAATAAACATGCCAAACCTTTAACGTGAAGATAAACATAGAAAACACCAAAGTAATGAAGATAGGAAGAACAGAAAGAAACACCAATATATATATATATATATATATATATATATATATATATATATATATATATATATATATATATATATATATATATATATATATTATATATATATTATATATATATATATTGGAAGCAACAGAATTAAACAAGTGACAGAATTCACATATCTAGGAAGCAACATAACAACAGACAGCAGTAAACAAAATACACAATAGATGTAGTAAAGCATACCAAGCCCTAGGGCGTGTGACACCAATCTTCAGAAACAAAAATGTAGATTTAAACACCGAAATAACACTATTCAAAACAATTATTATGCCAACATGGCATAATAACAATTATTATGCCAACATGCTACCAATGCCGAACATGGACAATGACAGCACAGGACAAACATAAACATAGTGACAGCTGAAATGGCATGCTTACGCAGAATCCTAGGAATACCGCTAAGAAACAGAGTGAGAAATGAGGATATTGGACAAAGAACAAGTACCACTCCAATCATGGAGTATATGAAGTGCCAACAGATCAAATGGTTTGCATACATCAGCAGACTTCCACCAGACAGCATACCACAGCAAGCTATGCTACACAGATACAGTGAAGGCAGACCAAGAGGCCGACCTCGAAAACGATGGACCACCGAAATAAAAGATGATAAATTCCACAATATACTCAGCACACACGAGGGCCATCTCCAGAGAACTCTTCTACCTCTGATGCTGAAAGGCAATAAAGGGTTTAGCGAATAGATAGATGTACATGTATGTCATAAAATTTCTATATTTATTGTTATGTTATGTTCCTCCAGATTTATAGCTTTAGCTGTAGCTTTCCATAGGCAGAAACTATAGCTTTCCATTTCTGACTTTGTGTTGCCAGGTCTTTCAATTCTTGCGTGTTGTTTAGGTTCATTGATATGCCTTCTCTATTAATGGTTCTTCATAGAGTTTCTCTAGGTCTCCCTCTTTCTTCTTATTCCGAGTGGCATCCAATAAAGTGACTGATGGGGAATTCTTAGGCAATATTTATTGCTATATCCATATATACATACATCAGGAAAGTTTCATTAATTTTTAATTACAAATACATTTTTTTTAAATACTTTACAGTGCTCATATTATTATTTTTTCTGACCTTTCATAATCATAAAATGTTATATACTATTGTCACTATATGCTTCAAAAATTGCTCATATCTATCCAAGAACATGATCCATAAATGAAAAACTTCAGTAACTCAATGTTTTACTGATTTACATTCACTAAACATAATATTACTGCCAATAATTATATATAAAATAGGGTATAGGTGGGGGGAAATAAAAAGAAAGAAGAAATAAATTATACAATTTCCACTTACCACTCACAGAAATTGAATAATGCTACCATACACAAGCAGCTCACAAAAGTAAACACATCATTACTCACATAATCCACACAATTATTTATCACACTTGAAGTATAAAAACATTATATTTATAATGCTTAACCCTGTATATACTTTTTGAAAGATTGATGAGGAAGTCATTAGAAAATTTCAGAAATAACAAATCAACTATTGTTTTTCCTGTATTTTTTTAATAGTATTTTTTAACTCACAACATGTGTTCTGCATCAAGAATAGATTTAAAATAAATAGAAATATTGAATACAGTGGAAATTTAGTTATAAACACTAGAATAGAATACATGCTTACTGAGAATATTTTAACTCTTAAATATACCAAATCGACAAATAGATTGTCATTCAGTCAATCTATTCATTGAATTACAACAAATAGATTGTGTTTCAAAAACTGGAAAAAAGTATATTATCCCCAGGTGGAAGCTATGGTGGGAACTGTAAGTTTCTGTTCAAGGCCACATGTAATGCCTGAGTCATACTGAGTACATGTTTGTGGTCGTGATGTTATCGATCCATCTCTTTTTCTGTCTTCCCTTTGCTCTATATCCAGCTGATCATTTGTTATAAGCTCTCAATGGTAATTGGCTTGGGTCCATTCTCATAAGGTGACCAAACCACTTTATCTGCTGAAGTTCTATATATTCAATACAAGGCATTATTTCAACTTTTTGTCTGATATCCTCATTTCTTACTCTGTCCAGTTTGGTGACCATAGATGCTTTTTTAAACCACTTCCTCTTACATGTGATGATTTTTTAATATCGTGATGAAATATGGAAACGACCCATAGGTTGTTGGTCAGTCTACTAAGGGTTAAATTTGAAATTGAGGGCTGTGTTTATTTCTCTGCTGCTATTTTATCAAAATTAATGCATCATGAAAAATATAGTGTTGATTATAACTGATAAGCTTGTCCTGTTATATTTTGAAATGCTGTTTTGTTATTTTTTTATTTTCATTTAACTTATTGCTTATCCAAAAAAAATGGTCCTTAACTTATTTTGAAGAGCATTTCAATGTCTACACAGCAATGCTAATGAAAGAGCAACTGACAGGTAATGGCAGAACATTATCCTTTGCCAATGATATTCTAGTATACAGGCAGGGAAAGAACTGGCATGCGATTATAAAACAATTACAAAGGGAAGTAGACTACCTGGAATCCTGGTTCTCGTAGTCTGGCATGACGATCAACCAGAAGAAGGCTGAGCTCACATGGTCCTCACTAAACAATTGCATCACCAGTACAGAAATCCCAGCAGTGAAATTTTATAAGATTGACATTTCTTGAATAACCACATTGTGTTATCTGGGAATGACATTCGATCGCACTCTGTGCTTCAAAGAACATGTTGACTGTCATAACCAAAGCCCGCAAAGGTCTATTGGCATTGAGAGTAACAGCAGCTTGTGGCATTCCACATCTACTTGTACTGCTATATCAGGGATTTGTTTCTAGTATGGCATATGCTGGTGCCATATTCACGGTTAGTGGTACACAGGTTGCAAGACTGAACAAGGTTCAGAATAAGGCTATGTTTATGATCATGGGATGCACCAAGGATAGACCCTTTGTGGTGATGAGATTTCTCCTTGATTTCCCGACAGTAGCTAACATAATCAAGATGTTGGCAAGCTTGGGCATATCTTAAAATCAGTGCTGATACACTTCAACCATTACATCTGAATCTCAATAAGATTAAAGGTTACAGGTTCAAAAGGGGCAGCTCATAGTTGGGACAGGCTGAAGATACCATCAGACAAGTGTGCAATACCATTTGCATTGATCCTGAAGACAAATGGATACTCACTCTACCTGCTTTACACATTAACTTCTCTGTGGTCATCACAGTTGACAAAAGCTGCAGGGACAAAAATCAGGTGCATGCAGAAGTCAATGACACTAAGCTCAATGACAATAACACAGCTGAGAGTAATGTAATAATTTACACTGATGGGTAAATCATTCATCATCAACGCTATGCTTGGGATTTTTTCACACGGTGTGGGGAAACTGTCAAAGAATCTAGTGGTGCCTTTACTACAACCACTTACAATGGAGATAAAAGCTGTAACGTAGGTGTAACTTTCATGACTGATGCCACATAACTATTCTCAAGAATGCATTCTAAGTGACTCAAAGAACATGATCTGCAAAGTTGAAGCTGGAATTGTCCAATGTCAATATGTGGAGTTAGTGTTATAATCTATGACCAGAAAGATTATCTTGATATAGTCAAATCCCTCTATAGCACATTCTTTTATAACAAATTTCCCTATATAACAACACATCAAAATTACCCAATTATATTTGTTCTATTATTTTTACACTGCATATAATAACTTTCTATTACATACATATATTTTCGATCTGGACCAAGTTGTTATAATGGGATTCCACTGTATTTGTGCCAGGACATGCAAGTAAATTAGTAAAGTAAAGTTTTCCTTTTTTTTGTGCCATTGAGGCGTAATGGGAAATATTGTTAGTCCTGTATTTTTCATTGACATTTCAGTTTTTCTGACTGCATTCTGCTAATGTGCAGTATTTTAGTTGAGAACAAACACAGCAGAAAAAGAGTCTGACACACTAAGCTTACAAGGTCATGCTTTATGCTTAAATCGTGTCGAAAATGGATGGGTGTCAGGGCCCAGGTTACAGTGCATGAACTCGCCCAACTATACTCGAAACCACAAGACATAATTATATACACAGATGGCTCCATTAACATAAACATGAACAAAAGCGGTTGGGATTTGGTTGCCTACAGAAACAGCATGAAGTTGGTTGAGAAATCTTCAGCATATTCAACTGTCACTTCGAGCTGGAGGATGGAGATAGAGGAAGTTACCGCAGCACTTGTAACTGATACATCAGCACACTCAGTAATAGTCACAGACTCTCAAAGCATTATGTGCAAGATATAAAAGTACATGCTGAGAAAAGAATGGTGGGACTTATTCTCTCAGAGGAAACGAGAGAGCCGACTTATTGGCAGGCAATGCAGCAATAGATGATACATTTCTGAGAAGAGATAAAGCAGACTTAATCAAGGCAGTAATAAATTCATTTCAAAATGAAGATAATGTCAATGAGACTGAGAAAGCACATATACAGAGAATGTCAGAAATGGGAGTGTTTAGAGGTGAGGGAAGGAAAAGTAAATTTTTTTTTGGAAAGACCCAAAGATCACTCAATCAATACCTGACCAGAACTCTGAGTCTACATACACTTGGATGACTGCTGGAACGGAGGGCTGAGCACTTATGGGAATGCCACATGTGCTATGAAGCCAGTTTCTAATCAAGAATCCAGCTTATAGGTCAACAAGGTCCCAGAAAGTAATCATATTCATTATTCAAGTTGATAAGACACAACAGCATAATTACATACTCAAATAGAGTTGCAAAATTCTCATTTATTTCAAAATTTAGAGTAATCTAACAATCAGAACATAATATTTATTTTAAAAATATGTCAGATTTTAATTATAATAATCGTAGTTGAAACACTTTCTTCTGTGTTATCTGGGAATGACATTCGATCACACGCTGTGCTTCAACAAACATGTTGACTGTCATAACCAAAGCCAGCAAAGGTCTATTGGCATTGAGAGAATGGCAGCTTGTGACATTCCACATCTACTCGTACTGCTATACTCATACACGCCACACTTTAATAAGTTGACTTGAATATCTTTAAAGCAGTGGCTTATTTATGACCACCTATTTCTCCATAATTTGTCATATAACAATGTTTACAATACAAATTAACTAACACAACATGTGACACTGTATTTCTGTAAGTTGTAACTTATATATCTCTAAACAATATAAAAACCGTTTCTTGATAAATTAGTGCTCCATGGCTTGTGGTTGACTGTTTGGGGTTGACTGACAAGCAGCTGGGCAAACAAGTAGAACTGTCAATTCTTTCGCTTGATCTCGCAGCTCCCAAGGGCCAACATCAGCCAGAATAGATAGTTCATTTGTGAGATCTTTCATGAGTTGCTCTGGTACTAAATTCAGTTGCTCACATTCTGAAATTTGAATTGCATGTTATTGTATTGTATCACATCAATGCAATTTATGCTAATGAGAAATTTGGATAGAGGACGGTTTTTAAACTATATTCATTCATTCATTTTCCTTTTGCGCTGAAGTTAGTGCATAGGGCAGAGATCAGATCTCTCCAATTCTGTCTGTTCAAAGCTATTCTGTGCAGTTCTTGAATAGTATAAATATTGGTTGTTTTACTTTCTCTAAGTATTGTTCTTCTGGGTGTTTCTTTTGGTCTACCCCTTGCTCTTTTGCCTGTAGGTATCCATTCAAGGGATTGGTGGTGTATTCTGTTGGTGTCTGCGCATAGGACATGCCCGATGTAGGACCAACTGCATTTTCTGATAACATCTGTGATGAAATTTTGATGTGTCTATTCTCTGATTTTATCATTCGATTTGAATTCACTCCAATGGGTGTTAGTTATCCTACGAAGATATTTGTTCTCAAAACTCAGTAATTTCTGTTCTGAAGATAAAGAGCTTTTAAACTATATAGTTTTCTTTAATTTTCAAAGTACAGTGGAAACTATAAAGCTCATCCATTTATAACACTTTTCCCTATTTAACAACACTTTTTTTTTAAATCTCTAATTATAGTTATTCTTTATATACACTGTATAGGACTGTAGGGAATTTCTGCTATTACATACATATTCCATCATTGTTGTTGGACCAAGCTGTTATAATAGGATTTTACTGTATTTATGAATCATTTTATATGCTTTGTGAGCATATTTTCTAGAACTAACAGCCTTTAGAGCAGATTAATACACCTAAGTCTTTTTCAGCATGATTGCATAGTATACTGGTAGCTCCTGTGGCTTGCAGATTTTAAATTGAGGAATGATGCCATTGATTTGCAGTATGTGTTTAATGTGGTACTAATTAAAAGGTGTGTGTTAAATTACTGGCTAGGCAGATGAGCACAAATGGATACAACTTATATGCTATAGACCTAATGCTGATTCATAACTCAAGCTTTTCCCCCTTAAAAATTCATGAAATATAATACAATGAACACCATGTGGTAATTGGGGCCTGGATTTCTAGTTCAAGGTGCAAAAAATAGGGCCACTGTCTTCATTACAGGGATGTCCTAGGAGGTGACTCAAGAAAATTGGGGGATAGGCTGTCACATTACGAAAAAATCTTTGTGACATCTTGTTTCAATTTCTTACTTTTGTCTTCTATCAAATAATCCCCATGGATGGCCAATAAATAGAATTGCATCATTGCCCTTTTGTGGCAGACTCCTAGATGATGGAAATGCTAGATGTGCCATCACTGCGGATGGGTCTACAAATATGGCAAAGAAATGATGACATGTTGGCCCAGAAGTGTGGGTTTCTCCTGGTGGCAGGACATTGTAATCCTGGGATACTGGTGCACTGGAATGCCTCCCTTCAGGGACTAAACATGCATTGATAAACCCATAAATTTACCATATTATTTAACCATAAATATCTGTGCGAGCCTATATGAGTTCGGGTGTTGCCTCAGTTACACAAATGAGGAGAATCTACTTTTGTCTAAAAGGCTGAAGGGCTACCTGTTCACAGATAAAGAAATAGTTTCATCATCAATACAATGAAATGCTATCATTTGACCAAGGGCATTTGTTCATTGAGATAATTAATAATTTTTCAAAGGTAATTGAGTTATGAATCAGCATCACAGTACATTTTTCTCCCCTATAAGCGTTCAGTTGCTACAATCCTCTACCTTCCTAGAGGATGAACCCTCCTTCCAATTACCTGTTGTCTGCATGGATCACTGGATTTATTTTCCTATTTTTAAAATTTGTTTTAAAACTACAATTCATGAGTAAATTTTAACATTTAGCACATTATATTTACAGTTTCTCTCCTGCAACCAGATAATTTTTTTTTTGAAAATGTTGCGTAATAGTTAGTGGCTGTTTTGAAAGCATGATAACTTTTTTGTTGTTAGTATCTCTAAATAATATTTGTACATATAAATAAAGAATTGAATTCTGCAAATATTGGTGTACGTTTTTTTTGTGTGTATGTGCTACGAGACGTGTGAGAAAGTCCCACAGACATTTTTTTAACAAAAAACTAATTATAACCAACAACAAAAATTACTGACTTTTTTTGTGGAATTTTCCTGGAGAGACATAATACAGACCTAATTCTACAGTACGGTATTTATGGTCATATTGTCATAAATTCACTGAAGAAAATGAATAAACCTAATAGAGTTGTTATAAAATCATTCCCTAAAGCTAGACCTAATTAAAAACTGAATCGCTACAAAACAGCTGACAATATAATAAATCACAAAATATAATAAATCTGCGTGGTCTAATGTATTTTTGAGTATGAAAACAACTTACCTCTAATGAATTCATCATCCGAATCATAATGTTTTACTTAAAATACAATAAAATAATATTCTACAAAACCTGATTCACTTTCATGGCACTGTTGTCAAGATGTGGACAGGTTGCAAAAATTGAAATATTTCAACGACATTCATGCCCACTAAACTTGCAGAAAAAGAAAGTCAAATTGAATAACTTGCCAGATTAATTTTAATCTGGCAACCAAATGTGTTAAAATTTTGCTTCTTTTATTGATTACAGGGGACCTAGCAATGGGCTTTTGTGGGCCTTGACCACAGATATCTTATACAGATTAAACTGTGGTCGAGCGCACGCAACCATAGCGTCCTTAAGGTTAAACACCTGTCACATGGAGTTGAAAGGAAGAGTGCTTAGGTACTACACTACAGCAGCCCCTAAACAATGGGCAGATTTGTTACAAATGTTCATCTGTCACAGGTTCAGTTTCACATATGTGAATATCTGTTTCTTCTAACTCAGTATGTCTAGAAAGATGATGTTTCAACCAGTTATGACTGGTGAGTAACCAGAAAATTATTACTTGATACATCTGAAAAGTCAGTGCTTGGATCCTTATTTATGAGACTTTGGTCTTGCATTTTGATTTTAGTGGCTGCTATGGTTGTTTTGGGTAACAACCTGCATAGGTGGTTCTTGTATCATTTTGCTCAATTACTCCACCTATGTACATCTGTGTACATCTTCATTACCAAGGATATTTTAGTGAAATTCATTGGATTGTGATTTTTGTGTGTGAAATCCAGCTGTTCAAGTAATTTTGTTAGGTATATTATAATACATAATAATTTAATCCCAGTAAGAGGATTGATATCGAGGCAGTTACTTCACCTCATGTGGCTCTCTGGAATTCTATTATTGTGTCAAATTCCCAGCCCAGGCTCCACAAGATTAAAAATGGAATGTACCATTATGAGGTCTACAGCTGTGTCCAAACTCCATGGTATCACATGAATATACTGCCTGGGACATGGTGTGCGCCAGTACTGAGATACCTGATAGACTTGCATTTAAAGCATCCATAGACAGCAGAATGATCCACATCGCTTCATTTTTATATTCTCTCCAGCCTCTCAATCTGTGTGTGGACTGGTGGTGATAGTAGCACCTGCATATTCAATGACAGGGAGGACAAGAGCCCTGTATAAGATTATAAGCAGTGGTTGTTTAGTGTCAGCAGCTGCCATTACTCTCAGAGCCGAAAGTCCTTTGCGGGCCTTTGCGATAACATGATCAAAGTGTTCCTGGAAACACAACGATCAAATCACACGCCCAGGTATTGTAAGGATGAGGTCCTGATTATATCGTACACTCTTATCTCCACAGTCGGTGTCACAGACTTTACGATGTGATTGTTAAGAGAGAACCATGTCACAGAAGCCTTCTCTTGGTTGATCTGTGCCCCTGAACCATCACACCAGGAGATGATATGGTCTAGCTCTTTTTGCAGTGATCTGACAGTTTCTGTTCTATCTCTTCCCTGTCTGTATACCAGGATATCATCCACAAAAGACATTGTTCTACCTCTCCCAACGAGCTGCTGCTCTGTGATAGCCACAGTGTAAAAATTAAATAATACGGGTGAGAGGGGAGATCCTGTGGAAGGCCTGGGAGTATTTTTATGGGTTTAGATGTCCAACAACCGCACCTCAGAGCCACCTTCCTCTCGAGCAACACCGCTGACATCCATCTGACAACAAAAGGGTCAACATTAAATAGCAAGAGCGTGTTGATGAGGCATTCGAATGGCACTCTGTTATACGTGTCATCCAAGTCAATCGCGACAGCACACATTTCCAGACCTGCATGGAAGCCCCTCGAATACATCGTAGGTGAAAACAGCGGCATTGCGCCATGTCTCTTTTTGACGTCTGTATTCTCCAAGCGTGCCCGGAAAGATGCGACTCTCTTCCAGTTCTCGAGCGAGGTGCTGTGCTACAATCTTCTCAATCAGTTTGCCTATGGTGGTTCTGCATCGTTATGATTTAGTAGCCATTGATCTGGGCGTGGTTTTTATTGGGCTTCTTTAATGGCAATAGGTAGCTGTGCAGCCATTCTTCCTTGATGGTACATTTCTTGATGCTTCCGTTAAACTCATCAACCAAGTCGGTTATGTCACTCTCCATAAGGATGCCGAAGTCCTGGTATCGTATACTGTCAGGGCCTCGGGCAGTATTCTGCAACCATTTAAGAGTGGTCTGGACGTTCTTAGCAGTGATGCGTATGCTCTCATTCCACTCCGTACATAGACCATACTCAGCAGAGTGATAATCCTCTGCTTAACATCTAGATTGTTTTGGTCCATCTGTTGATCATTTCCTTATCTTCGTATGATTTCTTCCATGTCAGATCAGTGGATTAAAAGTCAGGTATGCCGACTCTTTGAACATTTCCATTCATGCTCCTCTGAAAACGCCAGAACGTCTTAAAAGACATGTCTGAGCTGATCTGCTTGCAGAATTCATTCCACCTTTCTTCTTTGGCCTGCTGGGCCACCTGTCTTGAAGAGTAAAAATGGTGTCATCAACGGTCTGCTTCAATGCAGTTACGTTATTGGATGATACGCAGCCGGAGTGGCGTGCTTTCTGCCACGTCTTGACGG
Source organism: Meghimatium bilineatum (assembly GCA_034231615.1). NCBI lineage: Eukaryota > Metazoa > Mollusca > Gastropoda > Stylommatophora > Philomycidae > Meghimatium > Meghimatium bilineatum. The sequence continues at coordinate 31,138,867 of CM067316.1, forward strand.
CCTGCCGTTTGTTCCTCCATGCTTTCTCTATGTCATCATTCCACAATGGTGACTGGTTCAACTTGCTGCGCCTTGGGCGCTTGACCTGCGACTTCCTGCACCTAATTTTGCTTATCAAGTCATGGCTCGAGTTGTGTACTGGAAGGCCCTTGGAACGTTGCTACGCTTCCCATAATTGTATTTCTTGATAAGGATAATGCACGGGTAGTGATTGCTACTGTGATGCCCTAACACAGTCCACCTGCATAGAGGGACCAAGGTAGAGGAAACCAATGCCAGGTCTATGCTACTGTCAGTGTTTCCAGATCGGCTGGCAGTCCTAGCTATCATGCCATCATTGAGACACACGACATTAGCGGTTACCAAGGCATCCTCTAGATCTTCCCCTTGCTTGTTGGTAATGTCGTTTCCCCACTGTCTTCCTCTGGCATTGAAGTCTCCGCAAAAACACATGTGATTTTCATCTTGCTCAAGTAAATCAAGTAAGGTATCCCATGTGGTTTTCCTATCTTGCCATTGCGAGCATTTACGTTTACGATAACCATAGGTACTGGCACTTGTATCCTTGCAACGTGAACTTGCATCTCTGTGCCATTCCACTGAGACATGTCCATCACGGAAGCCGTTATACTGCTGCGTACGAGAATTGCCTGCCCAAGGTGAGTCCGATTGTATAATACTTGTATATTGTATTATAATGTAAATTTTTCATAACTCATTGATTCTTGGCCGTGCTACGGAGCTTCATGCAATGGCCGAGTTCCACTTAGGTAATTTCTCTCATGGTATTTCAGTTGATATGATGGTTGATGAAGGAAGCAACGACGACCACCGACCTCTACGCGGACGTAGACGAGGGAAGAGGAAGAAAAATAGAGGCAAGAAGGCAACAACTTAAGTGTGACAGGCTGGGCCGAAGTCGCATATCTTGTACTGGAACTGCTCGAGCGTTAACCAACGAAGAACCACACTTGACAAGCTCATATACAGCGCCGACATAATTGCTTTGCAAGAGACAAACCTTGGGGCAGGCATGATTTCAGTCACAGGATTCACAACCTTATACAATTGGACTATAATGTTAATTTGTTGATTGCTACAATGATAGGAAAAATAGGCAACTTTACCAGACAGTCTGTTCAAAATTAAATCTATCAAGGCAAGGCTTTCTGTCCTCAGAGCAACATACTTTGTATTACCTACAATAAAAAGAGGACAATATTTTGTATTTAAATACTCTGTTTTGTTCAAAATATTAAAATATTTTAAACTTTAAAAATAAAATGCAAATTGTGCTTCACAGACAATATTTAAATAATACATTTTATTCTGTTAAATGTATACAAAATATAAACAGTAAACAAAAATGGGGAATATATATATGAATATATATATATATATATATATATATATATATATATATATTATATATATATATATATATATATATATATATATATATATATACTATATATATATATATATATATATAAAATCATTTTACAGTAAGCTTCCTAGTACTCAATCAGGACTAGTACAAATACATAAAACATTTTGCGCAATCATTGATTTAAATTTGAAGCTAAATAATAGTTTTATTGGCCAGTAGTTTTGTAGTTATGTTTACAGTTTATCTCCAGTTTTTCTTTAAATTTTCTTGGAATGCAGCAACACATCGATAGCACTACCTTCAACTGGTATACAAGAGAGAAGTACTTACCCGTAAGAAAAAGATGGATACATATTTTTGCCTTGAGAAAGGATATAAGATCAAGAAGAAATGTATACCTTTCTCATCATACTCCAGTCTAATTCTCTAATAACTCCCAGAGAAAATCCTAATTCGTAATGTCTAATCTGCCATAGTTTCTTTGTCCACATGAAGCATAAAAAGGGAATTCAAAACGTTCCCATTTGTCCATTGTAATATGTATTGTGGATCATGAATTGAGAGTCCGGCAACAATGGTCCTAATGCTATGAATGTCATACTCAACTAGAATGTCAGAGATGCCCTAGCATCTCAGAACAAAACCATTTGTACATGACCAAATCGTCATTAAACCTATTTGGTTTAATTTAAAGATCAGCTTTCCCATTACACCAATCCCTACATTACCATAAGAAATGTAACTTAAACTGTACACGAATTAAATTATTTTGCAAGGAACAGTTGAGAGTGGAAGGAGAAGATGCAGACATAAAAAATCCTGGATTGATAACGTGAAGGAATGGCCTCAGAATTTTTCTACTCCTCAGAATGGCCTAGGACAGAATTGTTTGGAGGGGGTTTTTGCGCTGATGTCTCCAGTGTAGCATCCCTATGACCCTGATAGGTTATAGGTCTTATTATTATAATTCCTATATTCCCTGCATAGGGTTATTATAAATTGACAGCTCCTCTCCAACGGTAATCCATTCCTCACCATTAAATTGTTCTTCAAGATGGGAAACCATCTTCTTATCAGTCATTCATAAAACATCTTGTCTGTAATCTTGACCCTTTAGTACCAGATGTTTTCATGTATGAGCGCCTTCTGTCAATGGTAACTCTCATATTTGATCCATGCTAGTCCATGTCTGGATGTGATTAAAACTAATCTCATTATATATCTCACAATCACAATAGATTGGTATTTTCAGTGTTAGATTATTGCCTGGGACTCCTTATATTGTCAGTGTCAGAAACATATTCAGTATGAGGGTATGTATGTAATCCTAGATGTACACATGATACTTAGTATGATGATGAAATATATGCAGGATAAACAGTGTTTATTCATTTGAAGAATGCACAAAATTTGATTTAGTGATATTTTTAAGTGTGCATTCAAGATTCACACTATGACAGCTCCAGAAAACCAGTAGGGGTTTTATTGTGCATGAAATTGTTCTACATATAACAGAGGAACTCTAGAAAAAAATTGAATTCATGCATACAACATGAGAATTAAAAAACCTATAGCAGGGGAAAACCAAGATGCCTAACAACAAAAGCAGAGATATTGACAAAATATGAATATGTAGAAAGATGCAAAGGACTGTAGAGATGTAATGTACAAGCCCAGAACAATTTAAAGCACTCTGTGTGTTGGTAGCACTGTTGGAGTCATTGTTCACACCATGGCTAAGAAATAACATCATATGAATTGAATAATGGTATCATCATACAATTACCAAAGAAAGGAAGAGACAGGGCAGACTTAATCAGGGCACAAATAGATGTACTACAGAATGAATAAGATGAGAAGAGACAGCTGATATAATCAGGACACAAATGTAGATTTGCTGCATAAGAAGATAAAACCATCTGTCTAGTTTGAGTCCAATGTTGATTTTTGCAGCCATAATATTTAACTTTTGTTGTTGTTGCTCAGTAATTATGTTCTCATTCATAGTATTTCCTGTACATATCTGTTCATTTTTGTACCTGTAAAATGTAGTATATTTTTCTGTATATCCACATCTTTAATGTCTGAATTGTGTCTTCCAAATGTTTATTCATTGTTTACAGATCAACAATATTCAACAACATTCAATATATATATATATATATATATATATATATATATATATATATATATATATATATATATAATATATATATATAAAGTGTAAACAGTCACAATTAAATTTTTTTTATTTATATGGAATCTATGATCTTTATCATATATTTTTATACTAAACATTTATCTATTCTGAATATATTTTTAATACATAAATGTAAAACAATTGACTTTGATAGTCAGACATTAATTGTAAAAATATATTTTCATAAGCCACCCAAATTTTACAGTGAAAAAGATAATTATTCACAAAAATGCTAAATTGCATTTGAAAGTCACATAACTTGGTACCATAAATAACTTACTGAGATGAGTTAATGATGCTGACAGCAACTTTCTTGCCAGTAACCCAACTTTTACTTTGTTGTTGACAACTTGGTTTTGCTTGAAGATAATTAACCTGAAAAATATCAGAATGTGACATTTCAATCTCAAAGATAATTTATGCTGCACTGTTCAAAACATTAAAATCTTTAGTACAACTTTGTTGAGTGCACTCAGCAATGGTTTTCCCTTTACAAAGAGATGTTGTTAAATGTACTCATCCGTTGCTATGCGTTCATTCAGATATGTGGATTCACATGATTGTTAATGTCACGTGACCAAAATCAGTTAATCTTAGCTAGCTATTCAATTGTACTTCCTGTTTCTGCATTGTATTTGCAAGAGACACAAATATCAGAGAATTTGTAGCCATCTGTCCAGATTGGCGAGAACCAGTGTGAATCAGGTTATAATGTCTGACATTTTCTGTAAAACCATTACGGATTGTGAATCTGATAAGGAATTCTTGGGAATTACATCTTTTTTCAAAGTAGATATAGTAACACGTTGGTTTAATTATAAAATGACATTGGACAAATATGGACCTAATATAATAACATGGACTACAGACAACACTAAGTCTTAGCCTAAAGAATAATGGATTCGACAAGATAAGTTTCATCTACATGTTTTATTTATTTCCCAAGCGATATGTTAGTTTGGTTATGAAACAACATAAATACAATCGACAGGTATGTAAAAGAATTTTATCCTGGTATCCAAGTCGGACAATAAAGGTGATTAATTTTTTTTTAATGTACAATTTTATTTTGGCTCATTTTCCCATCTTTACTACCTTCTCACATCTCTTGCATCAGACATGCACAAATAAAATTTACACTAATATATGCAGTATTCAATTCTTTGTTTACATGTACAAAAAAGTATGTAAAAATCTCTAAAAACAAAAAAGTCATTGCATTTTCTAAATATCAATAAAAATAATGCAAATTGTCAAAAACAATCGAGTAGCAGGGGGGAAGTTGTGTAATTTTAATTCGGAGCGTTAACGGATAAATTAACATTCTAGAGAAATACATAGAAACCATTTTACACATATTATAGGGTAGTGAATTAGAAGAAATTTGTATGACATCAGATGTGATAGGAAGGCACAAATTATTGACATGCATTGTTAGATAATAAAAATACAATCTAGTACCTGTCCATAAGTTTATGTAGATCTTTTAAAATTATGACCTGAAGTTTCCAGGACAAGAGTGGAATAGAATCACACAATAAATCTGCAAACTTGTTTGTGAAATTGTCTGAAAATAAGAAAAAGTAAATAATGTTGAAACACATTATATTCATCATACTTTTAATACATTTTGTGATTTCTAATGTTTATTTTAACCGCTGTCTGGCTTTCTGGTGGAGTGGTACAGAGCCCATCTCTGATGGTCAAGGTACCAAGTTTGACCCCTGCCACAGGCAATTGCGCATCCTGACCGTCCAGTAAGCAATAGCAAACTACTGAATGTATTTATATTGCCTAGAAAAAAATTACTACAGCCACAACATGCTTGGTTGATGGCTATGTCCTGAATAGGATACACTACCAATTTTATTTTAACTGCTATTCATTTTTTTTTCAATGTGACTCAATACATCTAAGAATGTTTATAACAATATGCACAACATTGAGCATTCAATATTGGTTTCCAATGCAATGCCACTATCTTGCTAACTTGTAAATGTTTATATTGCCCATAAAAATTGAATCAACTGTCTCTTGATTGAGAAGTTCAAGTTTCTTCTTTAAGTTCATTTTATTTTGGCAGTGTGTTTGTCATTTCCAACTGAAAAAATGAAAGGGAAATGAGACATTTTGAATAAAAATGATAGCAATTACCGGTACTAAATTAATCCCAAAGTACCAGTGCATTGCTGGAACCTGAAAGAAGAGCCTACATGTCATTAGAGTCAACTAATGAGGATTTTGGGAGTGGGGTTGGCTGTTTCATTCCATAGAATCAAAGTCATGCTGAAGTTGGATGTGGGCCAAAAACCACATATATCACAGTCAATCTATAAACAATAACACACCACATTCAATTCTTTGGACATCATCCTCCTAATCTGCAGGAGTTTGATAACAAATGCAGAAAAACAACAATTCCAAAGTATAAGTATCGCCATAGAAGAAAAAGTATTGAAAAAAAAGTCGAGAGGTTTTCCAATGTGTGCTAAATAATTATGACGGTTGCACATTGTGAGACTTAAATAATATCTAGAAATACATTGCACTCAAAAGACAAGCAGTTTGATGTTAGTATTAACCTTTTGCACACTAGTGGCTGCTTTGCCTGCCAACATTTCTCCATTTTCTGAACGCTTGTGGCAGCTATAACCGCCTGTTGTTATGATCTCTCTAGCTCTCTCTAATATGTGAAAACAATAAGTTTACTAAATAAATTTGACCAATCCTAGCTAGCTATTCCATTTTACTTCCTTTTCGGAACAGTTTATAAACAGGGTTACTATGGCATTGTAACAGCGAAATATATTACATCTGTCCACATCGGCGGAGCCGTGTAAGTGAATCAGGTTTTATAGACTTTTTGTTTTATCTTATTTTCAGTAAAATCATTATCGATTGTGATGTGAATGATGGAATTCTTGAGATATGAGTTTTTACATTAGAATATAGTGTTAATCATGTGGCTTTCATGAGGTAGAGGCAGAAATTACACCAATGTATGCAGCATTCAATTCTTTATTTATATGTACAAATATTATTTAAATATCTCTAACAACAAAAACATTATCACGTTTTCAAAAATAGCAAAAAACAATAGCACAGATTTTCAAAAAATAATCTGGTGGCAGGGGGGGGGGGGGAATTTGTTTTTTGTAAAAACGGCTTGCTAAAGGTTAAGTAACCCTAGAAATAAACAGTACAATAAAATATACAATGTTAATGTTATTTTGTTTCTATACAGATGGTCATTAGCTAGGTCTGTGTTGGGGGGGGGGGTGTTTGATTGAAAAAATTTTAAACGCTTCAACCATTGACCATATTGCGTGTGTCCATTTTCATTCAATTTTGGAGAAACTATTTGGAAAATCATTAAATAATTCGGAGGGGGAGGGGGGAGGGGAGAACCTATCCACCTTTTGGCTAAATTTCTAATACTAATGAATTCCTAATGGTGGAGGCAAATAATAATAATGCCACTCTCAAAATCCCCCCTTATCTAGTAGGAATGTTGTGATGCAGTCCTAGCTTAGAATGACGTGAATACATGGTCATGTGACATTAACAATCATGCGATTCCATGTTGCCAAATATGGGCATAGCAATGGGCTATGGGCATCGCTGACAGGTGTTTATGGGTAGACACACCCTGTGACATGCCGTTGCTGACAGCGTGTTACAGGTTAATTATACTTCCTACAATATCTATTATATATCAATGAATTCTCTACATGTTTACAATGTATTTGATAAATGTTTTTAAAATAAATTAGGATGAAAAAGACAGTAAATAAATTATGTGATAAAATTACAATACAAATTTCACTTAAAACTTCACAAACGCATTCTATGCACAAGTAGGTTGTCGAACGGCTATCATCATCATCATCATTAAGTGCCGTCTCCCCAACGAATGTTGGCTGCAACGTATCTCCAACATCTGTTTCTTGTCTTGGTAGTGCACTCTGCTAGACTGTAACCTGTCCATCGTGTGATGTTACTCTCCCACTTGTATCTCTGCCTACCTCTTGCTTGCTTCCCTTTGATTTTACCCTCAAGTAAGGTCTTCAATAAGGTGTCATGTGTTTTAATGTGTCCAAAGTATTTTATTTGCCTGATCTTTATTTCTCTTAGTAGTTCCTTCTTCATATAAGTGTTTTTAGTATCTCTTTATTTGTTTTCTTCTCTTTCCATGATGTTCTCATTATTCTTCTATATACCCACATCTTAACAGCATCAGTTTTGTCTTCTAATTGTTTATTTAGTGTCCATGTTTCTGAGCCATACATTAATATAGAATAGATGTAGCATTTTATAATTCTCATTTTTAACTTGTTTGTAATTTGTTTAGATATTATTTCTTCATAACGTCTATATTTATTGCCATATTCATATATACATACTTCTCAAAAAGTTCAGATAAATTTTAATTACAAATATATTTAAAAAGAATACTTTACAGTGGTCATGCCATCATTATTCAGAATTTTTATAATCATATGAATAAAAGGTTCTTCCTAGTACACGGGTGCCAGTAATTTAACGAATTTAATCCAACTTTTACAGAATGTGTAGCGAAATAAAAGTCGAGGTTAGGGGAGAGAACTGGTACCGGAAAACAGTTGTAGCAGACAATGATTATGACTACTGGCTGTGGAATGCGAGTAAATGAATACGAGTTAGGTGGGAGGTAGGAAGGGGTAGAATTTGACAGAAACATTTTACTTGCTGTCTTTCGATATGCTCAAGACATGATATACCAACTCTTTTCCTAATTTCTTCATGTCTTATTTTATCTAATTTAGTAACCACTGTTGCTTTTCTCCAGCATCTATGCAATTGTGCAGATTGTTATGTTTTGCTGCCGCAACGTACTGTGACAAATTTAGTTGAAAGTTTCTGATACCATAAACTATACATTTCTAGCAATCAATGTTATTGCTATTTCAAATGTTCGTTCAATGGTAAAACTACGATGGACCCAGCAAACTAGTAGATGATTTCGCGGAAATCTGCTCTAGATATTATGACACAGCACAGTATCATGACCAATATTCTGAAAGGCCACAGTATTACTGCATATCAAGCGACGAAACGTGAAATTCACAAATCAATCTAATGTACGTCATGTAGTTCTTTACTACAATACGCTGCAACATACACCACCAAAATGCAGCATTTCGATGATGTATTTCAGAAGCATATTAAAGTAGTCTGTGCATCAATCAGAAAAACAGTAAAGAGATACAAAATAGATACAACATACCAGATCCTAGGATAGATGACACATATTTTTTTAAGAGCAAAAATGTAAACATAGATACTAAAGTTGCATTATACAAGACTATTATTATTACATCACTGTGCTACCAGTGCCAAATCTCGACAATGGCAGTACAAGACAAAAGAAAAATAGTGACAGCAGAAATGACATGTCTACAAAGAATACTCAGAGTGTCATTAAGGTCAGGTTAAACCCCCAATATTAGTATTTTTCTTTAAAATTTGATGATTTTAGTTTTTTTAAAACCATTTGAAAGTGTAAACATTTGTGCAAACAATGATACATGTTTAGTTGTAATCATCCATCTGGAAGTATTTTAAATTTTTAGAGTTTCCATGGTTACTGGTTCTTGGATAAATTAATAAGAAAACTATAATGGTGAGGCCATGTTCACAAGTCTATTGCCACACGACTCTTAGATAAAGTTTCAGTTACAAGGAACACATCATTTATAGAGAATGGTAGAACAAATACAGCAATTGGAGGAGCAGAAAGACTAACAAAAGTAGCAATAAAAAGAATTCATGGTCACTACTGAGGTAAATCAATGTGGAAATTTAGACTCTATGAAGAAGCAATATGGGAACATATACAAGAAATACATCTAAACTGTTTACAATCATGGTTTCATAGTCAAAACAGGAATAAGCTGACTGATTTTGTCATAGAAATAATAAAACCTGTTTTTTGAAAGTGTTTTGGATGATCATTTCTTAAAGTGTGTTTCCTTGGTGGGACAAAAAATTTACATGAAGCATTCCATCACCTGATCTGGGATATTTGTCCTAAAGCAACATTTATAGGAAAAGAGAGATTGGAATTAGCTGTAAATGATGCCATTATGGTATTCAATGAAGGGAAGCTAGGCAGGACTGAATTTCAGGACTGTCATTTTGAATAAATTAGGACTCAGCTGTGGGTACCACAATGTTATGACATTTCAGCGTATCAGCAACACAGAGAAGAGGAGCCGAAGAAGGAAATATAATAGATAGAAAGATAAAAAGAGCAAGAACAGGTGTAGATGTAGCCAAGAAACATGATAAGGATGATTCCTATGCAGCAGGAGCTTACTAGTTTGTATTTACATGGGAAACCAGCATTTTAAGTCAGATTTTTGCATTTATCTCAAAACTAATTTTTCCATTGTTTTCAGTCTGCATTTTGGAGATATCTCAAAATGTTTTTAGCATATGCTATCCAAACTTTTCCCACATGTAGGAAACTAGCATACACATCATTTGTAGCGCTTGCACAGAAACAGATTGAATAGTTTATGTATTTATGTCATTTATGTTAACCCATACCCTTACTTAAATTTAAGAATTTGTTTTCACATAATATAGTAAAACATTTGAACAATATCTCTGATCAAAGACTTAAATGTTTCATCTGAAAGGTACCATTGTCCTTTGTGTGTATATCAAATTTCATTAAGCTATCTATGTTAGTTTATGAGATAGAAACCTACTAACAGGCCCATAGATTTCACAATTTTGTCGCATAAAACATCACATTTTCAGCGAAATTTCCAAAATTATGCTCATTTTACCCCAAAAGTTACATTTCCTGAATCTTTAACCCATTATATATCAATTGAAAGCACTGCTTCCAGCATATACAATCAATTTTTATTGGGGGGGGGGGGGGTGTTTAACCTGTCCTTAAGCGATATAATTAGAAATGATATCAGACAGATAACCAAAACAATACCAGTATTAGAACACATCAAAAGACAACAGATCAAGTGGTTTTCACACACTTTCAGACTACCAACAGACAGCATGTCACAGATGGCCATGACACACAGACATCACGGCTATTAAGCCAAAGGCAGAAATGTAAAAGATGGATCACAGAAATCAAAGAGGCCACAGGAACAAGCTAACAAACAGCACACAAGAAGGTAATCTCTAAAATACTCTTCTACACCTGATGCCGCAAGGCAAACAAAGGCCACAGCATGTACACAGACAGACAGACAGACAGATAGCTAGACAAATAGACAAAATAAAATTTCTATGCCTACGTACCACTCGATGCAAATGAATAATATTCCCTTACACAAACAGCTCACAAAACTTAACTCTACACTAAGCACATAATTCATGATAGTTTTATCACATTTAAAGCACAAAACAGAATAATTTAGAATGCTTACAAACTCTTCGAAGAATAGATGAGAAAGCCATAATAAAATTTCAGAAATAATAGCTCAGTTGTTGATTTTCCTTTATTGTTTAAAATTTTTTAGAACCAGAAATGTGTTGTACACCAAGAATAGGAAATGAATGAACAGAAATGATATACAATATAGTGAAAACTTAGTCAAGAACACTGTAATTGAATACAAGCTTACTGAGAGCATTTTAACTCTTTAAAAACATGGACAAATAGACTGTTACCTGCTCCGGAGAGGAAATACGGAAAGAGCGAATAGGTTATCGCTTTGTCTACTACGAATTGACATTTTTTTATTACATAAAAAATAGTTCCTATTTTAAAATAAATATTTTATTTAATTATATGCTGTAGTTTGTTATTAGTTATATGAAGAATGATGATGAAAAGATCCCAAAATTCATTGAAACTGTAAGTGATAATATATAACCTGATAACTAACTGAAGAATGATGGTAAAGAAGAAGAAATGTTTAATCTACCACATGTCTTCAATTATTATTTTTATAATTATTATTATTATTATAAACTATTTATCTTTTGTAAATTTTGAACACTTCTGAAAACCTTACCTTGTGTTGTTTGAGTCAATGGCCAAGCTTCTCCTAACAAGATCAAGGCACATGTGATCAGTTCTTGTTTTCGGTTAAGGTTTGTCTCCTCATTTTCACTAGCTGGTTTGGATATCTTCAATATAGAAAATGTTATATTCAAAACAAAATGTAAACATACTTGTAAACTTCTACAGGTTTCATACAGAATATACTCATGTTTCACTGAATATACCCTTTAGAAGAGAAGGGATTAAAGCACATAGGGAAATATCAAGTACAATGCAGTAAATTTTCTTTGTCTTCTGGGCCCTTTTAGAATACAGCCATATTTAGAATATACCCATATAAAGTAATATTTGTACAGAATTTGGTGTCCAAATGCAATATTATGGGGTTATTTTGGGCTGAAATACAAGAATGATCTTTCTAGAAGTGTGAATGAATAAACTTCTACAGATGACAACTGTGTCCAATGTCTTCAACTCTGACATGTCATGCCTGTCAACTTCCAGAAGGATCATTACATTTTTTCATCAATCCCTCCCTCAAACCAATTATAAATTTTGACCTAAAATTATGTACATTGAGTACTTTGCTTCTGCATCATTAAAGACTATAGTTGTTCTCTTTTACATGAAGATAAAAAATTAACATTACAGACACAAGAGGTAGCTAATGTTTTAAATAATTTGACAAAATACACTGTAAATATAAGCACCAAAAAAATGATATGATTAATATCCACATTTCTTTAAGATGTAAGTCAATATTTTTAAACTTTTATGTTCTGCTTTTGTTTTATTCACATTCATCATCATCATCAAGTGCCGTCTCTGCAACGAAGGTTGGCTGCAACGTATCTCCAACATCTCCTGTCTCTTGTCTTGGTGGTGCACTCTGCTAGACTATAACCTGTCCATCGTGTGATGTTACTCTCCCACTTGTATCTCTGCCTACCTCTTGCTCGCTTCCCTTTGACTTTACCCTCAAGTAAGGTCTTCAATAAGGTGTCATGTCTTTTAATGTGTCCAAAGTATTTTATTTGCCTGATCTTTATTTCTCTTAGTAGTTCCTTCTTCATATAAGTGTTTTTAGTATCTCTTTATTTGTTTTCTTCTCTTTCCATGATGTTCTCCCTTTTCTTCTATATACCCACATCTCAAAGGTATCAATTTTGTCTTCTAATTGTTTATTTAGTGTCCATGTTTCTGAGCCATACATTAATATGGAATAGATGTAGCATTTTATAATTCTCATTTTTAATTTGTTTGTAATTTGTTTAGATATTAATAATTTTCTCATGTCATTGAAGGTACTTTTAGCCATTCCTATTCTCCTTTTAACTTCTGTTTCACATCTGCCATCATTTGTGACTATGTGTCCAATATATTGATACTGTTTTACTTGTTGTAGTTTCTCTCCCTGTATGTTTATGTTTACCTCCTGTTCTTCTGTGTCTTTGCTGATTATCATGGTTTTTGTTTTTTTAATATTTATATCCAGTCCATATTCATTACTTGATTTATTGACTTGATCTATTAGTCTTTGTAGTTCATGTTCACTTTCTGCCAAAAGAACAGTGTCATCTGCATATCTAAGGTTGTTTATAATTTTCCCATTGATCTTGAGTAATGGTATTTCTTCTATATTTTTTAAAGATATTCTCTGTAGATATTAAATAGGCTTGGTGATAAAATGCATCCTTGTCTTACCCCTCTTCTTATTTCTATGTATGGAGAGTAGCTGTTTTTACACCTTATTGATGCAGTTTGTTCCCAATATATATTTATAATCAGTCTGATGTCTTTTCCATCTATGCCTATTTCTTGAAGACATTAGATTAATTTATCATGTTGGATGTCAAAGGCCTTGCTGTAGTCTATGAAGCAAATATAGATCCTTTTTTGTACTTCTATATATTTATCTATCACTAGCTGGATACTCAGTATAGCTGCTCTGGTTCCTTTGTTTTTCCTAAAACCGAATTGTTCTTCACTGACCTCCATGTCTATCTTGTTCTTAATTCTTTCATGTACTATCTTCACATGTATTATATTCACATTCAAAAGAGGACAAAAAGATAGTTAACTGTAACCTGTCATACATGTCCTAAGATGTTATTAAGCAGGATTTGGTGTAGATTAGTATCACATACCATACAATGTTATTTTTTGTTTTACATTTTTAAAATCTTTATTTGCAACAAAAAGAAACATTTACAAAACAAATATACATTTCAAATACAGGAGTGTGTCAGGGTTGCGTTCTCTCACCCTTGTTTTTCAATATATACAAAGACAGAATAATAAAAGAGGCAAAAAGTGCAGAGGGCAACATCACCGATTCAGAACAGGATAACTCAGAGCAACTAAACAATGAACTAAATGAGCTGCTTTTCGCAGATGACCAGAGATTCATATACAAAAGCGAAGAACTATAAAATCATGTTAACTCACTATCTGCAACATGTAGATAATAAAACATGAAGATCAATACACAAAAGATGGAAACTATGAAAATATGCAGAACACTGAGCCCACTAAATATACAGATAAACAACATCAGAGAATCCGAGTTCAAATACCTCAGTAGTATTTTCACAGAAAATGGAAGCTTTGATAGAGATGAGATGTAAAAAGGCAAATGCAGTACTACTGTCATCACTATTTCATCCCAAGATCGAAATGGAACTTAAAAGACAAATGATTTACAGTATATTCCTACCACCAGTTACCAGTGTCAAACCTGGTCTCTCTCATCTTCACATTATATAAAGATAGTGACATATGAGATGAAATGCTTGAGGAAAGCTGCAGGTGTCACCAGGTTTGATAGATTACGAAATTAAGACATCTGGGAAAGAATAAGTATAACACCTTGCACAGAAGACATAGAGAGGCATATATCTACACCAACGATTATTAGCCCTGGCCTGCCACAGGGATCGCCTCTATCTCCTGTACTTTTCAATGTATACACAGTACATATCGCTGGCAATCAAATAACAGGTGTTGGCAGAACGATGTCATATGCCGATGATATCCTGGTGTATAGACAGGGCAGCAATCGAGAAGAGTGCGTCGTGGAACTACAGAAGGAGCTGGACAGACTGACAAATTGGTGTCGAGATACGGGAGCAGTGGTTAATCCGTCTAAGGCATTCGTGGCGTGGTTTTCCTTGAACAATCACATGGTAAAGACACCCATGCCACAAGTTTCATTGTCCGGGAAAAGTTTAGAAAGAACTAGCACAATGAGATATCTGGGTGTGTTTTTTGACAGAAGCCTGAGTTTCAGGGAACATGTTGACCACATTATCATAAGGGCAGGCAAAGGCTTAGCAGCAATGAAGGTTATGGCTGCTGCGCAGTGTGAGCAAATATTGTTATTTCTTTTGTACCAGGGTTTGGTTGTGGCTGTGGTGGAATATGCACTGGCAATTCTGACTCTTAGCCAAACTCAGATCGAAAGACTGGATAGAGTCCAGAATGCAGCAATGCGTATCATTCTTGGATGCACAAGAGACACATTGACAAGAGCTATGCGATACCTACTTGACTGCCCAACAGCTGAGCATAGATTACAGTATTGCCGTGCACGGGCGTACCTTCAAATACATGCAGATAAGGAACACCCGTTGCATTCCGAAATACAGAAAGTTAAAGGCAGCAGACTCAAGAGAGGAAGGTCGTGGATGGGACGTGCTGAGGATGTAATACAAAGCGTGTGCAGATTACAGGATGTGGCAGCTGGTGCGGAATGGATAGGTCTACCCACAGATTTCGAAACTTGTTTGAGAGTAGTAATATCACTTAGCAGGGAATGCAGAGAATGGTGTCCCACAGCTGTGGAGAAAGAAGTGCAGGCTTTAATCAGTGAGAATACCAAAGAGGGGGATGTGATTATATACACTGATGGATCTGTAATTAGGCATGTTCGCAGTGCTTGGGCCTTTACAGCTCAGTGCGCAGGTAAAACGATCAAGGAGGAAAGTGGTGCCTTTGCGGTCACTACGAGTAGTATGACCATGGAGACTATGGCGGTGACCAAGGCATTTGAGTGGCTACGCACACAGAAAGTAACGCAGGTCTGCATCTTGAGTGACTATATGAGTATGATTAAGAAGGTACAAGTGGGTCTCGTTCGCAAACAGTGGATTGAGGCCTTGAGAAATGCGAGCTTGAAAGCGGTTACATTTATTTTCGTGCCGGGACATGTGGGCGTTCGAGGCAATGAAAGAGCGGATCAACTGGCATCGTGTGCGATTGTGGCAAAGGGCGATGGGGCAATGGATCGCGCTGACGTTTTGAACTCCTTAAGAGATATAACACGCGAGAGTGAGACGAATGTGGATGATGATTCCTTTTCAATGGCTAGGATTAAAGATCAGGGATTGAGATGCGGTGTTGCTAGAGGTGAACATTTTGGAGGGCGCAGAAGAATGATGGTCAACCAGCATAGGACCGGTACTGTCAGCAGAAGTGTGATGGCGGATACACTCAAGGAGAGATCGTAGCAACTATGGATGTGTCCAGTTTGCAGTGATGATGATCCGACGACTAACTAACTAACTAACTAACATAGAGAGGCAGTAGATCCAGTGGTTTGGCCACATTATGATTCTTGATTAGAAACTGGCTTCACAGCAGGCAGGATATTTCCATAAGTGCTCCTCCCTCCATTCCAGCAACCATCCCAATGTATATAGAGTCCCAGTCAGATGTTGATTGTGTGTTATATTCGGGACTTTCCAAAAAATTTACTTTTTCTTCCCTCACCTCTAGATACTTCCATTTCTAACATTCTCTGTATGTGTACATTCTCAGCCTCATTGACATCATCTGCATCTTGAAATTAATTTATTATTGCCTTCATTAAGTCAGCTTTATCTCTTCTCAGCAATTTCCTTTCTCTAAGTGATCCATTTTTAAGATGTGTCTCCTGTATGTCAGCAATATATACGTCAAGATAATTGAGTTCATCAATAACAGCTGTTTTTCTCGTCAATGTCATTGAGGTCTTATGGAATATCCTGGATGCATGGTTCAGACATTCCAGATTCCAGTCTGAAGTTTCTATTTTTTATTTATTGCCCAGTGCTATTTACAGCTTATTTTTCAGATTATGTCTTAGCTGCAAGTACTCACTGAAGTAGACAGGCTGTGGTGGATAAAAACCTTAGTGGTTGGGGACTTCAAGCGGATGTTAGTTAATTCATAACATCGAAAATGTTTCCCGCCATTAGAGATAGCTCAGAGGTATGCTTTAAGGATTCATTTATTGACTTATATATCATATGACTTCAGAAAATTCTCAACAGGCACAATAACAGCTGGCTAAATAATGCGTTGAATATTTAATGAGACCCTAAAAACATTATGGTTTTATATGGATGGATGGATCTATCCAATCCCATCCATCTATCTATCTATGTTCCTTCAGCACCAAACACGGTGCATAGGGCAGAAACCAGAGCTCTTTAGTTTGAGCATGTGATAATACTGTGTGTAATTTCTGTATGTTATTGAGACCCATAATCATACCCTCTTTGATGGTTGTTCTGCAAAAACTCTCTCTTGTTCTTCCTCTTTTTCTTTTGCCATCTGGTACCCATTTTAATGCTTGTAGTGGCAGTCTGTTTTCATTCATTTTAAATACATGTCCGATATAAGTCCATAATTTTCGTCTTATTGTTGTAGAAACATATTGCTGTTTGGTGTCTTGCATGTTTGATTTGAATTCTTCCCAACTAATATTTAAGAGTCTTCTAAGACATTTATTTTCAAATGAGTTCAATTTCATCTCCAGCGCTTTGTCATTGTCCAATTTTGGCAACCATATTTAAACACAGATATCACATTATATGGATCTACTAGCCAGGATATTAAGGTGTGCTGTAATAAAAGAGTTAAAGCTGACACCAACGGCACCCAATTGGAATTTTTAATGATAGATAGGTAAGACATAACACAGCTGCATAGTTACCACCTGCTGGACAACAACACAACTATTAGTGAAGTAGTTATACATGGCAAAATTAAGAATGAGATGTTTCATATGTACCCATACCCTTTGTAATAAGAGAATGAGTACCTACCAGCATGACCAAAATATCTTGAGATTGCTTCAGTTTCAATCAATCAATAAAAACAATATGTTTTGATCTCCATGTCAGTAACCTTTTAATAGCAAGATCTTTCACAATTTGAAAATTAATCTCCACTCAAACAAATACTTTTACCTGACTGACAATTGAATGTGTTAAATCCCAAACTGCACTAAAGTAATCCAATTGGTAGAGTTCTAGGACAGGTCCAAGACTTTGCAAAGCTGCCATTTTATAAAGGTGCTGCTCTTTAACACACTCTCTTAGAATAACAGTGACAATCTGTAACAGAAAAACATGTTCATCATCCCCTCTTTTTTTCAAAAATACATTCAATGAAAGGTTCACATCTTAAAATATATGTTAGCTTTATGATCAAATAATTTTTTGATAGGTTAAACAAATGTTTTGTATCTGGATGGATAGGTTTTTAAACCTTTACAGAACCTTCGGCTAAAAATTTTGCATATGGTTACAAGGTTTCCAGCATTGTTTTTGGGGCAGAAAACAACATGATGATGATGATGTTCACGTGACTGAAATCGACAAATCGCAGCTGGCTACTTTGAATAGATTTCCTCTCTGGCTATTTTAATCCAAGTCATCTGTCCATAATGGCAAATCGGCGCAGCACCATCAGCGTGAAACATGTTTTATAGACTTTGGTTTTATTGTATTTTCCAGTAAAATCATCATGAATTGTGATTCTGATGATGGATTCTTGGGAGATAGCTAGTTTTCACAGAGTAGAATATACAGTAGAACATAATGGTTTCATTATGCAGAGGCCAAACATCTAATATTTTCTCATGATTCAAAATATGACTATGTCTTCAGAGAATGGTTTACTGCAAATCTACATGTTTTTTTTTTCATTTTTCTCAGCGATATTATGATAATTTGGTAATAAAATAACATAAATACTATAGAATTTAGTGTGTGTATTAGTTCAACTTCAGACAATTCAAACAATGAAGTAATTTTTTTTAATAATTTGTTTTGGGTTATAATTTGTTTGTATTTTGTGAAAAAACGTCTTTACCACTTTCTCACACGTTTGGTACCACTCACACACACAAACAAACCTTACATCAATAGATGCAGTATTCAATACTTTATTTACACTTACAAATATTATTTAAAAATTTCTAAGAACAAAAAAGTTATCATATTTTCAAAACAGCCACCAACAATAACACAAATTTTTAACAAAACAATTAGGTGACAGGGACAAAATTGCATAATCTTAATTTAGCTTGTAAAAGGTTAATGATTGTGATGATTAATTCTTTCAAAACTGTCAAGTACGCTTGTAAATTCAAGTAGGAAGCTAGAGGATAAAGTAAAACTTCTTGAGACCAACGGAAATTGAACCAGTCCGTTCTGACGACACCAAATAACCTGGCAACAAGAGTAAATGGGTTTTTCGTGCTTGACTAACCGTAATCAATCAATCAAATGACATGCAGAATGGCGTAGGCGATCATGTTTCTCCATGACTCTCTGTCTCTTGTGTTGTCAATAAGCTTGATTGGTGAGCTTCTACCGTGCCACAATACAAGTCCATCTAGTAACTTTTAACTAGTGACTAACCGCATCTCCATAAAAAGATGTGATTTTGTTGAACTATGTACTCAAGTCACTTAGAAAGGAACCAGTTGAGACAAGGACTATTACAACAATTACCATTTCGCAAAAGTATTGAAGTATCCTCAGTTTCTTTCGTAGAACTAATACAGATGTTATATGTTTGTTGTTACTGAGGATACTTCAGTACTTGTACAAGATGTTCGTTGTTGTTGTAATAGTCCTTGTCTTGATTGGTCCATTTTAAGTGACTTGAGTACACAGTTTGAATGTCTTGACAAAATCTCATCTTTTTATGGTTAGTCAAGCACAGAAAAACCTGTTTACTCTTGTTGCCAGGCAATATGATGCCATTAGAATGGACTGGTTCAATTCCTGTTGGTCTCAAGTACACTTGACAAGTTCACATGTAAATGACATTAGAAAGATTTAGACAAAAATGTTGAGAAAATATGGAGAAATGTATTTATGACTATCCACTTTTTATGTACTTCTATCTATTTCTTATTTTTTATAATAAAAAAATAGATATAAGTACATATTTGTTATTGATATTAAAATCAATATTCATAAGCAAAGGAAAATAATACCACAAAACAGAATTTACTTGTTCTAAGCTTGGTTGCTTTCTTCCTGCACATTCTCCTTTGATAATTTCTTCTCTAGAAAGTAATTGAAGAATAGAATAATTAATGAAATTGTCTTATTTAAAAAAAATTTTAATAGCCTTTTTTTTCATAGAAACATATGTGGCATTTTCTCTCAATCCTAACACAAAGCATACAATTTACTTGTTACTTTAGTGAATGAACTCAATGAATCTTAAGGCCTTGAATTTCTCCCATAACAAGCATTCATCCCTCTGTGTCACCTCTATTCTCTTCCATCCATCGTTTGGAGCACTATTTAGACCAAATTAGTGATGTCACCATGGGCACCAAGATAGGACCTTGTTATGCCTGATTGTTTATGAACAACCTTGAGCACTAGGTATGAAATCCTATGGTGGGCCCTTTCCATGGGTGTTTCATAGCTACATCAATGATGGGATTGGTATCATGGAGATGTCTGATTTGTCACACTTTACGAAAAATTATCAAGTTCACATCCGAGATCTTAACTTCCCACATGAACTTCCTTGAAAAATCCATCACCATCCAACCACCATGTCTTAGAACATCAGTACACTACAAACCAACAGATGCCCATAACTTTCTCATTTACACCACCTCTCTTCCCTCTACCAGTCGCGATTCCCTCCCTGACTCGTCAGTGTAGTGGTGAAGAAGGACTTTATTGAGAAGCCTGATGGATTATTTTCTGCTGCTGATTATATTCTGAAAAGATCCTCAGGTCTGCTTTGTTTCAAGTGTGCAGCTTCTCCCATCAGAACATTCTCAGAGGACTTCCTCCACTGACAGGGTCAAACTTGATCTCATCTTTCACCCGCATAGGTTTGTTTTTCTGCCATTTCCTATTCCGACACCTTCCCCTTCCTTCCCAAGACTTATGAGGTGTTTTGCAGGTGTTTCATGAGATAACCATGAACAGGGACTAAAAATACTGATTAAGAAATAAATAGAAAAATACATCAGCAGGTACTGGACATATAACGACAGAATGATGATGCTAAAGATCAAATACTACGAAGACCTACCATTATCTTAAAAATATAATAATGAAAAACATATTTAAATGTATACATTTTAAAAGAGCATGAGAGTAAGGATTAGGCAATTTCAGAGTTATGTTAAATAAAAATTAGATTGTCATCATCATGCACCGTGCTAGGTAGGCGGTCATTCATCTCCACAATACTTTATCCACAGTAAAAATAAAAGTAAAGTAACCCATAGCATTTATTAATGCTGTAGGGGTGTGAGCTGTTAGCGATCTCACATTTCAGAGGTTCTGCAAATGAGGGCGGTAGCCATCTCCTCTTCCTCGCAGTCTTTACTTCATGGATTAATCCGGTACCCATTTAAGGCTGAGTCAACCTGGGAGCCGTTGCGATCTGAAAAATATTTCCGTGGGGAATGAACCCAAATCCACTCATATGCAAAGCCAGTGCGTTAACCATTGCGCTACGTGGCTCTAAGTACTGTGAATTGGTTGCACTGCTATCAAACTGTCTAGTATTTTCTCCCATAGATGTTTTCTGTCTCTTTTCCCCATAATTTTGCTTCCTGTTACATTGTATTCTAAACCTCTCCACATGATGTGGCCACTAAATATGTTTTTTTCTGAGACCTAAATGTTTCTATTGATAAGTCATTATTCATTACTTTTCAGCAGACCCTCATAAGACAGAATTATATATCTGATATGTCAAAGTTTGAACAGCAGACCATAGTAGGACAGAATTATACAGCAGATATGTATGTTTTAACAGCAGACCATGGTAGGACAGAATTATATAGCAGATATGTACATTTTAACAGCAGACCTTGGTAGGACAGAATTATAGTGAATATGTAAGTTTGAACTGCAGACCCTGGTAGGACAGAATTATACAGCAGATATGTAAGTTTGAACAGCAGACCATGGTAGGACAGAATTATACAGCGGATATGTAAGTTTGAACAGCAGACAATGGTAGGACAGAATTATACAGCTAAAATATGTCAAAGTTTGAACAGCAGACCATGGTAGGACAGAATTATACAGTGGATATGTATGTTTGAACAGCAGACCATGGCAGAACATTATTGCGATCGACTGGGTGATGAGGAAATGCACAGACCAAAAACAGCTAGGAATCAAATGGGTAATCAACAAGATCCTGGAAGATCTAACCTTTGCAGATTTATTGCACGACAGATAGGCCTTCAAATAAACACACATAAAACGAAAATCATGAACTTTACCGGTCTGACAGAATAAATTAAACAAGATGATAATATACTAGACAACGTTTCAAATTTTGTATATTTGGGAAGCAAGATAACAGTAGACGGGGATACCAACTCAGAAATCAAGACTCGAATCACTCTCGCCTCCAAAAAACTCTCAAACATCTGGAAATCGAAGATCGCAAGTAAACACATCAAACTGCGACTATTCAATGCAAGTGTGATTCCATCATTGACATATGGATGTGAAAGTTGGAAATCTACCGCAATAATGGATACGAAGTTAGTTGCCTTCGAGAACAGATCCCTCAGAAAAATCACAAATACTAATTGGAAAGACTTCAAATCAAACGACATACTAAGAGAGGAGACAAAACAAGAATACGTGATGAGCATCATCAGAAAACGCCGCTGGACATACATCAGCCACATACTTAGAATGAAGGAAGACAGAATTCTATGACAAACCTTCATGTGGACACCAGATGGGAAAAAGAAAACGGAAGTTCAAAAACAACGCTCAGAAGAACATTTATGAATGAATTAAAATCAACAGGAATAAATGCACAAGACCTGCAATCCCTAGCAACTGACCAACAGGCATGGAGAACTATGACATCCGCCGTATGTGGCAAACTTGGCAAAAGAGGAACTGACTGATATGGTAGGGCAGAATTATACAGCTGATATGTCAAAGTTTTAACAGCAGACCCTGGTAGGACATAATTATACAGCAGATATGTCGAAGTTTTATGTCAAAATGTGAGACTTTTTTATTTCTGCATTCATTATAATGAAGTAAAACATTTACTTGAATATTAAATAATATGTCCTTTCCTAGGAGAAGGGCCTACAATTTATGTAGGATGTGAGATGAAATATAAGGGTCCCAACAAAATGGGAGTCAACACTATTCTTCTTAATTTTTTGGGGAGTATTTCTTGCACTAATATTTATCACGCAACAAGCACATGTTTATGTTGCACTATTTAAACACTTATACCACCAATCTCTTGAATGGATACCAACAGGCAAAAGAGCCAAGGATAGACCAAAAGCAACACTCAGAAGAACAATACTTAGAGAAAGTAAAACAATCAATATTCATACTATTCAAGAACTGCACAGAATAGCTTTGAACAGACAGAATAAGGGATATCTGATCTCAGCGCTAACTTCAGCGCATAAGGAAAATTAATGAATTTAACATAAGACATGGGGGGGGGGGGAAGAAAGGAGAAGAAAGAAGAAATTTGGTACGGGTTGTGTGGGTGGGAACAGACTGAGGCTAGGAGGGTGGTCAGTATCTACTGATTTCTTCCAAAAAGGAATAGAAAGGATCAATATTCAACATTGGCATATAGCCTAGATCATCACATGAACTCAGCTAAGTAGCTTTTCAAGTGGTGATGTGCTGTTCCATCACTTGATACTTCCCCATATTTGTTTAACTGTTTGTGTGTGGACTCCTGTATATGGATCAACAAAGTTGTACCTGTAGCTCACTGTCAGGTGAGCAAAGCCAGTTCTCTCGATCTCGGCTGTTTGATATCCTCTTCAACAATCAGAGTATCAAATATCATGGATCCAGGGTGTCTGAGCATCTGTTTTCCAACAGCAGCAGGAAGACTTCCTTTGTCTCATGGCACATACCTCCAAAGACCTACCCCTGAGTTAAAACTCTACCCGTGTTCGCCTTTCACTTGAAGAATGAGCAATCATCAATCTCCATATTGTTCTCTCCAATGTGACATCGTGGTAGTTGTGATATGCTGTACACATATGCATAAACGCATTCCACTCCAACACTGTATTCTTGTTCATTTTCAGTTCACGTGCACAACACTTTACAGAAGTCATCTCATAAATAGCAAAATTGGCAGATCGTCATGACTGGGAGTTTTGTGAAATACAGACACATGTTGATCTTTGTACTGGTGCTTTCTAACAGTGCACTCCATCAAATTCTTCCCATATGCATGCAGTTGTGTCTGTGGGTCTCACTATGACACATTAGACAAACCACACATGCAACAGAAAACCTTAGTAGATGACATGCTGGTATATTGAGGCTCTCTTATGGAAGCTTTGTAGCATGTAATATCCACACAATTATGTTTTTCATTTGTTTTTGCATTTTGTGTATTTTTTTAATACACATTGTTATTAGTATATACGCATGCACCCTCAGTGTTTGGGAGGGAGCCAGAGATGTACTGTTCAGCACTGGGGAGATGAAAACTGATGGCATTGTTTTCCAATGGCTGAGGCCCATCATAAAGGCACAGTGACTCAGGACGTGACAAGCCTTTTGCTGTGAACATTTGGTTGCATGCCTGGAGCCATAGAGACCTTCGACATAACCAGTAGGCAATTGGTGTTGGGGAATGAGCACAGTGAACCCTATATCGGCTGCAGTGGCTTGGAGCAGTGCATTGGTAGAGACTTCCCAGCACTATAATGTGGGTCACAGGGTATAAGCACATGGACCACTAGATCAGCAACCCTCGATTTCTTCCAGCAGTATAGTAGATTAAAATCACAACATGTTCCTGCGCACATAACTTTGTCTCCCAGAGCACTTCTGTGAAACTGTTACAAGCATTTTGTATCTTTATTGGTATACGCAAGTTCTCCAATGTTACGGCAGCCATTTTGTAAATAGAAATGAACTGGCAGAGTGACATCACAAATTTCAGATCACTGCAGATTTCTTACAAAGTGGAAATGTAGGCCCTTCTCTTAGGAAAGGATCAAATAATCTAGTGTTAATGTGATGACAGAGAACTCTCAGAAAGGGGTGTACTTTTCACTTTTGTTAATAAATTGTAAAAAAGTAACCCATACTCTTTTTTGACATTTTCATTGTGTTCCAAGTCTGTTTATCTACTTTATTTATCAGTAACAAATACATTATAACTTACTTGCAAGATGTGCAAATGGATGACAAAGCTTTCAATAAAGCTTCCTGTAAATAAATAAAATAGGTTATTGGATATCATAACCAATTTCACTGTATTAGAGTAGAGATAATTTACTCTACCTCTTCTTCTATGAAAGGTAGTATTGCTAGTAGAACAGAATGAAAATAATACTCACGTGGGAGACAGGTAATGGAGTTCTACTGGGTAACGACTGACACACTATCACTGTCGGATGCCTACATGAATTAATATAGTATACACAACAAAACACAGAATATAATCATACAAATGACAATACATAGGACATAATCGACGTTTCGGACCAAAAGGCATTTATCAAGATACGCACATAACATACAAACATAAAAATACCACAAGTAGAAATGAATACACCACAACAAGCGTGTCCGAGTGAAATATGGTAGTGAAACCATATAGACTACCATATTTCACTATGGTCTACCATGATCTGCTGTTCAAACTTACATATCCACTGCATAATTCTGTCCTACCATATTTCACTCAGACACGCTTGTTGTGGTGTATTCATTTCTACTTGTGGTATTTTTATGTTATGTGTGTATCTTGATACAGGCCTTTTGGTCCGAAACGTCGATTATGTCCTATGTATTGTCATTTGTGTGATTATATTGTGTGTTTTGTTGTGTATACTATATTAATTCATGTAGACATCCGACAGTGATAGTGTGTCAGTCGTTACTCAGTAGAACTCCATTACCTGTCTCCCACGTGAGTATTATTCTCTTCTTCTATGATCAATTACTATGCATTTTGTCTAATATTGGTAATGTATATACAGCAGTTTATTTTAGGTTGTTGTGTGATCCACACAACATTTTTATAGAGATGTTCCTGTGAACCAGACTGTCATTCTGGGAATATCTGTGAATCTGGGACTGTCATGGCTGTTTGGCCCTTGTTGTTCATTTTGAGATCACGAACATGAACAAACTCTTGGCCACTTATCATTTGGTGCATTAATTGTGTAGAGTAAACGCCCCATTAAATGTTCTCTGCAATTTGGGCCCATTTTTTATGACAATAGGGTAGTATCTTGTGATATTTGTCTGAAAGATTTACAGCATTTTCACAAATATGCTTTTTGTTGTAGAATACGATTATAAAGTTAAAAAATGTATGTCTGCAGTGCCTTCTTGGTGCAAATTGGAAGAGCTCTATCTCTTTCGTTAACTAATGCTGTAATAGTGCTGAGATTGACTTATTTCACTTATTACTTATCTTACTTATTATATATCTTTCAAGAACTATTCAATCGCTCATCATACTGAAATTGAGATTTTCTGCAGCTTTAATCCTTGTCTCTACTAAGCAATGGAATGTTATAAGCAAAAATTCTACTTCATAAGCTAGAAACGTTATAATCAATAGAATTGTTAGAAGTAATAATATCTAATTTATATTTTATGACATAGTTATTGACCACTACAATATAATAGCAGTCAATTCAGGACAATCTATTCTATCCATCTATTATCATTTTTACATGTGCTGTTTGGGGGAAGTTGGATATGTCTGTCTTTTGCCACTTGGGTTGCATTGGCCATGGTCAGCCTGTGTCTCTTTAACACTTTCTGGGCTCCATTTTTGTTAGGTTTCTGCCAAATTAATTTTCAATAGCAGAAAAATGTCATCATATTTTTTTAATGGATGTGACTTATATTGATAGATGGTATGAATATTGTATATCATTGCAAAGAAAATGGCTAGGGTAGGTTGAGGGGAAAGATTCACATTTTCCCTGTTTTAGTGTATTCTGACTTCTAGACCTAACTATGGGACAAAAAACTATCATCAGAGTATAGTTTATCTATCCATCTTACATTAGTGAGGTATTGAAAACATAAGACTTGCGTGTACACAATAAAATGAGTTTTTGAACATATGTAAATGTCCATTTTTGCCCCATTTGATGCAAAGATCAGCAGGCAAAAAGGTGACACAAACTATTATAGAATAAAGAGAGAATTGACAAATACCGCCAAATAGTTGATTCAATGCTTGTCTTTATACAGCTACATTATGTAAACATTATAAACCACTAAAACTGTGTAACTTTAATTTGAAGGAAAAAAATGTGCTAGAATAAAAAATAGTTGATAAGTTCTGTTTTAAAGCTAATCATGTGTTTGTAGTGTTGGATGATCGTTATATATATGTATATCAGTCTTTCCCATCTTTGGAACTGCATCTGCAATTTCCTCATGACATCGTCCTCACTGAAGAATGATTCCTCATATATTTTTAATCCTTTGCCCCAATAACATACAGATCTTTATTCCAAATCACATTGTTAGGACTATCATAAATACTCATGAAGAAACAAAGTAGCCAGACAAGATAATGTGGCTTAGAAATTAACAACACAATATATATTTCAGTTTTAAAAATCACAATATTAATGATAACAGCAGACAGAGTGAGAAGTTGAAAAAAATTAAACATAGTGAACAAATATTTCCCCCCACTGTTGAAAATTGACTCTTCCTTGAACTATCAAAGATTGTTCTGTGAGAGATTGGCCATCTGACGTAGTCATGTGTGGTATTGAGAAAATCTATAGAATCAAAATAAACCTGCTGCGGTTCTTTACCTCCACCTACCACATAAACCAAAATATCAGTAAATTGTTGAAAAATGATTAATAGTTTATAATTTTTGTAATAAAAATATTGCAATTGACCTAATGTGTCAATGGTTTGAAGTGTCCCAATCATGTTTTCTGGTATTTTATGATAGGTTAGTTAGTCATCGGATCATCATTACTGCAAACTGGACATGTCCATAGTTGCTCCGATCTCTCCCTGAGAGTATCCGCCATTACACTTCTGCTGACAGTACAGGCCCTCTTCTGGTTGGCCATCATTCTTCTGCGCCCTCCAAAAAATTGACATCTAGCAATACCGCATTTCAAACCCTGTTCTTTAATCATGGCCATCGAAAAGTAATCATCATCTAGATTAGTCACTCTTGCATGCTATATCTCCTACGGCAGCGGTTCCCTAAGTGTGCGCGGCAAAGTCTCCAGGGGTGCCCCGGCAGCTTCGCCAAAACAAAACAAAAATTTAAAAATATAAGTTTTGATTCATATTAAGGGCGCTGCCGGAAATAATATGAACGTTATGGGTGCCATGGCTTTAAAAAGTTTTAGGAACCCATGTCCTACGAAGTTCAAAATGTCAGTGCGATCCATTGTCCCATTGCCCTGTGGCACAATCGCGTATGACGCCAGTTGATCTGCTCTTTCATTACCTCAAATGTTCACATGTCCCGGCACGAAAATAAATGAAACTACTTTCAACCTCACCTGTTCGCGAACGAGTGATAGGTTATTTAGTTGTAGTCAACATACAACTTATTCAATGCATTGTCTATCAGATGGAATAGTATCCACACTTACTGTTACGCATAGGGTGGAAACTACGGTAAGAGCTTCTGTTCAAGGCCAGATGTGTTGCCTCAGTTGTACTGAGTCTGTGTTTGTGGAGGGTGGTCGCGATGTTATCGATCCATCTCTTTCTTTGTCTTCTCTTTGCTCTGTATCCAGCTGATCATTTGCTATAAGCTCTCAGTGGTAATTGGCTTGGGCCCATTCTCATAAGTTGATAAAACCACTTTATCTGCTGACTTTCTATATATTTGATACAAGGAGTTATTTCTACTCTTTTTCTGATATCCTCGTTTCTTACTCTGTCCAGTTTGGTGACCATAGCTGCTTTTCTTAAACACTTCATCTAACGTGATGATTTTTCTCTGCTGCGAGGTTGTTAAAGACCATATTTGAAACTGGTAACAAAGTGTTGGTATGAAAATTGTAGATATTATCTGTCTCTTTATGTCTATATTGATCTCTGGATGCAGAAGTAATGGTGAAAATTGATATGTCACCGTGTTTGCTTTCTGTTGCCTTGATTCTATTTCTGAAAAAAACTAAATATTTGAACTCTTTTGTTTGTTTCACTACTGAATTTTGATATCTATTGTTGTTGGTGACTTGCTGAATTTCATAATTTCCATCTTTTGTATGTTGATTTTCATGCTATACTTCTTACATGTTGTTGACAATGCATCTATGTGTATTTTCATGTTATCTACAATGCATTTATGTCCAAAAATTGTAACAGTATGAATATCTTTCTCAATAACATCAGATAAGAAAATAAAAGCCCCACATACTCTCACTATTTCCTCTATCTTTAATCAGGATCATTATTGACTCTTTGCCATGCCATGATATCAGACTATATAATATTTTCTCACACTGTTGTCTTGATATCTCTTGATATCTTTCTATCTTGCCCATCGTAATTATGTTCTTCAAACCTCCCTGTCTCATAACTTGTCCACAAAATATGGATTGTCTCTTTCTGATATTATTCTTCTTCTTCTTTCGTTCACTTGAAACATGTCTATATCTGTAATTCTGTCTCCTTAATAAAACTCACTGTCTTTTGTAGTTCATACAGTGTCCCATAGAGCTTTGATTCCAGTGTTGTTTCCTCTGGCCAATATGTATGCCTCAGAGTTTCATGCTCAGAACACTCTTGAAGTATATGTTTGGCACTCTGTGCTGCCTGTCCACATGTACACATGGCCGTGTTGCCAATCTTGAACTTTGTATACATGTGACTGCGGAGTCGGTTGTGTCCTGTTCTGAGACGTAGAATTATAACTTGTTCTGATCTGTTCATAATGTGATAGTCATCTTGTGTTGGTGTTTGTGGCTTTCTTATTGACTTGATCATCTGTTTTTTCTGATGGTAGGTGATTGGTATATCTGGTTGGTCTTCGGCAGCACCTTCCTTAGCCAGTTGGTCTGCTTTTTCATTTCCTGGTATTCCACAGTGAGAGGGTATCCACTGCATGGTTACCCTATACTGGTAAGACAATTCGCTAAGTAGTTTCTTTAAGTCTGTTAGTTTTCCAGACTGGAGAGCTTGAAGCACTGACCTTGCATCTGTCAGGAATACCACAGGCTGTAGGCCGGAGTTGGAGTTCAGCAGTTTTTTAGCTGCCACACTAATTGCCTGGATTTCTGCATCATAATTATTGCAGAATTTTCCTGTCGGTGTTCTGATTGTATCTCTAGGCTTGTGTGGATATTCTATATATACACCTGCACCTCCATTCCTCACAGCATTCTGTGCTGACCCATCTGTGTACACTCTGACCCATATATCTTGTGGATATTCCTCATCCAGGAAACTGAGGGTGACTGTCATTCGCTGCACACTGTTCTGTTCGTCCTCGCTTAGTATTCCTTTCACATGGGTCTGAATGTATATTGGCATTCCATGTCTTTCACTCCACGGGGTTTGTTCTGGTACAGACGTTAAGGGGCTGTCAACTTCAGGTAGGTCTGTAAGTTGTCTACGGAGTCGTTTAGCTTGATGGATAAAGCTGCTCCTTTTCAGTCGCCCCATTGCTAGATTTTGGAATCTTTCCTTCATTGGATGACTTGGCATACACTGAAACTTTTCTGCTTGAATTAGTACTTTTGTGTCTCTGCGTTCGCCAAGTGTTTGCATTCTTCCCATTTTCTGCATCTCTGCTATGGGTGTTGATTTCATTGCTCCCAACATTATTCTAAGTGCCTGGTTTTGCACTTTATCTAGATCTTGTAATGTGGTGTTTGATGCAGGACACCACGCAGCTGAACCATATTCCAGGTGTGGTCTTATGCCTTGCTGGTAAACTTTACTGAGTATATTTCCACTGGCTCCCCATGTGGTTCCACTTAGTTTTCTCAGGATAGCTAGCTTCCTCCTGGCTTTTGTTGTTGCTTTGTTTATGTGCTGCTTCCATGTCAGCTTATCATCAAAAGTAACTCCGAGGTATGTGGGTTGTTTGTCTTCTTTCAAGAGCTCTCCATCTATCTTGATATGACCCGCTTTTTGTTTTGGTGAGAGGGTAAAGAGTGTAGTGCTGCACTTATCTGTGTTAATGCTGACGCACCATCTATTTGCCCATAAGCTTAGGGCATCGATAGCTCTTTGTATTTGTTTAGTGGCCACTGTTGCATGTTCTTCCGTGCACCAGATCACCAGGTCATCAGCATACATTGCCACTTTGATCCCGTGTGGTAGTTCAGCAACTAGGTCATTGATGTAAACCAAGAAAAGTGTGGGTGACAGGACTCCTCCCTGGGGGACTCCATGACGCAGTAGAACTTTCTTGCTCTTGCGACCATCTAATTGTACCCTGGCTCTTCTATTATGCAGGTATGCTTTAACCCATTTGTACATTCTTGATCTAACCCTGCAATTTCGCAATTTCTTTAGGAGCCCTTCTTTCCAGACCTTATCAAATGCTTTCCTGAGGTCTATCCATGCTGCTAGTACCAGTTTCTTTTCTTGGAAGGCATCCTCAATCTCTTGGGAGAGGTAGGTTGCCTGATCTTCAGTAGAGTAGCACTGTCTGAAACCTGCTTGCTGTGATACCAGAAGGTTTTCACTTTCAAGGTACCACTGCATCCTAAGATTGATAATGCGTTCCATTGTTTTACATAGACAGCTTGTGAGGCTGATGGGCCTGTAGTTGGAGACTGTGTTGCCATCTTTTCCTGATTTGAGGAGTGGTATCATTATTGCTTCTCTCCACGCCTGTGGTACATTACCTGTGGACCAGCTTGTGTTAAAGATCTGCAGTAGCTTTGCTCTTGCTGCAATTCCCAGGTTTCTAATCATTTCATTGGACACTCCATCAGCTCCAGGGGACTTTTTCATTTTCAATTTGGATATTGCATGCTCCAGTTCTCTCATTGTGATTGGTGCCTCCATGACTTCAGGTATAGGTTCACCTTGTCCAATGTTTTGCTGGTTCTCTCGAACCTCCTGTTGTTTGTCTGGGCTGACTTTGACGTTATTGTCTTCTGCAAAGGAATCTGCAAAGTAATCAGCTGCATGTTTACCTGTTAAAATGTTTCTATCTTTATAAAGTGTGATCCTGGTATTTCTCCCTGTACCTTCATCATTTAGTTGTTTTACAAGTTTCCATAATTTCCTAGTATCTCTTTCTAGGTTCAGCGACTCTGTTTTTTCTTTCCAGCTGCTCCGTCTGGCTTGTTACTTGGCTCTTTGAAATTTAGCCTTTGTTTGCTGATATTTGTTGTGATGTTCTTGGCTAGGTCTGTTCTCAGCCTGCTGTCTAGATGTTTCCATCTCATTTTGCAGCTTTTCCAGTTCGTCATTCCAGTAGGGTTTGTAGTTTTTGCGTGCCCCCCTGGGTATGGTTTTACTAGCAGCATGTAGTATACATCTATTAAATTCACTCACTGCTCTATTGATGTCTTTGTCCAAGTTCATGTCCTTAGCTAGAACACTGGTTAAATGCTGGTACATTTTCCAGTCTGCCCTTTTATAGTTCCACCTAGTGAGCGTGCTGCTGTCCTTGGTGAATTCATTGTGGATTTCCAGAAATACTGGTCTGTGGTCACTACCCCCAAGCTGCTTTCCAACAACACGTGTGATGTTCCATTCCAAGCCTGGTGAGTGGAATGCCAGGTCTGGTGTAGAGGTGGTGTGCCATGCTCTCGAGTAGAAGGTTGGCGAGTCTGCTGGCTGGTTAATAAGGATGAGATTATTTTCATCCTGCCAGCTCTCAAGTTCCTCACCTCTCTTGTCGATATGATCGTAGCCCCAGCTCTGAGAGTGGCTGTTGAAGTCACCACACACCATGAGTTTCTCTTTGTCTGGAATTGTGTCTAGTGCCATTGGTTTATCATTTGGGCAGTAGTAGTTCAGGAGATGGAATTCTGCACTGTCTGTTTTTAGGTGGAGCATCTGGTATTCTGCCCCTTCCATATATACTTCCAGCTGACATGCGCTGATATTGTTTTTAACAAGTGTCAGAATTCCACCCTTTCGCCTGTCCTTTCGGTCAGATCGGTAGCACTGGTAGCCTCTGATTTTGAAGGCTATGTCACTGCTGAGGTGTGTTTCTTGGATACAGCATATGTTAACTTGTTCTTCACTGAGGACATTTTCAAGTTCCAATTTTTTGCTGTATCCATCTCTTTTACTGTTGACACCCTCAGCATTCCAGTGCATTATTTTTATTGGTCGTTTGTTTGTTTGGCCAGTAGCTCTATTCCCTTGCCTCCTGGCTCCTCGAGGCAATTGAGAAGGACTTCCAGTAACTGAGGTTGGGCCCTTTCGAGGTATAGGGCCCGGCACCGTCCCTGCCTGAACGTCCGCCACAGGGCAGGCACCATAACTATTTATAGATGTAGACATGTTTCCATTGTGTTTTGTGCGTGGCATCCTGATTATCTGTGCGCCTTTTGGCTGGATGCCTCCGTCTTCAGCACTCTGCTTACTAGGGCAGGACTATGCTCCTGCTCGAGTGGGACTGCCCGACCAGTCTTAGTTTCCAGCCCCTGATGGCTGAACTAAGCCCCATCACCTCTGCACGGTGCTGGTCTCGATGGGGTCTGATATTATTAATTAACCCATACATCTTATATTTGACTCAACATGTCCTTGTTAGATTTTTTAGCTGTCCATGGCACCTTCAGCATTCTTCTATAGAATCACATTTCTGTTGCCTCTAATTTTCCACTGTTCTGTTTATTTATTGTCTGACACATCCTATGTTCTGTAACTCTGAAGAACTCTCTTCCCCACATCTGTTGACAGAGATATATTACATGATTTATTCTTCATTTTTATGAATACCTCTGCCTGCCCTATTCTGTTTATCTTTCTGTCAAACTTCTTCCATCTGATATTATCGTTCTCACCAAAAAATTTAAATTGATGGACCTGATCAATTTAAAATATATTATTTTATCTGTACACTGCACTTATTATTACCTTCCCATCCCATGTGCGACCTGATAGTCCATCAAGCAAAGAATTCAATAAGTCTCCCAAATGTGGCTGCACTAACTGACTCTGCAAATTCTGGGACACTGTAGCTATTGCCTGAGCTGCCTGGGCCTTCACTGACCAGGCTTGTGATTGCAGACATGAAGTAAGCAGGGTAACAATCTCTGGCAAGTACAAACGAATGCCAGCCTCTGTGCCTGTAAGAATACAATATAAGAGTGGAGATAACAGGACAAACAGTCTATCAGTAAATACTTTGCTATTTATATAGAAAAAAACATCACAGATGAAAAATCTATGGCAAGGGGAAAATAGAAAAATCAGGTTACAATTACTAAGAAGTTATATCTTTCCAGTGGCAATTATTTGATAGTTGCGAGACGTGGGCAATGACACCTGCAATGGAAAAGAAAATATTGGCATTCAAAATGAAATGTTATAGAAAGATCCAAAGAATATCATGGACAGAAAGATGCAGATTTCCACAAAACTATATAAAAACGCAAACTAAAATATTTTGGACATATAAAGAGACACAATGGTTTAGACAGATTAATCATAGAAGGCAAAGTTCTAGGACAGAAAACAAGAAGCAGACCAAGACTACAATGGACACGTGACATTGAACATGTTCTGAACATGACACTTGAAGCTGGGCAGCTTGCACAGAACCGATAGACTTACAGAGTGACAGTGATGGCAATATTCTGTAAAGGACAAATATAGAGATGTATACTAAAATCCAATTTCTATACATCGTTATCACCACATGGTAAGCAATCATTAACCTGTAGCAGCCCAGCTAAAAATAGCGCATATTGCGTCTGACACCAGACCATTTTTTAATGATTTCTGGTTTTTTTGCATGTGTTTGCTTTTTTGACATAATGTTTTTATTTATTGAGTTATTGATATCAAATTCTGAGACAATAGAGATAAATGGATGCTGATATGATCTGGAGGTTTATATTTGCCTGTGTATGTCAGTTCTATGTTGTGTACAATCAAAATTGAGACTGTGGACAAATGCACACAGTCACGGTCACGAGTAGACCTAGTTGTAGAAAACTCGGCTCCTCAAATTCCTCGTCGCAAATTACTTCAATTACATAACTATTGAATATTATAAACATCTCTCTCACATATCACACATTGATCTACAGTAACTGAAACACTAAAGCTTTAAAATTCGTCTTTTTCTGTATCATAAAATGTGAAGTAATCGAGAATAATGGCGGCGACAAAGCTAGGAATATGCATTTCAGTTTCCAAACCTGAAAGTTTGAATAAATTACGACTGCATATTTATATCGCTCCGAAAAACTAAGGAACAATAATTCTAGCACACGCCTACTATAAGAGCATGATGGGAAATAAACATGGACAATTGTTGTCCTAACTACAAATGGCTACCTTGATGTAGATATTTGTTGACGTCGGATGTCTATAGCTAGATGATATTTGTCAACATTTGTAAACTACAGGTTGCTTCAGGTTAATCTCTTTGACAGATGTACCTGTATGTCATGACAATGAGTAATGATTGCTGCTCAACTCTTAGTCTCTGTAAGGTTTTCCTGCTCTGCTACAATGTGTTTGAAGATGAATTCCTTTAGCTGTGAGTAGGTATCTCTTGACAGCCCATAGCCTTCTGACAAAAACACAGGTTCTTCTCAGTAGTATAGCTGAGGTGACACCCAGACATATAAGGTCTAAAAAGCATGGATGTGTAATGGGGGTTTATGGATGCATGTTTAATTCCAGAAGGGAGGAATTCAAATATCCTAGGATTACCACATCTGATGAGACACAGACACTTCTGGGCCAACTAACTCATCATTCTTCTCTCAGATTTGTTGACCCATCCATAATAATGGCACATCTAGAATTTCCGATCGTGTAGATATGCCACTAAAGGACAAATGTGCAATTTCCACTGGTCTCCATACCTTTGTCATCCATGGGGAATATTTGATAGAAGACAAAAGTAATAAATTGAGACAAGATGTGACAAGGATGATTCTTTTACAGATAATATCTGTCAATTTTCCTTAGTCACATCCAATGACATGCCTGGAAAGAAGAAAGTGGTCCTATTCTTTGTACCCTGAACTAGAAGTCCAGGCCCAGGTTGTCACAGGGGCGGACTGTAATGTATTGAGAAGTAACTACAATAAAAGAATGTTTTATTCTCTTATTATATGGATGGGTCTGCCTAATAGATGTTTTATAGGCTTGTCAGAGATAGAAAGTTAAGAAAAATAATGAAAACTGAGTTCCCATTCTCCTATAAATATAAAACTACACATCTATTCTGCATACAAAATTAATGGCAAATGCTCTGCAGATTTAGCTTTTGTGATGAAAATCTGGTTATTTAACCTTAGAATAAGTTATAAGTTTTCCTTACTGCTAGAAATTATAGTAATTGAGAACTGAGTAATTGAGAACTGACCAATTGAGACAAGGACTATTACAACAAACATCCCATACAAATATTGAAGTATTCTCAGAACCACAAACATAGAACATCAGAACTCGTACTACAAGGAATGAAAGGCCTTCTTGTAAACATAAATAACATAGACAAGATAATGCTGCTTCAAATAATAGTGTATACAAGTAAATTCAAGTAGGATATTCTATGTTTGTGGTCCTGAGGGTACTTCAATACTTCTATGGGATGTTCATTGTTGTTGTGATAGTCTTTGTCTTGAGTGGTTTATTCTTAGTGATGAGTACAAAGGCTGAATATCTTGACAAAAACACATCTTTTTAGGGGGATGTGGTTAGTCAAGCACAGAAAACCTGTTTACTTGAGTTTCAAAGTGATTCAGTACTGCTAGAACAGATCTAGTTCATATCCTGTCCATCTTAAGAACCCTAGTAATTATAAAGACTTCTAAACACTGCATGTAACAAAGCCTTTTAAAGCTATGATGGCAACAAAGAAATTCTACACGAAAATTAAGAACTTGAGAAACAGGGAAGATAATATGAGCTAACCAAAATAATAAATGATGAAAATGGAAAGACAATCAATGACCCGAAAAGAATATTTGAAAGTGGCAATAGTATTTTAAAGAATTGCTAAATCTAAAATACGGAGAAGACAACAACTTAGTAAATAATATAATTGAAGAAATAGAATCAAACATATTTCTAGCAGAAATAGAAAATCCCATATAAACAGCTCCATCAAACAAAGCACCAGTACCAAATAACATACAAGTTGAATTAATCAAGGCAGCAGCAGATATAGGGATAAAATGGTTACATAGGCTG
The DNA here is from genome assembly GCA_034231615.1 of Meghimatium bilineatum. Taxonomy (NCBI): domain Eukaryota; kingdom Metazoa; phylum Mollusca; class Gastropoda; order Stylommatophora; family Philomycidae; genus Meghimatium; species Meghimatium bilineatum. The sequence goes on from CM067316.1 coordinate 31,176,096, forward strand.
TTTACTATAATATGGAAACCACAAGAAAGACCAGAAGACGAGAAATATGCTGTAATAATACATTAGTTAGTTTGTTCCTTTTGTGCCGCAGGCGACACATAGGGAAAAGGTTTGAGTTATCCATGAGTTGCGGTCTGCTGCTTGTACTTTTAGTTCTTGTATGAACTTGCAACCAGTTATTTCTCCTTCTTTAAGTATGGTGCTTTTAGGATAATTTTTGGTCATCATGTTTTTCTTTTCCCTTCAGGTGTCCACATAAGAACTTACTGGTTCAGTCTGTTTTTCATGTAGTCTTAGAACATGTCCCAGGTATTTCCATCTGCATTTTAATAATATATATTCTGAAGAAAAAAGGCAGCAAAGAGATTACTTCTAAGCCACACTAGAAAAATGTTTAACAAGTATTCTCCTCCTCAGGTGCCATTCCGGCTAGCGTTGGCGATCATGGCTCTCCACAGCTCTCTCTCCAGTATTATGTATCAAGCTCGCTGTTGTTTCCCTGCCGTGCCAGGTTGTCTGTATAATATTTTCTAATTTTGTCGCCCTCTGTCTCTGTTGCCTTCAATCTTGCCTGTTGTAACTTGTTCTCCAAACCTCCTTGTCTCATGAAGTGAGACTCTTCTTTATGAAAATGTGATGTATGAAATTCTTGTTAAAACAGTCAACAACAAAAGAAGATGTCAGAATGTTACATTCTAACAAAATATACACATGTATTCAAAGAGTAGTACAGTAAAGAGTCCTTCAATAACACATATAGACTCAGAGCAAATAGTGGATAATGAATAAACAAGCAAGCAGGAAACTAGACGCCATAGAGACATGGGTCTTCAGAAGAATGAATCCCATTGATAGCTAGAAATTCTAATGTTTAATAACTGGGAAGCCATAGTCTGACAAAAGGGAGGGTCATGGTACTAAATAATAGAAAATACTATGAAAAGACAATTAAGAGGTGCTCATCATAATCAAACCCATAACCTTTCAGGGTCACAGGGATGCCACTCTAGAAACATCAACACAAAACCTCCCTGTTCTCAGTCCCATGTTTAAGTGTCAAGAATCTTAATTCTGTACAATATTTAATGTTATCACTTAATACTTTCTTTTGACCTCCTCTTCTTCAACTGTTCCCTGTAGGATAGTCTTGGAATGGGAATCGTGTCTCCTCACGAGTCTACACCACACAGGTTTGCAACGTTTCACTACTGCCACGAGATGTTCTTGTTTACTTGCAGGATTATTTATTTTGTTTCTTGTGTATATGCTGGGCTTATGTTTTGTATAGTGTTTCATGAAAATTTCATGGGCAGCTAAGAAAACTAATGTTGAAATTCTCAAAGATGCTGGAGTAAAAACCACAAATTATAAAAAAAATTAGAAACAGACAATCACGATTTTTAGGGTATGTGATGAGGAAAGTAAAACTTGAACATTTAGTAACCACATCAATGGGAGAAGAGACAGAGGAAGACAAAGAGAGAAGTTTCTGAATAGCAAAGAGAGAAAACAATGGATAGTTTAACACCATGTCATGGTACAAGGTCAGCACTAGAGCTAATATATATAGTACTGCAGATAGAATGTTGTGGAGATGATGACTGCCCACCAGATATGATTTACAGAGTGACAGCATTTCAACAAGAGTTACTATCACCAGTTGCCTTGGACAGGACTAACATACTAAAATATACAAATGGAAGTATTTCGTAGTCTGTCCATATAACCAAGTAAAATCATGACAATATTAAAACATTATCCTTTATTTCTACCTGGAACAATTTCATTCCAGACATCTTCCCACTCAGAAGTTTCCTCTGTTTTCTTGCTTGCTTCATCTTTATTTTTTTGTTCGTGCATAGCAAAGAAAGCTAGCGGCATGACAATATTAGCATGGCGGCGCAAACAGTCAGGACTATTTTTAGCAATGGCCTGCACTGTAACATTACATGCATGATGTGTGTATGGTCCTGTAGAAAAAAAAATTAACAAATAATAAATAACTTAAAACAAAAGATAAATAAAATGGCAAATATAGTCATCTAAATTTTAGAAACTGCAAATATCTGGTTGCTGAAAAAACATATTTTTAAAATGTATTTTACATTCTCAATTGACATGTTCTCCAAACCTGCCTGTCTCATAAACTGGCCAAAAAATGGAAATTTCCTTTTCCTTATATCATTGATTAAGGTCTGTTTCACATTTGACTCTTTCAACACTGCCACGTTAGTTTTTCTGTCAGTCCATGGTATTCTCAGCATTCTTCTATAGAACCACATCTCTATTGCCTTTAATTTCCCACTTTGTTTCCAGTCTAATTTCCAGTTTGTTTATTGTCCAAGACTCGCATCCATATGTTAGTATAGAAGTTATATAGTACTGCAGAACTCTCTTTCTCATCTCTAATGACAAGGTCATATTACACAATATATTCTTCATTTTTCTGAATGTAGTTTTTGTTGAACTTTTTCCATCTGCTGTAATCGTTGTACCTAAATATTTGAACTGGTGGATCTGTTTTTAATACTATATCATTCACTTTGATCTTGCAAATTTCATCTTGCTATTATATATGTCATTCTGCAATTTTTTTTAATTATTTCAACTCCAAAGTGATTTAAAGCTGATAATGTCTCTGTGATATTGTCTGGACCTGGGGCTTTGCCATATTTCATGTGTCTTAGGGCTTCCATTACTTCTAGCGTGGTACATGTTAAATATACCTAAATGTACTAATTTTAGTTCTGGTAATGGATGTGTGACAAAACTTTCTACAGCAAAAATGATTCCAGCAGAATGTAATAAAAACTATGTAGAAGTTAATAGCAATAAATCCTATCATTATGACTATAACACATCAAATAGAAGCATGTTCATATTCACTGAATATACATAAAGTAGTTTTATGAGATAATTTATTTGGGCTGTGGGTGCACATTTCTGAAAGGACTAAAAATATTACCTTCACTCTCTAGGTACCAGGACTTGAGTCTCTGAATGAGTTTTTCCACACTGCTGTCCTTGGCTATCTGTGCAGCAAAAGTGAAAATTGCATTTAATTAATGTTTGTTCCTATAGCTTAAGTTAAATGCTATCTGTCACACAGAGTGTAACATAAGCGAGTGGACTAATAGGTACTTCTCTGGCATCCTGAATCTGAATGCACCAAGCAGTGAACATGAGTTTCAAGTATTCCCATAGGAATATCAAATATGGCTAAAGGTCAGACATACAGTGAGGGAGAATTAATAACTATATAGGTATACTCACATTGTGAAAATGAATAACACAAACAGGAAGTATTGAGGAGATGGAAATCAGGATTTAAATCATATTTTTTTAGAGATGCAGTGTGGTTGAATTAGGAAAACATGTTCACTCAAGGTGCAATGCAAATAGCTGAACAGGCTTGGCATAAATCTTGTCATTGTGAAAAGACACATATGTTTCAACTGCTATCAATAAGCTCTCATCATTCTCTTCATTCACTGTATAACAATACTAGTGATCACAAGGGCTTGAGAACTAAGAATGGCGTGTCCTGGATGGATGGCACAGGTGGAAAGACTACTAGGTGAGGTTACGACAGTCTTATACTTACCACAAGGAGATCTGCCTTTGATTTATGAAACAATTACAAACTTTCTATCTATGCATCTATTCGCTAAATCCTTCATTGCTTTTTAGCGTCAGTGGTAGAAGTGTTTTATGGAAATGAACCTCGTGTGTATTGAGTATATTGTGGAATTTGTCGATTATTTTGTTTCTGTGGTCCATCATTTACGTGGTTGGACTATAGGTCTGCCTTCACTGTATCTTTCCCCATTGAGGCCAACTGCTTGATGTGGAGATGGGGCTTAGTCCAGCCAACAGAAGCTAGAAACTAAGATAGGTTAGGCCAACCCAATATTGAGCAGGGCCACAGTCCTGCCCAAGCAAGCACAGGTACTGAAGTCAGAGACACCAGGCCGAGAGGTGAACCAGCAATCATGGAATCATGCAACCCGAATAGTTGACATGTCTGCATGACAAAATGATAAAAAATCATCATGGTATTCGCCCTGTGAAGTTCCCCCAGGCAGGAGCAGTGCCAGATTCTGAACCTCGACAGAATCCACCCCCAGTTACTGGAGGTCTCTCTAGTCTACCTTGTGGAGCCAGGAGGCAGAAGAGGAAAGCAACTGGCCAACCAGACAAGAGGACAACCTCTCTAAATATTATGTACTGGAATGCAGAGGGAGTTAACAACAAAAAACAAAAAATAAAAAACACCTTGCACCAGAAAGAGATTAGTATTTGCTGCATACAGGAACCCAATATCAGTGAAAACAAAACTTTCAAAATGTGAGGGTACCAATGCTTTAGTGTTGACAGGAAAGATCAGAGGAACGGTGGCATACTAGCGCTGGTCAAGGATAACATCAACACCATAGAAACGAAAATACAAGAGGAAGGTGCTGAATACCAGATAATTCAGAAACTTCTACTGCCCAAATGATATTCCACTAAACATGACCAGTATTAACATCCTAAACAAACACTTCATGGCAGTGGGAGACTTTAACAGCCACTCCCAAAGCTGGGGATATAACAATTTAGATGGAAGTAGATAGAAAGTTGGCAAGATGATAACAACCTAATCCTCCTGAACAATCCACAGGATCCATCAACTTTCTACTCGAAAAGTGGCATAGCACCTCAATCCCAGAACTGGCATTCTGCACCTCAGAACTGGCTGGAATAATGGAAAGAACAATAGGCAAACAACTTGATGACAGTGATCATCATCCAGTTATCATCCAAGTGAGCAAATCAACAATTACAAGACCAACTAAGCCAAGATGGAACTACAACAAAAGAAAACTGGCACATATATAAACACATAGCAAACCTACTTACAAAAGGCATACAATTAACAGGCAGAGACATCAATACAATTATCATGGAGTTTAATAAAGGAATACTTCAGGCAGCTAAGGAGACAATGCCAATTGGAGCAAGGAAGAATTATGTACCATATTAAATAAATACACTCCAAAAACTACAGGAAGAACTGGCTGAAGCACGTAATATGGCAGAGACACAACAATCCCAACAGAACCACATCGCTCTACAAAAAACAAAGCAAAGTTCACTAAAGAAAAGATAGAAGCACAGAGATGAAGCTGGAGGGAAAAACTCAAAAATTAAATTTTGAAAATAAAGGGAGAAAACTGTGAAAACTAACCAAGCAAATAAATGCTAATAGCAATACCCTGCGACAACAAATTACACTGGAAGATTCAGGTAAACTCCACTCTGGCAAACAAAAAAGCGAATTCTGGCGAAATCTTACAGAAAAGAAAGCACCATTACCATTAATCCATGTAGACAACAAAACATCTGTCAAGAAATAAACAATGATAAGAACAACAAAAACTGTCCAGATGTCATGCCCAAACTATTTACATTAGAAGAACTAAAGGTATATATAGGGAAATTAAAGGATAGAAAATCACCAGGACCGCTTTGGAGTCACCAAAGAAATGCTTAGGAACCTAGGACGGGCAGCAATGTACAAATTACTACAGATATACAACTATAGTTGGAAAACAGGCGCTGTAACAGTCGTGGAGAGAAGCTTATATGTGTCCTATTATTAAAAAAAGGCAAGGACAAATGGAAGTCTGACTGTTACAGGCTAATAATCTAATGAGTTGTGTCTGCAAGACAATGGAAAGGATGGTCAACAGAAGACTAAAATGGTACCTAGAATCAGAGAAACTATTGATGCCAGAACAAGCTGGGTTTAGAGAGTAACAGCACAGAAGACCAAATAACATTCTTGTCCCAGATTATTGAAGATGCATTTCAAGAAAAGGAAAAATTTTCACCCTATAGATAGATCTTCAAAAAGCTTTCGACAAGGTCTGGAAAGATGGACTGATAATAAAGCTATAACAAAACGGAATTGGGTGTAATATGAGTAAGTGGATCTGCTCCTTCCTACGCAATAGTAAAGCAAGAGTCACCATGGAAGGATACAATAGGAAAAAAGTTCTAAAACATGGAGTTCCTCAAGGGTCAGTATTGTCTCCAACTCTGTTTCTTGTCTTTATAAATGATATAATTTGTGAATTGCCACAAGATATAAGAGCTGCAATGTATGCTGATGACTTGGTGGTGTAGTGTGTAGAAGAAGAACATCTAAAGATTGCCAACAAAAAAATACAAAAGGTAGCAGACAACATAGCAGCATGGGCAGAGAAATAGATGATAAATATCAATGCTGAAAAGTCTTCAACAACACTCTTCATACCCTCAAATAAGGGCAAAGCAGGAGAGATAAAATTTGGAAATGTACGTATCCAAACAGATGATGTTCTGGTGTACTTGGGGACTACGCTAGATAAGAGACTGACATGGAGGCCTCACATTAAGAAAATAGAAGCAAAGACAAGAAAGAAACTTGCCTTCCTGAGGAAATTGGCAGAAACAAACTTTGGGGGGAGGGGGGTGTTTAAGGGGGGGCGAGCAATGAGGCAACCTTAAAGAAGGTATATACAGGTGCAATTAGACCAGTAATAAAATATGGATCAATAGCATGAACCTCAGCAACCAAATCCCATCTACAAGCCCTGAACACGGTACAAAATCAAGCACTTCACCTTATCACAGGTGCCATGAAGACCTCTCCCATAAATGAAATGGAAAAAATTACAGGCATTGTCCCCTTACCATACAGGTGGGACACTAAGACCATGGTCCATGCAGAAAATTACAAGAGCATGCCATCACATCCAATGAGGTCCAGATACGGTGACCTAACCAGTGGAAGACTGAAGAGGAGCAGTTTTATACACGATCCAAAAAACTAAACAGAGAATATAAGGAAGAACTACCAGAAATAACAAGAGAGATATCACCAACACTTTTTCCAGTTCTATGGAAGCACTACCCAAATCTCACTATCAGAACCACCATAAACAACTACCACACTATGACAGAACTGAATAATCTCCAAAAGAAAACAATAGTATGCAACAAACATGATTGAAGATATGTACCCCAAAGAAGCATGGATACAAGTATATACTGACGGATCAGCAACCAGAACAGTGAAGAATGAAGGTGCTGGTGTGTACATAAAATATCCAGAAAAAGAGAATGAATACACACGTTCACCAACTGGAATATTCTGCAGAAGTACATGCTTTAAACATTGCTGCAGAAATAATTAAAAACACAACAAGCCAATGTCAACAGGTGGTATTTCTTACTACTGTTATATCTGTCCTACAAGCCCTTGAAAGTGTTAAACTGCCAGACCTGAAGGAAGCCATGGGAGAAGTGAGCATCCAAAGAAGGATAATACTACACACACCTGTTATTCTTTACCAAAATGTTAACTCTTAGTACCAACACACACAAGGCATTGGAGTCCGAAGGGGCGTTACAGACCTGACATATTTATTACCCAGCAGTGAATTAAATAGCCCTTGTTGAGGCTTGGAATTCACATCTGGTTCAAAATTACCGTTTCTCAATCGCGGTTGGAAAATATTCAGTCCAAAATAAACTATTTCCTGTCGATGAAAAATAACTTATCATATATCTGTAGATAGATCTATTGTTATATTTTCTGATATGACAAGAATTGTAAAAAAGCCATATCTAGATTTGTAAGAATATTAATTCTTTGTGTACCATTTACGTAACGAACGTCGTCTGTACTGTGTGATCGGTAATTTATCAATCGCGGTTGGAAAATATTAAGTCCAAAATAAACTATTTTCCGTCGATGAAAAATAACTTATCATATATCTGTAGATAGATATATTGTTATATTTTCTGATATGACAAGAATTGTAAAAAATCCATTTCTAGATCGTGTAAGAATATGAATTCTTTGTGTACCATTCACGTAACGAACGTCGTCTGTACTGTGTCATCGATAATTTATCAATCGCGGTTGGAAACTTATCATCACCAATGAACATATATATAGCCGTTAGAATAAGTTCACTGCATGCATGCTACACATACACAGAACAGTAATTTGCTTAATATCTAATATGTATATGTTATATGTTTCTATTGTGAAAATGTTGCAGAGAGGGCATTTGAGATATCTAGCTGTGAAGTTTCTGGGTTGTGTCCCCTGATTGCAATAGAAAGGTATCTCTTCTCTCCCTTGACTGCTCTAATTGCAATTGAAATGACAGTGGGCGTGCCAGTGAACACACTAAGTACTAATTTATTGAGATCTCCTAGAAAACTAAAAGTTCCTCCAGTCTCAGGTGTGTACAGTGGATACCATCCCATGTGGCATAACAGGAAATGAAGAGGCAGATAGGTTGGCAAAGGATGGAGCAACACAGGAACAAAAAGACAAAATAATCACCTACCAAGAAAAGAGGATCCTCATCAAAACCATCAGGAAAGTCAACCACCCACAAGACAATTACCACTATCTCAACAGAGCAAACCAGGTTATTATCTTCCGCCTCAGAACAGGACACAAAAGAATAAAAGCCACTTAAATAGACTAAGACTGGTCCCATCACCTCTGTACCCTTGTGGGCAGGCAGTACAGACCACTGAACATATCCTGCAAAACTGCAATACATTAAACCAGTTAAGGGAAGAACACTGGCCTACAGTGATGGATATCCACAGCAAGGTGTATGGGAGAACTGAGGAGCTTTCAAATACAGCAGCATTTATTAAGAAAACAGGACTTGCTGGGTAGACAAGAAGAAGAAGACTATCTGTGTAGCATAGCTTGCTGTGGTATGCTGTTTGATGGTAGTCTGCTGATGTGTGCAAACCATTTGATCTGTTGTCTCTTAATATATTCCAAGATTTGGGTGGTGTCGGTGCTTCGTCTAATGTCCTTATTCCTCACTCTTTCTCTTAGTGATATTCTTAGGATTCTGCTTAAGCGTGCCATTGGCAGTTGTCACAAGTTTACATTTGTCTTGTGCCATCATGTCCATGTTTGGCTTGGTAGCACAGAGTTGGCACAACAATCGTTTTGAATAATGTTATTTTGGCGTTTAAATATATATTTTTGTTTCTGAAGATTGGTGTAATTTGCTCTAGGGCTTGGTATGCTTTACTATTGTGTATTTCTTTGCTGTTCTTGCCTTCGTTGTTATATTGCTTCCTAGATATGTGGTATGTGAATTCTGTCATTTGTTTAAGTCTGTTATTTCCAATAAATATATATATATATATATATTGATTAATTTACAGGTAAAGAATGATTTGTGATAAATTTGCGTGCAAGAGACACTGTAATTTATTCGGCCACTGGGTATGTAGGCGAATTTAAGCAACATGGTGTAGATCGCATTAAGCATGGGGAGGCACGTAAAAAACTATGGTCATCCACTGCATCGAAAATCATCTCCAGCCACCTCAATTCATCTAGCCACTGGTTTCAAATGAGGTCCAACATTAGAGTTAGGTTGATACTTTGTATAACTCTTCCTCACTTAAATCAAAATTCATCATCAGAGGAGCAACTACAAAGACAAATAGATATATAACATAAAACATGCCAAACCTTTAACATGAAGACAAATATAGAAAAGACCAAAGCAATGACGATAGGAAAAATATATATTGGTGTTTCTTTCTGTTTTTCCTATCTTCATTGCTTCGGTCTTTTCTATATTTGTCTTCATGTTAAAGGTTTGGCATGTTTTATGTTATATATCTATTTGTCTTTGTAGTTGCTCTTCTGATGATGCTACTAGTGATTGGTCGTCTGCAAATAGCAATTCGTTTAAGTTATCCTACGGATTGTTTTCTTCCGTTGTCTTTGCTACTTTGCAGATATGATCCATGTATGTTATGAACAATAAGGGTTATAGTACACATCTCTGTCTCACTACAGAGTGAATTTGGAAATTATCGGATGTACCTTTCTTACTATCAGGTTGTTGAAATATAATTATATATGCGCGCATCCTTCTCTTCTCTCTATTATCTTGCTAAAGATTTCTCCTATATGGATTAAGAGTGATATGCCTCTATACTTAGTATAGTTCCTCTTACTGCCTTTTTCTTCCAGATGGAAACAAAAAATCATAATCACTCTTAGTAGAGAATGAAGCAGTCGAATAGCAGATCTGAAATTGTTGTCTCATGGATGTAAAAATGACGTACTGGGAATTTTGATTTAAGTGAGGAAGAGTTATACAAAGTATCAACCAAACTCTAATGTCGGACTACATTTTAAACCAGTGACTAGATGAATTGAGGCGGCTGGAGATGAATTTCGATGCGGTGGATGACCATAGTTTTTTACATGTCTCCCCATGCTTAATGTGATCTACACCACGTTGCTTAAACTCGCCTACATACCCAGTGGGCGAATAAATTACTGTGTCTCTTGTACGCAAATTTATCACAAATCAGACTTTACCTGTAAATTAATCAACCAATAGCATATAACTCAGATGATGATGTCATATTGTTCAGACAGATCTGTCCACATTAGGTGAGAAATCTAGCTGGTGTTTTATAACTAATGCAGGTGGTGAAGTGTACGCCAAGGGAAAAAAAGTATATAAGATAACTACTTCCAGTATGAAGATGGTGGTCAAGGCTGTTACTGCAGCTCTCCGAGACTCATTTTACTAGGACAGTAATAGTGTTTGATTCTCAGTACATGCTTCAAAGGTTTCAAAGTGATATTTGCATAGAAAAGCAACATCATTAACATAGTCTGTGAATTGATAATGGATAAAGGAAACAGTTTACAGTTGCTTGGTGAATGTCTGTTGAATGTAAACACTACTATAGACGATGAATCTAAGATACGATTGGGAGAATTTGGTATTCAGTGTAGTACGAGTAGGCCTGGGCATCTCAGGGGTAGAATGAAGAATGTGTTGAACCAGTGAGCCACAGGCACCATCAGTATGCATACACTTTGATATTTGCTTGGGGAGGCAGAGCACAAATGAATTTGTCCGGACCGCAGTGATGTTGGTTCATAATCAATAATCTTATAACTACCTTAACAAGATATCCAATGGCTGTTGCATTTGTTTTTCTAACTGATGCATTGCGGTCATTTAAACCATGAAGAAATGCTGCTAACAATCGTCCTGAAATAAATAAAACAATAAGAAGTGGTTATTTATTATGGACAATCATCATTGAACTTTGGACAAAACCATGGACTTTCAATCTCCAGAGCACTGGATGAAGGATATACATGCTGATGTTTCTAATGGACCACAAGTTAAATATATTTTTCATGGGGAATTTAAAAAAATACAAGTTACAATCTTTTAGAATGGTAGATTGGGTATGGACAACAATTACAATTTTTGAACACTTTGCAATTTTAATAGAAAAAAATGTTGGCTTGTTCTTTTTTGTTTAATAATGTAAATAATAAGTGTTAAAATGTGTACATCTTTTGAAGTTATTTTTTATGAGTAATTTTAAAATTGTCACTTCTTTTGTTTTGGACACAAAAGAGATTGCATGTGTAGAGACAATGAAAAAATGCTAAAATCAATTCATAATTTGTATTACTATAAATTGTTACTGCACTTAGAATATTTAATTTGGCTATAGAAGATGTTCTGGAAATACAGAATTTGTTATTTCAATGGCAACAAATTTATTTAAGTTTCTTTCCATGTTAATAGAATCATGAATCATACGTATATCCAATTTAGCTTGTTTCTATTAATTTTGCTTAACTCGTTCACCACTGTAAGATTTCATATTGTTAATTCCCCCCCACCCCCCAAATAATCACTAAGACAAGGGACACAACTCCTCAAAATTGTCAATATGATGTTAAAAATGCATTTTCTTTGAAACTGTTCATCATATCACACTCAGACTTGGAAGATCAACAGAAAAATGAATAGTGTCAAATGAAACTATATCAAAGATAATTGAATACATATATATTTTTAAAAACAAACTGTCAAACTCAACATAGTGTGGGAAAATATTTTTTTTAATTTGGGGGTGCTGAGTAGTGGAGTCATATTGAGACGAAAATATTGAGATATATTCTCAAAATCTTCTTTTTCCCAAACAGATTTATATACCTAAAACATTGAACCTGTTATCTGTATTCCAATACATGCCATACTCAAGCAGAATACTCATAATATAAATATAAAAAAGATGTTTTATTTCACTGGCAGTTACAGATGTCCAGCACATGTCTTCTTTCTGTGCTTGTTCTTTGCGTTAAGTTAAATACAAATATGTTTGATCTGCTGCAAATTGATGAAACCCCTCATCAACAATGATACTAAAGTATTCATAAAGTGTGGCAATCTCAACAAGATTATGAACAGGGCCAAAGTTTTCAACAAAATTCTCAACTTCTACTAAAAAAATTACATCACTCCGGCGAAATTTGCGATGTCACAATTAGTACCATGAATTTTCTTCCGTTGTCAGAAACACTAGGTCTATCTAACAAGGAATTTCCCAGTGACTTTCCATGTTATATTTGGTTCGCAAATTACCTACATCGTTCATATTTCCATTGCAACTACGGCTGTCATCATCAGTGTATATGCGAAAAATATCCTTCATTGCAAACAAAATTGAGTAAAAACTCCAATAATTTTGAATAATTCGTTTAAAAAAATCAGTCATGCATAATATTTTCGCATGTTTTCCTGCATTTTTTCCAGGGAGGTTTGTTGGCTGTGGAATAATATTTTGTAGGCATAATATTTCCATGATGTAAATACGCAGAGAACGCATGAACTGTGACCTATGAAAAGATCACAGTTAGGGATTAACCCAGTACAAACTAAAAATGTAATATTGATTGCAACGAATCAAATAAAAAAGCGACCGGTGGAGACTGTAGTTTTGTACCAGTAGAAGCGATGCGCGTCAGCATAAGGGGAATATGGTTAATATAGCTATATATTAAGATCCTAAAGTTAATTTATAAACTGATTTGATGCATATTTATATGTAAACTTACTGATATTTGCATAGAAAAGCAACATCATTATCATAAATCACTGACTGGTCCTGTTTATCAACCAACAGAAAATAACAATGAGTGACACATTTATATTATTTTGTTGAAGATTACATTTTTGAAGTACAGTATCATATTGTCCGTCTTTGTGGTGCTATTGTCTGTGGAAGCCAAGGTACCAAATTCAATCCCAGCCATAGGAAATGACGGACAGCTCAGAAAGCAATGACACACTACTGAACATATTTATATAGCCTAGAAAAAAATCACTACAGCCAAAAAATACTGGTTTGATGGCTACGCCCTGAATATCAAAAATACCAACCAAAAAATCATACTATTATGATCTCACATATTATTTAAGGGTTGTGGATAAATTATAACAATACAATTCTATATTTCTGCCATGATGAAAGGCAGATCAATGTATTCAAGTTGTGTCACTGCTGTAATCCCCATAGTTGGCTTAGTCCAGCCAACAGAGACTGGAGGCAAAGATTGGTCAGTCCATACTCTATATCGAGTAGTGTTCTGCCCAAGCAAGCACAGGTGCTGAAGTTGGAGATACCAGGTTGAGAGGTGCACCAGCAACCATGGTATCATGCAACTTGTCTATTTTGCAAACACAAAGAAGACTTCTGTAATAAGACCTGGCTTCTTCTTCGTCTTCAGAATTAATTCTCAAACTCCCGCTGGTCCTCTCTTGTACCAGGACAATGGTCCTACTAGATTTCCAGCAGGATGTAGTCTAGAGAATGGAAATGTGTTGCTGTTTTATTTGTGTCAATGGCCCTGTCTTCAGTGGAAGACCTTGCTAAAAGGAGGGGTATGGGTAGAGTGTAAATAAAAATAACTGTATTCTGGATCTTTCATTAGAGTTAAAGTAATGTTATCAAAAATGAAGGAGAAGGTGAGGGTTACTTATTCTTTTTTTAATACTTTAATTGTACTGTAAAGTATTATGTTCTATTTTACTGGGGGGGGGGGGGTGTAAAAGTGCTAAATATCCCACCACCTCCTCCACAGCTGCTAGGGACTTGAATTTAGCAATGTAAATATTGCAATGTTCAGCAACAGTAAAGCATGTTGACAAAGTATACCTCAATACTAACAAATAATTTCAATTGTATATGTTGCTAGTCTTTTCCATTTTACTATTGAAAGTAGTGATTTAGTGGATCTGCATGTTTTATTTCTTATGTACATGTTTTATACTCTCTATAAGAAAAGTGTAGAATTTGTCTATAAAACTTATCCATCTCTGCAGTGAGTGTCCAACTCTCACAGACATATAGTATACAAGATTAAAACCAGTGAGTTATACATTGTTACCTCCACTCTGATACTGATATTGCTTTTTCATATTAAGTTTAGTCTTGGGATACACATAGGAACCACAGACAGACTTGCCTAATGAAAATATATGATATCTTACCTGCATATGGACTGAGATCTTGAGGACAATGATACACTAAGGAGACAATAAAGCTAGAACATCCTGCCTGAAATATTGAAGTTCATTAATAAAACTAGTACTACAACAATCAGCATAAAAAGGACACAATGAGCTCAATGTCTGGGTTTAGTATATTGGGTGAACTTTAATACATACTTTTCAAACAAACCTCTATGGTTTCTTTTCATGTTAGGAGGTCTCTGGAGACTGCCTTTTTACGTGCTTTATATGTGTTTGCTTTCATTCATTTTTTAAAATCTGTAATCCATCTTTTGCATGGTTTTTCCCTGGCTTTGAATTCATTGTAGCTGTTCTTGAAGAGCAATATCTGATGGTAGTCTGGGAGCATGAGAAAACCACTTCTGTTGTCTTCTGATGTAATCCAGGATTGGCAATGTGTTTGTTGGTCTTTTGATGTTTTCATTTCTGATTCTGTCTCTTTTTGGTACTCCAAGAATTCAGTGTAGACTAGTCATTTCTGTTCATTTTCTTCTTTTCCATGAAGATCTCCATATTCTTCTGCAAATCCAAATCTTAAATACATTAATTCTGTCTTCTATCTGTTTGTTCACTATCGATGTTATACATTAATATTGAGTACATGTAGGATTTTATGATTCTCATTTTTAGTTTGTGATTTATTTGAATGTTAACAGTTTCCTCATCACTGAAAATACTTATAGCCATTCTTATCTCTTTAAAAGGTAGTACTGCTAGTAAAACTAAATGAAAATAATAACCACGTGGCAGACAGGTAATGACGTTCTACTGGATAACGACCAACACACTATCACTGTCGGATGCCTATGTGAATTAATATATACAATAAAACACAGAATATAATCATACAAATGACAATACACAGGACATAATCGACATTTTGAACCGAAAGGTCTTTGTCAAGATACGCACATAACATAAAAATAAGACGAGTAGAAATGACTACAACACAACAAGTGTGTCTGAGTAAATATGGTTGTGAGATACCGGAAGGATATGGACAGGAAGTACACAAAGACAATAATATAGGTGGAACCAGAAGAACAAAAAAGATGATATAAATGACGGTACAAAATGAATAAAGAAAAGACCAATCTGACCGAGAACTAGGCAAAATAGTGGTCAGAATTGAGTCCAAAAGACTTGAGGGTGCCCAACTAAAAAATGAGACGGTTTTCCAGGGCATACCTAGATCTATCATCAGTGGCAGTGACCTGAATATCAAGGACACCACGGTGGCCATCGCTGATTGGCTACAGGAGTTGGTGTTCTGTGTTTAATGGCATGCAAGTGGTTACAGGAGTGGTCGCTCAATCTTAAGCCAGTTTCACCGATATATTGCTTGCCACAGCATTTACATATGATCACGTAAATAACGTTACGGGATTCACATGTAAAGGCCTCATCGATGGAGAAAGTGGCCTTAGGAAATGAGATGGAGCGCATCTGAACCACATAAGGGCATGTGTAGCAATGACAGCATGAGCAACGAATGGTACCGAAATGGTCAGAAGCAGAAGATCTGAGGTGGATGTGGACCAAGATGTCCTTCAGATTTTTGTCACACCTTTAGGCCATCAGAGATAAGTTGTGAAAAGCAGCGCGGGTATCAGGAACAGACTGGAGAAGAGAATAATGTTTAAGCAGGATGTGACACACAGTAGAGTTATGGAGATGAAAGGTAAGAACAAGTTTAACTCTATCAGAGGAGGAAGAACAACTCTGGAAATTAGTCAAGGTATCAAGGCGAGATAGCTGGCATACACGGAGCCAAGCCAATGAAAGAATGCTGTCGGGGAACGAGCGTCTACGGAAGAATTTGATAATTTCACCTGATTTGTTGAGAAAGTCATTGTCATCGCTACATAAGTGACGAAGGCGAAGAAGATATGAGTAGGGTAGTGAGTTGCGACAAGCGGGAGGATGAGAAGAGGTGTAGAGCAGACAGCCATGTGCATAATATGTTTATAGTAGACGGGTGTGCTGAGATAAGGGGGGATAAATAGTGACAATGATGTCCAGGAAGTGGACAGAGGTAGTGGAGATTTTGCCTAGTTCTCTGCCAGATTGGTCTTTGTCTGTATTCATTTTGTGCCGTCATTTACGTCATCTTTTTGTTCTTCTGGTTGCATCTATATTATCGTCTTTGTGTACTTCCTGTCCGTATCCTTCTGGTATCTCACAACCATATTTCACTCGGACACGCTTGTTGTTGTGTAGTCATTTCTACTCGTCTTATTTTTATGTTATGTGCGTATCTTGACAAAAGCCTTTTGGTTCGAAAAGTCGATTATGTCCTGTGTATTGTCATTTCTATGATTATATTCTGTATTTTGTTGTATATATTAATTCACGAAGGCATTTGATAGTGTGTTAATGATAGTGTGTCAGTCGTTATCCAGTAGAACATCATTACCTGTCTTCCACGTGAGTACTATTCTCTTTAAAACTTCTATTTAACATTTACCATTATTTGTGATTATGTGTCCAAATATTACTTGTTGGAGTATCTGTATGTATTTTTATGTTTAGTTTTTGTTTCACTTCGATCATGCCGATTATCACGATTTTTCTTTTATGAATTTTTATAACCTCTACTCTATTTGACGACTTATCAATCTTTGTAACAGCTGGTAACTTTCTGCTAAGAGGATGGTGTATCTGCAAATTGCAGATTGTTTTCCTATTCATCATTGAGCCCAGACATTCCATTGATGTGTTTTAAAAATACTTTCTGTGTAAATATTAAATAGGTTGGATGATAATATACATCCTTGTCTTACTACTCTTCATATTTCTATACATGGAGAGTAGTTGTTTTCACACGTTATTGATGTGGTTTATTCCCAATATATATTTTTGATCTGCCTAAGCCTATTTATTAGAAGCTTTCAATTAATATTTCATGATTTACTCTGTCAAAGATCCTGTTGTAGTCTATAAAGCAAATGTAGATACTTTTGTGGACTTGTATATGTTTCTTTACCAATATAAGATAGCTTTCTTTTTTTTATCTCTCTAACACAAACTGTTCTTTATGTATTTTTTAATGGTGACCTTGGTTAAAAAAATTTCAGTAGTATTTTTTTATGAGGCTGATGAAACTTCTGTATTCTGTACAATCCACTGCCCTAAATTTCTTATGCAGTGAAGTTGTTAGTCTTTATGTATGTACATAAATATACTGCACCAAACTGGGGAGGGGAAGATTAGCTGTTTTTCTGGCTATGGCCCATCATAAAGGTGACAGTACACTGACAGACCTTGAATGTTAGGTTATAAGAACATATGAGGACAGTGAATTGGTCTTTTGTATGGACATACCTTTGTGCTAACACCAATGCCTCCCTTGATAAGTTCCACAAGTCGAGGGATGAGTTCTGGAAGAACTGTAATGTCCACATACTGAACACACTGCAAAACATGTACAAATTAAATCTTTAAAATACAGATCAAATGTTAATATTTTGTCATCTACTCCATTCATAGTATATTAAGATCAGAAAACATCATATTGAGGAATGTAAGAAATGACCAGCAGAGAAATAACTTCACCCTACTCAACATTAGAGGTCATGAGATACCAGAACTAAGATATGCTGATGATACAACATTATTGGCACATAGTTTAGTGGGTCTCGAACACCTCATAAACTCCATTAAAGAATATAGTGAAAAATCACAAAACCTATTTCTAAATGGAAACAAGACCAAATTATGACAAGCGACAAAACCACTAGTAAGTTCTCAATCATTATAATCAACAATAGCGAATTAGAAGGAGTCGCCAGTTTTGAATACCTTGGTTCTCTTATCAACAGTAACTACAATTGCTATGAAGAAGTTAGAAAGACATTGACTATCGCATCAAAGCAGCTGAAACAAATGAAACACATATGGCTGAACTTCTGCAAAGCAACAAAATTAACATTCCTAAGAGTTTGCACATTCCCAGTGATAATATATGGGTGAATTCTGGACAATCACCAACAACGTGCAAAATAAAATAGCAGCATTTGAAACAAAATGTTACAGAGAAATCTTCAGAATACCATGGACCAAAAAGTACCAATGTAGCCATCCTGAGAAAAATTACTGTAAAAGAAAACTGGCTAAACAGCATGGTTCTTTCCAGAAAACTACAATATTTTTGCCACATCAAACACCATGACGGCCTAGAGAAGACCATGATGGAGGGAATGATGTCAGGGAAATGAACAAGAGGCAGACCAAGAAGATGGACACAAGACATCAAAGACCACCTGAACATGACAGTAACAGAAGCAGGAAGACTGGCTCAATATGGACAGAAGTTTTAAAAGGCTGTGATGACTGCTACATCCTGTTCAGGATATGCTACCTGATGATGATGCCTGACTACCTCTCCATCCATTGTTCTCTAGATGACTTAGTACGGGATCTAATACAGTGAACCCCATTATAATAACTTGGTCCAAACAAACAAAATATTTATGTAATAACAGAAATTCGCTATATACACTAAAAACAATATGGAATAAATATAAATGGGGATTTTGAAAAATGTTGTTATAGGGAACATTTAGTAACCACCAGAAAGATCAAGGGAGAAGAGAAAGTGGAAGACAGAGATAGAAATGTCTGGATGTGTTGTCACTGTGGCACAATTTTGTATGAACTCCCCAAAAAAATAGGCGAGCTCATTATCCAGTTTTAATCAGCTGAGTCTACAGTCTCTGCCAGCTGAGAGAGGCAAACTAGACAAGAGTGCCTCGTAGCTTACCAGCAGTGAGAGAAGAGTGGCGAGTTAACTATGTCCGTATGGTAACAGTAGTCTCAGCGTGAATATATTTTGTCACACGACTTGGTCTCGATAGACACCTGTTCTCTCCTAACAAGGTACGGGCCGGCAGTTCGAAAAATGGTGTGTTGTTCTGCCAGTGCTGGCATAGCAGTTAGCTCATCCTAGGTGGCAACCTCAATGCCCATAGCAGTCTTTCCCCTTGATATTGCTGGGATCCGCTCTACACAGAGCGCTATCTCCCTGTCCCCTGAGCTACAGTGCAGTAATGTCAGTGTTCACTGATATTTATCTGGTTGAATGCCAGTAGTCATATGCTTGTCTCAAAGATTAAGCCATTTATGTCTAAGTTCACACTGCCTCATGGTGAAACTGTGAATGGTTTCCCAGAAAAACCCAGAATCATGCTAGTGGAGAGGAAAAGTTCAGTACCCTTATGGACACAGGCACAACCTTTCAAGGAGACCAAGCTCTTTTTAGTTCAATAACAAAATGCTAGTTCTTGACGCTCCTAAATATGTGTATAAGCTCGGAGTTCATGACGTTGATGTATGACACTTCGGCTAAGAGGGCAAACGAGCTCGAGTCTAACTCTTCTGACGAGTTTTTCCTAAATCACAACAACCCATGTAAATCACAACCTCTGAATCATCTGCTTTCTCGCATATTAATGCCATGACCTCAGCATCCACACTTACATGGCTGTGTGTCTTGCACTCTCTGTTGAGTGTAACGACGGTCTTGACTGCCTCTTGAAAGAACGTAGGAATAGGTATCCATTCCTCGCCATGAGCTATGTCTTCTGGGGCGCAGATATGTTTATCGGTAATTTATGTTTAATTTGCAGATATGTGCGATTTCATCATAGTATGTGTTTCAATGAACACTTTGATCATGTTATTGCTAAGGCCCGCAAAGGACTTTCAGCTCTGAGAGTAATGGCTGACACTAAACAACCACAGCTTGTAATCTTATACAAGGCTCTTGTCTTCCCTGTCATTGAATATACAGTCGCTACTATCACCGCCAGTCACACACAGATTTAGAGGCTGGAGAGGATTCAAAATGAAGCGATGCGGATCATTCTTGGATATACAAGGGACACACCCTGTGTGGCTATGAGATTTCTCCTTGATTTTCCGAGCATATTTCATAGAATTGATCTGTGGCGTGCAAGTGCATACCTTAGAGTGAGTTCTGACATAGACCACCCACTACACAGCGAGCTCCCTCTTGTGAAGAGAAGCAGGATCAGGAGAGGTAAATCGTGGCCTTGCTAGATCTTCAGGCCCACCGCCAGGACAAAGCTCCCAGTATTCTCCAGCTCAGAGCGGTTGCCCCAAAGTTTTTACCTTAGTTCAGTCCTTTGTGGCCATGTCTTGCCTCTCAGTTTTTTGTATTCTGGATAGTAATCCAGATTCTACAAATTTGATTAATAGGTCATCAGCAAGCTTCATCACAGAGAGATCATGGAGTGAATTAACTAATTGCACACTCAACCTCCTTAGTTACTTCTTACAACATGCATGACAGTTGTCCGTGTTACTACTCTTTACTTCTATTTCACTTCCTCCATTTCCAAGTTAATGATGCTGAAGTCTGCAATTCAAAATAATTTCTCAACCCATACTGCCACGAAAGAAACAAAATCTTATTGTTATTTAAACTTTATGTTTTTTCTGTTAAGAAACCAGCCTACAAATCTAGATGCTCTCTCATGCTAAAAATTAAGAAAAATTACCCTGTTAACTGTTTCCATCATTGGTGATGATTTAGAGGCTGCAATTCTGGCATTATCGAGCTGTGAGAATATAATAACAAACACACAAAAGTATAATAATCATATGTAAATCTTATAATAAGTTAGATCTGGTTTTTATGAGGTATAATTAAACATTCAACTAGCACATAGCAGTAATCTTTTATTTTATGTATAAAATTAACTCTCTGTCTATCCAATAACTGGGATTAAGCAAGTTTATTACATTATTTTCAGTTAATTAACAGAGATATTTGAATAGGTTCTTGCATATGTCAGTTAGCTTGTTAATTAGCAGAGAGATTATCATCATTGTACACAGGACACATCCATAAGCATTCCAATTTCCTTCTAAGTATATCCACAAATACATGGCAATCTCTTCTTCTTCTTTTTCTTCTGCATTCTGTAATCTTTTTGGTCTTGCTAGATCTTCAGACTCGTAGCCAGGACAAATCTTCCATCTTCTCCAGTTCAGAATGGCTGCCCCAAAGTTTTTGCCTCAATTCAGTCCTTTGTGACCATGTCTTGCTTCGCAGTTCTTTGTATTCTGGATAGTCTTGGCGTATGTGTTCAAGCGTGTGTATGCCTATTCCGCATGGACATTCATTTGTGTGGACCACTCTGATCTGTAACAGGTGGCTCTAAAGCCTGTACTGGCCAGTTCTAAGTCGAAATATGATGGTTTGCTGCTGCCTATAAAGTTGGTGTATGGGGTCTGCTTTCAAGTCAATATCCATATCTTTCTTCCACTGTGATGTATAATGTTTGTGCATTAGTGTTTTTATCTCAATGTATGGCAGAGGATAACAGAATTGTTCTATTTTACCTCCTGCTTTTGCCAGGGCATTTCCAGTGATACCACAATGGGCGGGTAGTCATTGAATAGCGATGTTTGAGCTTTTTTTTATGTTTGCCAGTTCTAGCCTAATTTTGTGTATTGTGTTTTCATTTTTGTTGCTTTGTAATGCTTCCAAGAAGGATCTGCAGTCTATGAATATTACTACATTGGATGGTGTTGAAAGATCTGTGGAAGAAAGAGCTCTCAGTGCCTGCAGGAGTACCTCGACTGCTGCTCACAAGTTGGAGCATGTCTTTCTTGTTGGGAATTCTTTACTGAGGCTCTTTCCGTTGTTCTATCTTATAAAGACACCTCCTCCTACATTTTTTAGAGCTTCCTCTGCTGATCCATCTGTATACACCTGTCCATATTTTAGGATCATATTTGTGTGCAATCATTTCCTGTGCCAGATACTTTAGCTGAGGTGATGTCAGGTGTTCTCTGTTGATGATCCCAGGGACTTCTTTGACAATGGAGATGTTTTTTAAACTGTAAATTGGCTCATCAATACCACAAAGTATTTTCATTTCTTGGGCATCATCGGGGAGGATATCTTCCTCATGTTGGTGATGCAATCATTTTGATATGTGCAAGAAGCTCTTTCTCTTCAATATGTTTTTTGTGTAACTGTTGCATTTGGAGTACATTGGATGGTTGGACATGCAAAGCATCTTCTGCCAGTGTACCCTTTATGTATATCTGTTTTCAAGTGGACTGATACAGTACTCTAAACTAGCATGGTTCGGACATGAATGCAGGTACGATTCCTTGTCAAAAACAATACTGCAGGGAACTGTCGAGGGTGGAAGAAGCAGAGGAGGGCAAATAAAGGCATGGACAGAAAACATAAAGGAATGGACAGGGCAAGATATTTCCACACTCATCCGCATCGTTGAGGATATAATTCGCTGGAGGACTCTGTGTGCTGAGGCATCCAATATGGTACCCCTACGACTCTGAAGGGTTACGGGTTTATTGATTGATATAGTACTCATTTGTTCAGTACATACTAATGTTCATTTTTTGTGATGCCCCATTTGAAGCCCAGCTCCTTTATTTTGGACATGGAAAAGGAATCGTTATCTTCATTCATTTCAATTTATCTAGTAGCTTACCATAAAGAATTCAATATGACCATTGCCCTGCCATTTGATACAGTGGCAGAACATGCCATTCTATCTGCTACTTCATTGCCTTGAACATCTGAATAAATAGGCACAAAATAAATGTGACATCCTCCAACTTTGACCTCTCCACAGCATCAAGCCACTGGTCACAAAAACAGTTGCTTGTATTATCCTGACCATGCTCATTGAATAACTGAGAATGCAGACATGAGTTGCATTCTGTGTGCCCATCCAATTCTCAAGGCCCTGGTCACTGCCATAATTTTCATTGTCATACTATGTGTAGTCACAAGAAAGCTCCACTCTCATCTCTAATAGTTTTCCCTACATCTGAGCGCTAAAAGTCCAAGAACTATGCACACGTCTACCTGTAGAGCCATTAGTGTATATAAACATATCACTATCCTTTAAATTCTTACTGATCAATGGCTGAACCTCTGATTTAACCTCTCCCTACATTCCTTATCGAGTGTTATTACTATACGAACAGAAGTATGGCAATCTCTGGGAACACATATAATTTTATATATTTTTGGCTTCTGATGTCATTGACAAAAAATATTGACAATGTTAAAAATTTTAATATAAATGTATTAAATAAATTGTTTATTGGCTAAAACTAAATACCATATCATAAAATCCCAGAAAACTTGATCTCAAACCATTGACAAATATGTCAATTACAATATATTTTATTTAAAATATTATAAGTTACTAATAATCTTTTATTTTTACAAATTGTAATTATTCTTTTCAATAATAAATATTCAAAAATTTACTTGTACAGGTATTTTTATTTTCAGTACCCATTTTCCTTTCCAATGATATAAAATATGCACACCATTTAGCAATATTAGGATAAAATATGATGAAATTAAAAAGACGTTAATTTTTTTTACTACTGAAAATTAATTTGGTCAAAATATAAATATCTTATCCAGAAAGAAATTTGAATCTCCAAATTAGATAATTAGTTAAATTTTAAATTTAAAAATCACCAGCACTGCAGAAACTGTTCTGACCAATAGACCTATCATACCTTATCCTGACTGGCTTGTGACCCCAGCTGTAGGCTGAGATAGTTGATGACTTCAGGCTCCAGTCCACTAGTAGCTTCCAGTAAAGCTATTACCAGCACTGGTATGC
This sequence comes from Meghimatium bilineatum, assembly GCA_034231615.1. Taxonomy (NCBI): domain Eukaryota; kingdom Metazoa; phylum Mollusca; class Gastropoda; order Stylommatophora; family Philomycidae; genus Meghimatium; species Meghimatium bilineatum. The sequence goes on from CM067316.1 coordinate 31,200,178, forward strand.
TTGGCTTCAGAAGAGGACCTGCATTGCGGCTGATCTCCAATATGGTGGACAACCTAATATAAATACTTGACTGCAATAAAACTGTGCTAACAGTAAATTAAACGTAAGACATATGCACAAGAATAAAGGTTAAAATTCAAATTAAATTAAATATTTAATTTTCACAATCAGATCACAATCCATATTGATAAGACAATGATTTCCATTACAACTGGATTCACACTGATCGCGCCGGTCGGGACAGATGACTAGATTTTTAATTACTTGTCCAATATCCTCCGTTCTTCCAAACCAAATGCAGGAAAAAGACGTAAAGTAGAATGTTATTGTTAGCTAGGGATCGCTGATTCAGGTCACATGAGCCTAACATTTTGTGGTCCCGTACCAATAGAACATAGCAGTCACTTGTGGGGCCTTATGGAAAGAAATACATCAGCGACTAATAGTCGCATGTGGGGTTTAGAAGATTAAACCATGTACATGCATATAAACTAATTTATTTTGTCTATCCATTTTGGTAGAATTACCAATTCTTTGTGTTTTGTCAATATACTACTGTCCATTACATTTGTTTATGCTATAGACAACTTGTTTTCTCCAAAGTTTTCTTTATATCATCTGTAGAATATTTCTGCACAATTTCAGCCATTTCAGTTATGGAGTTTTGTTTCTACTCAAAATTAAGAACATACCTTAATGGTAATTGTTATGTTAAATTAGTGGGATTTTGTTCTGGAAATTTAAACCAATATATCTCGACAAATACACAGTGAAGCGAAGGGGAAAATGAACATGAATATATAACTGCCTGTGTTATTTAATAGTATTATAGTTTTATAGCACACATTGCTTCATATCTTAATTCTAACATATTTTCCAAGTAATATAAAACCCTAGAAACCAGTACTATTGTTTCAGAAAACATTGCATCCTTAGTTGCACAATTTACGGAAAAACAGGAGGGAGATTGCTGAACTTTCACAAATAACATTGCATGATATGTTTTCTGCTGATCTGAAAACTAGTTTTCCAACAAATACACATTCATTTTATGTTTTCCAGAACATATTTGTAACAGACATCCGTTAGCACCTGTATTCAAGCACTAGAATCCGCCTTCCTATATATGCAGTTAGCATCAAGCTCACACATCCATATAAAAGGACAGATAGTACTTATAATTTGTATACCTTGATCTTGATTAAAATATTGATTTTACTTTTCCGCATTATACCTAGACTTTCCCTGACAGCCATTCTTTTTATATTACACCTAGACTTTCCCTGACAACGATTCTTTTCCATCCTTGGCCACTGCTATTAAAGGTATATTTAAAATCATTAGAAAAAAATGAGCTTTCACCCAGTTTCTACATCACATTAATCCCTAAATACAAATCACACAAAACATTACTTAAAAATAATGGAAGTATTCACCGTAACGCAGGCACTTTACTGGCTCGAATCGCAAGCCTATTCCCATGCATGCATACTAAGTGACTCACTGAATTTGATTCAGAAAGTCAAAGCAGGTGATGTGCATAGGGAAATGGGCAGAGTCATTAGAGAGAGCTAAAATGTGGGCATCACTATTTTTCACGCTTATTTTTGTCCCCGGACACGAGGGCATGGAGGGAAACGAAAGGGTCAACCAATTAGCTAGCTTCAACACCACAACAGACAGTCAGACTATGGACTGAGCAGACATATGCATTGCTCTTCGTGAGTCCTCACGTTAGAGGATTTTGAGATGATGGAGCATGAATTAATATTGAGAACGTGCGAATTGGGAGTGAGGATGGGTGTGGCCTGTACAGAACCCCTGACAAAGATTTCAAACAGAGCAGTGAACCAACATAGAACCAGAACCATCACCATTATACCCTGAGAGATTTACTGAAGTGGAGATCTGAGCAGCTATGGACGTGCCCAGTGTGCAAAGAGGATAATCAACAGACCTAATACCTAATACCTTAAAAATAAGAGATAAATATCTTTTCTAAACATATACAAAATTGTAACCAAATCTCTAACAAACTAAAACCAATCATAAAAGACCAACAGAGCAATGCCAAACACAGAAATTTACACCAACATGCATATTTCATAAGAGACTTAGTCAATTAGACACACGACAACAATAGTACATCATCAATATTGTCTCTCGACCAAGATAAGGCATTTAATAGATTATAATACACATACCACCACAAAATGTTACAAAATAGCAACATAGGGGATCACTTTAGTAAGTGAATTCAAACTATCTACTTGAAATCAGAGAGCAAAGTCTAGGGTAAACCATTAATTTGTCAAGATTTTCATGCTAATGAGATCTGTTAGATAGGGTTGTTCACTCTCCCCACTGCTCTATGTGCTTGCTCCAGAACAACTCTTTTATGCACCTATGGGAACGATACTGCTTTCTTCCTGCCCAATGAAAAGCCCATTTGAAATATTTTGGATACATTCACAAAATTTGAAAAAGACAGTAGTTCAAAACTGAATGTCTATAAATCAGTGATTCTTCTTCTTATTTTGTTCACTTGAAACATGTAATCTGTAATTCTGTCTCCTGAATAAAACTCACTGTATTGTGCAGTTCACACAGTGTCCCATAGAGCTTTGATTCCAGTGTTGTTTCCTGTGGTCAATATGTCTGCCTCAGCGTTTCATGCTCAGGACACTCTTGAAGTATATGTTTGGCACTCTGTGCTGCCTGTCCACATGTACACATGGAAGTGTTGCCAATCCTGAACTTTGTATACATGTGACTGCGGAGTCGGTTGTGTCCTGTATCAGTGATTATGCTCGCGGATGAGAAAATGTTCAGAACCCGATGGGCATAGGGACAATATGTCTAATTACTTGAGACAAGATCACTGGCAACGGAACATCTTATGCGAGATAGAAGTAGTCGACCCAATCCTATATACTTGAATACTGCCTCCTTTGGGGCTCAACCAGGGACATGTTTTGACCTGTAAAGTCCAAGGGTGCAGTAGGTGAAAAACCGTCACGACATAAAGTCAATATACACCCATTGCCTGGTGATAGGAAAGCTGTGTTAAAGGCATGCCGAAATTGAATGTGTTAGGCCTACATGGCGCAAACTGAATGGTAGCACAAGGTACTTCATGCTCCCTGGCGGAAATCACATGCAATTCATGATGACTAACTGAGAGCAAATGCAAACTACAACTATTGTGATTTATACTAATAATGCTATTGTTTTCGCTTAAGTGATCCTCCGAGTCAATTTCCATATCATTTTTAAAAGCACTGTCTATATTTAAATTTATTAACAAGGAACACAAATTCACAATCACTGTACAATATAGCAATACAAAATAGGTACAACACCATGAAGAAAATACAAACCATTGACAAACAGTGGATGATGTTAAAAGAATCTATACAAGCAAACCAAGATGCAACATAATAATATACCACCAAGATGTAACATAATAATTAATGACACAAAATTAGCACAAGTTGAAAAAGTGAAATATCTTGGCACCCTGTTAACATCAGAAGGTAGATGCTCTAGTGAGATAAAGAGCCAAACAGCACAAACCAAATCAGCATTCCAAAAAATGAGAACCATTTTTTGCAATGGGAGTCTATCAATGCAGACCCAAATTCGAGTGCTGAGATGTTATATCGAACCAATTCTTTTTTATGGATGTGAACAAGGACTGTAAACACAAAAATTCAAAGTGAATTAGAGGCTACAGAAATGTGGTTTCTGAGGAGAATGATAAAAATACCATGGACAGCCAAGAAAACTAATGCAGAGGTTCTCATTGATGCTGGCCTCAAAAAGATCAACCATATCAAACATTAGGGGCAGACAGTCAAGGTTTCTAGGGCATGTGCTGAGAAGAACACAGCTTGAACACTTAATAACCACTGGAAAGATCAAAGGGAGAAGAGATAGGGGACAACAAAGAGAAAAGTTACTAGATGGGCACAGTAGAAGCTCACCAATCAAGCTTATTGACAACACAAGAGACAGAGTCGTGGAGAAACATGATCGCCTACACCATTAGGCATGGCACTTGATTAATTGATAAAGCAAACATCTGCAGAGATCCTACCACTTAAGAAACATCTAGCAAAGAAAAACTGAATGTCAGAAGACATCTTAAAGTTGATGAAACAAAGAAGATAGCTGAAGGCTAACATTACAGAATATTAATTTATTAGGTGCCAAGATGGCTGGCATAGGCGATCATGGCTCTCCACAGCTCTCTATCTCCAGTATTATGTATTAAGATCGTTGTTGCTTCTCTTCCGCGCCAGGTTGTTATAACCAGAAATTGCAGAAGAGCAATGTGGATTTTTGGAAGGAAAAGGCACAAAAAAATTCCATATATATAATATGAACATTAATGGAAAAGTACAAAATGACCTGTACTTGTGCTTTATATATTATAGTAAAGTATTTCACAAGGTGAAGCATTCAGAAATGATAAAAATATTAGAAAACCTAAATGTTGATTAGAAAATTATAAAAATAGTAAGAAATTTGTATTGGAAAGAAACAGCTGCAATGATGGATGACACTAATGCAGGAGAATTCCAAAAGATAGAGATGGGTGGCAATTGCAACACTCAAATTAACACAAATGAGAATGTTGGGGAAAAGCAGTAATAACGACACTAAAGTAACCCTTTTACGATTATGTTTTTTCCAATGGCAAGATATGGATGCAAGACTTGGATTTTAAATAAAACAATATCCAAAAAGAATAAATTCATTTGAAATGAAGTGCTACATAAAGATCTTATGAATATCATGGAGAAATTTTGAAATAAATGAAACTAAATGAAGGGTGGCTTTAGATTTATTTTGATACCATCATAAGAAGGAAGTTACAGCATTTTGTGTACTTACAGCAACATGATGGTATAAAAAGGCTGGTTCTGGAGGACAGTACCAGGCGAGAGAAGAAGAGGAAGACCAAGAAGATGATGGACCAGCTACATAGAAAAATATATGCTCATGTCTCTAGTCAATGCATGCTTGCTTGCCTGGGACAGAGAGGTATTAAGAGTATTCACAATGAAGACAACGTTCAGGAAAGAATATGTCGCTTGTTATATAGAGATGGGTGTCACATGTAATGTCATAAGGATGTGTAATGTCACCAGATATTTTCTCCCTGTATAAGAGGATATTATGCGAAACATAGAAAGCATGCAAGGAATAGCAGTTGGAGGTTTTGATCTGAATAATCTAAGATATGCTCCCAATACAGTTCTGATTTAAGGGAGTGAACAAGAACTTCAAGCCTTGTTAGACATGGTAGTAAAAGGAAGTGAAAACAAAGGCCTCAGTCTAAACAAGAAGAACAGAAGTAATGGTTGTTTCAAAGAAATACACACCACCAAAATTCAGTATTAATATTCAGTATTAATGATGCAAAATTAAATTTCATGTTAGTTAGTCGTTGGATCATCGTCACTACACTCCTGACAAGTCCATATGATGGATAAAGTCATGTATATTGGCACCATTTTAACATCAGATGGCCCGTACACCAATGAGATCAAGAACAGCATAGCACTGACCAAATCAACATTTCAAAAAAATGAGAAACATTCTATACAATGGAATAATATTAATGCATATGCGAGTTCGAGTGCTAGGATGTTATATTCAGCCGATCCTTCTTTATGGAAGCGAAGCATTGACAGTAAACAAAAGTGCCCAAGATAAGCTGGAGGCATCTGAGATGTTATTTTTAAGAAGAATGATGAAAATTCCATGGACAGCCAAGAAAACTAATGTAAAACCACAAATTATAACAAAAATTAGAAGCAGACAATCAAGATTTTTAGGGCATGTGATGAGAAAAGTAAAACTTGAACATTTAGCAACCACCGGAAAGATCAAGGTGAGAAAAGACAGAGGAAGACAGAGAGATAAATTTCTGAATGGATTGTCACTGTGGCACAAGAAGAAGTCACTAAATTAACAACACTAAATACAGAAGTTGTAGAGAAGCATGATCACATATGCCACTCTGCATGGCACTTGATTGAATTGAAATCTAATTCATTGTTCTTTGAATCATCAAGAAAAGATAATACTGCTGTAAAACTATATGAAAATAGTACTTACGTAGAACACAGGTAATGTAGTCTTATTGGATGACGACTAACACACTATCGATATCGGATGCAGACATGAAAGAATACACACAACAGTACACAATCACAAATAATAGTTTATTGTCTATCTACAGGTGAATGATGGTTGGTCTTATTCACACTTGCCGTTAAGCGTAAGTGTGGGAGTTTAATAAGCACAGACTCGTTTAGCTGCTATATTTTTATAACACAAAAATTCCAGATTTTCAACATGTCATTTGACATTTTTTTTAAATAACAGACATTATATTGTCAACAAATGTTCGTAATTGTGCAAATTAACAATCCTTAAATCCAATGCGGCTTTGTAACATTGATATAAAATTCATAAAGGAATTCATTAATAATAATTATCATGAGGTACTATTTTTTTGAATTTGAAATACAACAAAAATTGTTCCTTCAGGAAATGAAAAATGTGGATAATTTCTGGAATTTTAGGATCCAGAGTTCTAAGGGCTATGCAATAAGAGGAAAAACTGCTAGAAATGATACATGTTAATGTGGATTACTTACCCAATAGCCCTGACCTCTTTCACAGTACTATGAAGCGAGCACTGCAGCAGACAAGGAAGAACTAGATTGATGGCCTTTTCCCCAATCTTTCCATTACTCACATCACAAATTTTAATAGATACCTGTAAAATAAAAACATTATTATCGTTGAAGAGAAATACTGTTGATGTTATCTATGAAACCAACTCCTTGCATTCTTGAACATTAGTCCTCGTTGAATATTTTATGACAGAAAACTTAGACACTTTACTGTCTGTCATAGGCTACCAAAGAAACAATTTATGCTTAAGAAGAGCAAATAAATGTATGCTGCTTGCAAAAGCACATCTCATTATTAACCTTTTATCTGCTGCACATAAATACACCCGTTCCTCTATCTGACTGCTAGCATCTGTGTGGCACTCGGGCCCAGACATTAGCTCAGGTTGCAAAGAATAGGGTCACTGTCTTCTTTCTCTCATGTTGTAGAATAAGAAAAGTTGGGGATGCGCTGACATTAATTGAATTCATTATTTGAAACAGTTCACAAATTTCATCCTGTCATATGAACATTAGGGTGGATATCATCAAAATCTCTCTCACTGTCATTGTACATTGTCATCATCCTCAAAGATAGTGTCGTCCTCATTTTCATCCACTGCATTACTAATGGAGCACTTTTTGAAAGATTGGACACTCATTTCGAACCACAATGCTTTCACCCACTTGGCTATTGTTAGCTCTTTATTATGTTGCCACCTTCATCACAGCTAAATTGGATGACAGTATTTATTTAATTTTGCTCGAAGTCTGTTCTTAAATGATTAAATGGGAGACATACAGTGACTGCTGGAGGGAGGTAAGGCTCCCAGAAACAGACATCCTTATCTCACTGCATCATTTTACCACTTGCTTGGTGAAATGTTCCCAAAACGAGTCCCAGACTAACATGGATGGTTCTTATTATAGCAGCCTCCTTCCTCTGCTCCCACACTTTATCCAGCCATTACAGAGTACTACTTACGTGCATCCAACCTTTCGTATGGTATGGACAAACACACCACTTGGGAATTTTGCCTGCTGAGGCAGTCTTTGGTTTTTTTTAAACTAAACTATAAACTTAACTACAACCTAAACTAATAGTGAAACGCATCATATCATTCCACTGTTTGATTTTAAGGCAATTTTAAAAGCCAAGCTAAATGTTAAGCTGATCCATTCATTGACTAAGCTTTGAATTTACCATAATGGCTGATGCTATTGTTGCAGCCAACCTTTGCTGCTGAGAGAACAATGAATGAAAGAATAAATCTATCTGAAATCTTTCTGGTACCTGGTGGTTGCAGGTTTTATAAGGCTGACAACGTGTCCGTGGAAAGGTCACACTGTATTATCCTTGATGTATTTTATGTGAGTACAGGTAGCATGGGGAAATAGAAGAAATGATCTTGCACTGTTGCTAACATTTGTGTTATTTTCCATTTAGCAATATTTAACTTGTCCCTTCATTCTTAAAGTAACAAGATTCCACAATAATATTATCTGTATATTTTTTTATACTTTGTCAATACCAAGGTTTCTGAATTTTGTCACATTTTAGATACTAATGTTACATCATTAGCTTATAAAATGAACTGTGTATATTCAGAAATATACGGTAATATCAATTAAATGTAATTTGATGAAGAGACAATTGCAGACCTATATTTCAAGAAAAACAAGCAACCATTTCAAAATTCTCAAGAACAGATACAAATAAATAAGGTTACATATATCAAGTGACATATTCTTTCCAGAATGTTGTCTCATCATGGATACTCTGAATGCCTCTGTTCCGTGCAAGTAGAACTGCATTGGACATTTTTCGATTTCGTTGGTCTATCATCTTTGTGGTCTTTCTCTTCTTCTCTTTCCCGGCATTCTGCCCTCCAGAATCAGCCTTTCGATGTAGCTTCCTACTGTAGCTTCCTTCTTATGACAGTAATTAGAAGCCACCTTTTATATAGTTTTAGTAATTTCAAAACTTCAATGTTCTTCTTTTTCTCTGTCCATGATATTTGTAGTATCTTTCAGAAGCACTTTATGTCTAATTAATTTATTCTTTTGGATATTGTCTTGTTTAAAGACCAAATCTCACATTCATATGTTACCACTGAGAAAACACATCTTAAATGGGTTATTTTAGTGTCATTATTACTACTTTGCCACAGCTTCCTTATTTGTGTTAATTTGAGTGTTGCAGTTGTGAGTCTTCTTTTAATCTCTCATCTGAACAATCTTCAAAACTGTTTATATTTGCTCCCAGATATTAAAATTTTTTCACACATTTTAATTTACATTGTCCATAAATATAGTTAATAAACAAAAACATATGATGGACTAAATTAAATTGATAAATACCTTGCTGAGAACATTACATGTCTGATCTGCCGCAAGTCTTACAGACTCCTGGAAAACAATTATAAGCAACAAATAATAGATTTCTTCAGCTTCATCATGATAACCATATTTTAGAACACATTATACTATCAATTCAAAAAAAGTGAAACTTTAATTATTCATGAATTATGTCTTAGTTTTCCTGAAAAAAGTTTATATAGCAAATACAACTTATCATGGCAGTAAGTCATTTATGCCCTACAATGTAGTGCATTTATTCAAAGATAATATTTAATATTTTCACATATTTTCTTTACCTTGGTAAAAGTGATCATGTCTGGTAAAAATGATCAAACAGTGATCAAAAAGTGACCCTAACATTGTTTAATATTTTCTTTACCTTGGTAAAAGTTATCTTATTTGGTAAAAGTGATTGGACCTTATCATTGTTTAATATTTCCTTTACCTTAGTAAATGTTCACCTACCTTCTTAGAGTTGATAACCAAATTGTATTAGCAACTGACTATTCATATGTATGTTCTACAGGATTCACATTATGGATGTTTTTAACATAACACAGTAGAAGAACAAAGCAGAATAGATGCAACAACTTGAAATGAAAATACATGGATTCACTGTTCAAAACACATGAGAAAGAAAACAAAATGTGCAAATGCAATCAGGATAGCTAGACAAAAGATCTGAGACTCAGGATTAGTACAATACAAGTCATGGTGAAGAGAAATTTATCTAAATCTGTGAAATGCATGAACAATAAAGTACTTTAATAGGAAAGACTGAAGGATATTGAGAGCAAGAAAATTAATGTTTGCCGTGTCTTACATAACGCTGTCCTCACGACCCTCTGTAAGCCTCTCAGTTCTGTGCAAGATGTCCAGCCTTTTCCATTGTCATGTTCAGAAGGTCTTCAATATCATGTGTCCATAATAGTCTTGGTCTGCCTCTTGTTCTCTTTCCTGGAAATTTTTCCTCTATGATTAATCTTTCTACACCATTCTGTCGTTATGTGTACAAAATATGTGGCTTGACTTTTTTTATAGTTTTGAGGAGTCAGTCTTCTTCTATGCTCAGGTCTTTGAAGACGCCTGCATTGGTTTATCTTTCTGTCCACAATATTTTTAGGACTTTTCTATAATAATTAATTGTGAATGCCGATATTCTCTTTTCCAATGCAGATGTCATTGCTCACCTCTCACAACCATATGATAACCACTGGAAAATTATACCTTCCTAAGAGTTGTAACTTTGTTTTTCTGTTTGCCCCTTTTCTTATATTTTTCATTAGTGATGTTTTTTATAGCATAATCTCTTTCTCATCTCTGCTGAGCAAAACTCCTGTGATATTGATGGTAGACCCGAGATATTCAAAGTTGCTAACATTTTCTAGTTTTAACATTTTCTGTGTCAATGACAACTGTAGGTGAGTTCATTCTATTTATATGTATATAAATATTAGATAATTCATACATAGAGAGAGAGAGAGAGAGACAGAGAGGGATATACAGGGAGAGAAAGAGAGAGAGAGAGAGAGAGAGGGATATACAGGGAGAGAGAGAGAGAGAAACAGAGGGATATACAGGGAGAGAGATAGAGAGAGAGAGAGAAACAGAGGGATATACAGGGAGAGAGATAGAGAGAGAGAGAAAGAGAGAGGAACCCCATGTAATGATCATAAAGTGAGAATTATATTAAATGAAAGTCACCATCTGAGCAAATACAGAAATTGTCACCCAATTTTTGGAAGTACAAAAACATGTGTGAACATTGCAAAACATTACAAAAGAGAAGCCAGATATAAATTAGCACATGTTTTGTATCATAATAATTATCTTTAAATTCTGTGGCATATTATGTGTGCACAACTCTGACCTTGATATCATCTCTGACTCTCAAACAAGTTTCCCAAAGTTGAGGAATATCGTCAATAATGTCATCCAACACCCTGCCTCTCAAAAGGTTACTTACTGCCAGACAACTGCAACAATATTAACACACAAATTAAATTATTAAAAATGTATGCAGCAAAGATAATGATGGACATAAATATCAATGTCTGTAGCAGTGATTTATTTCTAAACAGGTGAGAGAAAGACAAGAATAGCTAACAAGTAGACAGCTGAAACTGTTTACACACTCTTGGACACACAGATACAAATGTAGCACTGGGCATACCATTAGTCTCAAGAGAATGTGTGGGAAATTAGAGCGGAAATTGTATCCACCACATATGAGGTATATACAAATGTCGCCATTTTATTTGCACCAATGGCCCGACAGCAGAGAATATTTTTTAAGTTACACATCAGAATGAATGATCAATGTCAGTCACGATTACAATAGACCATGTAAACACCACATTTATACAGGTCTATGCACATGTAACACACCAAACAACGAATACGAAAGAGAGGAATTTTATGAGGATTTAAATAGATTAATAAATAACAGCAACAATGATGATGACATATATATTTTGGGAGATTTAAATGCACATTTTGGTGCATATAAAGGAATAGAGGAATATAAAGGACCATTTGGTGACACAAGAAACAAGATTAACGATAACAGATATAAACTAATAGATCCATGCATCCAACACAACCTCTTTATAACGAACAAATTCTTTAAACTTACACAGTCACAAGTGTACACATGGTATAAATGGAACAGCTTGGAATGCAAGAGCTAGACAGACTTTCAAAAAGAAACAGTAGTTGAAAAATAACAGACTCACAAGTAATACTTAACATGTGTGCAGACTCTGACCATAAGGCAGTAATAATAACAGTCAAAATAAACAGCGAAAAATAACAAGCACAAGAAAATCACCAAAGGCAACTAGATATACAGAAATTGAAAGAACCAAACATGCGTGAAAAATATATCCAGGAAATTAATGAAGAACTCACAAACTATCAGAAAACTACCAGCACATAGAAGAATGGAAACAGTTCAAATGTGCTATCATACAAACTGCAGGAAACATATTCGGATATAAAAACCATAAAAGCACGAAAAATAACAGCGTGGTAGACAGAAGAAGTCAAGAATGCAACAAAATAAAAAAGCAAAATTATATGAAATGAGCACAAAAAAACACATGAAGACTATTTAGCATACAAAACAGCAAATAATAACACCAAGAAAATTTTCAAATATGCAAAAATTAAGGTGTGGCAAGAATATTGAGAAATGCTTAACAAGGATAGACAAAAGGCACCGAAGATGTTCTATAATAAGTACAAAACATGAGAAGTAAAAAAGACATGTATGAACCAACAGAAATAATCAACAATGAATACGGCAACATACTAAATAGGCCCAAAGAAATCATGGAAAGATGGATAAATTACTGAAATCAGCAGTTTAATTTAAAGGGAGGAGAAGTAATGACAATAATAAATCCAATAGAATACCTGGAACCATACATCCTGACATGCAAAATTGAGGACACAATTGAACATCCACCAAATAACAAAGTACCCTGAATAGAAGGAATACATATAGAACTAATAAAAATGCTAACATTGACAGGTATACAGTGGTTACACAGACTGATAAATGTAATATAGAAGAAGAAAAGACACCACAGGCGTGGAATACAGCAGTGATTGTACCTATCTGGAAGAAAAAAGGCAGTAAGAGTGATTGCACTAAGTGTAGAAGCATATCACTCTTAAGCCAAATAAAAAAAATCTTCAGCAAAATACTAGATAGAATGCTCGCATATATAGAACCACAACAACACACAATTGGGCTTTGAAAAATAAAAGCTGCACAGATGCAATCTTTGCCCTCAAACAAATTTCAGAAAGAGTGACAGAACATAACCAAGACTTATATTTGGCTTTCGTGGACCAAGAGAAAGATTTCAACAGTGGCTAGAGCACAGCTATGGATAACACCACAGACATATGGATTTCCTCAGCATCTGATAGCCCTTTGTCAGAGCATATACACCGATAGTCAATGCGCAGTAAGAACGAGCACAGGTACATCATATAATTTCTAAATTCACTCGGGAGTAAGGTAGGGATGTGTACTCCCCCCCCCCCTATTGTTCATAACATACATAAATCACATCTGCAAAGTAGCAAAGACAACGGAAGAAAACAATATGAAGGATAACTTAAACAAACTTCTATTTGCAGATGACCAAGCATTGGTAGCATCATCAGAAGAGCAACTCTAAGACAAATAGACAGATTACATCAAACAAGCCATACCTCTAATATGAATATAAATATAGAAAAGACCGAAATAATGAAGATAGGAAGAACAGAAAGAAACACCAATATGTTTATTGGAAACAACAGACTTAAACAAGTGACAGAATTCACATACCTCGGAATTCATATAACAACAGAAGGCAAGAGCAGCAAAGAAATACACAATAGATGTAGTAGCATACCAAGCCTTAAGGCAAATGATACCAATCTTCAGAAACAAAAATGTAAATTTAAACACCAAAATAACACTATTCAAAATGATTATTACTGCTGAAGATGGATGTCGGGCCATTGGTGCATATGAAACGGCGATACAAAGCATTACCATTTTCTGGACAACATCCTGCTAGAAATCTGGTAGGAAAATGATCCTGCTAAAAGAGAGATCCAGCGGGAGTTTGAGAATGAACACTGCAGAAGAAGAACAATGCTCTTAGCGAGTAACAGATCTACAAAAATCCCACTCCGTGCTTTTCTCTTGAAACTGGATCAACTCTACTATATAGAAACGTGTAATTATGATATAGTTTCTTACAACCCATGTCTTTAATCCTCATATCTGCTAGTTCTAGGATTTTGATGTTTCTTCTTTTTATTTCATCTATCAGGTCTTGTTTCTTACTTTTTATTTCACAGATGTTGATTGAAGCAAATTTTATATGTTGTTTTTTCCTTTGTTTAATATTAGCATTCAATTTTAAAAAACTTTCCATTTTACTACGAGCCGTTTTGTTCTGACGGTTTGCTAATCCTGCTTAAGTGTTGTAACAGGAAATTGACATGGCTACACAACCATGATCTCTAACACATACAGAAAGATCTCACATATTCCATGTGAGCAGTCCTGATCACTGAACTAAAATTCCATTTGTGGTCACAAGAAATAAAACAGCTGTCACATCGCACCATTTTCCTGGATGTGAATTTTCTATATTCCATTTTCTGAGGAAATGAATGCACATATAGGCTTTCTGGTACAGCAAAAACAAGTACTGGAAAAACAATGTATCAAGCTGATGTTCTGAATGCACTTGGGTAGATAAGATGAATGACTGATCTAATTAGTGACTATGAATCTGCAACCATGGGTAGACTGCAATAACAAAATGTCAAGAGGGATGTGGCCAAACAAAAGTGTTATCAGCAGGTAATCAGAGGAAACTACTGAACCAACACAAAGTGGATGTGGTCAGTTGTTACTTGCTGAAAGATACTTTTAGAAGGAGATCTGATCACTTATGGACCTAAGATTCAATGTCAACTAACTTACCTAGACTCCCGTACTCGCCATTGATTGCTGATCAAATTCTTTAATAGATCATCCAAAATTTGCTTCAAATATGTGTCCACCTAATAAAGAATAATAATTAAAATAAATTATAAATAATGCTAATAAGCAGGAGTTTGGAAATGACAGCAGAAGAAAAAAAACATGTTGAGTTTCGAATTAAGTGAATTCTCCTATTGGTCAACATCTTGTGGCAATTAAGCATATGCCATTTATGCCTAGCTGCCATTTTCTCGAAATTCAATGAGCCCAACTTCTAGCTGCAAGGTCTTGAAGCTAATTTGATCAAAACAAAATCTGCCATCACATTTTATTTTCACGCTTCTTCTTTTCATCAGAATATTGGACAAAAAGAATTGTATCAATTTCCTAGTCTCTGCCAACATAAAGAATCTGTCTGATGACATCTCTAAATCTTACCTAATCAACATGGAGCAAGATAAGAAGAAATGCTTCCATGATTTCATTGAACTACAAGTCATTTTAATCTCCCTCATTCTTCAGCCAAATTTAGATCCTGATTTGGATTTCATCAATGAACTGTACTGTGATCACCAGCCTCTAGATAGGGAAGTAGAGCTTGTGAGTTAGATGGCCATAGTTTTCTTCTTGTGGTTGTGATAAAGTGTGCAGTTCTGCAAATATGTTCTGTTTTCTGGAGATTGCCCACAGGGGCATATTTTGGTGTTGCCAACCGCAAACTTAATATGTGTGCAAATATAAATAACCAAATGGTCAGAGGGTGTTCGACAAAGTGGATGGTGCCGCAGTAACCTAATGAACAAATAGTGAAGCAAAATGAATTACACAGGTTACTAAAACACTTACCTTGCCTATTAATAAAAATATATAAAAAAGAATATATAAATAGGCGTTGCCATCCCTGCGTTATGGAGACGGGGCTTGATGAAATCTAAAGTCATCTATTTTGTTTTTTATTGTGTTGTTTTCTGTTGTTTGTCTCTTGAAAAAGGTTCAATTTGAGCCGATACGGGAAGAATTGTCCTGTTTAGTTTTATTGTATGTTTTTTTATTAATACTTTTTTATATATTTTTATTAATAGGCAAGGTAAGTGTTTTAGTAACCTGTTTAATTCATTTTGCTTTACTATTAATATTTGTGCATTGTTTAAGTCTGTTGTGACCAATCGAAAAAGAATTGTTTGCTCCATTCATACAAGTCAGACAATGAAATTTCCAAAATTGCAGGAAATGGCTAAACTATTCATCCCCTTTTCCACATCAAACTTAGTGGCAGTGCTGTATCATAACTCCTTATGAAGACAAGAAACCATTTGGACATTGTTAAAGGTGATCTACGTCTTTGTTTTACCAACCTTAACACAAATATTGAGGACCTCATCTCCAAGCATATGTTGCTAAGTTGCATTCTGCTTAATAAGGCGAATGTTTAATTAAAATTGTACATTCCTTGACATGTTCAAAAAAGAAAATTATTACTTAAAATTTCTCTCAATTTATATCTTCCCTTTTCCGAGATATTTAGATAAGGGTTTGGTATGTATAGAATAAAGAGTTAGATTATTCCATTGAAAATTTCTGGTCATATAAAGACACAACTGTTTTGAAAGATAAATAATGGAGGGCAGAGTACCTGGTAGAAGGAGAAAGAGCAGACCAAGAAGACGATGGACTGATGACATTAAAGATAACATGAATACATCATTGGAAAATGCATGCCACATCGTCCAAGACAGAAGGGGGTTCAGAGAGTTCAATTGGAAGGCAACATTCTGAAAAGAATATGCCACATGACATGACAGAATAAACAGTAGGAAATGGGGAAAACATGGGATTGAGATAAACTACAGTGTGGGGAGCAGAGCTGTGATGGATTAGGAAACATTGGTCTATAAAATATATACAAAATATGGTGGTGGAAGGAATAAGTTTGAGAAACACTGTGATAGATTATGTCATCACCAGGAGGTCACATGGGAGATCTGTATGGCTTTTACCATCTTGCAGAAAATCATTAAGCAAAATGGAAAAGACAAGCCAATGAGCATTTATCTCAGGAATGGAAGACTTTCTAAGTAATCATATCACATCAGCAGTAGATTTTTGCTTTCTTCCTCTTCTTTTATCTTCCATATCTTTTATTATATTTTATTATCTAGCCAATAAGATAGTCTTTTATCATATTTATTCAAGATATCTATAAAGTCACTGATCCCTAACTTTAATTGCGGATAACACTATGTCATATAATTGCGGGTGTTTAATGTGAATCTGTCTGACATCATTGACACTGCAACATTTATGAAGAAACAATACTGCTTATGTCAATCCACAATCTCCTGGGTTAAGTAGCTCATATCACAATGAAATTATTTCTACAGTAGATGATGGAAGTGTCCACCATTGGTCTCCAGGAATGTCATAAAGACTTACATGCGATATAGAAAATGATGTTTTGGATATCAATAAATATTTATTCTGAAATGAAGAATGCCCAGACCAACATAAATCTTGCAAATTATCTGTATCAAGGAACTTGGAATATTACAGCCAGCTCAAGCATCAGAAAATTGAAGCCAAAATTTGTTAATAATACTTCCACATATTATTAAACGCTTGGTCTCCATTATTGAATGTTTGTTCTACCACAAATACTCTTTGCTAAGTGGTAAGCACCATTCTTAGTCAAAGATTAAAAGATATATCTGAAGCTAACAGAAATCTGGTGAGACACACTTATATATTGGACCATGAAAATACAATACTTTCAATAATGTCAGATTGAGTACATATATTTCATTTAAAATTTAGTGCACAGTGACTTTAAAGACACTCTCTATAAATGTTTATCTGTGCTTGTATATTCACCGTTTTCTTATTGTCCTGGACAAGCACATTCCATATGCCTGACATTGCCTGTTGTATCTTAGGGTTTGGATCAAACTGGTAACGATAAAGTCGTGGGACAATCTGTGTTAGATATGGCGCCAGCTGTTCCCCAGCCTGAGTGGCAATTGTGGAAAAACCAACAGCTGCTCCCTGAATTAAAATAATATGAAATCTTTTTGACACATAAATGAAACAACATTAAAGCACTTATTCTAGTTAAATAAGATTATCAATATTTTAAATTATATTTTAAGGTTCATGTTTCCTTAACATGAATTAACATTCTTACTTTTCATCAAATCTACACTGAATGAAATTTTCTGATATCACTGACTGCCAGCTCAGTTCTAGATACAAAATGGTTATGGTAAGTATGTTAGACATGTAGTAATTCTGTTACAGTCACAAAGACTGCTGCCAGATGCAAACATGCGTGTGACACACTGAGAGCCTCACCCATGTGTGTGTCACCCACTGACAGCCCCATCCTTACAACCCTCCTAAATTAAATATCTCAACCTCCAACCACTGATCAATAATTATAGCTAAGGGATTATGAAAAAACAATGAAGAAACGAAGAAAACCGATTTGCCTGCTCCTTGAAATTTATTTCGATTTGCTTTGTGCAAAAAAAGGTAGCCCCATTAAGCAAACAAGAACCTATTTTAACAGCTTATTTTTTTTAAATATATCCACTTCCTTACTATGTATTATAAAAAATATTTTCAGTGTAGCTTTTCCTATATTTAGAATCAGCATCCTTCCTTTTTATACATGTTGGATTCTGCATAAGATAGCAACATGCAGTTGTGTGTCACCATTGTAACACTTAATAGCAACACTATTACCTGTTATGAGATTCCAGAAATTAGGTATGTCAGCAACACAATACTAATATAAAAATTCTCCACATGTCTAAAACACCTGATTACCGGTATGTCATTAAATTTCATAGTGATGCTCAAAATCTTTTCTTTAATGCAAAGGAAACAAAAATAATGCATCTCAAAATAAATGGACTCATACCTACAATAACTATCGACAACAAACAACTAGAAAATGGGAACAACTTTTAATATCTCGGTTGAACCTTTACCACTGCAGAAAATTGTTTAGCAGAGATCAGAAAGAGATTAGCAATGGCACTATAAAAATATTATACATCATGTGACATATTCTTTCCAGAACGTAATCTTCCTTATGGATTCTCTAAACACTCTGTTATTCTGGGTACGTTGACCTGCCGCAGATAGAGACATGTTTAAGCAATCTGATATATTACTGCACCATCGTCATCTTGGTCGCCCTCTTCCCCTGTTACAGTTACATGCTTTCAGCTATTAATCTATTTAAGCAATCTCCGGCTCTGTGGCGAAGTGGTACATAGCGCATCTCTGACGGCCAAGTTAACGAGTTCGATCCCCGCCGCAGGCAATTGTGTATCCGGACCGTTCAGAAAGCAATAGCAAGCAAACTACTGAATGTATTTATAATGCCTAGAAAATCACCACAGCCAACAAATGCAGGGTTGATAGCTAAGTCCTGTAAAGGATATGCAACCAATTTTATTTTTAAGCAATCTGATATATTACTGCACCATCGTCATCTTGGTCATCCTCTTCTTGTTCGTTAACTGCCGTCAGCTATTTCCATGCTGTTATGTCTCGCTATATGACCATGATAAAAAAAACACCACAACTTTCTTGTTAATATGTTGTTACGGAGCCAGTCCTCTTCAACGTTTATTGATCTCAACACTTCTTGATTTGTCTATTTAGTTGTCCATGGTGTACGTAAAATTCTTCTGTAGCATCTCATTTTGAAAACAACGATTCTCTTTGTTATTGTTTTATTGAATGTCCATGCATCACAACCATATATTGTCTTGGAAATATGCATGTTCTCATCATACATAGTTTGGCTAAGCTACTGGTACCTAGCCGAAGATTTTTCATTTGCGCAAGTTTCAATGTCGCCATTGCAATTCTTCTCTTGATAGCTCTTGAAACAGCACCTGAGTCTCCTGAGCTATTTATATTTGAGCCCAAATACTGAAAATTTGCTAGGTCATCTAGTTCAAAATTGTCAATTATTATATTTGGTTGTACTTTCACTTTATATTTTGTCATTATTTATAAAAAAATATCACATGAAAAATTTATGTCAAGGAGCAAACAAAAAAAAACAAAGTTACCCTATTAATTAAGAAGCTACATTTTTCCAGTGGCAATATATGGTTTGAGACTTAGGCAAAGAAAATTACAGTTAAAAGAAAATATTTTCATTTGAAATTATTTAATATAGAAAAATTCTAAGAGTATCATGGACAGAAAGATGAACCAACACAGACATCTTTACGGATCTGAACATAGATTAATCATGGAGGGAAAAGTCCTAAGAAAGAGAACAAGAGGCAGACCATATCTATGATGGACACATGATATTGAAGATCCTTTTAAAATTACACTGGAAGAGGCTGGACACCTTGCACAGAACCAGGAAGCTTACAGATAGGCAGTACGAACAATGTTTTGTAAAGGACATGTCGCATAGAAGAAAAAGAATCAAAATCATAATATTTTACTGATATGTTGATGCGTGCCGTTGCGTCTGTGGGTCTCACCAATGGCCCACTAAACAAACCACCCATGCAAAAGAAAACCTTAGTAGATGACATGCCATTATATTGAGGTTATCTTTTTATAGAAGCTTCATGGCACATCTATACAATTATGCTTCTCGTACTTTTATTTTGTTGTTGCAATGTATTTTATTCTTTATTATTGTTATATATGTATGCATCCTCTGTGGTTGGGAGGGAGCCAGAGATGTACTGCACAGCACTGAGGAGAAGGAAACTGACAGTAGTGTTTTTTTCCTATGGCTGAGGCCCATTACAGAGGTAAAAAAAGAAGTTCGGCATAACCAGTAGTCAATTGGTGGCAGGGAATGGAAACAGTGAACCCAATCTTAGCTGCAGTGGCTCAGAGCAGTGCATAGGTTGAAACCTACCCTCACGGTGGTGTGATAGTTATTCTCTGGTTCTGGCCCGGGGTAGGCCGAAAATCCACAGACTTTCCAGCAATATAATGCCATTTTAGCGGCATTGGGCGCAGGAGCATAAGCCCATAGACAGCTGGATCATCAGCAACCAACCAACCGATATTTTGGTATATAAAAAGTTGACAAAATTCTTCTTACATTCTATAAATATAGAATTACATATTGAACTATTGTTGATTGATCAATTGTTTTGCCTTTTCTAGACATAATGCTAATATATGCTTTTTTATAATGGAAAATCAGTAGACAAAGGACAGACATAGATTCACTGTGTTGGGAATCTGTTACAGGTGTAATGTTACTTTAATATAATTATAAACATGTTTCATGCCCAGAGTTCCATGACTAGTAGAATGTAAAAATTTAATGATAAAATATGTCCAGTAAAATGTATAATGTTCATAACTAAATATTAATCGTTGAAAATTGTACTTACATATTTTTTTGTATTTTGCATAAAATATACTCGTGTATCATTGAATATGTCTGCATTGACCTTATGTATGAACTTCTTCTTCTTCAGCGTTCATTCTCAAACTCCTGCTGGATCTCTATTGCAGTAGGACAATGGCCCTATTAGATTTCCAGCAGGATATAGTCCAGAGAATGGAAATGCGTTGTGTCGCCGTTTTATTTGCGCCAATGGCCCGACACATCCGTCTTCGGCGGGATGTATGAACTTCTATATTAAGTATAATATATTTTATTTATACTATAATTTTAGGTCAAAAATTTTAGAGTTAATTTGGACAAAGAATGATTCTTATGGAAATTATGTATGAAAAAATAATATTTGACCCAAAAAAATGATTAAAAGCTTGCACAGCTATATATTATGATGAATTTTACAATGACGCCCTTGTGTTAATATATTTCTTTGCATTTGATACTTGTTAATAAGGTATTGAGAACTGACGTCAGTGTACTTGGGTTACCCCATATGTATTTGGCCCCTCTCAAGAAGCAGCATGACGCCTAATGAAAGTACCATTGATAGCACATACATCTGTAGCATTAAGCAATAATCCTGAGGGATCTAAGATAAAAATCATCTTTAAAAACAAGACATCGTAAGAGAGTTTGAACCTGAAACCTCTTTAATACAAAGTGAACGGTTTAACTCACTTCTCCGGGGCGATTGATCCCAACATTCCTACCAAATGGCAGCTGTAGACTGAGCAATGAAAAGGGAATTCAGTTTTTTAAATATTTCATTACATGTGTTTTTGTTGTATCTTTGAAATTGGCTAGCATTATTTGTCTTTAATTTCACCCCACTAGTTCGCTGTCCCGACTTGTATTTATGAACAATTTTGTGAATCATGCTGCATGAATTTCCTTATAGTGTTGTCCATAAAATACTGATATGAAAGTATTTTTCAACTAGGAATGTAGAACTTAAAATGACCGTTCAACAAGAAATATGTGTCTGAAACATTTGATAATGCAGAATCAAACAGATATTATAATATACTCATGTTTTTCTAATCTCATTAATATATATTGTGATTTATTTTTTTTTATTTTATCTATGTCAAATGGCACCGAGCTCAATGGATTCCGAAGAGCTGTTATTGCCATTGCTATGCACTGCTTTCAACAAAGAAATCAAGGTTATAAACTAATGCAATATGCCTGGGTAATGTAGAAACAGAAAATAGACATAATTAACTTCCTCTTTCACCAGTTCTGAAATCTTAAAATTTAACTGAATAATTTTTCTGCAATATATACCGGTAATCTGTCAAAATCATTCAAAATGGCAGCCATTTTTGGGGAACTGTTTGGTTCTGATGGCAAAGAATTTTTTGATTTCATGGATTCAGATATTGCTTCCCAGCCCCAGAAGTGGAGGATTGCTGCAACAATTCTTTTTTACATGTGTGTGTAAAGAAAAGTATCATGAATGCAGTTGAATAGTGCCCCTCCAGATTAAAATCATGTCTGGCTTCCACAACTTTTCTGAAGTTGTTGGATTATTAGGCAGCGTGGATAACATCATTGAGATAGACGTGTTTTGTTTATTTTTACAAAAGATATTATGAACACATTAGTTTGATTATGAAATAACAGCAGAGATAGAATAGGCCTGGTCTAGACCTTTATCATGAATTGAATACATAGGATAAGAAAAGGTGACATTTTTTCAAGGTTTTTTTTTTAATGGTTCTTCACCTTTTTCTCACATATCTCATATCACACATACATTAACAAAACTTATATCATTAAATTCAGTAACCAACAATTTATTTTGAAACACACAAATAATACAAAAGAGCTCTAAAAACAAAAAAGTTATTTCATTTTCCAAATATCCTTCATAAATAATGTGTAACATCAAAAACAAAAATGCAGTGGCCAGGGAAAATTACTCAGTTTTAATGCAGTGTTACGATTAATAGATCATGGTTATTAAAAAAAAAATACAACAATACTTTTCCTCATTAATTTTCAATATACACTATGTATCAATTTCTATGGAGTTTTGCTATCAATTTCGAATATCTACATGACCTTCTAGAGACAGATATGCATTGATAATTTTATTAAATACAATAATTGAGGAGCTTCCGTTATTCATAGCTATCATAATTTATCCATGAATACATAGCTGGAGAGTAATTAGGTCATTTCTTTGGTGTTTCTTTAATCATTCTTTGTCCCATATATAACTAACCATATAATATTGTGTCCTTCTAACAATTTCATATTGTTGTGCAATCATTTTGCTTTCATTTGATATATAATATAATTGGTTTGATTGAAAATCTACAAATGTTATTGAAGTCTGAACTTGTTGACATTTAGTGGTTTAAAATTCAAAGAAAGATAAATCCATATAAATGATGAAAATTATTCCGACAGAAAAGAGTTAACCACTGTGCCAGGACTTACTAAATGTATTTTAATAATGTATTACAATAAATTTAACGTGTCCTTTTCTTAACCTTTAGGAAGCCAAATTAAAAAATGTGAAACGTCTCCCTGCCACTGGATTCTTTTTTGAAAATCTGCGTTATTGATGATGACTATTTTGAAAATGTGGTAATTTGTTGGTTGTTAGAGATATTTAAATAATATTTGCACATATAAATAAAGAATTGAATTATGCATATATTGGTGTAATTTATGTACGTGTGTGTATGATACCAGACGTATGAGAAAGTGGTAAAGACGTTTTTCACAAAAAACATATATTTTATAACAAATAAAGAGGAAAAAAATTAGTAAAAAAACTTACCTTACTTATCGAATTCCTTGGCTGCCCATGTGTTTCTGGGGCCCGAAAGGGGAGCAAAGAATAGCAACACTGTTTACCTTCCATGCATGACGTAAAAGGTGACTAAGGAGGTTATGGAATGGAGTTTGCTGTCCCATCCCATATAGGGTCAGTGACCCAAAGCCATGCTGAAGTCGGATGTGTCAGGCCGAAAGGCGCAGATATCACAGCAATGCTGTAAACCATGACACAACGCATTCCGTTCTCCGGACTACATCCTGCTAATCTGCAGGAGTTTGAGAATGAACGCAGAAGAAGAAGAATTCCTTGGCAACACTGTAAACTAAATCATGCAAATCTGTTGTGTTTATGTTCTTTCACTGTGAAATTATCAAAATATAGCCGGGGGAACTGTATAAAATGTAGATTTGCAGTAAGATCATTCTTTGAGCTTAGGCCTAGAGTATTTTTTGGTGCCACTTCAACATATTCGATATCAAACGTACAAGTCCCCAAACCAACACTGCATTCTGTATATTCACTGCTGTGAAACTAAATCACCTAATAATTCATTATTCAAGCCACGATTCAATGTTATTTTATTCAAAATACGATGAAATAAAGGTCTATAAAACCGATCCACAAACATGGCATCGTACCGGTGTGTAGATGTGGTCAGATTAATTGCTCTTAAACATGTACGAATAGCTAGCCATTCTCAACAACGATCATTTCGGATGTGGGGGATATACCGGCTTCGATTGCGCATGTCCCCAGCTATGTGCACGGACTGTGGTACGTGTAAATCTCACGATATCTCGTCGGATGGGGTGTGTCGCCAACGGCGCGAGCCGCCATTTTTTTTGGCGACCGGTGTTAATATAGGCGCGGTGAAGGTTAAAAATAGTCCTCCTTTTTTGGGGGTATAAAAGTCAATATATATCATCCTTTCTGAAGAAAAAATATGATCACCAAATAATATAGCTTACCTTGCGTGCATTCCATGTTGCATTATGATTCGCCAGGTGCATAAACTTATAGATCAGGTCAGGTTGGTTCAGGTCAGTAGCAATGGCACACAACTCTTTGTAGGTAGAGAGACCTCCACTAATAACATAAATTAGCAGATCCATATATCAATTGGTTTTTATTGTCAATATTTATGTAGATTGGGCACATAATGAGAAGAGGAGGCATTGGGAATATAGTGACAACAGGAAAGATATAAAGGACAAAATAAAGGGGAAGACCTAGAGAAAAGATATTGGACAGTTTTACTAAATGGCTTCGATTGACGACACCAACAGAGATGATGATATATATATATATGGGAGATCGATGTACATGGAGAAATATGATTGTCAACGCCATTCGGAATGGCACTTGATGATGATAATGATGATGAATTGGTTTTACATGCTGTAGATGTATTTGATTCAGAAAAACACTATGACAAAATTTTACTTTCTTAATCTACTTATGCCAAAACCGCATGGGCATTCTGGGTCAAATGCCTAAAAACCAATGTCCAAGGTCACTTTGACTCCTCATGTTATGGAACTAGTAAAACATATGCCTATAGATGCGTATGTGATTCTAAACATTTATTAACCTGTAGAACGCTGTGTTTACATTTACGTAATTTCTGTCCTGCCGCTGAATTAATTTTTGGAAATGTTACACAATCATCGGTGGCTGTTTTGAAATTGCAATGTTTTTGTTGTTAGAGATATTTAAATAATTTTTTCAAATATAAATAAAGAATTGAATTCTGCATATATAGGTGTAGGTTTGCTGTGTGTGTGTGTGTGTGATACAAGACATGTAAGACAATCTCAAAGACAATTTTCCACAAAAACCCAGCAATTTTTTACCTTTAAAACGAAAATACAATTGCACAAAGTTTATTAGATATTCCACAGTGGAAACAGTATAAGATAGACAGAGTTAGCGCACCATTCACGGATTAATCGTTATAATTTCACGGATTACAAGGATTACACCTTCAGGTATGTAATTTTGACAAAGCGATTGTGCGCATAACGCAAATACCAATCAACAATCAAAAATACCTTGCCCTGAGGAGGTGGAGAAAGCTATCTCAAATGTGTCTATAGGAAAAGAACCAGGTCCAGACTCCATTCCAGCCGAAGTTTACGCAGTCAGTGGCCCTGCTATGTCTGCTAAACTCAAGAGCTCTTTCAAAGTGGAACCTGGAAGTGATACCACATGACTTTAAGGATGCTTCCATCATACATCTATTCAAGAGAAAAAGAAATCGCCTAGCTTGCAACAACCACCGATGCATATCTCTGCTTTCTATAGCAGGCAAGATCCTGGATTGGGCCCTGTTAAACAGACTGCAATGCAAGCCCATCTTGAGGCAGGTCTCCTCCCAGAGAGCCTATGTGGCTTCCGACAAGGCAGGGGTATGATTGACATGATACTTACTACCAGAAAACTACTACGGAAAAATGTCGTGAACAGAACATTGGTCTCTACACCTAATTGTTGACTTAGCTAAGGCTATCGACACTGTAAATCGCGAAGGATTATGGAAGATCATGACCAAATTTGGATGTCCCGAAAAATTCACCAACATGGTTCGCCAATTCCATGATGGTATCACAGCCTGTGTGCAAGATGACGGCGCACACTCAAACCCGTTTCCAGTAACTAAGTGTCAAACAAGGTAGTGTCCTGGCTCCGACGCTCTTCAGCATGGTGTTCTCTGCCATGTTAAATGATGCCTTCTGGAATAACAGTGCAGGAATTTGCTTTCGCTATCAAGTTGATGGAGGGCTCTTTGATCTTAGTAGATTAAGGGCCAAGACCAAAACTAAGATGGACATTGTTATCGACTTCTTGTTCACATTTATGATTGTGCATAAAATGCTACCAGTTTTAAAAATATGCAGGACATCATGGACCTCTTTTCATTGGCCTGTGATGCGTTTGGTCTCACCATCAGAACAGCAAATATAATAGTAATGTATCAACAGAACCAGGTGTCTCCTACACAGAACTAGTAAGGACAATAAAGGGACAAAACCTCAATACTGCCAATAAGTTTGTATATCTCGGCAGCACCCTTTCACAAACTGCTACAATTTACGAGGATGTCGCCCTGCATATTGCTCATGCCAGTGCAGCATTCAGGAGTCTTCGTGCTAATGTCTGGATCAGACAACTAAGTTGGACGTGTACAACGCAGTGGTTCTACCAATACTGCTTTATGTTGCGTCATCCTGGACTGTCTATGCGAAACATGCTTGATAGCTTAACTCTGTTCACCTTCCGTGCCTAAGAAAACTCATGGGAGTACATTGGCATGATCGTGTACCAGACACAGAAATCCTTCAAAAGTCCCATATGCAAAGCATCCATGCCCTGCTGATTACGTCCCAACTCCGCTGGACTGGCCACATCGTTTGTATACCAGATAAGCGCCTTCCAAAGAGATTATTCTATGGGGAGCTGTGGTAAACGTTCAAGCGTCGGGCAGAAAAAGCCCTTCATGGATCACCTAAAAAACTCTCTCAAAAACTGCAGCACCGATCCTAGCTCCTGGGAGAATACAGCCCTTGATCGCTCAGCTTTGCACACGCAGATCACTGCTGGCATCACTAAATTTTAATACAAAAGAAACACTGCAGGCAATTTACAAGCGACGAAAGCGAAAGGACAATACGAAAACTCTCCTACTCCAAATCCTCTACACGCCTGCATACACTGCAATAGAACTTTACTGGCACGAATCGGACTCATCGGGCATCTACGAACTCACAAACCAAATTAGACAATCACAAATATGTTGTTGTTTTTCTACTTGTTCATCACATTTATTGTTTTTCATGCCATGCTCATCTTCGCTTGCGAAGGAGAAACATCATCATCATCATCATCATCATCAAATTCCTGCACTTGTTTCAGTAGTAGATCATTTATTTTTATGTTGATTGTATTGGGTTTTCTGCCTATGGACATAACTTCTGTTTTCTCTGTGTTGATCTTCATAAACAACCTTGTAAAGAAATTCCCTACTGAAGTGAAAGCAGCAATATATGCTGATGACCTGGTACTGTGGTGCACTGACGAAGACACCAAAGCAGCATAGAATAGAATGCGGCAGGCAGCAGAGAAACTCAGTGCCTGGCCTTAAAAATGGTAGGTAAAACACAGAAAATACTTGCACAATTCCATTCTCACTTTCCCCAAAGGAAAAGAATGCCAGAACATTTTTAGGAACTACCATCATCAAGGAAGACTACTCCAAATATCATGGCGTAGTCAAATAAAATTGTAGATATTTTCTGTCTTTTGATTTTCATATTGATGTTTAGGTGAAGAAGTAATGGTGAAAGTTGGTAGGTCACTGTTTGCTTTCTGGCACCATGTTTCTATTTCTCTGTTACGAATTGTCACAAATATATTTATTAATAATGTCCTACAAATAATAATCACCCATCTGGTGCTTTGCCTAAAGCTCCACCCTGGAACACAGTAGTGTCAGCATTCATTTCTGTTTTAGCTCTGAAAATAGACATGATTACACTCATATTAATTCAGAAAACATTCACTATTACATAAATTAGAAACATTCTGAAACAATGTAGTTTCAATAGATGTTTTAATAAGCAGCAGTGGATAGCAGTTTGCCAGTAGATGACATCAATAAATATTTCAACAAATACTAAATTACACAAGAAAATTTTTTAATTCGGCTATTGGAACGTGAGGACTTTGTATCAGACCGGGAAAACATCTCAAGTTTATTGTGAAATGAGAAGGTATGGTGTGGACATTCTTGGTGTGTGTGAATACAGGTGGACAGATACAGGAAAACTGTTTCTATCAAATGATGAAATTTACTCAGGAAGAAATGACAATATACATTATGCAGGTGTAGTAATAATAATAACAAAGAACGCTGAAGGCGCACTCATTGGGTGTCAGCCAGTGAGCGAACCAATTATATCAGCCCGCTTCTACACCAAACATTTCAAGCTGACCTTGATAAACTGTTATGCTCCAACTAGTGACAGCACAGACTATCAGAAAGACCAGTTCTACAACACACTCATGGACGTAATTAACATGACCCCAAGACATGACATTATTGTTGTCATGGGCGATATAAATGTTAAAGTGGGATTGATAACACAGGTGTTGAAAAGTACATGGGCAAACACGGATTAGAGGAAAGTATGAATCAAATGGGGAGAGGCTACTTGAACTGTGTGAAACATCAAATCTTGTATTAGCTAGTACCTTTTTTTCACACAAAAACATTCATAAAATCACCTGGCACTCTCCTGATAATAAAACAAAAAACTAAATCGACCATCTCTGCATATCAAGAAAATTTTTATTGGCAGTACAAGATATTATAGCATTTTGAGGAGCAGATATAAATAGTGATCATAATCTCTGCATCGCGAAAATCAACATCAAGTTTAAAAAACAAAACAAAAAACTGATCATAAAAAGATACTCCCAACGATTGCAATCTGACAGTCTCAAAGAATTATACAACACAGAAATTCAAAAATCATTATATACATCAAAACATTTAAGCGAACAAGATGGGAATGTCAAAGAAAACATTGAGACTCAATGGAAGTGTTTACAAACCGCTATAATAGAGTCAGCAACAAACACTGTAAGGTTTATACAAAAGAAAAAGAAGCCTTGGATTAGCAATAGCACATGGTCCAAAATTCAAGAATGGAAACAAGCTAAAATGAACCTACTAGCAGCAAGATCAACCACCACTCAAGAACTCAGCAAACAACTATACAACCTTCTAGAAAAAGAAGTCAAGTCAAGCATTAAAAAGGATAAACACCACTACATCGAAAATCTAACAACTGAAGCGAAAAACACATCAAAAATAAGCTGAACACTATTTAATATCATAAAACAATTAGGTAACACCCACCAAGAACAAACATTCCTATAAAAGTAAAAAAAAAAAACTGATCTCATAAGAAGAACAAAAATTAAGGTGGGCTGAACACTTTAACGAACATTTGAATAGACCAATAATCACAAACATCCCCATCACAATGGAGGATAACGAAATGCTACTATTAAATACATCATGTGAGAATATAAAACTTGAGGAGATCAAATCAACTATAACAAATTTGAAAAACCATAAAGCCACTGGAGATGACAACATTTCAGGAGAAATGTTAAAAGCAGCTGACGAAACTTCTCTAAACCATCCATTATCTCTATTCAACCACATATGGCAGAATGAATCACCACCACAACAATGGAAAAATGAATAATTGTTAAATTACCAAAGAAAGGAGATCTGTCTGACTGCAACAATTGGCGAGGAATCACAGTACTATCCATCCCTGGTAAAGTCTTTCTCAGTATATTACTACAAAGACTAAGAAATTCCATCGATAAGACTCTCAGAGATGAACAAGTGGGCTTCAGACCTAACCACTCAACAATAGATCACATCTACATAACATAACACACCTTAAGAGCAATAATAGAATAATCCACAGAAAGACAATCAAAACTCATGATCAATTGTGTAGATTTCCAGAAGACTTTCGATAGTCACGGCATCCCAACAAAATACATCAATATCATAAAAGCTTTTTACTCCGATACGGCTTGCTGTGTAAGAACAGAAAGTGGCTTTTCCAGCTGGTTCCCAGTAACAACGGGAGTAAAACAGGATGTGTTTTGTCCCCAGTACTGTTTTGCATTGCGATTGACTGGGTGATAAGAAAATGCACAGATCAAAAACAGCTAGGAATCAAATCGATAAACAAGACACTGAAAGATCTAACCTTCGCAGATGATATTGCTCTCCTGAGTTCAACACACCAAGATCTCCAAGAAAAAACAGAAAGACTCAAATTTTTTGTACAACAGATAGGCCTTCAAATAAACACAAATAAAATGAAAATCGTGAACTTTACCGGCCTGACAGAATCAATTAAACTAGATGTACTAGACAACGTTTCAAATTTCGTATATTTGGGAAGCAAGATAACAGCAGACGGGGATACCAACTCAGAAATCAAGACTCAAATAGCTCTCGCTTCCAACGCCTTTAACAAACTCTCAAACATCTGGAGATCGACGAAGATCGCAAGTACACACATCAAACTGCGACTGTTCAATGCAATTCCATCATTGACATATGGATGTGAAAGTTAGAAATCTACTGCAATAATGGATAAGAAGTTAGTTGCCTTCGAGAATAGATGCCTCAGAAAAATCCCAAATACTAATTGGAAAGACTTCAAATCAAACGACATACTAAGAGGAGACAAAACAAGAATACGTGACAAACATCATCAGAAAACGCTGCTGGACATACATCAGCCACATACTTAGAATGAAAGAAGACAGAATCTCATGACAAGCCTTTATGTGGACACCAGATGGGAAAAATAAAACAGGGAAGACCAAAAAACAACTCTCAGAAGAACATTTATGAATGAATTAAAATCAACAGGCATAAATGCACAAGACCTGCAATCTCTAGCAACTGACCGATAGGCATGGAGAACTATGACATCCGTTTATGTGCCAAACTTGGCAAAAGAGGAACCGACTGACTGACTGAATAGATGACAACAGAGCAGCAAAGGGATATAGCTTTATAGATCACAAAACAGATGGGACCACAGGAAAAGATTGCTTTTAAACATTTCAAAATTGTCTCCTACCACTTCTTTGTCTATGCAGTAAATGACTGGAAGATAATGTCATCCAAAACAGTAGCTTTAATATTTAGTTCTTCAACCATCTGATGATGTTCGTCCGTCGTAGTCGACGATGACCAAACTCAACCAAAATAACAATAATAATAATAAATAATAAAAGATAATAAAAGTTAATAGTGCGTTAAAGTTAAATGACTAACAAGTCCAATGCAAGCACAAAAAGTTCTTCCACACAGTTGACATCTGTGGAGTGTGTCTATGGGACATTGTGATGTTTTGTCTTTTCTACTTATCCACTTGTCTTGCAGTATCTTGCCTGGTCTCTTCCGCCTCTAGTGCTCCAGTTTTGAGAATGCATCGCCATGCTCTTCTATCCTGAGCGAGGCACTCCCAAGAG
The DNA here is from genome assembly GCA_034231615.1 of Meghimatium bilineatum. Lineage (NCBI taxonomy): Eukaryota > Metazoa > Mollusca > Gastropoda > Stylommatophora > Philomycidae > Meghimatium > Meghimatium bilineatum. The sequence continues at coordinate 31,232,004 of CM067316.1, forward strand.
CCTACATCAATTTTAAGATGTTTCAGTGAGGACTTGAAGTGTGTCTTTGAAACACTTTTTCTGTCCACCAGGTTTTCAAAGTCCTGTCTTGAGTACTTCACAATATATTTGTTTTGGTAGACGCAAGTCCTCAACACGCACAAGATGACCTGCATAGCGTGCTTGCATAAGTAATGTGTAGACGCTTGTTGAGGCAGATTTTTCCAAAAGTACCAATCTCATAGTCAGAATTAAGGCTACATTTAAGTACAAACTGCACTCAAGCCTTTTGGACTCAATTCCGACCACTCTTATGTCTAGTGCTGGGTTGGCGTGGTCTTTGTCTTTATCCTTTTTATTCCGTCATTTACTCATCTTTTTGTTCGTTTCGTTTCCATATATATATATATATATATATATAGATGGCGGAATGTCAGGAAGTACATAAAAAAGATTATCCACTTATATATTATCCATATATATATATATGGATAATATATAAGTGGATAATCTTTTTTATGTACTTCCTGACATTCCGCCATCTCATTTCCATATGTCCGTTGGATACATTTGTTTGTTGTGATAATTTTTCCATTCATCGTCTTTTGATGTTTTATGAAACAGAATTACTATGCTGTTTGTAGTCAAGATCGTCCTAATGGCAAAATAAATCCACCTAAACCTCTTAGTATGTTGACATCCATTACGGTCGTAGGAGTGCCACAATAGATAAATCAGTACAAAAAGTTATTCAAACAATTATCTTAAGCCATTCAGAGGAATGTGGAAAAATAAAGACCAGATCATTCACTGATGTTATCAACCCAGGATTTTCTTTGTCCTCTTGTAAAATAAATCCAGCGAAAACTCTTAGTGTGTTGACACAGATGATGGAAGAAAATCTTGGGACAAAATATTCTAGTGAACATGTACTAATATATGAAATTATTTGCACATACAATTGCAAAAATATTCTACATTTTACTTCATACCTTTTTCCTGTCATGAGGGTCTCCACAAGTTCAGAAACTAAACTGTCTTTCTGCTCTGGTGTACATACCTCCATGACCTGACCTAGACCTTTACTGGCCATGTCCTGTGTAACTTCTAAAGGAAGATTATTTATAAAAGTGTCATTCATGCTGCATATTAAAACTAATTTAGTTTTCTAATGTTGACCGACACGCAAAAAATATGGCATGTATGATCACAAACTCACGCCAAGAAAAGATGTGGACTATTGAACAAAAGAACTTTATGCATCTAAGGAAGCACTGAGTAAAAACACAAAACTTTTAAATTGCCTGCATGCTGACAACCTTTCCATCATGCAAAGGCACAACAGGCTAACCCTCTATTCTATCTATCTATCTATTCGCTAAACCCTTTAATGCCTTTCAGAGTCAGGGGTAGAAGAGTTTTCGGGAGATGGCCCTTGTGTGTGCTGAGTATATTGTGGAATTTGTCGCCTCTTTTATTTTGGTGGTCCATCATTTTTTAGGTCGGCCTCTAGGTCTGCCTTCACTGTATGAGTAGCACAGCTTGCTGTGGTATGCTGTCTGGTGGTAGTCTACTGATGTGTGCAAATCATTTGATCTGCTGGCTTTAATATACTCCAAGATTGGGGTGGATGCTGGTTCTTTGTCTAATGTCTTCATTTTTCACTCTGTCTCTTAATGATATTCCTAGGATTCTGCGTAAGCATGCTATTTCAGCTGTCACTAGTTTATGTTTGTCTTGTGCTGTCATTGTCCATGTTTGGCATTGGTAGCACAGCGTTGGCATAATAATTATTTTGAATAGTGTTATTTTGTTGTTTAAATCTACATTTTTGTTTCTGAAGATTGGTGTCATTTGCCCTAGGTCTTGGTATGCTTTAATACATCTATTGTGTATTTCTATGCTGCTACTGCCGTCTGTTGTTATATTGCTTGATAGATATGTGAATTATGTCACTACATTCCTCTTCTACATAACCCCCTATTGTCTATAAAATATTCACTTTTTGTTCTATAAAACCTGTACAAATCTTTATAAAATAATCTTGCAAATATATCAAATGACAATCCACTGAAAATGTGTCAAAACTTAGTGAATACAGTGCTGATCTTTTATGCAGTTGTTGTTGAACCAACTTCAAAATCTTCTTACTGCTTTAGGTATACTGAAGTGATAGGATAAATTCTACAAGTATACCAAAAGATTCAATTGTGACATTTAGTTTGATAAGCTCTACAAAGTGCTCAAAAAGAAACTTAAATTGAGAGGAAGGCACATCACACGCAAAAGAGATCAGCAATAACAACAAAAATAGCAACCATCAACATCTGCGGCATTAAAGACAAGGAAGAACAACTCATAGAAGAAATGATTAAAAGGAAAATAAAAATTTTAGGAATTGCAGACACAAGAACAAAAGGTAGAGGTGTGAAGAGGGCATACAACAACTTTATAATTACACATTCAGGTGTAAACGAGAATGACAATGCGAAACATGGTGTAGGGTTTATAGTGGAAGAAAAAACTGCCAAAAACATTTTAGAAATAAGCTATACTTCAGAAAGAATAATGAGCATTACAATATTAGAAAACAACAAAAGAACAACTTACATACAAATTTACTCCCCATGCAACAACAACCAAATAGACAGTGAAGAATTCTATGAACTATTGAATGAAAACATAAACAAAATAGATAAAGAGGATGACCTAATAGTAATGGGAGATTTTAACGGAAGGCCAGGGAAAAGAACGAGTGAAGACAGTAGATACCTAGGACCTTTTGGGGATACACTAACAACAAGAAATGAGACAGATTACTAGAGATATGCAGTCAAAACGAACTATACATCACGAATACTTTCTTTAAACACAGAGAGTCACACATCTATACTTGGCACAAATGGAACAAGCCTGAATGCAGAAGCCAGATTGACTTCATATTAACAAAAACCAAGAACAGAAGACAAATCACGGACAGTAGAGCCGTACCTAATTTATCAGATGATACAGACCACCATATGGTGATGGCTACCATCAGAAAGCCAAATGCAAGCGAACATATTGATAAAATACACAAGAAAGACAATGACAAGATCATTAGAATTAACAAGCTTCAAGATGAAAACATATTAAAACTCTTTGAAAAACAAATAGCAGAAAAATACAAGAAATTAAACCCAGAAACAAGATCAGTAGAAGAAGAGTGGACACAATTTAAAACCTCAGTAATTAACACAGCTAAAGCAATATGTGGTACTAAACAACGTGGTAAAGCGGGGAAAAAGAGCACCAAGTGGTGGAGTGAAACTATAAGACAAGGCGTGAAAGAGAAAAAGAAACTATACAAAGACTGGAAACATAACAAAGAACAAGAAACATATGAAAAATATGCATTAGCACGAAAAAAAGTAAAACAACTGATTAAAGAAGCTAAAAGTAAATTATGGTATGATTTTGGCAAGAACTTGAATAAGGGTTACAAAACAGCTAAAAAACGCTTCTACAAAACAATCAAAGTTATGAGAACCAGAACAGAAAATCACGATCCTACAGAACTAATAAATGACAGAGAAGGTAATCCCATTTCAAATAAGCAAAGAGCATTAAAAAGATGGAAAGAATACTTTTCTGAGTTACTAAATACAACACCAAGCAATAATACAGCAAAAGAAACCATAAAGAGTTGTAATGAACAAGAGCCAAATATTCTCATAGAGGAAATTGCCGAGGTCATAAAAAAGGCAAAAAATAACAAAGCTCCAGGGATAGATAACATACCACTAGAAATTATAAGAGCAGCAGGAGAAACAGGATTATATTGGCTACACAGAATTTTTAACACGCCGTGGAGGCAACAGAAGACACCAACAGACTGGAGAAAAGCTATCATAGTGCCAATATGGAAAAGGAAAGGCAGCAAAAGAGACTGTAACCAGTACAGGGGAATTTCCTTGTTAAGCCATGCAGGAAAACTATATGCAAAAATAGTAGGGAAAAGACTGAGACCTGTAATAGAACAACAACTTAGCAATACACAAATGGGTTTTAGAAGAAACAGAGGATGTACTGATGCAATATTTATTCTGAAACAGTTGGCAGAGAAGTCAATAGAATACAACCAAAATTTATACATATCCTTCATAGATCAAGAGAAAGCATTTGACCGAGTAAACAGAGAAAAACTATGGGAAACATTAAAAATTTATGGAGTATGCCAACATTTAATTAACTTTTGTAGAAGTCTCTATAACAACAGCAGTTGCACTATAAGAACAGCTGCAGGCTACACAGAGGACTTTGTGATTAGCACAGGAGTAAAGCAGGGATGTGTATTATCCCCACTACTTTTTATTACATACATGGACCATATAAACAAAACAGCAAATTCTAATGAAGCAAATGAACTGCTTTTTGCAGATGACCAGGTTTTATTCCACAACAGCATTAAAAACCTGCAAGACCACCTAAACACAATAGACACAGCAGGCAAGCAATTTGGAATGAAAATCAACATAGATAAAACAGAAGTAATGAATATTGCAAGAGAAAAGGAGAACATCAACATACAGATAAATAATAAACAACTAAAGCAAGTAGATGAATTCAAATATCTGGGCAGCACATTGAGATATGACAACAAACAAGAAGCAGAAATAAACGCAAGATGTAATAAGGCCTGTCAGATCATTGGTCAATTAACACCTTTACTAAGAAACAAAGATATTACACTAGAAACAAAGAAAGCGCTTTTCAACACCATTATCTTACCAACATTGTGTTATCAGTGTCAAACTTGGACATTAGATTCTAGAACAATACATAAGATTAACACCACTGAAATGAAATGTGTGAGACGTATGATTGGAGTTAGCTTGAGAGACAAAATCAGGAATGAAGCACTAAGGAAACAATTAGGGATCAAACCAACAATAGAATACATACAGAAACAACAAGTTAAATGGAACGGCCACATAACCAGACAGAAAGAGCAAAGTATTATCCAAAAAACACTTAACAAATGATACGAAAACAGGAGACCTATTGGACGCCCTCGTAAAAGGTGGATAGATAGTGTATTAGAGACACTCGGAAATATAACAGCAGAGGAGGCAAATAGAAGGGCAAAAGACCGTACACTCACTCTCCCCTTAACACCGAAAGGTACATGAGGACAGAAAGAAGAAGAAGAATAAATTTCTATGTCCAGGGCATCTAAGTGGATATGCACACAGAAGGTAATGCAGGTCTGCATCTTGAGTGATTCTATGAGTATGATTAGGAAGGTACAAGTGAGTCTTGTTCATGAACAGTGGATTGGGGCCTTAAGAAAGGCGAGGCTGAAAGTGGTTACATTTATATTCATGCCGGGGCATGTGGGTGTTCGAGGCAATGAGAGAGCAGATCAACTGGTGTCATGTGCAATTGTGGCACAGGGCAATGAATCGAGCTGACATTTTGAACTCCTTAAGAGATATAGCACGTGAGAGTAAGACTAGTGTGGATGAGGTTCATTTTCAATGGCCAGGATTAAAGATAGGGTTTGAAATGCTGCGTTGCTAGAAGTGAACATTTTGTAGGGCGCATAAGAATGATAGTCAACCAGCATAGGACCAGTACTGTCAGTAGAAGTATAATGGCAGGTACACTCAGGGAGAGATCGGAGTAACTATGGAAGTGTCCAGTTTGCAGTGATGATGATCCGACGACTAACTAATTAAATAAATTTCTAAGTTTGGATTACCTTGTCCAAACTTAGTATGATGTAATTATGAAAAATATTTCCAGTTCCATATGTCCAGTTTTTTCAATATGGATTAGACCTAGCATTTGTATATGCATGGATAAGTATTATTATAACATTTATTAGTTATTCTAAACTCTGTTTTGAAAGGAATAGCAGTCTTTAGAACACAAATTTTAAATAGCAAAGGGTTTCCATAGAACATGAACAACAAAGCAATGAAATGAAAGGAACTGAGAGGGGCAGTATATGGAAGAGCATATGGAACATTGTTTCAACAATGGAAGTTTTACTTGAATACGACAGACTATCACTAAAACTAAGGGGCTATGAGTGTAAAAAAGAAAACATATAAATTACAATACACAAGACATTTTCAATGTTTTCAACCGTCAGATCTTTCTCAAGAATATATTTTTAAAAACAGTGAAAAACAGTAAAAACAATGTTAACACTATAGAGGCACTAGATACACTATTGACATGTAAACAATATGAAGTTCAAGGTGACAATAATGTATATGGAAACATGTAGTCATGGAAGTGGATTTTGTTGAAAATTAGATGGGATTATGATAACAGATATAACAAATTAAAAAATTATTACCTAATACAATATTGCGGATATTGATATTGTACAGAACTATAAAATGAATTATAAAATGCTACATTCACTCTATATTAATGTATGGCTCAGAAACATTGAAAAAGAACCAACAGAAGACAATTGATGTCTTTGAGATGTGGATATAAAGAGGAATAGGAAAACCTTCACAGAGAGAGAGAGAATAAAACAAACAGGTTCTGAAAACTATGTGTATGAAAAAGAGAGCAGCTACAAAATCCCTCCCTGCAACTCCTTAATGGGAAACATGCAGTATGTGACCATTTTTATGCGACAATTTGACAAATGACAAATAAAAATCTAAATAAATATGTTGGACATATTAAAGGGCATGACATACTATTGAAGACTTTCTTGAAGGCTTTTATTTTTGGAATCTTGAGGCATGCTACATGCAAAAAAGGTTGCAGCAGGCTTCAACATATAGGAGATGATAGGGTAGTGTAGTTAACATAAAACTCATCTCCTTACTTGCATCTTAACAACATTCATGGCATGTGGTAGTGCTCCTATTATTTCTTCCACTTAACAACATTCATGGCATGTGGTAGTGCTCCTATCATTTCTTCCACTTAACAACATTCATGGAATGTGGTAGTGCTCCTATTATTTCTTTCACTTAACAACATTCATGGCATGTGGTAGTGCTCCTATCATTTCTTCCACTTAACAACATTCATGGCATGTGGTAGTGCTCCTATTATTTCTTTCACTTAACAACATTCATGGCATGTGGTAGTGCTCCTATCATTTCTTCCACTTAACAACATTCATGGCATGTGGTAGTGCTCCTATCATTTCTTCCACTTAACAACATTCATGGCATGTGGTAGTGCTCCTATCATTTCTTCCACTTAAAAACATTCATGGCATGTGGTAGTGCTCCTATAATTTCTTCCACTTAACAACATTCATGTCATGTGGTAGTGCTCCTATCATTTCTTCCACTTAACAACATTCATGGCATGTGGTAGTGCTCCTATCATTTCTTCCACTTAACAACATTCATGGCATGTGATAGTGCTCCTATCATTTCTTCCAATTAACAACATTCATGTCATGTGGCAGTGCTCCTATCATTTCTTCCACTTAAAAACATTCATGTCATGTGGTAGTGCTCCTATCATTTCTTCCACTTAACAACATTCATGGCATGTGGTAGTGCTCCTATCATTTCTTCCACTTAACAACATTCATGTCATGTGGTAGTGCTATCATTTCTTCCACTTAACAACATTCATGGCATGTGGTAGTGCTCCTATCATTTCTTCCACTTAACAACATTCATGGCATGTGGTAGTGCTCCTATCATTTCTTCCACTTAACAACATTCATGGCATGTGGTAGTGCTCCTATCATTTCTTCCACTTAACAACATTCATGGCATGTGGTAGTGCTCCTATCATTTCTTCCACTTAACAACATTCATGGCATGTGGTAGTGCTCCTATCATTTCTTCCACTTAACAACATTCATGGCATGTGGTAGTGCTCCTATCATTTCTTCCACTTAACAACATTCATGTCATGTGGTAGTGCTCCTATCATTTCTTCCACTTATCAACATTCATGGCATGTGGTAGTGCTCCTATCATTTCTTCCACTTAACAACATTCATGTCATGTGGTAGTGCTCCTATCATTTCTTCCACTTAACAACATTCATGGCATGTGGTAGTGCTCCTATTATTTCTTCCACTTAACAACATTCATGTCATGTGGTAGTGCTCCTATCATTTCTTCCACTTAACAACACTCATGGCATGTGGTAGTGCTCCTATCATTTCTTCCACTTAACAACATTCATGTCATGTGGTAGTGCTCCTATCATTTCTTCCACTTAACAACACTCATGGCATGTGGTAGTGCTCCTATCATTTCTTCCACTTAACATCATTCATGTCATGTGGTAGTGCTCCTATCATTTCTTCCACTTAACAATATTCATGGCATGTGGTAGTGCTCCTATCATTTCTTCCACTTAACAACATTCATGACATGTGGTAGTGCTCCTATCATTTCTTCCACTTAACAACATTCATATCATGTGGTAGTGCTCCTATCATTTCTTCCACTTAAAAACATTCATGTCATGTGGTAGTGCTTCTATCATTTCCTCCACTTAACAACATTCATGGCATGTGGTAGTGCTCCTATCATTTCTTCCACTTAACAACATTCATGTCATGTGGTAGTGCTCCTATCATTTCTTCCACTTAACAACATTCATGGCATGTGGTAGTGCTCCTATTATTTCTTCCACTTAACAACATTCATGTCATGTGGTAGTGCTCCTATCATTTCTTCCACTTAACAACACTCATGGCATGTGGTAGTGCTCCTATCATTTCTTCCACTTAACAACATTCATGTCATGTGGTAGTGCTCCTATCATTTCTTCCACTTAACAACACTCATGGCATGTGGTAGTGCTCCTATCATTTCTTCCACTTAACAACATTCATGTCATGTGGTAGTGCTCCTATCATTTCTTCCACTTAACAATATTCATGGCATGTGGTAGTGCTCCTATCATTTCTTCCACTTAACAACATTCATGACATGTGATAGTGCTCCTATCATTTCTTCCACTTAACAACATTCATATCATGTGGTAGTGCTCCTATCATTTCTTCCACTTAAAAACATTCATGTCATGTGGTAGTGCTTCTATCATTTCTTCCACTTAACAACATTCATGTCATGTGGTAGTGCTCCTATCATTTCTTCCACTTAACAACATTCATATCATGTGGTAGTGCTCCTATCATTTCTTCCACTTAACAACATTCATGTCATGTGGTAGTACTCCTATCATTTCTTCCACTTAACAACATTCATGTCATGTGGTAGTGCTCCTATCATTTCTTCCACTTAACAACATTCATGGCATGTGGTAGTGCTCCTATCATTTCTTCCACTTAACAACATTCATGTCATGTGATAGTGCTCCTATCATTTCTTCCACTTAACAACATTCATGGCATGTGGTAGTGCTCCTATCATTTCTTCCACTTAACAACATTCATGGCATGTGGTAGTGCTCCTATCATTTCTTCCACTTAACAACATTCATATCATGTGGTAGTGCTCCTATCATTTCTTCCACTTAACAACATTCATGGCATGTGGTAGTGCTCCTATTATTTCTTCCACTTAACAACATTCATGTCATGTGATAGTGCTCCTATCATTTCTTCCACTTAACAACATTCATGGCATGTGGTAGTGCTCCTATCATTTCTTCCACTTAACAACATTCATGTCATGTGGTAGTGCTCCTATCATTTCTTCCACTTAACAACATTCATGTCATGTGGTAGTGCTCCTATAATTTCTTCCACTTAACAACATTCATGGCATGTGGTAATGCTCCTATCATTTCTTCCACTTATTAACGGTTAACATGAACTGTAAAATATTATGCAGTTAAAATATGTTGAACTGGCTAATGTAAACAGATAATAGAACATACTAACCATCATTCTCTGACAACATTCCCATAAATCCTCTCTGAATATCTGGAAGTGATTGTTGTAGTGCTTTGTGGTGGCCAGCTTGACACATCAATGTCAAAAGCCAGATACATGCAGCCTGTTATATCAAAATAAGACAGTGCAAACAATTTTGGTAGAAACATGATACTGGCACGTATCAAAGTGTTCTTATAAAAATTAATTATAATTATACCGTGATAAGTCATAAAACATGGGTTTTCATCCAGTATGAATCCTTCAGAGAATGTGGTGTAGAATGTTTTGGTGACATTGGTTTGCTGAAAGAAAATTCTGAGTCACCCAAGAGGGATGATCAACAGTATATAATTCATGCATTTGAGAATAGTCAAATAATCCCATGTGTGTATGCACTTTTGTCTGGACATAGTGAAATCATATACCACTGCCTGCTTCAGCATTTCACAGATCTTGGAAATAATGGAAATGCAACTCTATCTTCAATAGTTACTGATTTCAAATTAGCTGCATTAAAACTTTTGAAAGTCCATTTCGAAGAGCTGAAGTATCAAGATGTTATTTTTCACTTTGGACAGAATGACGAAAACTATAAATTGAGGGTTATACAGTGTTGTACATCTTTGATGAAAATTTTCCAAAATGTGTGCTCACTGCAGCATAACTGACACCCAACAGGCAAAGCTTGGAACAGGGTAATGAAATTTTTCTAATCACTAGAAACATAATAATACACGATGAAAATTATGCAAGCAAAGTCAAACAACAGATGGCTTTGGCATTTGTACCAGAAACTGTTGTCATTACTGTTTTTGAACAACACAACAATATTGATAGTTTCTCATATCTGGATTTCCTCATCAATTAATTTGAAGATTTCTAAATTGGACGGGCGTTCTAAATCCCTGATTACCATCTCCACAGACACTGCCAACGAGTGACATGTTTTGGCCTAGAAAGTGAAATTCTAGTCTAGACATGGTCGCCATTCGCAGCCTCAATTTCCAGTGAGCTTTTGGAATGAACACAAGCATGTCACGTATTAACTGTCAAGAAGCAACAATGCTGTAGAAGGTTGGCACAATACATTTAATTCAATGGTGAAATTATCTTGTCCAACAGCAGCAAGACTTGCCTAGAAGTTACAACAATAACAACATACATCTGCACTGTTGAGATCAGATTGTTACTGGTCAAACAACAACAAAGAAATTAAAGGTTTACCATGTCGATGATGCTATTACAACAATGGTTGAACTGCACGATCCAACAGAACCTATCAACTTCTTGAAAAACATAGCACCTTTTTTCAACTTTAATGTGTAAAAAATCCAACAAATGAACTTACTTTCCTGCCTGTCATGTAAGACAATTCTTATAATTTGGTGACTTTATTATAATTACTATTTATATTGTTTATTAATGTTTATTACAGTCTGTATACAATATTTAAAATATTATCTTTGTAATTTGTTTTCAAGAAATTTTGTTTCAATATAATTTTGTCTTGAGATGAATTGTCTTCAGATAATTATTTGTTAATTAATATTTATTAAGACACAAGATCATTTCTTTCATTGCAACCTATCCTACCTGTACTCACATTAAATACAACTACAAGGATAATACAGCGCGACCTTTGTCCGGAGGCATTTCCAGCCACCTGAGTGTTTGCTGATATCAGATTCATTCAGTCTGGTAATGCGAGATACTAGTCTTGGATGCTTGTCTTCAGATGCTAGTCTTGGAGATATTTTGCCCAAGATATTTTGTCTGGGAATTTTTTTTGTCCGGCTACCACTAGTTGTGGTGTACATTTGAGAAACTCAGATGGGAGCAACTATAACTACAGTCCATTTTGTGAGAATACCTGTTATAACTATGAGGCAAAAGTTTTAGCAATGAAAACAGTTATTGAACTGACACATCAACAGACTAAAGTTGGGAGGTTGATGTCAGAGGTCTAGTAGTCTTTACTGGCATGAAATATGCACTACTAGCCCTATTATGAGCAGAATCAGATTATCTCCAGTCCTTCAAGTTCACAATTCACAGTTTACTATCTTCCTACAAATTCATGTCACCTTGCAGTGGATCCTGGAACATTCAGAGGCATGGGAGAGCAGACTCACTGGCCAAAAAAAAAAGCCCATCTCATTTGCAAGTAAACAAAGCAATTAGCTACCATACAGTGTGTTTGTTTGTTTGCGTTCGCTATCAGTTAATCATCACGAATTTCGTGTAGTTTCCGTCGGGGAGAGCAAAGTATGTAGTACAGTTCAACTTGCGCTGTGTAAGTCTAGCGAATTATTTTCTGCATGCTTTTAATTCGACTTAGCTTTCCTAACTTGTGACAGCCAGGTGTCTGTTGACAGGCAACCTATCTATTGCCAGGTGATGAATGTGTATCAACTGTATGCTGTGACGGTTTATTGTGTTCACTGTGCCCTAGGATTTCACTTTCTAAGCCAAAACATGTCCCTCGTTGGCAGTCTCTGTGGAGATGGTAATCAGGGATTTAGAACGCCAGGTTATGCACAAACACGCCACATTGTAATTTTTCCTACTTAGGCAGTCTTGTATTTTTTTTAAAACCTGTGGGAGAGGGTGGGAGGAAGAAGGAAGCAAACGTGCCCTATCTGCCATGCAACCATAATCAACAGCGAAACATGACTTCTGTCCAGTCACTTTTACAAAAACTGTCTTCACACCTTTTCGTTCACTGTACAATTTGAAGCCAAATCTAAAAGCCAAGATAAAAGTTCACATGTTCGTAGTTCATTAACTAGGCTTGAATTTACCGTAATGTATGATGCTATTGCTAGGATTACCAGACTAAATGAATGAATGAATTTGATATCAGCAAACACTCAGGTGGCTGGAAACGCCTCCGGACAAAGGTCGCACTGTACTATCCTTATAGTTGTATTTAATGTGAGTACAGGTAGAGTAGGTTGCAATGAAAGAAATGATTCTGTGTCTTACCATTGCTAAAGTTATCCTTTCATTATTTTATCCCTTCATTATTATAATAATGGGATTCCACCCATATAATTTTTTTGCTACCTCGGCCTATACACTGGTTTTTTTTTACTTTTGTCCCATTTTGGACCTTAAAGTTACGTCCTCGGATTATACACAGTAAATACCTGTCACAAATTAGAGAGCTTCATGTATTTTATGGAATTTTATCTCTTGATTACAGATACAACTATATACCTGTCTCAAGTGAGGGTTAGAGTGATTCATGTATTTGGTGAGAAGTTCCTGCAGAAACCAGTCCACTTCATCTTTCAAGTCTTTGACATTATTCTAGATAGAAATAATTACAATAATTAATTAGACACACAAACAGTCCCCTTCATCTTTCAAGTCTTTGACATTATTCTAGACAGAATAATTATAAAGTGTGATTCTATTTTATAATTTTGAAGTTTATGTGATGACCTAATTTACTTCAATACCAACAACACATTGAATCATTCACAATGTAGCTACAGAAGTTTTAACGTGTTGTGTGAACACATCACCAGTGGACTGCCTGAGGCATGTTCCGACTCCACGCTCCATGGACAGCATGTTAGGCAGTCATAAAGTAGGTGATGTCTCAAAAAGCATGATGGTCTTACCAACCACTACTCGCAAAGTCTGATATTCTGTGTATGAGGTACAATAGTTTATCTGCCCACCTGGTAATGTAGGCGAATGCCTACAGTGTGGACCGTATCTAGCATTGTTGAGACACGTGGAAAACCATGGTTATCCACTGCACCGAACTTCACTTCCGGTGATCTTGCATTTGCAGCTCGAATAGGGCTTATTAGCCATCTACAAACAATTAGGCATGGGCATAATTCTAACTGAATTTCCAAAAGTGGATGTAATAAATGGTCTTCACTTGTGATGGACAAACACATACACATACTGAAATAATTACAATAATGAACTAGACAAACAAAAAGTCCACTTCGTCTTTCAAAGTCTTTGACATTATTCTAGACAGAAATAAGTACAAAAATGAATTAAAAAAAGAACACACCAATTAGAGGATCCCACTTTTTATCAGCCTTGTGTTCAGGATCCCATTGTGTTATACAATTTTAAAGTTGACAAAGCTATCAAAAAACTTAACACTAACCAGCTTTCGTGGAGTGCTCTAGTATTTCGAATTTCTAAGGGTAGTGTTGACTCCACTAAACTGTATTTTACTACCAATGATACATAACCATTTAACCTGGTAGACCGATTTTCTACGCTGCTCTTGCCCAAATGTGAACGCAGAAGAAATTTTTGCCCAACTGAACTCATTTCTGGTCCTTGGACGATATCTTCCAACCTCTTGTATCTTTTGGTTGATCCTCTACACACTTATCACATATTCCTACTTGATGTTGTTTCTCTCTACACATCTATTCCTCATCTTTTCAATGATGGACTTTTTGCCTTAGTTTTTTCTTAACATGAATCCACACAAGTGTATTGCTACATCCACTATTATTCGACTGGCTGAATTAGTTCTAACCATGCATTGTTTTGAATTAAGCTGACACTTTTTTTAACAAATTAGTACTATAGCAATGGGTACTAACATGTGACCCAGTTATGCTTCTTTATTTGAGTCACCTTGAACATCTTATCTTTACCACATTTCACGTGTGTCCCTACCATTTTTCCTTTGCTATAAAGATGATAGTTTTGGAGTTACTGATTTCTCTAGATGACCTTACCCATTTCATTAACTTTGTTAGTGATTTTCATCCAGCTATTAAATTTACCTCTCTTATTTCCTCCACCTGTTGACTTTCTCATCATTTGTGTTTCCATAGGAACTACATCCCATACCACATTAGCACATTACAAGCCCACTACTTCTCATAGTTTCTTGCTTACACATCATCTCATCCTAGGTCTTGCTGCCATTCCAGCCCTTTGTCTCAGCTACTCCATCTTCGTCGTCTCTGCCAAGACAATGCAGATTTCCTCTATCAAGCTTACATGAAACTAGATTTTATTCCGCTATTGCTTGTTCCTTGAAGATGTCCTATCCGCAGCTGTGCAACGTGTTCTCCATTTCCCGTTCGGCTGCATAAAACTATCCCTTAAACATTAATCTGACTGCCCTAAACTGGCTGTTACTTTCCATTTTTATAATACTCCTGCACTTTATATATCCTTTTATGCCATTTATCTATCCTCCATTAGAGACCCTATCTCTAATCCAGTATTTTCCTTACCCTGCGTCGCTTTTCAGAGATATAGCTATCTTCATGATCTCTTGGTTCATTCCAGTTTGCACACTTCTGGAGGTCACCCTGGAACTGTTCCTTTCCCTGGCAATGTTTGACTTGTCCTTTTGTTATTCTAACTCCCACGCTTCAGTTCACACTAATTCACCCTTGAACATTCTGCACCAATTAGATGATTCACTTCCTTCCTTTGCCAGCTGTTACAAATACAGTTTATAATATTTTCTAAGTATGTTTTGAAAATAATGTTTTTTCTGTATTATTTACCATTACCGGGTATATTATTATGCCTATTCTGATTTTTTTTAATTTTAATCGAAACATCAGCAGTTTTCAGATTTATTCTTTTTATTATAGTTGTTTTCTTTGTCTTTTTATAAGTAGCGGTGGATATTATAACATATATTTCCTTGTTTAATACAATTATTTTATTACTTGTGTCCATACCTGATTGCAGCCCATACCTGATTGTTGGATTTTTTCTGGTTTTATGGTAATTATATACCACTACAAGATTGAAAAATAGTCATCTTAGTTTTGCAAAGACTCTGGAAAACTTCCACATCATAAAGAATGCAAAAGAAGCACCAATTTGCAATTGAAAATAACTTCCAAAACCTGACACAGGGAACAAGAGCAACAAACTAATACTCCTGGTTTCTATCATCAGCGGCCGTATCGTCAATATATTCACTACCACCATCAAAGATATTTGTTTTATTTTACATACTCATTGCCACAATAAGTGGAGATACTGATTTGAGACAATGATTTCATAAACATAAATGTGGAACCAAAATTTGTTCTTATTATTTCTTCTTTTTAATGATATAAAAAAAACTACACAAACATTACCCGATGGTCTTCTTTTGATGTGGTCCATGCATACCTGGCCTGAGGTGATGTTGGACCCATTGCCATATCTACCAAGGCTTGACCAATGGTGAACTGAAGCTCCACTTGCTTTGACTAAATGATTCATTCATGTAGAAATGGAAAGAAAGAGAAAAACTAATATTTAACAGGCCTTATATATTCATAACCAGACTTCAATAAATATGTTAAAAAGTGAAAAGTGTTGAAACCCACATGCAACCCTGTTTGACGACACGTTCATACCCGTACCCAATAGTCTAATAGTCTGTGCTTCCATTGTAAAGTTGATCGAACTTGTGATTTGCTTAAGTACAATTGTTATAGATAATGTGCAAGAACTTTCCCTGACAATTTCCCAAGAAAATTAGAAAAATCTATGAATAGAAAGGAAGTGAGAGACACAAATTTAAAAAGCATACTAAGTAAATTTTGTAACACACATCTATCCTGATGGAAACCAAAAAGCAAATGATAAATTCAATCTTCAATACCAATGTCATCAATGACAGACATGGACACTAACACAAAGAGCAAGAGAGAAAGATTACTATGTGTGACTTGACATGTCTAAGAAAAGCAGCAAACAGAACAAGAAGAGATCAAGGGAGGAATGAAGAGATTACAAGAACTGTTGGAACAACATCTGTGGTCATATATATTGTGTGTATAGGTGTCAGGATCAGACTGGAGAAGGGAATAATGATGGGTCAGACAGAAGAGATGGGAATGAGAGGTAAGGACAAATTTAACCCTATCAGAGGACGAGGAAGAACCCTGAGAGTTAGTCAAGCTATCAAGGTGAGATAACTGGCATACACAGAGCCAAACAGATAAAAGAATGCTGTCAGGGAACGAGCATCTGCGGAAAAACTCAATCATCTCAGAGGATTTGTCGAGAAAATCGTTGTAATCGCTACATAAACAACGAAGGCAAAGAAGCTGGGAGTATGGCAGAGAGTTGCAACATGCAGGAGGATGAGATGTGTAGAGCAGAAAGCCATGTGCTTCAGTAGGCTTATAGTAATAGGTGTATAGAGTTGTTGGTGGCCCTCCTAGAGGTGAATGGCCACACCACAACGGCCCCACCCTTATCTGCTGATTTGATGACATCATGACGGCGAAGATGATGTTCCTCAGGGGTGATATCAGATCAACTTTACAACCATACTTTCTACACTGCATGCACATCTGACTCGAATGTACTTTTCTAGAAGGTGGTTAACATCACTGTGAAAACCTTTATCCTTGACAACCACCTTCCTACCATTGCCAAAGCTCTTTGCATTGATCTTTGTTTAGGTAGACCTGTTTTGTATATGCTGCCTAAAATTCACAAGGAATTGAATCCAGGTAGACCTATTGTCTCTGATTGCTCTTGTCCCACTGAGCGCATCTCCAACTTCCTGGGCAGAATTTTCCAGCCCTTAATCAAACAACTGCCTTCATTCTTGAAAGACACCAAGCCTGCCATGACAATTTTTTCTTCCGTCCAGTTGTCTTCTGACCATACTTATTGTTTGTTCTTGCTTCTTTGTACACTTCTATACCCCATGCAGATGGTCTCAAGGCTCTGCAGTTCTTTCTGGACAAGAGTCCCCATCCCTCTGTATCCACTTCTACTATTATCCACTTTGCTGAACTGGTGCTTACATTCAACTCTTTTGAATTCGATGGGCACTTTTCGATCAGATCAGTGGCGTTATCTTAGGCGCTAAAATGAAACCAAGCTTTGCTTGTCTTTTCATTGGACATCTTGAACATCTAGTTTGGTCGACCAATGATGGCCCGTTCTCATCTCTTTTCACAGATACATTGATGATGGGATAGGTATCACCAACATGTCCAAAATAGAATTGTCTCACTTCAGGTCACTGCCATCAAATCCTGCACCACTGATGATAGATTTAGGTACGTTCTAGAAAATCAACTTATTTTTGAATAGGGTACCCTCAAGCCTTTTGGACTAAATTCCAACCACTCTTTTGTCTAGTATTGGGTGGATGTGGTCTTTGTCTTTATTCATTTTGTTCCATCATTTATGTCATCTTTTTGTTTGTTTCGTTTCCACTTATATTTACATTTTTATGTACTTTCTGTCCTTCCGGCATCTCACTTCCATATTTTTGGACACTGTGTAGTGATCATTTATATATGTCGTATTTTGATGTTTTATGTGTATCTTGATGTGTACCTTTTGGTTGAAACGGTGATTATGTTGTGAATTGTTATTTGTATGATTTTGTTTGTTTTTCGTTGTGTGTATTATTTCACATGAGCTTCCAATAGTGATAGTGTGTTGTTATGCAGTAAAATTTCATCACCTGTTTTTTACATAAGTACTATTATGATTCAGATGAGGTTGATAGGGAATTTTTTAAAGAATGAGAAAGACATTAATGAGAAATTAGTTTAGGATTTGGGAGTTGAAAGTAGCGGTAATCTGTAGTTAATCTGTAGACTAATTGATGGTGTGCCCCCCTCTCCCCACACCACCATGCCCTAGAACTAGTAATGGTAAAGAATAGTCAAAACAGCTGAAATATATCAATATTGAGTAATTTCAAGAGAAATAAGATCTGCGAATGACATTGATTTTCCAGATTACTTCTTTTTTACTAGGCCTTTCACTTTAACACTTATTAGTGAACTAGCTTCCGGTTTGGGTGATACGAAGTTCAATTTCCAGTTCAACTGCAAATATTTGTAAATCACTAACGAATCCTAGGTTGACTACCTAAAAAAAATATCAGATCTTGATGGAATGTAATCAATCAAAAACAATATCAGATCTTCTGGGAATGTAAAGGCGGGCAGGCCTGATGCTGATCACTTTATTCCCAGGTATGCCGGGTCAATGAAAAATATGGGCCAAACACTGTATTTCCCAATACTCCTCAATGACATGAAAAAAGGGAAACACTACTTTTTTTTAAACTATCTTTTACTATTTCTACATGAGTCAATTGTATGAACTACTGTGTAGAGCAAATCAATGTGTATACTGGTACCAAATATTTTAAAAAATCAGATCACTCTTGAAGACCTGATAATACCAAGGTCTTTCTTATGTGAACTAGGCCTATACGTTTGGTTCACCAGCTACCCTCCTACAGAATGATTTGGTCTACTGTTGAGTGTGACTGCAGTGTTAAATTAAATGTCTAGAAATATATTTTTGAAATTATAAACAAATATTTTCATTATTAATAATTCCAAATTCATGCCATAAGAGATAGACAAGATCTCATGCAAGATAGACATAATGCAGTTTTTAAGGTTATACCTCTATTTGATCTTATTCTAACTAAGTCCAGATAGTTAATGATGCATAAACAAGATATTAGCATTGATGATGCTATGATAGCTTTTACAGGAAGACTCCAATTAAAACAGTAGACCTATGAAAAACAAACCACCGGGAATAAAAATTTAGTGAGCTGCAGATCCTCATTCTGGAAATTTGTATACCTTTGAGGTGTATACTGGATCATCAAACAGATGAAATATGGACTAGGACATCATGTTGCCATGCTGAGTAAGAGAGACTTCTTTGCAGCTTTTCATTTGAACATTCATCAGCAAACAATTTAACACAGGTAAATGAAGATCACAGGAAACCCGTGCTCATTCTGTTTCCTCTCATTTGTTACATGACAAGTAAACCTGTGTTATATGACATACACAAAGATGTGCTCACAGATTAGCATCTCCTCCATTTCTGTAAATTGGACTTAAAATCATAAAACTTGACTGTATTCATAAAATTCTATCTTTTATTCATGTTCTCGCACAATCACCTCATTTTTTAAGTTATTTTCTTTGCCCTGGGAATTAAGCCTTAAGTTTTCCCTTACTGGCTGGGACTGAAAGGGTTCATGGGAATTTTGTTATCGGAAATAGGGTCATATAGAAGTGTCTAGAGAAAAAAAAAGGTAAAAAGGATGTAATTTATGTAGTCTAACAACACAACTACAGAAAAAAATGTAAGTACCTGAACAGCATTGATGAGTTCTTCGATAGCCTCTTTCCTATGTATGAATTCCAGATCACCAACACAGATGTTGCCAAGACAAATGGCAGCTCTTTCCTTAATCTGAGATTTAGAATATGTTCTTTGCAGAAGATGTTCAGTGAATAAACTAACATGGACATGTACATATTTTTCTTATATAAGGATAATATAATCAATATACTACATGGATATACTATAAACAATTTTCATAGCCTGAAATATATTTATTTAAATGCTCAAATGATATGGTTGTGAAAATAACTGATATGTCAATGCCAAAAATTTGATGACTCCAGTACACTAATTACTTCCCCTATTGAGATTTTGGGTTCAGTTCGGTGTTCGATTTTGGGTTCGAAGTTCAGTTCAGTGTTTCAGGACTATTCGCATGGAATATGTGGTTTCTTTCAGTATGTGTGTTTTAGAGATCGCGGTGCAGCCATGTGAATTTCCTGATACAACAGTGAGACAGGATTAGCAAACTGTCAGTGAGAACGCAATGGCTCGCAGTAAAATGAAGAGCATTAGACAAAGAACCAGTACCACTCCAATCTTGGAATATATTAATAGACAACAGATAAAATGGTTTCCACACATCAGTAGATTACCATCAGACAACATACCACAGCAAGCTATGCTACACAGATACAGTGAAGGCAGACCTAGAGGCAGACCTAGAGGCAGACCTAGAGGCCAACCACTAAAATGATGGACAACTGAAATAAAAGAGATGACAAACTCCACAATATACTCAGCACAAACGAGGGCCATCTCCAGAACACTCTTCTACCCCTGACACTAAAAGACAACAAAGGGTTTAGCAAATTGATAGAATTGACATTTTGATCTTCTGTGATTGATGGCAATACCCCCTTTCTTTGTCATATCCGAACAAAAATTATCCTTAATAAAAATCTACTGAAACCACTCCAAATTATTATATAGGTTTCTTTCGAGATTTCATAGAAAATATTATATTTCAGCGATTAGAACATATAATGAACGAATTTCAAAACTGAGGAAGTTTCTCTTTTTTAATTTCCTTTCCCCACAATCTTGAATTTTGTCAAGCAAGCTGAAATTAAACAGTTCTTCAAAATCTGTAAAAATCTTATGGGAATGATAGCAAGAATGCTGATGAAAATAAAAGCCCATCTGCTGTACATGGTCTACCAACACTGTCCAAATATCAGCACAAAGATAAAAATCACGGCCAGCAGTTGTCTTGTAAAATTACAAGGATGGACAGAAGGAAATTTATGATGCCTTTGTCATTCTTTCAACTATTTTTGTTTACTACAGATCATATGGTAACTTTATGCCAACTTATAAGCAATTATGCAGCCATTCTCTCAACTTTTTCGCCCCCGGTTTCTGTGCAGTGGTGTTGATGACTTTCTCGATAAAGCCCACGAGGATGATGGACTTCTTCCATTGCTGTTCATACCCCGACAAGGTCCTTCAGTCTGCCCTGTCTCAGGTGTGCAGCCTCTCCCGCCAGGACACCCTCTCTAACACTCAAAGGTCTTCTCCCTCTGACAGGGTCAAACTTGTCCTGACTTTCCACCTGCATAGATCTACTGTTTGTCATGTTCTAGTCCGACACCTTCCCCTTCTCGTCTGATCCTGAGACGTGTGAAGAGCTCTGTGTCCCACCTCTGGTTGCGTACAGACGGGACAAGACCCTCAAGGATTTACTGGTTCGGAATCATCTTAGGCCTGACATCCCCTTTCATTCTGGCACTATCAGCTGCAATCACCCTAGATGCTACACCTGTCCTATGTTACCGAGACCCTGTCCATCACATTCCCCAAGGCCACTTTCTCCATTGAGGAGAGTTTCTCCTGTATGTCCCAGAATGTCATCTATGCCATCATCTGCAAGCGCTGCACTATGACATACATAGGTGAGACTGGTAGGGTGCTTGCTGACCGTTTCTGCAAACAACTACACAGCATTAAACACCATTCAGGTTATCTTGTGGACGTTCATTTCAACAGCACAGGTCATCGGGGCACACAGGATATTCAGGTGATGACTATCAAAGCATGCTTCTCCGACGAACAAACCCGTCTGGTGCTTGAGAACAGCTATATATATATGAATTTGGCAATCTAAAACATTTGGGTATGAATGATCGCTTGACATATGCATAATATCGGGTTGTTCCGTCATTTCTCTGTCTTGTTTTAACATGTATTAAGTTCTGTTTTTGTATACTTCCTATTTCTGTACATTTCCTGTTTGTGTCACCTTTGACCTCATTTCTATCATTTCAGCCAACTTATTAGACATGTGAATGCAAGTTGTGTTGTCCTTACTTGTCGTCTTTGATTTATATATGTTTGTGATCCTTGATAAAGGCCTTTTGGTGGAAACCTCGATTTGTGTGTGTGCCTATGTGTTTCGTATTATTAGCAATTTTATTACCTCGTTTCAAGCTTTTCCAGTTGGATTTCAGTTTTCCGCAGTGAGTACATATCAGGATGTCATCTGCATAAGACAGCGTTCTACCTCTTCCATCGAGCTGCTGCTGTGTGATTGCCACGGTGTAGACATTGAATAATACGGATAGTTAGTTAGTCGACGGATCATCATCACTGCAAACTGGACACGTCCATAGTTGCTCCGATCTCTGCTTGAGTGTATCCACTTCTGCTGACAGTAACGGTCCTATGCTGGTTGACCACCATTCTCCTGCGCCCTCCAAAATGTTCACTTCTAGCAACACTGTATTTAAATCTCTGATCTTTAATCATAGCCATTGAAAAGGAATCATCATCCACATTAGTCTCTCGCGTGTTATATCTCTTAAGGAATTCAAAACGTCAGCGCGATCCATTGCCCCATCGCCCTGTGTCACAATCGCGCATGATGCCAGTTGATTCGCTCTTTCATTGCCTCGAACGTCCACATGTTCCAGCACAAAAATAAATGTAACCACTTTCAGGCTCGCCTGAAACTCAATCCACTGTTCACAAATGAGAGAATAATACGGATGAGAGGGGAGGTCCATCAGGAAGATTTGGGCATATTGTTATGGGTTTAGATGTCCAACAACAGTGCTAAGTGCCACCTTCCTCTTGAGCAACACCGCTGACATCCATCTGACGACAAATGGGTTAACATTAAAGAGCAGGAGCATGTTGATGAGGTACTCAATTGCGACAGCACACGTTTCCAGACGTGTGTGGAAGTCCTTGAATATGTCATAGGCAAAAATAGCGGCATTACGCCATGTTTCTTTCTGACGTTTGTAGCCTCCAAGCATATCCAGAAAAATGTGGTTCTCTTCCAAGTCTCATGCAAGGTGCTGTGCTATAATCTTCTCAATAAGTTTGCACGTGTTGTTCTGCATTATTATGATTCAATAGCCGTTGATCTGGGCATGGTTTTTATTGGGCTCCTTTAGTGGCAATAGGTAGCTGTGCAGCCATTCTTCCTTTATAGTCATCATCATCAAGTGCCGTCTCCGCAACGAAGGTTGGCTGCAACGTATCTCCAACATCTCCTGTTTCTTGTCTTGGTGGTGCACTCTGCTAGACTGTAACCTGTCCATCGTGTAATGTTACTCTCCCACTTGTATCTCTGCCTACCTCTTGCTCGCTTCCCTTTGACTTTACCCTCAAGTAAGGTCTTCAATAGGGTGTCATGTCTTTTAATGTGTCCAAAGTATTTTATTTGCCTGATCTTTATTTCTCTTAGTAGTTCTTTCTTCATATTAAGTGTTTTTAGCACCTCTTTATTTGTTTTCTTCTCTTTCCATGATGTTCTCCCTATTCTTCTATATACCCACATCTCAAAGGCATCAATTTTGTCTTCTAATTGTTTATTTAGTGTCCATGTTTCTGAGCCATACATTAATATGGAATAGATGTAGCATTTTATAATTTTCATTTTTAACTTGTTTGTAATTTGTTTAGATATTAATAATTTCCTCATGTCATTGAAGGTACTTTTAGCCATTCCTATTCTCCTTTTAACTTCTGTTTCACATCTGCCATCATTTGTGACTATGTGTCCAAGATATTGATACTGTTTTACTTGTTGTAGTTTCTCTCCCTGTATGTTTATGTTTACCTCCTGTTCTTCTGTGTTTTTGCTGATTATCATGGTTTTTGTTTTTTGAATGTTTATATCCAGTCCATATTCATTACTTGATTTATTGACTTGATCTATTAGTCTTTGTAGTTCATGTTCACTTTCTGCTAAAAGAACAGTGTCATCTGCATATCTAATGTTGTTTATTATTTTCCCATTGATCTTGAGTCCTGGTATTTCTTCTAGTACCGTTCTTGATACTTCCGTTAAACTCACCAACCAGGTCATTTATGTCACTCTCCTTTAGGTTGGCAAAGTCCTCATATCGTATACCATCAGGGCCTGGGGAAGTATTCTGCGACCATTTAAGAGTGGTCAGGACAGTCTCTGCCGTGATGTGTATGTTCTCCTTCCACTCAGCCTCTATACATAGACCAGACAGCGTGGTAATAATCCTCCGCTTGACATATAAATTGTTTTGGTCCTTCTGTTAAACGTAATGCTCAAGGAAGGCCTTTCCCTTATATTCATCTGATTTCTGCCATGTCAGATCGGTGGATTGAAAATCAGGTATACGGAATCTTTGAAAACGCCAGAACGTCTTAAGAGATTTATCTGAACTGATCTGCTTGCAAATTCATTCCACCTTTCATCTTTGGCTTGCTGAGCACGTCTTGAAAAGTAACATGGTGTCATCTACGGTCTACTTCAATGCCGTTAAATTACTGGATGGTGCGTAGTTGGATTTGCGTACTTTCTGCCACATTTTGAGGGCTTGCCGTTTGTTCCTCCATGCTGTCTCTATGTCGTCATTCCACCATGATGGCTGGTTCAGCTTACTGCACCTTGGACGCTTTACCTACGTCTTGCTGCACCTAATTTTACTTATCGTGTCACGGCCCAAGTTGTCGTACTGGAAGGTCAGTACCCCAAATCCCGTGGTTGTGCTTCTTGCTAAGGATGGTGCACAGGTAGGGATCACTGCCGTGATGCCCTAACACAATGCATCTGCTTAGAGGGGCCAAGGTGGTGGAAACCAATGCCAGATCTATGCTACTTTCAGTGTCTCCAGATCGGATGGCAGTCCTAGTTGCTGTGCCATCATTGAGACACACGACATCGGCAGTTACCAAAGTGTCCGCAAGGTCTACCCCTTGCTGCTTGTTGGTAGTGTAGTTTCCCCAATGTCTTCCTCTGATACTTTTAGCAATGTAAAATTAAGCCTACTGTAAATAACGTAGACAAATGTTTAGAGAAAGAAAATGTTTTTTCAATAAAGATGATAATAATATTTTGTTCATCATCATCATCAGGTGTCATACTGGCTGGCATAGGCGATCATGACTCTCCACAGCTCTCTATCTGCAGCATTATGTATCAAGGTCATTGTTGTTTCCCTGCCATGCCAGGTTGTAAAATTGTCTAATATTTTCATACGTTATCACCCTCTGTCTCTGTTGCCTTCAATCTTGCCTGTTCTGACTATGTTCTCCAAACTTTCCTGTTTCATGAAGTGGCCAAAAAATGAAGATTTGTCTTTTTCTTATATTACTGATTAAGGTCTGTTTCACATTTGACTCTTTCAACACCTCTTCATTAGTTTTTCTGGCAGCCCATGGTATTCTCAGCATTATTCTGTAGAACCACATCCCTATTGCCAAATTTCCCATTTTATATTACATTCACTTTATGGTTACAATGGTGGATAAGAGACATCTCAGATTACTTAAACATGCCCATGGTGCGGCAGGTCAACTCACCCAGAATCGTGGAGATTTAAGAACATCCATAAAGAAGATTACATTCTAGAACTAATCTATCACCTGAAGACACAAATTTATATTTGTGATGTTTTAATAATTAATATGATTGCCATTAAAGAGAAAACAATAACTCATTTACCTTATTGGCTTCATTGCTTGTCCTGATCATGGCTATTAAAGTCTTTACTAATGACAGCTTGGTTATCTCATCACTTTTATTTTCAACTTTAGCTCTTTTTGGTTCTTCTTGTCTATCACTCTGCACAGAATCTATTCCATTTTCAAAAGCACTACTTCCAGTTACCAGTTCTGCTCCTGATGGTAATGGTAATTGTCCATTACGTCCTATTTCTCCTATGGCTAGACATGCAGTAGCTTTAATTGCTACGTTGTTATCTCCAAGTAGAGCAGCTGAAATCAATGAGCATATATATATATAAATATTATCTACACACATTTCAATCATTAAAATCAATAAAACCCACAACCCTTCTTGTATAAGAGTGCCATTTTAGGAGTTTAGTGTCATTATTACTTCAAAGTAAAGCTGTGTTTTTTTTGGGTCATATAAAGGAACATAACAGCATGGAAAGATTAATAGCTGAAGGCAGAGTTAACAGGGGAAGAGGGTGCCGCAGACTGCAATGGTGCAGTGATTTATCAGATTGCTTTAAACATGTTTTGTTCAACTTGCCCAGAATCACGGATTGTTCCAAGAATCCATAAAATTCTGGAAAGAATATGTCACATGATAATAATTACTTCAAAGTAGTAATAAAGACACTAAAATAACACTTTAAAGACCATGTTTCCCATGGTAACATATGGATCATAAATATCCATACACACTTGTGCTTTACATATCATGTACTCATGTATCCACATATTTTACATAACATAAATATCCATGCACTCAGATGTTTTACATACCGTTACATACTTATACAGTTGTGTACCTCGATAGTACGCATATGTATATACGGTATACTGGTATTATTGACCTTTCATACTTCATTCTCACGATAATACCAGTATTTTTGGACCTCCCCCCTCCCTTGTCTAAACTATACTTGAGGTTTCTTTTGTTTTATTCATTCTGTTGGTTGAGGTTTCTTCCCATTAGTGATTGTTATCTGATCGTGTAATTGTTTATGTATATGTAAAGTATTTGGGTGAATGGGTATTAATGATATGTAAAGTATATGGATGAATGTGTACTTATGATATGTAAAGTATATGGGTGCATGGGTATTTTTCATATGTAAAGTATATGGGTACATATATATATATATATATATATATGACTATGAGTGTGTGTTAAAACCAATCCATTGCTTGATGGAGGGAAAATACTATTTAGGTATATAAGCATTGAAGTCAGTTTTTTAAAATTTACATTTATTAAAAAAAAAAAATATTAAAAAAACAAATGAAAAAGAAAGAAAGAAAAAAAATAAAACTATTTCCTCCACAGTGTCTACAAGACCATCCAAACCTTTGGATGCCAACAGAAGATCCACAACCATCTACTTCCAGGAGGAAAACCAAGACCCACGAGCCTAACACCAAACACAACAAACAAGTCCTCCTTAGGACTACATCCCGATTCCCCAATATTTTTGTATCCTTATAAGGACACGCAGACCAGACCCCAAGTCAAATCAGGCTTTTGGGCCACAATATATGCCCCAATATAACTAAATGAAAACTATTCCACTGTTGAAAGGGGAGCGTCTGACTTAAGACAGACAAATCCACCAAATAACAAACAAACAAAACATATGGATGCAAGAATTGGACTTGAAACAAGACATTATCTAAAAGAATAAATTCATTTGACATAAAAGCTACAGACAGATCCATTAATATCAAGGACTGAGTAAAAGAAGAACATTGAAATTTAGAAATTACTGAATGAAGGGTGGCTTTTAAATGCCATCATAAGAAAAAAGCTACAGTATTTTGGTCACTTAAAGAGACATCATCATCAAGAGCCGCATCCACAATGAAGGCTGGCTGCAACAGACCTCCAATATCTGTCTCTTGTTTTGGTGGAGAACTCTGCTAGATTGTAACCTGTTCATCTTGTGATGTTACTTTCCCTTGTATCTCTGTCTACCTCTTGATCGCCTCCCTTCGACTTTACCCTCAAGTAAGGTGTCTTTGAATGCATCCGAAATATTTTATTTGCTTGATCTATATTTCCTTCAATAATTCTTTCTTCATATTAAGTGTTCTTACAACCTATATGTATGTTTCTTCTCTTTTCATGATGTTATCCATATTCTTCTATAAATCCACATCTCAAAGGCATCCATTCTGTCTTCTAATTGTTTTTGTCCATGTTTCTGAGCCATACAATAATATAGAATAGATGTAGCATTTTATAATTCTCATTTTTAACTTGTTTGTAATTTGTTTAGCTGTTAATATTTTCCTCATGTCATTGAAAGCACTTTTAACCATTCATATTTTCAAATTAACTTCTGTTTCACATCTGCCATCATTTGTGATTATGTATCCAAGATATTGATAATGTTCTACTTGTAGTTTCTCTTCATTTATTCTTATGTTTAGCACATTTTCTTGTGTCACTTTGCTGTTTAACTGCTGTTACTTTTTTTTTAAAGGTTTATATTCAGTCCATATTCTTTACTTGGTTTCTCGACTTGATCTATTAGTCTTTGTAGTTTATGTTCACTCTGTTAAAAGAACAGTGTCATCTGCATAGGTTGTTTAATATTTTGCCACTGATCTTGAGTCCTAGGCATTTCTTCTATATGTTTAAGATTTTATCTGTGTAGATATTAAATAGGCTGGGTGATAAAATACATTCTTGTCCTACCCATCTTATTTCTATGTATGGTGAGTAGGTGTTTTCACACCTTATTGATGCAATCTGTTCCAAATATATCTTTCTAATCAGCATGAGTTCTTTTACATCTATACATCTATGTCTATTTCTTGAAGAAATTATAATAATTTTTCATGTTGGAATCTGTCAAAGACCTTGCTGTAGTGTATAAGCGTATATAGATCCTTTTTTGGATTTTTATTGGTTTTTCATGTTGAACTCTTGTCAAAGGCAAGGCTGTAGTCTATGAAGCAGATGTAGATACTCTTATGGACTTCTATATATTTATCTATCAGTAGTTGGATACTGAGTATAGCTTCTCTGGTTCTTTCGTAAAGAGACATGATGGTATCAAAAGGATGATTCTGGAGGGCAGAGAGTGCCAGGCAAGAGAAGAAGAGGAAGACCAAGAAGATAATGGATCAGTGACATTGAAGAATGTATGAAAATGCTTGGCCGAGACAGAGTATCCACGATGAAGACAATGTCTGGAAAGAATGTCACTTTATATATATATATACTTATATATATATAGTATAGTAGAGGTGCCATTTTAAAACAGTAACACAAGATGCACATGCCTCTTTGTCCTCAGTACCTTCTTTGAGATTGTAAATCATGTCTAGTCTATAATATTATAAATCCACTTTACTTATTCTCATCTTCTCAAATCATCAACTGTCCTAATAAGTGCCTTTCATCATATATATATATGTGTGTGTGTGTGTGTGTTATATATATAAAGACCTTGAAACAACAGCTTAAGCTCCCACCCCTATGTTTAACACAAGTGCGAATAAGATCAACCATCATTCACCTAGGGACAGACAATATATAATCAAGACTGTCTGCAGGCCAATTCATTCTATTGACACCCACTTGCTGCAGGAAAGAATTTACTGTATAAGAACAGTGTGGTAATGCATTATCATCTTGAAGGATTACATGGTGCCCAATAACTTGAAGTGTTTAATGGAAAGAGGCAGTAGAATCTCGAAATGGTAGCAGTCACCATGTATATTTCCAATCACAGGAAAGATTGTGGAGTAAACTAATGCCTCCCTACATCATCACTGATCCCTAACCTTATCAGTAACATTCATCATCACAAAATAATATATAGAATATATTTTAAACAGTGCAGAATCTTTTGAAAAGAGGAGGATTGCAGCAGTTCAACGGCAGAGAGTAGGTAGAAAGTCACGGGTACATCAAAAACCATCTACAGTG
Source organism: Meghimatium bilineatum (assembly GCA_034231615.1). Lineage (NCBI taxonomy): Eukaryota > Metazoa > Mollusca > Gastropoda > Stylommatophora > Philomycidae > Meghimatium > Meghimatium bilineatum. Next base: position 31,261,844 of record CM067316.1, read on the forward strand.
GTCACCCCATACCTGAACTGGCCAAGTACACTTGCAGCCAGAATAGCAGTAGTGCTTATTGGCCATCTTCAGACTCATAGTCAAGGACATAACTTTAACAGAATTTCATAAGTGGATGTAACAAATGATCATCATCACATGTAATCGACAAACAACAACTAAGTCTACTGTGCACATTGCTAATGCATATACTTCATACACCATGCTAAACAAGCTGCTATGTCACACCTGAGACTGGACAAAATTTTAGTTTTTAGGAGATATCAATAAACCAGAGGTGGGTGTGTTCACTGTTCACTCCCACTGTCAATTCAATTACAATTAGAAAATTCAAGGGAAATAAGAGATAGCCTTCAATTGTCCCCCCTTGGTGAAATCAGGGGAGGCAAGCCAGAAACTTGGCAGGTAGACATCATCTAGTACCATTTCTGTAACAAAGATTGGCTGCAACAGATCTCAACATCCCCTGCCTCTTGTTTTGGTGATGCACTCTGCTAGACTGTACCCTGTCCATCTTGTGATGTTATTATCCCACAGGTATCTCTGTCTACCTCTTGCTCGTTTCCCTTTGACTTTACCTTCAAGTAAGGTCTTCAATAAGGTGTCATGTCTTTTAATGTGTCCAAAATATTTTATTTGTCTAATCTTGATTTCTCTTAGTAATTCTTTCTTCAAATTAAGTGTTTTTAGAACCTCTTAACTTTGTTTAGTTCCTCTCCCTATTCTTCTATACACCCACATTTCAAAGGCAGCAATTCTGCCCTCTGTTTGTTTAGTGTCCATGTATCTGCTGAGCCATATGTTAATATAGAATAAATGTAACATTTTATAATTCTCATTTGTAACTTGTTTGTAATTTGTTTAGAGTTTATTATTTTCCTCATGTCATTGAGGGTACTTTTGGCCATTCCTATTCTCCATTTAACTTCTGTTTTACATCTGCCGTCATTTGTGACTATGCATCCAAGAAATTGATAATGTTTTACTTGTTGTACTTTCTGAATTCAGAAACTGTACATGTTGTAACTGCAGGATATATGCTAGATATAGCAGAATCGTGTATGCTATTGGGCGTTGAAGGTCTAAAAAATGTGGAGGGTGTACTGGTATAAAATATGGTATAACTACATTGTGGATATGCAGTTGTTGCAAATGTGGAAAATATTCATTATTATATTGAAGACAACGGCGAGCTGTGGGTACTGTTAAATTTGTTGGATTGTTATTACTATTGGTGAGTTGTGGAGACAATCTTGCCGTCACTGACATTAGAATATCTTCCTCTGTTTCTGTAGCAGGAAATAACACAGGCACAGATACATCATGATCATGAACATTATCAGTATTATCAAAAACTCTCTTTTTATGCTCCCACAGTTCATACTTTGATGATGACTACACACGGAACATTCTAAAACAGTTAGGTGAGGATTAAACTCCATCCAGATATGGGCAATGTTAGTAGCTATCAATTTGGCTCGAGCTAGAGATTTATTATCCTTGTTGATTTTGAGTTTATGATTTCGCATTACACACAGTGTGGTTGAATGTTTTGTTTCACTATCGTCCATGATATGTATCCTATAAATACTAGCCAGGTCACTTTGATATAAGCTACAGGACTGTGGTTTCTTCTGCATCTTTAATCTTTCTTAGATAATGTTCTTCCTACACAAATTCTTCACAAATCATTCAAAAATCGCATGTGTAGTGAACTGCAGTGATCCATCCTGTTTTGAAATAAATTTAAAAATATTATTAATACATTCTCACAAAAGAAACGTATAACATATACTTATTATAATAGTAAGCAAATTACTATTCTGAGTATGCGTAGCATGCAACGAACTTATTCGAACGGTTATGGGGATCCAACCGCGATTGATAACTATCACACAGAACAGGTTCGTAGCGTTAATGTTAAAGATCTAACTAGATATACATGCTAAAATAGTGTTTGATGGTGGCATAATATGTTTATTTTGGACTTAATATTTGCGACCACGAATTGATAAATTATCATGAAGACACGTTCGTAGCGTTAATGCTACACAAAGAATGAATCTTTTACATGATCTAATTGCGCAATGTAACTAATTTTGATCATATTTGCACAAGTAAAATGAGATCTAACTAGATATACCGGTACATGCTAAACTAGTGTTTGATGGTGGCATAATAGGTTTATTTTGGACTTAATATTTGCCAACCACGAATTGATAAATTATCATGAAGACAAGTTTGTAGCGTTAATGCTACACAAAGAATGAGTCTTTTACATGATCTAATTGCGCAATGTAACTAATTTCGATCATATATCTACAAGTAAAAGGAGATCTAACTAGATATACATGCTAAACTAGTGTTTGATGGTGGCATAATAGGTTTATTTTGCACATTCTTATGGTAAACGATGATCTAACAAATTTGACACTGTATGTAAAGTAATGATATTAGGCCTACTAAATTAACATGAAGAATAACGAAATTGACTTACCTTGTATAAATATTGAATGTGCACTGGTCAACAACAATGACAATCTAATAGGACTTGCACAAAAATATGACGATGGAAAATGTTGAAGGTGCTTGCAAATGCACAAACTCTGGCTGCTGTATAAAATGCGCAAAATTGCAATTGAGAAATGGTATCTTTGAACGAGGAGCGAAATCCAAGCCTCCACGCGAATTATTTCATTCACCGCTGGGTAATAAATATGTCAGGTCTGTAACGCCCTTTCAGGACTACAAAAACTGAAATGCCTCGTGTGTGGCCGAACTAAGAGTTAACATTTTGGTAAAGAATAACAGGTGTGATGTGGGCAGCAGTCAAGTGTGGTCGAATTACTAGATGATAAGCACAAATGTTGACATCATGAAGGTGATTCCAGATAGCCTAATCACTGGATAGTGTTAATAACATCTCTCAGAAACTTGCAATTCTCTGTTGTAGTGCTTGTCTCTGAATTAAGGTGTGGTGACTCAGGACGACCTATGCATTGCGTTCCTTGGCAATCCCAGTGAGGGGAAAGTGCTGCTTCTGCCTGAAAATAACTGAATGAGATACTGCAAGCCTCTAAGCTACATTTCAGACAGTAACACCTTCCTACAACCACACAATGGTTCTTCCTTTAAAATCCACAGCACTCACCTTTTGTCACTGATGCATATTGCTGTGTTTCTTATAATGACAATTTCTAACATTATCATCATCAGGTGAGATATTCTTTCCGGAACGTAGTCTTTCCTATGGATATCTTGAATTTTCTATGGCCTTCAGCAAGTTGTCCTGCCTCTTTTAGTGAATTATTCCCCACTCCATAGAAAATTTCTTGACACTATACTCCTGTAGTTTACTGTTGCTTTCAGAAGGAACATCCGATTTAAACTGACACTGAGGAAAACACATACATTATCACTTGCCATTTTGACTGCAAGGTCTCCCAAACTCATCACGCTTTTTTTCAATTAGCATGTTTTGTTTCATGCTCAGACATCATTTAGTGTCTCAGTATCAATGTTTTATTTAGCATGCTTGCTGATGTCACATGCTCTGCTGGTCATGCATGACAATGTATGTTTGTTGTTTGAGGAAATCACAATTTCTGATAATAAGTTATGGAATATAATTTTTTTTAATTTGTCTTAATTTTTTGATCATTTCCAGTTGCTGATTCTTAACTTGTTTTGAATGGTGTATGCATGTAGGCAGTGGAATCCCATTATAACAACTTTGTCCAAACCAACAAATTATGTATGTAATACAAATTCTTCTATCTTAGTTATCTATCATCTTTTCTCTGCTTTTGCTCTAAGGCATCGAAATGATTGAATGATGATCGGTTTTGGGCTATGGCATGATTGGTTGCTTGATATGATGCAATATTGCGACATCTCAGAATACTGGTAACTCCTTCAATTCACTTTCTTCTTGGTCTTCCTCTGTATCTTGCTGTTTCCATTTTCATGTGTTCTATGCTCTTGTCAATAAGGGTTCATTCTCATTAAGTGGCTGAACCATTTCAGTGTCTGTTTTTCAATATATTTGACCTAACAGTTCCTAACAGATCTAATATCATTCTAATAGTTCTTGTAATCACTTGTAATATCTGAATTAAAGAATCAAGTGGATTAGGCAAAAATGAAGTATCCATTACAGATAACTTTCAGACAAGAAATTGAACCTATAATACCTATTGTTTTCACTGTGTGAATCAACAATATGCCTTCATTGCTGTGATGTATACTGTCAGTGAATGGCTTTACTTGTAACCTACAAAAACATATATATATTAAAAATAAAGCACAATCTCATATTGTGTTTGACAGAAAAAAGGTATTCAAATTAATAACAATATCAAAATAATCAAAGCATCTGCAACAAAATTAACTTATTTGTGAGTCTTTTGGCTTCTGAATGGAATCATTTTTCATTCCCCAAATTATGCACACAATGATTTTTATTAACAGAAATATGCAATTTCAGCATGGTTAATGTAGTGGAGGCGCAAGTGACATAATAAATTAATTCAAATTACACAAACTTGATTTGGGTTTTAAAAATTGATAAAGTTGATTCACTTAGCTCTGGCAAGGCTAAATAAAATATATGTCTATCTATCTATCTTTCCTGTGTCTTTTACTCTTTAGAGGTGTAGAGGGAGATACAGTGTTCTTGTTCTGATATAGTTCTGTCCTATATATTTTCCTATGTTTTTATGTGTCTCTTTGTCCCTACCTTGACTTGTCTTTGATTTGACACATACATCTATCTTTGGTTTGAAATATTATGTCATAATTTGGTAAAATATTTAATGTTAATTTAAGCTAATCCTTGCAAGAGTGCTGTTTAACATATTGTTGAATTTATGTGTAATACTTATACAAAAAAACATCTTATCCAAAGTATCTTCATTCCAACTCTGTGCTACCAATGTCAAACATGGTCCTTAACAACAAAACATAAAAGACAGCTGGTTACAACAGAGATGGGATGTCTGAGAAAAGCCACAGGAGTGACCAGAAGACACAGAATTAGATACAGTAGGTGTTTCATAAGAGAAAGAGGGGGTGTCATATCAATTCTACAATACATACAAAATTTAAAAAATGCAATGGTTTGGTCATCTGGAAAGAATGCCGTGTGATTCATTAGTTTATAAATCATATCGGAAGAGAGGAGAAGCAGAAAGAAGAGCCAGGGGTAGACCTAGAGTATGATGGATCGACAACATCAAAGAGACATTACACAAACACCAAATGACATTATCTGAAGCTGCCAGAACAATACTTCATTGCATAGAATGTATCTCATTTTAAACTGATATTTACATGTGTGTTATCCTGCTCTTTATATCATTGGGGCACCAGGCATCTGATGTTAAAATGGTACCAAAATACTTGACTTTCCACTTGATTTAATTTTGCATCATTGATATTAATACTGCATCTTGGCAATGTGTATGTCTTTAAGACAACTATTTCTTCTAATTACCTCAATCGAGGCCAACTCCTTGACGTGGAGATGGGGCTTAGTCCAGCCAACAGAGGCTGGAAACTAAGATTGGTTGGGCCAACCCAATATCGAGCAGGGCCACAGTCCTGCCCAAGCAAGCACAGTTGCTGAAGTCAGAGACACCAGGCAGAAAGGTGCACCAGCAACCATGGTATCATACAACCCGAATAGTTGACATGTCTGCACAACAACATTTTTTAAATCGTCATGTGCTCGCATTGTGAAGTTCCCCCAGGCAGGAACAATGCTGGATTCTGAACCTCGACAGAATCCACTCCCAGCTACTGGAGGACCCTATAGACCCTTGTGGCACCCTTGTGGAGCCAGGAGGCAGAAGAGGAAAGTTTTCTCAGACAGTGAAATTTTTGTACTCAGCAAGGACTTCAAGTTCTTCCCTCTCCATCCTGCATATGATCAATACTCTCTCCTTTAAGATATCCACCGTTATCATCGTCCTCTTCGCCTCCATTATCATTTCTTTGGCAAAGAGTCATATGATAATGATGATTTGTTCTCTAGATATGAACAGAAAAAAATATCCTTTGACTCTCAAGCCCGGTGCATCCCATGATCTTGATCTTTACATCAAGAACATCCTCCATGACATTCAATCACGTCATCACAACCGCATCAAACGTTCCCCTGACGAATCTCACACCTTGGCGGATCTACTCTGCCATGATGATATTGTCATCAAACCAGCTAATAAGAATGTGACAGCTGTTGTGCGGAGCAAGGACCTTTACCACCAGGAAGGCCACCAACAATTATCGAACCCATCTTTCTATACTGCACGCACATCTAACATGACAGTACCTAACCAAAAAGTGGTCACCAACAATGTGAAAACCATTATCCTTGACAACCACTTTCCTACCAGGCCCCTTTGCATCAATCAAAGCTGTTTAGGTAGACCTGTTTTCTATATGCTGCCCAAATCCACAAGGAATCAAATCCAGGTAGACCCATTGTCCCTGCTTGCTCTTGTCCCACTGAGCGCACATCTAACTTCTTTGACAGCATTTTCCAGCCCTTAGTCGAACAACTGCCTTCATTCTTCAAAGACACCAAGCATGCCATGACCATTTTTTCTTCTGTCCAGTTTTCTTCTGACCGTATTTATCATCTGTTCTTGCCCGTTGTTTGTTCTCTGTATACTTCTATATCCATACCGATGGTCCCAGGGCTCCGCAGTTCTTTCTGGACAAGAGTTCCATCCCTCTGTATCCATTTCTACTCTTATCCACTTTGCTAAATATTTTGCCCATACTCAACTCTTTTGAATTCGATGGACATTTTTTCGATCAGATCAGTTTTGTGGCTATGGACACAAAGATGAACCCAGCTATGTATGTCTTTTCATGGGATATCTTTAACATGTAGTTTGGCCAACCTATGATGGTACGTTCCCATCTCTTTTCCAAAGATATGTTGATGATGGTATAGGTATTGCTGACATGTCCAAAACAGAATTGTCTCACTTCATCAACAATTTCAATCCTGCTATTTAATTCACAACTAATATCTCCACTACTTCTGTCAACTTCCTTGACATCAATGTCACCATTCATCCCCCTTACCTTAGCATATCCATCTACTATAAACCTACTGATGCATATGGCCCACTTGTCACAACTCTCTGTCATACTCCTAGCTTCTTCGCCTTCGTCGCTTATGAAGTGATGATGATGACTTTTTCAGATCCTACACCACGGATGACATATCTAGGTACGCTCTTGAAAATCAATTAATTTTTTAGTTGGGTACCACAAGCTATTTGGACTAATTTCGACCACTCTTTTGTCTAGTTCTCGGTTGGTGTTGTCTTTGTCTTTGTCTTTATTCATTTTTTCCCTATCATTTACGTCATCTTTTTGTTTGTTTTGTTTCCACATATATTTACATTTTTATGCACTTCCTGTTCCAATCCTTCCAGCATTTTGCATTCACATTTCGCTAGGACAGATTTGTGTGTCATCATTTCTCTGTCGTCTTTTGATGCTATATCTTTATTATGATAAAGGCCTTTTGGTCAAAAAATCAATTATGGCATGTGTATTGCTATTTGTATGATTATATCCTGTGTATTGTAGTGTGTATTATTTCATGTGAGCATACAACAGTGATTTTGTGTTAGTGCTTGTTCAGTTAGAATTCATCACGTTTCCTATGTAAGTACTATTTTCATAGCAGTATTACCTTTTCTGTATCATCAGTAATCTCAGATTATTCAGATTGTAACCTCTAACTGATATTGCTGACATGTGTACTATATTTCGCATAATATTTTCTGCATACAGGAAGAAAAGATCTGGTGGCATTACACATCCTTGCCCAACACCCAATTCTATGTTTTGAAATTACTCTCAAACCTCATCGCAGCAGTTTGTTTCCAATACATATTTCTAACTATCATTATATCTGTACCATCAACATTTAGTTTTTCTAATATTTTTATAATTTCTGAATGTTTCACCTTGTCAAATACTTTACTGTAATCTATGAGGCACTTTGTACTGGTCATTTTGTACTTCTATTGCTCTCTCCATCAATGTTTGTATTATATATAGGGCATTTCTTATGGCTTTTCCTTCCACAAATCCACATTGCTTCTGCCACTTCTGGTTTTATTCTTTCACTTATTCATCTCATGATTACACGAAGTAGGATCTTGGTCATCTGGTTAAATACAAACATAAATAAATACACATTGCAATTTACCCAACAGATTTGATTTTTAGTCCAACAAGATAGCCCAAAGTTAGCAAGGATCCTAAAGCAAGTTCTGAGTTCTGAAATTTGAAAGTAGAAGATAAAACAAGTACCAAAACATAAAAATGTGAAACATCAATAAATAGAAAATACTTGTTAAAATGTAAAATTAAAAAGTTACCTATCAATAAATATAATGAGACTCCATTCTACAGTCTCATTATGCAACCTTTATCGCTGTATAGTAATATAATAATAATAACAACAATAAGACTCATAACCCATCAGGGAAGTAAGGGTGCCACACTGGTGACAGCACAAAAATCCCTCCAAATACCTCTATCCTCAGCTGTAGGACTGATAAAAACGATACCCAGACCATTTCTTGACGTTATCAATCCAGAATTTTCTTATACTTTCACCCTGGACTGTTCCTTGAAATAATTTTTGAAAGTGAGTCATGTCTACTTGATTTATCATGTCCAAGCCAAACAAGTTTATGGCATTTCTCCACTGCCAAAAGTGGCTCTTGATACTTACAAGTTTGTTTATTTGCTGCCAGATAAATATATTTGTCTTGTTTTATACATAACTATTTCTTATCAGACGTCTGTAACAATCATATTCAAAAGATATCCATCTTTCAGTGTACACATAGACAGTCCAGCTTTCATATCCATATTAAAGCATACTTAGCACAAGCGATCTGAATAGAATGATCTTTACTGTAATACTGATCTTACTTTTCCAAATCCTATTCACTGTTGCCATGACAGCCATTGCCATCGCAAGTCTTAAGTTAATCTCATTTTGCCAACATGAACGAGTTTGTGCTTCTTCCTGTGCCCTCATTATTTAGCTGTTTTATCAGTTTCCACAGTTTTCTTCTATCCTTTTCAAAATATAGGGATTCTGTTTTCTCTTTGCAGATCTTTCTTCTAGCTTGACTCTTTCGAATTCAGCTGTGCATATTGATGCTTGTTGTGGTGTTCCTGGCGTAGCTAATTTTCCACTTCTGTCAGTGCTCTTTCTAATTGTCTTGCAGCATTTATAGTTGGTCGCTCCAGTGCTCTTATAATGTTTGCGTGTTCCTCTTGGTATTGCTTCTTTAACAGCTTGATGAATACATTTATTAACACTTTGACTATGGCATTTATGTCTTTTCTTCCTTATCTATTTGTCCAGCTAAAACATTACTACAGTGATTAAATAGCCCCCAGTGTGCTTTTTTATAATTCCATCTTGGGAGGGTACATGCATTCCCTGTGGGTTAATTTTTAATACTAAGAAGGTCTGATCGCTGGTCACTACCTCCAAGCTGCTTCCCCACTATTCTGTTGATTTCCCATGCTAGGTCTGTTGAGTACAATGTCAAATCTGGTGTGGAAAAGTTGTTGGCCATGCTCTTGAGTAGTATATTGAAGAATCTTTCTGCCTATTAAGCAATAGAGAACCTTTGTCATATTGTCAGCTTTCAAGTTCTTGTTCTCTTTTATCCATTTGGTCATAACCCCAACTCTGTGAGTGGCTGTTAAAATCGCCACATACTATCAGTCTTCCTCTGTATGGTAGTGTGTCCAGGGCACGTGATTGGTCATTTGGACAATTGTAATTTAGTAGGAGGATGTCTGTATTTTTGATCTTCAGCTGAAGGACTTGATAATCTGCTCCTTCCATGTATAGTTCAGTATGGTATGACCTGATATCATTTTTGACTAGTGTAAGTATACCTCCTTTTCTTATGTCTATTCAATCAGCTCTAAAGTACTGATAACCTGTAATTTTAAAGGCTACATCTTTGCTGAGGTGTGTCTCTTGTATGCAGCAAATGCTGACCTGTTACTAAAAAGAGTTTTCTCTAATTCTAATTTCTTGCTAAAGTCATCCGTTTTTTGCTATCTAAACCTTCAGCTTTCCAGTGCATTATTGTAAGTGGTATCTTATTTTGGTAGTTAGTAATATTACTCTAGTTTCTCCTGGCTCCACAAGCAATTGAAGAGAACCTCCAGTAGCATGGAGTGGGCCCTTAGAGGTATATGGCCTGGTTCTACTCCTGTCTGGTGAGTTGACCAATGGTTAGCACCATGTTAGGGTAGTGCAGATATAGACATTTCATGTGCGATAATGCATGATATTCTGGTTGTTGCAATGCATCTTGTCCAAATGTTGCTGACTTCAACACCTTTTCTCTTGAATATACGAGGGCCTGGTCAGTCTTAGTTTTCAGCCTGTGTTGGCTGAACTAAGCCCAATCTCCTCGACATGGAGTTGGCCTCGATGGGGAACAATTTTTCTTATTTAGCTTGTATTCTGTTATGAAGGATCTTCAGCATCACCTTGCTAGAATGGGTGATTAGACTAATAAGTCTGCAATTTGTGCACAATTTCAGGTTGCCCATCTTATGAGGTGGTATCACTAATTTGGTCTATTTTCTAGGCCATATTTTATACTTCATATTCTCTAGAAGATGTCTGTCATAATAGTCATCAACTCCTCTCCTGCATGCTTTAGGGGTTCCACTATATTATCTATCACTGGAGATTTATTTTCTTTCAGAGATCCTTTAAGGCCGTTAACACTTTCTCGCAATATTTCTCAATTTACTCCCGTTATTAAACAAAACACCTTTGAATATCTGAAAGTCTGGGACAATTTTACATTTATATAAATCTCAACAATAATCTCTTCACCTTTACAGTATATCTTCTTTTTTGCTGAGTAACACTCCGTTGTTATTTTGATTGATAGTTGATTGTAGTCAATGTCGTTGTGTTAACCTTTAAAAAGTGTTAAATGCTATTTTGTTATTATCTTGCCTAATATACCTATTGATGGACTCATTCACGTTATTCAAAAATCCAATTCTCTTTGGCTTGTTTCATCTTCTTTCTATCTTTATTTAATTTGCTATCATGACACGATAGGGTTTTAATTTTTTTACCTTCTTCAGTTCTCTCCGGACATCACAGCTTCATTATGTTATAATTTCTCAACAAAATTCCAAACACTCAAGAAAGAATTGAAATCACCAGCTACTCTACTCTATTGGATTTACTAAATCTGAGATTTGAGCACCTAAGGACATGCTCGGGTTCATCATTATCATAAAATGATGTCTCTACTTCAATAGACCTCCAACAATCCTGTCTCTTGATGAAACCTTGTCTCTGCTAGACTGTAACCTCTCAAACACATTATGTTTCCCTCCAACTTGTATCTCTGCCTACCTTCAAGTAAGGTCTTCAACAACAAGATGTTATGTCTTTTAATACATCCAAAATATTTTGTTTTTTTAATTTCCTTTAATAGTTCTTTTTTTTCCTACATAGTGTTGACAGAGCCTATTTGTTCATTTTCTTCTCTTTCTATGAAGTTCTTATTATTCTTTATTCTATATGTCTGGTATGATCAACTGATAATCAACATGTCTAAACCTAAACCTTTCCCTCTAGATGTGAGTAGGTAACTTATGACAGTCCACAGCCTTTCTGACAAAAACACAGGTTCTTCTTAGTTGTGCAACTTAGGCGACACCCAAACTTATATAAGGACTAAAGGGCATGTATATGTAAGGGAGGAGTGGAGGATGCAAGTTTAATCTACTCTACATGTCTAAACCTAAACCTTTCCCTCTAGATGTGAGTAGGTAACTTATGACAGTCCACAGCCTTTCTGACAAAAACACAGGTTCTTCTTAGTTGTGCAACTTAGGCGACACCCAAACTTATATAAGGACTAAAGGGCATGTATATGTAAGGGAGGAGTGGAGGATGCAAGTTTAATCCCAAAGGGAAACATTATAGTGTATCAGTATCTCAGAATTACCACATCCAGCCAGGAGCACAGCACACACTTCTGAGTCAATTAACTCATCATTCTTCTGTCAGATTTGTTGATCCATCTGCAATTACTGAACATCTAGCATTCTCTAACATCTAGGAATCTGCCACAAAATGGATAAAGACGAAATGTCCACTTGCCTGCATCTCCTCGTCAACCATGGAGATTATTTGATATAATACATTTGGTATAAAGATAAAAGTACAAAACTGAGACAGGTTGTGACAAGGAATTTTTCACAGGTGATAGGTTGTCTACTTCTCCCCCAATTTTCTTTAATCGCTTCCTATAACATGTGTTGGAAAGAAGAAAATTGCTCAATATTTTTTGCACCTTGAACTGGAAGTCTTGGCACCGGTGGTCACATGGGAGATTACTTTTAGATAACAATTAAAGAATAAAACTTACATATTAGGTGATTTTAAGCCTTTATTTCTCTGTCAAAAGTTTATCATCCAATGTGTAGTAGTGAATATATTATATATAGTATTTCATTTCGTAGAATTGATATGGGATTATGCATATAAATTAGTTGTTTTATCATTACAAAACAAAGAGCAAATACAGAAATTCTTCTTCTTCTGCGTTCGCTCTTATATAACCACAATGAATATATCATGTGATTTCCGCCGGGGAGCGTGAATGACGCTGTGCTGCAAGTTCCACAGTAGAACTGTGTTATTTGCACCTCGGTTGGCCACTTGTGGTCTGGATGTCAGAGGTCCAGCACATCCGTTTTCATCATGCCTTTAATTCGGGTAGGCTTCCCTAGTCTGTGACAGCCTGTCTATCTGTCGCCGGGCACGCTGATGTGTAGTGCCTCTTCGCCAAGACGCTTGTCGAGCACGTCTTTCTCGCACAATGTATTCCACCGTCTATGAACCCATCTCGTGCAATTGGACGTAATCTGCCTGTGTCCATCGGGTATTGAACGTTTCTCATCCACGAGCCTGGTTCTGTATGAGGAAGAACCTGCCAGAAGAGTTGGACCCTGGCTCTTTCGTCTTCTTACCCGAGGTGTCGTTCACAGACATCGTGAAACTCTCGCCCAAGTTCAAGTCTACCATGCGTTTGAGAGCAAGGCGTTCTCGAGCTGAGCAACAAAGCTTGATAGTAGAGTTGGGCCAGGGCTAAATTCTTTGTCCCTTTTGTGCCTGAGCACATCGGGTACAGAACCCTTTCTCTTCGCTAGCATGTCTCCGGTATAGGAAAGCTCAACATTAGAGTTGGGTCAGGTCTTCTTGCTTTTCCGAGCACCCATGATTGGGTTTGTGCCTTTAAGGAGCACAGGTAACTAGAAGCTCGTCTTGAGCTAACAGAGCTTGTAGTTCCCCTTGCAGTTCGCGCTGCACTCTGGCGCTGTTCTGCCCTTTCATTGTATCATTGTACTCAGTATGAAATCTACTTGTCTCTTGCCATGCATCTACCTTTACGTGCATTTTACATTGGTCACCCCTCCAATGTTCAGACTGGACTGACTAGCTTCATTGTATGTCGACAGTGTCGCTGTATGTGGTCATGCTAGTGATGTCAGAGATATTGTCTGTCTTTTATGCAGTCAAATCTCTTTCCATCTGCTACCTCCACATTTTCTGACACGATTCCCAAATGATTTGGCCAGAATCAGCTCGAGCTGCTGTATTTCTGTTTCCAGGGTGCACCGTGAGGAGGTACATTTGGGATCTTGGTTATCTGCTAACCCTGGGTGCGCAGAGAGCAATGCGTTCCCTTTGCACCCCACAGAAATAAATATTCCTTATAGTTTACCTTGTTATTTAAAGTCCTGAGATGTTCTTCCACCTCATTATTGAAATCCATTTCTGACTTGGAATAAAAGCTAACAATGGCATGTAGTTCTGCAGCATACCGCTTGATGTCATCCTTAGAACTGCTTAGAAGGCTCTAGGAAGATTAAATGAATGATATGTTTGTTATTGGGAATTACTGTGGTATTTTTTGTTGTTGTGTAGTTCTGTGCCACTTGTGACAAGTTTTCTGATTTTAATGATAGCATAGTATCTTGTGACACAATTCTGAAACCTGTTTTTCAGAACTCTAGATTTGCTTTAATTTGTTATGCAACTGCAAAATATTCATGTCTGTGTAATCGTGGTGCAACATAGAAATCAAATAGACATCAAATAGTTTAATTATCCATGCTGAATAATTATACATTATTCAGATTTCTCCATGCATTCTTTGTCATTCAAACATCAATAATTTGAGCTAAAATTCAATTTTGTACACATTCTTGAGACGATAATATTAAATATTGTCACTTGTAAGGAAATGGTAAGATAGAAATTGAAAAATAAAGAAAACCCTAATACAAATCACCAGGTGTCGATAGCATGCCCGATGAAGAAATAGTCGTCATATTATAATCATTGCACTCAGTACACATCCGTAGCTGCTCCGATCTCCACTTGAGTGTATCCACAATACACAATGACTGACAGTACCAGTTCTCTATTGGTTGACAAACATTCTTCTAAATCAAAGTAGTGCACATTTTTGGCAACACTGCATATCAAACCCAGTTTCCTTTACTCTGGATATAGAAAAGGAATCCTTACCCACATTAAATTCATTAATTTCATTGAAATGTCATCCATATCCACTTATCTACCATCCACCACAGTGGCAGCGTAAGCACACTAATCTATTATCTCATTATGTTGAACACTAACATGACCAGGCATCAAAATGAACATGGTGCATTCCAACTTTGACCTCTGCAACACCTCAAACCACTTTTTCCAAACACAACCCATTTGTATTTTTCTTATCATGTTCATCGAGTCACTGAGGAGGCGGGCATGAGTTGCGATCTGTGCATATGCATTCATCTAGTTCAAGTCCTTCGCCATCCCTATAATCTCCAGTCATGCTGCATGTAATCACAGCAAAAGCATCACTCCCATCTTGTCTTCCCTACACACTGAGATTTGAATGCCCAAGCTAAATTAGTGCCACATGTCTAACAACTGAACCATCTGTGTATATCTTCATCTTCTCCTCTGCCAATCAATATGTCTACATAGCAAGTCCAATTTTCTGGATAAATGCTGCTGTATTTGAAAGTTCATGAAGGCTCCCATAGATCTTTCCATGGTAGTCTGTCACTGTGTGCCAGTGTTCCTTCCTCAGCTGCTTTAGTGTGATGCAGTTTTGTAGGATATGTTCCGCAGTCTGTGGTGCCTGCCCACATGGAGGTGATGAAACCAGTCTTAGTCTATTTAAGTGACTGTTTAGGCTGTGTCCTGTCCTGTCGTGATGCAGAAGATGATAACTTGTTCAACTCTGTTGAAATAGTGATATGTCTTTTTGGGTGGTCAACTTTCCTGGTCAGTTTTGATGAGGGTCCTCTTTTCCTGGTAGGTAATGTCTTGGTTCTTTTGTTCCTGTGTTGCTACATCTTTTGCTAGCATATCTGTCTTTTCATTTTCGCATATGTTATGGAACCCCCCCCCCCCCCCCCCCCCCCCCGAAGTCCAAATGTTTCCTCTACACATATTTAGGAGCACTAGTAACTAGAAGATTGTCTTGAACGAACACAACTTTAGTTCCAATTTCCATTAATTGTTTTCCCTATCTATTTGCAAGTAGCACCGCTCTCTGAAATGCTACAGGAAGATACTTCGAATATCATGGAAGGAGAAAATCAGAAACTCAGATATTATAAACACATTGAATATTCCAGAGTGTTGGTAACTAAACACAATAACAAAAATAAAATTACACCTGTTTGGTCATATAAAGAGACATAACTGTTTAGAAAGACAAATAATGTAGGGAAGAGTACCTGGGAAGAGGAGAATGGGCAGACGAAGAAGACGATGGACAGACGACATTAAAGATAACATGAATACATCGCTAGAAAATGCAAGCCACATCGCCCAAGACAGAGAGAGGTTCAGAGAGTTCATTGGGAAGACAACGTTCTGGAAGGAATACGTCACATGACACTGCTCTCTGGCGCTGTGCTGCTCTCTCATTGCACTCAATGCTATTCTTACGGAGACTTAACGCACAACTCTTAATGTTCATCATGATGTCTATCCATTTCATAACATCTGCATTGGCCGCTACTTCAATGCTTCCGTCGTACTGATTAGCGTCACTGTGTGCCGACAGTGCCGCTGTATGTGTTGGCGCAGAGGTGTCAGAGATATTGCTTGTCTCTTTTACAGCCAATTCCCTTCCATCTGCTGCCTCCTCATTCACGGACATGATCCCCAAAGGTTTTAGCGAGAATCAGCACGGGCAGTTGTATTTCTTTCCATAGTGCACCATGAGGAGGTACTTTTGGGATCTTGGTTACCTGCTGACCCCGGGTCCGCCTAGAGCAATGTGGTTCCTTTTGCACCCCACAAAGATATTCAATCTTAACCAGCAGATAGTGAAGGATATGCATGCTAATGGTTCCAGTGACTCGCTGATTAAACAGGTTCATTACTTCACACTTGCAGTGTTCTACCAGTATCACAGTTATTTAATTCCTTCAATATCGACTGAAATATAGCATCAATAACAGAGTCTACATTAGTTTGTGCTGATGAAATATTTTATACACATGCTCCTTCACTTTTACTACTACCATTACTTCTATAAAACTGTTACCTGTAATTTTTCAAATGTCATACAGCAAATCTACTATAAGTAGTCATTTGCCTAGCTTATTTGTTCCCTGATACCATCATGCTCTGAAACTTAATTTTTATTTTTATACTACAGAAATATTTTTACTTCTCTATTTCCAATTTGGAACAAAAAAAATTGGTACAAAGCCTTGTCTAATTTTGTAGGATTAATGATCTCAAAATAAGTTCCTTTTTTTGCATATCTTACTGGGTCAGACAGTCGGCTAGAATGGGAACAAATAAATTATCTTATCAGGTTCACCAGTCAGTCAGAAAAGGTTAATATACCAAGAAACCTCAAATACATTGATTTGAAAATCTTATGTGAACGGAATACACCAAACTCCTTTAAAGCAAATAGAATAAAACACAATCGGGTTACAGAGCCAGGGGGATGATCTAGAAAGAAATTGATAGATAATATCAATAACATTTTGAAGAAACATGGATATAGTACAACAGACAAGAAATTTGACCGTGCAACAAAAACTACTGCTCACACCCTTTGCTTTACTGTAAGAACTAGTAGTGTCACCATCCACATAGGGCAAGACATTAATATACATACAACAAAAGTACATCCAATTTCTGCAAAACTTTCTTAGAATTTAAACACACATTTTATGCTAACTCCATTGTTTGATATGTCTTTCTTTTAATATGCCTAGCTGGATAGTGAAGTACTGTTGAATTATGTGACCGTCACTTTGAATCGATTTGTGAATCTGTTAATATTTCTCATCAATAGCAGAAATGAATTGAACACTGAGATTCACCCTCAATATCACTTTGTCAGCTTCTGAATCATCAAATTTTGCTTCCTACATATTCACAAAAGTTGAATCACAGTAGTTAATTCAAAAATGTGATCACCATAAATGATTTTTGTAAACAATGATTAATGTCAATAGAGTTTACTATTTTTACTGTCAATTTTTCTTCTTCTTCAGTGTTCATTCTCAAGAATACAATATGAGATTAAACACATCAAAAACAGAAACTATGAAAATATGCAGAGCAAAGGAACAGCTAAATGTGTATGTTAATGGCACAAAACTAAAACAGGCATCAGAATTTAAATATCTAGGAAGCATTTTTACAGAAGACCGCAAAATTAATAGAGAAATTGAGGTGCCAAAAAGCAAACACTGTAACATACCAGCTTAAAAAACCTGGACTGTGGTGGTCGTACGGTTGTAGATAAGTGGGGGAGAGGGCTAAACCATCTCACTGTAGCAAATATGGACATGATGTAGCACTTGAAATGTTGCCACAGGGCTGGATTGAAAGGCCCCCACCCGAGGGCCTCTAGGCCTGCTTTTCTCAAAGCGGTGATGGTCATGGAATGTGTCATATATGTATACACATATGAATTTCACAAAAGACCTTATTTTTTTCTTTTTCTTGCATTTCGTACAAACTTTCATCGCTTAAGGTTGAGAAGTATGAATACCCTTTGCTTTAAATATACCTTGAGCCAGTCCAAATTATGTGAAAGCTTTGATGCAAGTAAATCTGGCACCACAGCTACTATTTCCAGCAAACAGTACATAGATTCAGCGCCTGGAACATAACAGAATGACAATATATTTATTAAGTGATACACTTCGACTGAAAAAAGACACAAAAATAAAATCTAGGCAACAAATCCAAGACTATTTAAGTATCAAAAGACCAGAGATCCACCATCAGGTAGGACAGTGTCATGTGAGATATTCTTTCCAGAATGTTGTCTTCCCAATAAACTTTCTGAACCGCTCTGTCTTGGGTTATGCGGCTTTGACCCAATCATTGGCATCCGAGGGTTTCGTACACGATGGGCGCAGGCATAAAAGGGACAACGATGGCAGCCCTGGCCCAACTCTACTGTCAAGCTTTCCTATACCGGAAAAACACTTGCAGAGAGAAAGGGTTCAGTACCTGATGGGCTCGGGTGCTATTGGGACAAGGTCGCTCAGCTCGAGAACGCCTTGCTCTCAAACGTGTGGTGTGAGACTCAAACTTGAGCCAGGGATTCACAAGGTCGGTGAACGACACCTCGGCTAAGAAGGCAATAGTTCCAGGGTCCAACTCTTCTGTGAGTTCTTCCTCATACGGAACCATGCTCGCAGATGAGAAACGGTTCATTACCCGATGGGCACAGGTACAGTACGTCCAATTACACGAGGAAGTTCATAGACAGTGGAACACCGTTTTATATATATATATATTAATTAATAAATATATTATATTAATATATGTATATGTTTAATATCAGTACTGCATGGATGGTGTTTCACTGAGGTAAATTATAGAGAATGTATAAACACTGACTGATTTCATGAGCTATTTTGAACATTAAGATTTAGAAACATATGTATAAAATTTATTGAAATAGGAGAAGATAACTTACTGGCTGACACAGCCAAAAGTTCCTTTAACATTTGGAAGTACTGCTGAATAGGTCCATTGTCTCCTTTGTATTCTTGTAACAATGCTCGAACTTTAGCAGCTACAGCAGGTATGTGATCTTTGTGGCTCTCCACTTCCCATACCACAGGAACTTCTGCACTTTGTGCCAAACATGCCCGCAAGTATATCAATATCTGAAATACCAGTCAGAAATAGACAGCTTAAAGTTGACATATCATTTGTACTAAAATTGGTTAGACAGTTTCAGGTTAAGGCATTGTATTGTAAAAACAAGTGATAACACTAAGGATAATGTTTTGTTGTTACACTAATAAAACTATCAAAAAATAAAATTATTAAATTTAAAATAGTATAAACAAAAAAATAACAAACAAGTAAAGGTTCTATGCTTTGTATTGTTTCCCACTGCTGTCTGCATTGTATTGTACCTACATAAGTGCTCCATTCTTAGATAAGATGTTCTGTTCAGAGGTAACAAAAAATGATAATGATGCCAAAAACAAAGCTCAAATACATATCCCAAATGTGAGTGGATTGTGAGTAAATAAGTTAACAATTTACAATTAAAATTTCACAATGGATCAGGATATTTATTCATTAAAGAGATTCCATTCAAAGTCTCCCATTCAAATTTTAACATCAATTACCAGATCAATGGCAACTGCAACTGTTTCTTTCTTGGATTGGAATCCCATAACAAGCAAGTGTTGCTTAGTTTTGGCAGGTATACTGCATTGGTAACTATCAACTGTATCAAGGAGGACGTTCTCAATGTTTAGAGAGTTTGCTATCAACCTTGCAACAATTTTTGTCCACAGTTTGCTATATACATTTTGAAATGTTTTTATTCGATAACTACTTAGGAGTTTTGGAACTCTATCTGCTAAGGGTCTGAGTTGGTTGTATAATCAATCTTCAGGAACATCTGTTTGTTGTATACTTGTGTTGATACTTATAAGGATGATAAATACTTTTTAAATTATTTCAGTCACTGATGAAATAAATTGTTTATTGTCTATCCCCAGGTGGTGTTGTCCACACTTCCACACTTGCCATTGAGCATAGGGGTTTGCGAAGGAAATGTAGTCTACATTCCAGAGCTAGATGCACCCAACTGGTGCAGGAATAGTAATACCTGACAGGAACATCAATAAGAGCTTTAAATTATCAGAACATACATCAATATTCACGGCTGAACTAGTTGCAATTCTAAAAGCACTAGAAATAATAAATGATAACCCACCTAAAAATTTAACAATCCTGACTGGCTCATTATCATCAGTCCAGGCTATTCAAAATAAACATGACAGCCAAAGGCCAGATATAGTAGAAGATATACTACGCATAACAACAAACCTAGTTTACGAGGGTTAATGTAATGTGGATTCCAGCCCATGTCGGAATACCAGGAAATGAAGCAGCGGACAAGGAAGCCAAGAAAGGACGAACACAAGGAACAGAAATCCAGGTAGGACTTGGCAGATCGGAAACCAGAAGCATAATAAAGGACACAATACTTAAGGAATGGACAGAAAAATGGGACAACAGTGCAAAAGGAAGACATGCACATGAAATGCTAAAAGGACCCACTAGGACCAATCAAAAAAAGGAAGAGCTGAAAATCCATGCCAATAGGAAACTACTACGACTTAGACTGGGAAAATCATTACATTATATACTTGAACCAATATGTGAAGACTGTGAAGAGGAAAATACAATAGATCATTTCCTACTCCACTGTCATAAATACAACCATCATAGGCAAGACCTAAAATATTACTACCTAAACAATAAAATACCATATAAATTAGAAAAGGTTCTGGGCCATGATGTACCACCAGATAGGCTAAAACTAATTAAATAATTTATAACCAGGACTAAAGCCCTAATTTAAAAATCTAAGCAAGTCAAAAAAAAAATAAGTCATTGTTTGTCATCAGTCTTTCTACAGGTCTCTCTCCACAGCTTTCAACAAATAACAACCTAGGAACGCTCACCACAGGATACGACTGGCAATATGGAGAATTTTTTGCATAATCGCACGCACGGTTTTTCAAACTCCCCCAGGCATTAGTGTCACTCTTAAATAAAAAAGCAATACCACCGGAAATAAACAGTTTAATAATACAACTAGCAACATAACATTCTTTTGCAATAATAGCGCGCACGGTTCTCAATTCGTCCAGACCATAGGTCACATAGTAACGCAAAATGAGGTAAAAAGGTTACTAAAACACTTACCTAGCCTATTAATAAAAATATATTTTTAAGAAAAAAAACAAAAAACATACAATAAAACTAAACAGGACAATTCTCAACGTATCGGCTCAAATTGAACCTTTTTCAAGAGACAAACAACAGAAAACGACAAAATAAAAAAATAAATAGATGTCTATATTTCATCAAGCCCTCGTCTCCATAATAGCGCAGGGATGGCAACGCATCTAGTAAAAGTGAAATAGGTCACACTTAGATAAAAGGCATCTTGGCCACAAATAAACATCAACTCCACCTAGCAATATAGATAATACATAGCAATAGCACGCACGGCTTTCCAAACACCCAGACCATTAGGTCACATTTAGATAAAAGCTAATACGGCCTGATATAACCAAAATAGACTTCTGTCTTAGGTTGAAAGGGTCGTGCCTCAGCTAAGAGGCTTAATTCCCCCATTTAACAAACAAACAAACCAGCTGTCTAAACATGACAAAAGACACAAGTAAACTATGGAACCTTACAAGAACTCTAAATGAAGAAACAAAGAATTCACACTACAAGACTGTCATCGAAGAAGAGGGAAAATTCCACACAGGGAAAATGGCAGCAAACATTTTAGTTGACTTCTACAAGGAAGAAAGCACAACAACACTCTCTCATACACGTATCAAAGAAGTCAAAAAAGAAATTAAAAGAAAACTGAAGAATCAAAATCCAGAGCCCTGCATGAAGACACCCTTCACCATCGCAGAACTAAATGGTGCCATAGGAAAACTAAAAACCAAAAAGGCCCCAGGAAAAGACCGCATAACCAATGATATGATCAGGAACCTAGGGCCAATAGCAGAAACAAGCTCCTTACCATCTTCAACCAACCTTGGAAAACTGGTAAAATTCCAGACTTGTGGCGTGAAGCTGTCATCATCCCAATTGGGAAAAAACAAAAAGGAAAAACAAGCAAGTCAAGCTACCGACCAGTCAGTCTATTAAGTTGCATAGGGAAAACAATGGAGAGAATGGTCAACTCTAGACTGATAAAATACCTAGAAGAAAACCAAAAGCTCACCAAGACACAGTCGGCCTATAGGAAAAATCGAAGCACTGAAGACCAGCTTACATACCTAGCACAGGAAATCAAAAATGCTTTCCAAAAGAAGGAAAAAGTGCTGGCTACTTTTATGGACTTAAGTAAGGCTTTCGATAAGATTTGGAAAGAGGGAGTCCTCTTCAAGCTTCTCCAAAACAAAATTAAACGCAGAATGTTTAGCTGGTTAAAAGATTTCCTCTGCTACCGCACTGCAAGAGTAAAAGTAGATGGTAAACTAAGCAAACTTGTTACTCTCCAACAAGGAGTACCTCAAGGAGGAGTGATCTCTCCTACCCTTTTCCTAGTATTCATTAATGATATCGGAGAGAAACTGTTACATCATATTTCAAAGGCCCTTCATGCAGATGACTTTGCTGCCTGGAGTGCGGCAGGTAACCTATCCACTGCAAAAAAACAGAATGCAGACAGCACTTGACACCTTAAGTGAATGGGCATCTGACTGGGGAGTCCAGATCAACCTCTCCAAAACTGTGACAACCATCTTCTCACTTTCAAACCACCAAGAAAAAGCAAATCTTAAAATAAATGGAAGTGAGCTAGCACATGTGGAGAACCCTACATATCTACGGGTCACACTAGACAAGCGACTCACCTGGAAACCACACCTAATAACTACTGAGCAAAAAGCAACCAGGAGGCTATCCTTGATGAAGAAACTTGCAGGAACAAGCTGGGGAGCAAATGGAAATATTCTCCGAAAAGTCTACATGGGTACAGTCAGACCTGTAGTAGAATATGGAATGACAGCCTTGGCATCAGCATCAAAAACAAATACTGATCGCCTATCTAAAGTACAAAATGCAGGACTTCGACTTATCTCTGGAGGGATGAAAACCACTCCAATCCATGCAATGGAAAAACATGTAAACATCTGCCCACTGGATGACAGAAGAGAAGAAAGAGTGCTTGTTCAAAGGGAAAAATTAAGCGCATGCCAAACCATCCGATGTATGCGCAAATTTCTAGATCAACCACAAGCAGGTTGAAGAGAACCAGCTTCTGTCACATCTCCAAAGATATCCATTAACAACATATTGAAATCCTCACAAACCTCCTAAATGAAATTGAAACACTAACGGACTATGAAGAGCCAGGCAATAGTCTCCAGAATGTCTCCATTAATAACACAGGTTCCTGGAATAATTAATAAGGAATACCAAACGCCACCTCAACTAAAAGCATTGACACTGGAGATGAAAGAAATAAAATACAATCCCAAGGATTGGACACATGTCTACACAGATGGATCGGCAGAAGGAGCAGTAAGGAATGGAGGAGGTGGAATTTTTATAAGACTCAAAGATGGGAAGACAATATCAAAAGCTTTTCCAAATGGGAAATACTCCTAATTTTAGAGCAGAAGCAGTTGCACTCCATCAAGCACTGAAAGCCTTCACTGAACCAGGACTACCAAGACCAAAGAAGATAGCCATATTCACAGATTGCAGATCTCTACTGGAATCAATCCAGAGCAACAGAAATGAAAGCTTTATGCACAACATCAAACATGAGCTAAGACAGATCCAAAAATCAACAGCTATTGCCCTTCAGTGGATACCATCACACTGTGAAATCATGGGAAATGAGAAAGCGGATGCTCTGTCAAAGGCAGGAAGCGAAATGGAGCAACACAGACACCCACCGTCTTACGGAGAAGTAAAAACAATAATCCGCAACACATACACAGCAAAGTGGAAGAAAGAAATGGAAGGGGAATACGACCATGATGCAATACATATCCTCCAAAGACATCAACAGACCACGATATTTCGCCTTAGAACAGGTAACTGCAGACTGTTGGGTCACCTTTATCGATTAAGGATCTCATACACAGATGAATGTCCATGTGGATCCGGAACCAAGACTCCGGAACACATACTTCAGGACTGCCCAATATACAAAGAGCAGAGACAGCAGACCTGGCCAGAGGATACAGACTTGAGGCAAAAGCTATGGGGCAGCCGCTATGAGCTGGAGAAGACAGTGGACTTCGTCTTGACGACAGGCCTGACGGTATAGCATGACCACAGATGCTGAACGCAGAAGAAGAAGAATAATATCTGAATGCTTCACCTTGTCAAATGCTTTGTTGTAATCTATGAAGCACAGATAAAGGTCTTGTTGTACTTCTATGGCCCTCTCCATTAATGTTCTTACTATATATAGGGCATTTCTTGTGCCTTTTCCTTCTACGAATCCACATTGTTCTTCTATTTCTGGTTTTATTTTTGCTCTTATATTATATTATTATGCGCAGTGAATCTTGGTCATCTGACTCGTAAGGCTGATTGTTCTGTGGTCTTCGCAATCTACTGCACCAGGTTATTTAGTAGGGCTATAAAATTGATTTAATAAATCAGATGGAATATAGACACTGTTGTAAATGTCATTTAACATTTTGTTGATAACTTCAATGCTATAATCTCTCAGAAATTCTAACTTTTCTTTTACACTCTTATCCGGATCTGATTATTTGTTGTTTTTCAAGTGTTGTATAGCTTTACCTCTCCCTTTAACACCTTAGCTGCAGAGGTATACTTAAGGATATGATGAAAAACCACCACCATTTTGCAGAGATCAATCTTTTCTTAGCTTCCCAAGCCACTTTCTCCATCGATGAGGCCTTTACATGTGAATCCCGTAATGTCATTTACGTGATCATATGTAAACGCTGTAGCAAACAGTACATCGGGGAAACCGGCTTACTATTGAGCGATCGCTTTAGTAACCATCTTCATGCCATCAAGCACAGAACACCCACTCCTGTGGCCACACACTTCAATGGCGATGGTCATCATAGTGCGTTGGATATTCAGGTAACTGCCATCAGATCTTGCACCACCGATGATAGATCTAGGTACGCTCTAGAAAATCTACTCCTTTTTGAATTGGGTACACTCAAGCCTTTTGGACTCAATTCCGACCACTCTTATGTCTAGTACTGGGTTGGTGAGGTCTTTGTCTTTATTCGTTTTGTTCCGTCATTTACTCATCTTTTTGTTCATTTCGTTTCCACATATATTTATATTTTTATGTACTTTCTGACCTTCCGGCATATCATTTCCATATTTCCGTTGGACGTTGTGATAATTTTTCCATTCGTCGTCTTTTGATGTTTTGTTTGTGTCCTGATAAAGACCTTTTGGTTGAAACGTTGAATGTGATTTGTGTATTGTAATTTTTATGATTTCTTGTGTGCTCATCATTGCCCATCATTACCCACTAGTTTTAGATATAGTCTGTGGTGTCCCATTGAAACGGAATATAAACCTGTGTTGTACGTAAGTCTAATTGTTGTTACGTTTCACGCAGTTACCTTGTATTGATTGTCATCTGGAAAACTAATAAGAAGAAGAACAGGAAAATGGTGGCAACCCCTCATCATATCCTAAAGGATACCTTTGCAGCTATGAGGTTAATATATTGGACCATAATTGTTATAATTTAAGTTAGTATCATTTCTGTTATCTTCGTACAGTTCTTTAATATATTCTTCCCATCTGCGCATGATTTCATTTTCTCCCATTAGCATGTGCCCCTGCTTAGATTTCAGGCACAGTGTTGGTATAAAGATAATCTTACAGATGAAATAAATACTGACACAAAAGGCTTCGATTATTACTGACACTTCAACGGTCATACCTCACTGTAAGCTAATGGATTGAAAGGGAGGACAGCATTAACTGCCACATGTCTGTGTTGTGATGCCTTTCTTTGTTTACCCTGAGAACAAAGAATTAAGTCACTATATATTGATCTTTTTATACATGTGTAACTGCATGAAATTAATGACAATACATGGAACTCCATTTGTGAATAAGATAGATCGAAAATAGATTAATTGTAAGCATAAATACACTCCGTCAACTCTGCAATCAGTGATTGATGCTAACACATAACACTGCTTGAGAAATTAAGTGTCAAGGTCTAGGTCTACCCCTAGCTCTTCTTTCTGCTTCTCCTCTCCTCATATATGATTTATAAACTAATGAATCACACAGCATTCTTTCCAGATGACCAAACCATTGCATTTTTTCATTTTGTATGTATTGTAGAATTGATATGACACCCACTCTTTCTCTCACAACCTCATTTCTAATTCTGTGTCTTCTGGTCATTCCTATGGTTTTTCTCAGACATCTCATTTCTGTGGTAACCAGCTGTCTTCTATGTTTTGTTGCTTAGGACCATGTTTGACATTGGTAGCACAGAGTTGGAATGAAGATAATTTGGATGGTTTTTTTGTTGTCATTGGTAGCATTTTGTGTTGCAATAAATTGTCCCAATATTTGATTCGTTTTGCTACAATAAATGTCTATTTTGGTGCCCATCTTGTCATCTGATGAGAATGTTGCACCTAAATTTTTGTAGGTGTTTGTTTGTTTTATGACTTGATTTTCTATTGTTATATTTAGATTGTGTGTATTCCTTCCTATTGCCATGGTTTCTGTTTTGTCGATGCTGATCTTCATGTTGTTGTTCTTGCACTCGATGCCCATGGATGTTAGATGACGAAGTTCAGTTTCATCATATGTTATTATGGCCTGATCATTGGCAAAGAGTAGCTCATTGGTATTTTCATTTTGCAGCTTGGCTTTTTTCATAATACTATTGATATAAGGGATAAACAGAAGTGGTGATAAAACGCACCCTTGCCTAACTCCAGATGTGACTTTAAATGGTTTTGATGTTCCTTTATTTATTCGAATTACACTCTCACAGTTCACATATAAGCTTTGACATACTTTAATACGGTGAATGTTGACTCCATAGATAGCCAAGTGTGCCATAGAATGTTTCTATCTACTCTATCAAAGGCTTTCTCCTAATCTACAAATGTTACAAAAAAGTTCCTATTGTATTCAATGTTTTTCTCCACCATCTGCCTGAGAATGAAAATTGCATCTGTGCAGCTTCTGTTTTTCTAAATCCCATCTGTTTGTCGGATAGTTGTAGTTCTATAATAGGTCTTAGCCTGGATTGTAGAGTGTGAAAGAATATTTGTTAAGCAACATGGTTCTTCCCAGTAAACAACAATATTTTGGTCACATCAAACAACATTAAAGCCTAGAAAAGACCATAATGGAAGGGATGACGCAAGGGCAATGAAAATGAGACAGACAGACAGAAGATATGGATACACCCAACATTTTAATAACCACCTGAATTGATACTTACAGAAAAGAGAGATAAGCTCAAGATCGGAAGGAGTTTCAAAAAGCCATGATTACTGCATCATATTGTCCTGGTGATGCTACCAGATAATGATGGATGTTTGATGAATGATGATGATTGCAGTGATGACAAGGACGATGAAAATCTACACAAGTTAAAAAAAGCTTCAGAAGATTATGTTTACCTTTTCTGTTACATAAGTGACCATCTTTACAAAGTCAGGAAGGACATTCTTGTCTGTCTGTTTTGAGAATGCATTTACTTGCGTTCTGCGAAGTGCTTTCACTGACTCAGTTCTCACATCTTCTTTACTAAAATTATAAAGTACAATTCTCATTTAGTGTTATTGTGTGAAGACTTTGTTTCAACAATGCCCATAATAAACAGTATGCTTAATAACAACATGCTATTGAAGATTGCAACAAATATGACAAACTTTTTGTGATCAATCTCCTGTGCTGAAGAGGTTTTAAGTAACATCAGGAATTAGACAGAGGTATATTATTTCATTGAATACAGGAGTTGTTAATAAATTATTGGAATGTAAGAGGAATATGGGAGGGGTAGTGTCTCTGATGCTGAGGCTGAATACTCCTTTGGAGTGATCCTGATTCTCTCAGTCCTAACCTGGCACTCAGCTCTTAATGTGGCTCCCAGTAATTGCCAGTAGGCAGTAACGGCATTGATCGACCGGCCAATCAACTGGGGGTAACCGTGGGACGTGGACCCGGAGGTAAATGCAGGGTTGCTTGTCAGAGTATGTAAAGTCTGGATATGGCAAACAGCAATGATAAACATTTAATTTTCAACAGACTGGAATCACTTTCCAGCACAGCATTGTGGAATGACAAGGGCTTTGTGAAACATGTAGATCATGAACTATTAAAATTCTCCACACTTAAACAAAGAACTGATAACAGAGCAGAATTTTTGTGTTAATGTTTCCAGGGTGGCACCCATATGACCCTGAAGAGTTACAGGTTTATTGATAAAAACACACTGGCCATTGAAATATGGTTGGATAGGAAGAGAGAGTGCGCTTGACAAACAACGCAACTCTTCCCCCCTTTAAACAAAATTTAAGCTATAGGGTAGGTGGGGACAAAGTGTGCGTAGGGAACAGATATGCAACAGGTTTTTTTGCTGAGATATAAGTTTTCCCTGCACAACACGTGACTACATCAGATTCTACTATTCTGTTCTATCACACAACAAATTTTGATAATTCAAAAACAGGTCGTTTTTAAAACATGAGTTAGTCATTTTTCCTTGGTCTCTTGTTTGCTAATGTGCACTACTTATCTGCTGTTGTCATTACGGTCATGTTGTTTTACATGTTTAAATGGGAATATATGTTGTATTATCAAGTTATTAAGCACGTTACATTGTCACACCACTCTGTTTTTCCGTGACATTTTTATAAAAGTTGTTAGGTCTACCCACAGATTTCGCAACTTGTTTGAGAGTAGTAATATCACTTAGCAGGGAATGAAGAGAATGGTGTCCCACAGCTGTGGAGAAAGAAGTGCAGGCTTTAATCAGTGAGAATACCGAAGAGGGGGATGTGATTATATACACTGATGGATCTGTAATTAGGCATGTTCGCAGTGCTTGGGCCTTTACAGCTCAGTGCGCAGGTAAAACGATCAAGGAAAGTGGTGCATTTGCGGTCACTACGAGTAGTATGACCATGGAGACTATGGCGGTGACCAAGGCATTTGTGTGGCTACGCACACAGAAGGTAATGCAGGTCTGCATCTTGAGTGACTCTATGAGTATGATTAAGAAGGTACAAGTGGGTCTCGTTCGCGAACAGTGCATTGAGGCCTTGAGAAAGGTGAGCTTGAAAGTGGTTACATTTATTTTCGTGCCGGGACATGTGGGCGTTCGAGGCAATGAAAGAGCGAATCAACTGGCATCGTGCGCGATTGTGGCACAGGGCGATGGGGCAATGGATCGCGCTGACGTTTTGAACTCCTTAAGAGATATAACACGCGAGAGTGAGACTAATGTGGATGATGATTCCTTTTCAATGGCTAGGATTAAAGATCAGGGATTGAAATGCGGTGTTGCTAGAGGTGAATATTTTGGAGGACGCAGAATAATGATGGTCAACCAGCATAGGACCAGTACTGTCAGCAGAAGTATAATGGTGGATACACTCAAGGAGAGATCAGAGCAACTATGGACATGTCCAGTTTGCAGTGATGATGATCCGACGACTAACTAACTAAAAGTTGTTAACAAAAAAGTTGTTACAAAATTAAAACCAATATTTTACTGTCACATTATGTTTCTTTTTAGGAATTACAAATGGAAGAATAAGAAAATAGCACCAGTATCGATATTAGTTGGAAGAGATTGGGCTAGAGATTTTATGAATAGAAATAATTTATTTCTAATGATTCCAAGAAAGACCAGTGTAGCTAGAACGATGGGATTCAAAGAGAACAATTGGTCTAATATTTTAAAAATTTATTAGGGGTCCTGGAGAAATAATCACATTCAATTCATAGATGCATGATCTCCATCAGTCATAGATGCCCAATCTCCGCCATTCAGAGATTCACAATCTCCTCCAGTCATAGACGCATGATCTCCGCAATTCATAAATGCACAACCTCTACCAGTTATAGATGCACAATCTCTGCCTGCCATAGATGCACAATCAAAACGGATCAGTTTCAAAACAGATCTAAGCATCCATTGTTTATGTTAATGTTTTTTTCATAATTTCATTTTTTTATACTCAAAATACACTTGGTTTTATTGTGTAGGTAAAAACAACTGTGTAGTAATATTATATAAGTTAATATAACTAAAACACATTAGAGAACAATAATTTCATTGGCCGAGATTGTAAACTCAACAGCATACCACGGTGCCACACTGAATCATTTTAGTTAGTTAGTTAGTTAATCATTTTTAAGTAAATAAATATTAAACCTTATTTTTTTTAATGTTTAGGTAGCATCTGAGAATTGATTATCTTATTTGAATTTTTTTAGCTTTTTAAAAACTAGTTGCACAATAGTAACTTACTTTCTACTATTTCTATAAAGCAAAGCTAAATTCCTTTATAGCACCATGTGATGTATTCTTTCTAGAGAGTCTTCCTTATGAATCTCCTGAAATTCCCACGGTCTCTTGAAAGTTGGCAACATGTTCCCTTTTGCAACATGTGCATGGATTCCTGAATATCTCGTGTCCAACAATGTCTTGTTCTGCCTCTGCCTCTAATGCCTTCTATTGCCCCCTACAACAACACTCTTTCCATGGCATTGTGTCTCTTCACATTGCTGAAAAAAACCTAACTTCCTTCTTGATATGGTGTTTAACACCATATCACCTTTAACACGCTATGTTTACAATTATGAAATTTTTCTCCTGCCATTGAATTTAATTTTGGAAATGTTGCGTAATAGTTAGTGGCTGTTTTGAAATTCTGGTAACTTTTTTGTTGTTAGAGATATTTAAATAATTTGTGCACATATAAATAAATAATTGAATGCTGTATATATTGTTGTAAGTTTTGCTTGTGTGTGTGTGATATGAAACATGTAAGACAATCTCAAAGACGTTTTTCCACAGAACCCCAGTAAATTTTAACCTTTAGAATGATAATATAATAGTACGAAGTTTCAGACTTTATTTTGCAAATACTCTGGGGTGGAAACAGTTGACACAGACCAAATCTGGCGCCATTTACAGTCGGGTTGGTTGGTTGTTGATCCAGCTGTCCATGGGCTCATGCCCTTTGACCTAATGCCATTAGATGGCATTATATTGCTGGGAAGTCTGTGGATTTTCAGCCCACCCTGGGACAGAGCCAGAGAATAACTATCACACCTCCAGGAAGGTAGGTTTCAACCTATGCACTACTCCTAGCCACTGTAGCCAAGATAGGGTTCACTGTGCTCATTCTCCGCCACCAATTGACTATTGGTTATGCTGAACTTCTCTATTGCTGCAGGCACGCAACCAAATGCCCAAGTCAAAAGGATTGTCATGTCCTGAGTCACTGTGCCTCTATGATGGGCCTCAGCCATAGGAAAAACAGTGATATCAGTTTCCTCCTCCCCAGTGTTGCACAGTACATTTCTGGCTCCCTCCCAACCACATATATATTGAGGCAAATATGAAAAACATTTCAACAACAACAAAACAAAATCAAAATCATAACTGTATAGATGACATGCCATGAAGCTTCTATAAGAAGATAACCTCAAGATAAACGGCATGTCATACTAAAGTTTTCTGTTGCATGGATGGTATGTCTAGTGGGCCATTGGTGAGACTCACAGACACAACCACATGCATAGCCATTTACGGTCAAATTGTTATAATTTCATGGATTAAAAGGATTAAAACTACAGGTATGTCATAAAATCCTTCTATAAATCTAGACCTGATCCGTAAATGTATCGTTCGAACTTGGTTGATGTTTTAATATCAAATTAGATAAAGCAGTGTGGTGTAACTGATTTTCGAGTGTGGAAATAACTTATCTCTCCATAAATAATCATCTGAATCAAAATCTATAATGATTTTAATGAAAATTTGATAAAACTAAAGTCTATAAAACCAAATTCACTGTCATGGCACTGCTTTTGTTTGAAATTGTCAATATATTGCAAAAATTTAGATATTTAAATTACATTTTGCACATGGTTGCCACTAAAACTGCAGGAAAAGGTAGTCAATTTAATAAAATGCCAGATTTATCAACTGGGGTTGCTTTAATAATTGAAATTTACCTTGTAATGGTGACTTACAGCGGCAAATATACTTGCCGTCAGCTTACAATGAATGGTAAAATGTTGGTGGTTAATTTGGACCACAATGTGCTACACGTTAAAAGACAGTCTTCTTGAACATTGATTTTTCTTAGTGCATCTTGATTGGTCTTTCTAGCTGTTCATGGATTCTTCTATGGCACTTAATTTGAAATGCCTCTATTCTCTTGGCTGTAGTATTATTTATTATCCATGTTTTGCAGCCACAGGTCAAAATGATAACTGTGCTACAGAAATGCTAATTGGTTTTACTATAGAATATAAATCTAAGAGCTCTTAATTTAAATTTGTTTTACTTTAAACTGCAGGTGGAGAAAAATACAGTAAAATCTGTCTAAAAGCAAACAACTTAATAATAATAATAAAACCCATAGCAGTCAGAGTTGTAGGGGTGTCACATTGAGAAATTTGATTCAGAAAGATCTCCATATATCTCCATCCTCTACCATCCTGATGAATTTTGAAAACTTCCCAACCTGTCCAGTCCTTAATGTTATCAAGCATGTATTCTAGCCTCCTCATTTATTTATCCCATCCACTGTACCTTGAAGAAAATCTTTTGCCATCAAAGAATGTCTCATCACGTGCTTGTACCACTGGAGTTTACAAAGTTATATGAATGTTGATAGTCGTTCTTGTTGACCAGCCAATACATTTATTCTATCATGAAAAAACAAAAATGCATTTGTCGTATGTTATCAGTAACAGATACCCACTTGTATATCAGATGCATATCTAAAGCATTTGTTTTCAAACTGCTGAATTCTTGTCTGTAAGTTTTTTTTAATACGTTGTGCTTTTCTGTACTGGTCTCTCAGCAGATCAGAAAAGTATGTAATTTTGTAGTCATTTAGTTAAAAATTAAAGTACATGCACATTAGAAATAACATACATGTCTCCAGCACCTAGCATCAGGATATATCTAGATGGAATATGGTCACTTGGAAACACAGTCAATGCATATTGGACAGTCACCATTCTTGCCTGTGGCTCAATCTGAAATTTGTTTTAAAATTACATTTTAACAAAGTTAAAAGCTTTGTGGTCTATACATTGTAAAATAGGAGTTAACAAGCTTGTAATGTTATGTATTAACTGATGAAGAAAATTTACCATGGAGTGAATTCTTGCATGATCCACTATTAGTTTTCCTATTACACTGAAATTCTATTTTCCATAAAAACACAATTTTTCCTATAGTATTTGTCTCAAACAGTGCATATGAACTGCATTAATTCTTCTCTCCTGTAAAGCATACAAAGTTCATGATTCAGTGATATGCACCCCATAGAGGCCAGCTCCTTGCCACTTTCAACAGAGGTTGAAAACTAAGACAGGCCATGTCCTGTAAAATTGTAAAATTGAGCAAGACCATAGTCTGCTCTAGCACATATAGGTGCTGAAGCAGGAGGCAACCAGCCAAAAGGCGCAACACAGCAATCCGGATGCCATGGACCAACCAACGCAATGGGAATATGTGTATAACTGATGTATGTTATGGTACCTGCCCTATGATGGACATCGAGGTAGGGATGGTGCCGGACCCTATACATCAAAAGGACCCAACCCAACTATTGGAAGTTCTTTTCAATTGCCTAGAGGAAATGGCCAAAATACAAGACCATTAAAAATAATACTTTGGAATGCTGAAGGTGTTAACAACAAAACAGTGGAACACAAAAACATATTAAATGAATAGCATGTAAATGTATGCTGCTTGCAAGAAGCCCACCTCAACAAGGATGTGGCTTTCAAAATAAGAGGCTTCCAGCACTATAGATCAGACCTAAAAGACAGGAAAAGGGTGGAACAATATCAGTGCATAAGAACTAGAAATATACATGGAGAGAGTGGAATAAGCAGCTGTTCCATCTCAGGACAGAAAGTACAGAATTCCACCTTCTCAACTACTACTGTCCGAATGACTGTCCATTAGCACTAGACACAATCTCAGTGCAAGGAAAACTGAGTGCATGCTGAGACTTCAATAGCCACTCTGAAATTTGGGGTGGACAGGAGATGTGTGGAACTAGAAAACTGGCAGCATGAACACGAATTCATCCCCCAACCTTCTATTCCGGATCATGGCATATTACCTCTACACCAGACTTGGCATTTCACTCACAAAATTTGGAGTGGAACATCAATCATGTTGTTGGAAAAACAGCTTGGAGACAGCGACCAACGGATAGTCTTTCTGACTGTAGATCATGAATATATTAAAGAAAGCAACACTCTCTCTAAGTGAAACTACAAGAAGGCAAACTAGACAATGTACAGACACTACACAAGATATCTACCTACAGACAAAGTTATCAATAAGGTAGTCAATAAATTCTGCAGATGTATATTACCAGCTGCTCGTAAAACCATCCCTAGAGGGGATGGAAATGGGAACAATCTCCATTACCGGCCCACATATTGAATGCATCATTTTGCATGTCCTCTAAAAGACACGCTAGAACTGAAACTCTGGCAATGGTTTTTGTGAGGAAACCATTGTCTCAAGTCTTCTTGGCTGTTTTTTTATAGTTGTTTTGTCTTAATTGGTTATTATTTCTTTATAAAGGTCCCAATAGGACCTACACATCAATAATTGTCTTTGTTCTTTATTTTATTGTTCTTTCTTATTATTTTATATTGATAGTTAGTTATCTAAAGTAACCTGCATACTTCTTCTGCGTTCATTCTCAAACTCCTGCAGATTAGCAGGATGTAGTCCAAAGAACAGAATATGTTGTCATGGTTTACAGCATTGCTGCGATATCTGTGCCTCTCGGCCTGACACATCCGACTTCAGCATGGCTTTTGGTCACTGACCCTATATGGGATGGGACAGCCAACTCCATCCCATAACCTCCTTAGTCGCCTCTTACGACATGCATGGAAGGTAAACAGTGTTGTATTCTTTGCTCCCCTAACGGGCTCCGGCAACACACGGGTGACCTGTATACTTAATCTAGTATTTACCTCTATGTTCCTTCTGTACTGAATACAGTACATAAGACAGAAACAGTGTTCTCAAGTTTGAGCGATGTGATGCTGCTCATGCTGTCTGTAGCTTTGTGAATTGTTGATACCAATATTCATACCCTCTTTGATAGTTGTTTTGTGAAGAGTTCCTTTGCCATCTGATACCCATTTTAATGCTTGTACTGGCAATCAGTTTTCATTTAATCTAAGTACATGTCCAATATAGGTCCACCATTTTCTTCTTATTGTTGTATCACTTGTTGTTATATCACTCTTTGGTGTCTTTTCTTATTTTCTTGTTTGACTTCAATTCTTCCCAGCAAATCTTTAAATTCTCTAAGGCATTTATTTTCAAATTTAATTTGTTCTCCGGTGACTTCCTTACTATCACACACACTCACAACCACATGTTAATACAGATATTACATTTGAGTTAAATAGCCGTAGTTTAGTATGTTTACTTATTATTCTCTATTTCTAGATGTTTGTTAATATTAAGTGGTTGAATGCACTGGATGTCATTGAAATCCTGGCAGAAATCTTGTTTGCTGTATATCCATCTTGTG
This sequence comes from Meghimatium bilineatum, assembly GCA_034231615.1. Taxonomy (NCBI): domain Eukaryota; kingdom Metazoa; phylum Mollusca; class Gastropoda; order Stylommatophora; family Philomycidae; genus Meghimatium; species Meghimatium bilineatum. Next base: position 31,297,805 of record CM067316.1, read on the forward strand.
TCATTTTGATACCGCAATTACAGTTAAGTGAAATTTTCTCTAGATTTATTCAACTGGATTATTAGGTTTCAGATGTCCATATTTTATATGTCCTAATATACCAACATGAATTAACATACACAGCTGAAAAAAGTAGCAAAGAGAAACTTAAATAAATAATTCCACTGACACACAATAATACAATGTGACCTTATCAATAGTCTGAAGAAGTAAAGCCTCCATAAGTTGCTTGTTTGTGTCATCAAGGTTGCTACATACATGAGACATCAATGACAGGGATTCCTGGACTGCTAGTCTGGTATCACCCTCCTCCTATTATGATAGAATTACAAGGGAAACTCAAATGTTACTGAAACAACATATTAGTTTAGCATACTGCATAGGCAAATATTTATAAACATCTAGAAAATATATGTAAAACACATGATTAAGTTTCTGTATAAGCACCAGCATCAAAAGAAGCTAACCTAATCCACATCCCTTTGATGATTTTTGTTATTGATCACAGTTCAACTATAATTATAATTGTTACTGCAGTCTTCTATTTCTGACCAGACTATAAACAAGAACAATAGCTTGTTCCACTGTGTCCAGAATCAGATTGGGCATCATTATTATTCAGCATATTTGAGTAAAAACAATCAATTTTCTTCTTCTTCTTTCGTTCACTTGAAACAAGTCTATATCTGTAATTCTGTCTCCTGAATAAAACTCACTGTCTTTTGTAGTTCATACTGTGGCCCATAGAGCTTTGATTCCAATGGTTTCCTCAGGTCAATATGTATGTCTCAGCATTTCATGCTCAGAACACTCTTGAAGTATATGTTTGGCACTCTGTGCTGCCTGTCCACATGTTCACATGGCCATGTTGCCAATCTTGAACTTTGTATACATGTGACTGCGGAGTCGGTTGTGTCCTGTTCTGAGGCGTAGAATTATAACTTGTTCTGATCTGTTCATAATGTGATAGTCATCTTGTGATGGTGTTTGTGGCTTTCTTATTGACTTGATCATCTAGCCATCAATTTTTAAAGAAAAAGTATGTTTGTTTTAGTGAAAATGGAAGTGAAAGTATTCTCACATTTAGCAGTAAAAAATTGAGCTATAAAAATCTGTATTAGCAAAGCACGAAGTATAAACATCAAATTATGGTTGAAGGAAACCAAAACCGATATGTCAGTTATTGGTCCTGTATGGTTTCTTTAAATAGTCAATATTTTGGTGATTGGTCCATCTACATATAAATAAAGAATTGAATACTGCATATATTGGTGTAATTTTTTTACTTGTGTATGTGATACCAGACGTATTAGAAAGTAGTAAAGATGATTTTCCACCAAAAAATAATGAAATTATAACAGACAAAGGGGAAAAAAATTATTAAAAAATTACTTATCTATGGTTTTTATATTTTCTGAAGTGTAAAATAAACCTAAAATTTCCCTGTAAAATAAACCTAATTCAAATAGTATTTATGTGGTTTCATTGTCAAATCATCATAATGTCACTGGGAAGAATGAATGAACCTCATAGATTTGCCATAAATCGTTATCTGAAAGATAGACCTAGTCATTTTTTATCGCTCCAACATAGTCTATATTCACCATATAAATCATGAAAGCAGCGTGATCCTTACTATATCCTATTCTAAAAATCAACTTACCTCTCAAAACACGTCTAAGACACTAACGTTATCAGCTAGGCCTATATGTCCAACAATTTCATCGTAGTCGCTACGCCAATCATGGCTATATGCCGAAGGGACATGCAAAATTTCAACAATTTCGGTTTTCAAAATGTCCATATCCATGCTGCCGAAAGAATCAGTCTCACTTGAATTACCTCTATCTAATGTGGAAATGAATAGGCTTCATCTGCGCATGTTCCAGTTTGTGTGCATTACCAAATAAGACTGTGCTACGTCATATAAACACGCCTTGTTTATAGGTGGCCCCGGACACCTTTCGTGAAAACTAAGCTAGTACTGGAGGGGATCCGTACCACCCTTAGCTTGCTAAAGGTTAATCCTATGCAGTCTTTCATATTATCAATCCATACTTTCCTCTGACCTTTTCTTCTTCCACCCTCAATTGTTCCCTGAAAGATATTTTTGGAAAGAGAATCATGACCAAACCAAGTGATAATATTGGCTGGATAATAGCAAGGACTGGACAGGGTGGAAAGTTTCCAATCTCATCAGAATAGAGATGCATGGGGATCTTTCTGCACCAAATGTGACACCCATACAACCATGACGGGTTATGGGTTTTATTATTATTATTATTATTACTATTATTACATTGATGATGGTTTTGGAATTACTGATATGTCCATCAGGGACTTAACCCTTTTCATTAACTTTATCAGTGACTTTCATCCTTCTATTGAATTAACCTCACATATTTCCTCTACTTCTGTCAGCATCCTTGACATCTGTTTCAATTGGACACATCTCTCATAACTTCCATACATTATAAGCCTACAGCTTCTACAGCTGTAGGCTTATAATATGACAATGAATAAAAAGTAATACTGCTGTGAAACGGAATAACAATAATACTTACGTAGAGCACAGGTTTTTGAAGTTTCACCTGAACACAAATGACAGACTAAGGGGTGTAAACATGAAAAGATACAAATATCAATACACACAACATTTTCAATGTTTCAAATCGTTGTCAAGAATAGACAAAACAGTGAAAAGACAGTAAAAACAATGTTGCCACTACACAAGACATTCTAGTGCCTACAAGGTGGTAACTTTGTTTTTACTGTTTTTATTGTCTTTTCACTGCTTGTTTTGAATATTCTTGACAAAGACCTAACGGGTTGAAATGTTGAAAATGTCTTGTGTATTGCTATTTGTATCTTTTCATGTTTACCTCCCATTAGCCCCTTAGTGATGATAGTCTGTCAGTTGTGTTCAAGTGAAACTTCAAAAACCTATGTTCTACGTAAGAAATATTGTAGGCTTATAATGTACCAGTCAAATTACCTGTCATTAGGTACTGGTTATGTACAGACATCACAGAACAAGATAGATATATAGGTGAATTCATTATAACACTTGTATTTTTTTGTACATGATTTCTTGTTTAGTTAGGTCCCCCTTATCAAGGTGAATGATTTAGGGCAGATGATCTCTTAGTAATTTTAAAGAACTTTTAATCTTTAGGACACTATGGGAAAAAAATGTTGGCAATGGTTTTCTAGTTGTTTACAGTAGGCGGCGACGTTCTGTGCCTGTTGCTATGCACTTTTATCGACATGTAACAGCATGATTGCTAATGTCATGTGACCAGGAATGTGTGCAATCTCATCTAGATATATGTCACATCATCCTGCTCATTTTATGGTCTAGTAAGCTATGACACAGAGTTATAATATGAGATTCTTACGTGGTACAATTCAACTAAATCTGTCATCATGGATTTCATAATTTCTGGAAATTTTTATGAATCTGGAATATTTGGGATTTATACCAGAAGATCGTGTTCCATTACCAAATGTTACTGTTAGTGAAGATACTAGTTCCCTGTCCAGCATGTCTGAGGAAGACAATGCTGTTGTTAGTAACGAGTGTGTGCCTTCAGGTTATAGACATATCTGGCTTTGCAACTTTTCTGAAGTTGCAGGACAGGTAGGCCTAATTGATAACTTTAGCAAGGTAGATGTGTTTCGTTTGTTTATGACAGATGATATTTTCAACACACTGGTGACAGAAGCTAACCACTATGCTAAGCAGATTAGAGAATTGAAGGGACAGAAGGCTGGTGTGTCATCTCATGTGAAACTGTGGAAGGAAATCACAGCCGATGAGATTAAATTATTTATTGCTTTGTTGCTCTTGATGGGACTGACTAAATGTTCCTCTTATGAATTGTATTGATCAAATGATGGTCTCCTACAGATTAATGACTTCAAGAATGTCATGAGTAGGGACAGATTCTTCATTATTCTTGCATTCCTGCACCTCGTGAACAACACAAATACTGTTCCACAAGGGGAATACGGCTACAGCAAGTTGTACAAGATCACATAATTTATTGGCCCACTTCTTTCATGTTTTCAACAGCATTATGCTACCTCCAAATAACTTGGTGTTGATGAAAGCATGATAGCTTTCAAGAGTAGGACTAGTCTTATGCAGTATATGCCCAAGAAACCCTACAAGTGGTTAAAGAAAGGCTTGGGCATTGGCTGACTCGAGGAATGGTTATCTCTGGAAGCTGTACCTTGTTCCTATGACAGGAAGATATTGTGAACCCTGCCTGGGGGTTGGCTCACATTATTGTGAATTCCTTGGTTGCTTCCCTATATGGTAAGGGCAATGTTGTTTACATGAACAACTTTCATCTCCTGACCTTTACAAGGACCTTGCCAATAACCAGACAGGCGCTTGCGGTACACTATGTTTGAATCACAGAAGGGTTCCTGATGCAATGAGGACTGCAAATTCCAAAGCTGGTATCCCATCTATTACTTCTTCTTCACGATCACAGTTTGGCATGTCTACACAGCAAGTCCGGTTTTTTTTCTTCTTCTGAGTTCAGCACTGTGGTCATGTTATATTGTCAGGCCTGTCGTCATGGCGAAGTTCACTGTCTTCTCCACGTCAGAGCGTGGAGAATTATTGCCCCATAGCTTTTGCCTCAAAATCTGTATCCTCTGGCCAGGTCCGCTGTCTCTTCTCTTTGTAAATTGGACAATCCTGAAGTATGTGTTCAGGAGTCTGGGTTTCGGATCCACATGGATATTAATCTGTGTATGAGATCCTCAATCGGTAATGGCGATCCAACAGTTATAGTGGCCTATTCTAAGGTGAAATAGTGAGGTCTGTTGATATCTGTGCAGATGATGTATTGTTTCATGTTTATCTTCCACTTCCATTTGTTTCTTCCACTTTGATGTGTATGTGTTCTGGATTGTTGTTTATGCTTCTCTGTAGGATAGTGGGTGTCTGTGTTGTTCCATTTTGCTTTCTGTTCATGACAGAGCATCCGTTTTCTCATTTCCCATGATTCCACAGTGTGATGGTATCTATAGAAAGGCAACAGCTGATGACTTTTTGATATGTCCACCTATTACTGATAGAGATGACAACATTCTCTACATGTAATGGTTAGACAAGAGGGCTATTAATTTGATGACAACTGCACACAATGTGCAGACCGTTGCTAATGAAATCCGATCCAAACATCATGCTGGTCGTGGATAAACAATGTGCTCTACAGCCCTATTCCCATAAAATGGAAGGTGTAGATCATGTTCTCGAGCAGCTGATATACTATATGTTAGCACCCAGAGACTGCAAGTGGTAGAAGAAAATTTTCTTTTGCCTGTAAGAAGCTTGTTTCATAAATTTGCTACTCCTGTGAAAGGCCAAATATCCTGGCTGAGTCAAGGTGGCAAAATTCTGCTAGCAGATTGTCCATGGGCTTGATGGTTGCCAGCTCAGGGCTTACATCTTCTGGGGAAAGAAGAGCCACTAATCAGCCAGATAAGATTGGGGCAGCATACTACAATAATGTCAATCCTAAACAGATGGTCAGTGGCAGGCTTTCTATGCCTTACTGTGTGGTCTATTTCAGAAGAGAAAAGAAGCGAAACCAGTCGCAGTACGTGTGCCCAATGTGTTGGGTAGTTCTGTACCCTGCTTTCAAATATACCACACACTGGTCAATTACAAAGTTTACTATACTCCTGAGCTGCATAATGAGTCATTTATGTTTGTTTGTTTTTTGTGTGAAAAAAACATCTTCACCACTTTCTCACACCTCTTGCATCACATATACAAACAAAACTTACACCAGTAAATGCACAATTCACTTCTTTATTTACATGTGCAAAAAATTAATCTCTAAGAACAAAAAAGGTACTGCATATTTCAAATACCCATGTTTGTATGTTGTTTTTTGTGTGAAAAAAACATCTTTACCATTTTCTCATATCTCTTGTATCACATATACAGAAAAACACATTACACACATATTTGCAGTATGTAATTCTAAGTTTAAATGTGCAAAAATTATTTTAAAATCTCATTTACCGTTAAATTCCGTGTATAACCCGAGAATTTTTGGACAATAAACAGAGATGACTTCATACTCTTCGTCTTATAATCGAGTAACATCAAATTTAAAAAAAAAATTACGTCCAAATCACAGTAAAAAAGGAGAAAAACACTTTAAAAAAAATGCCAGTGACAACTCACATGTCCCGATATATTAAGCCAGGATAAAATGACTAGGGCTCTCCAACAATCTAGAGCGTACTACCATACTGCTAAGCCTCTAATTACATTAATTTCTATATATCATACAATATTTCCTTCGAAACCTCCGATATTTCTTGATAAAACTCACTTACTAGGTCTATATCGTTATTTCCGACATGCCATGCCCGCCATTTTTACTGAGCTTAATTTCCCCGGAAATGCTATTTTTAGCAATGGGTATTACCGTTTTTTATATATTGACCAAAATACGGTAATGGTCTGTGAAAAAACAAAATATGGTAGCCTAAGCTGATCTACCAGTAACACATGTTTATCATCAAGGCCCAGTCTTGTTTGTGTAGGGAAACACCGACTACCAGTAGTCTAAACACTGTCACACACTTTCATTTTGGGTAAAGCAAATGTTACAACAGTTACTGACCGTCTACTAGGCTATAAGACCTGTGTACAGAAAATGTAAAAACACATCAAAGGCAGATTTTGAGTATTTCCGTGCATCTGCTGGTCGGCCTTGCCAATTTTTAACATGCGACTCCAAGTATATAAATAGGGACCAAGACAATAATCAGAAACATAAAGAATGAAGTCCTAATTAATTCTGTACAGAGGTCTTTTTCTACATTCAACGGTCTTGCACAAACACGGTCTTGCACAAACATGTAACTGACATCCAAAACTTTGCTACTTAGGCAGTGTTGGGGGGATGGCGGAGAGAAATAAATAGTGAAACTCGTCTGAGCTGTGCCTCATGTTTATATTACTGTATAAGGTAAACATACAGGTCACACAAAGTTCAAACTCGTTGTTAAGTTCAAACTGTTGATTCTGTATCTTTTAAAAACAAAGCCGGGGAATGACTGTCTGCAATATTTTTGTGAGAACTCGGTGGCAAATACCGGTAGTTACATACTGGTACTCTGTATATTCTGTTAATTAGTCCAGCCCACTGAGGCTGAAGATGGACTACTGGCCCTACCCATTTCAATCGGCTCAACCAATCCACGTTTCCCTCACATTATGTGATGCCATTCAGATAAGTGACTAAAATGTAATCTTTCTTTATAGAAGATTTGAAACGGGTTCCAAATCACAACACATCATAGGCATTTTGTAGTAAAATTGCACCGTAATTGATTCCCTCCCCCAACCACTGTACATTTAGTGGAAGAAGAGATCAATTTCACAATCCTCTGTTATGTTTATTTTATTACCGTATTCTCCCCACATGGTAAACATAACCAGGAACAAAGTTCAAACTCTTCTGTATCTTATAAAAACAAACGTGATCTTGCTGTCTTGCCTTTCATCATTTCCCACTTAAACGTCACTGTCAGAAGCCAGTGACATAATAGTTACGTAGTAATTACTATTCACTAGCGCTGTTCCGCGTCATAACGTCCAGACACTCAACACAGACAATTCATTCAGGAAAAACTTTGTTCCCCAAAGTCTCGCCACCTCATAAACCGTCTATAGTCATGGATAGGGAAGTCAGCCTACCGGGTATTCATTATTTTCGGATATATTGATCCAGAATACAGTAGCCACCGGGGTTTCATTCCTTGATTCATTCAAGTTATGTGAGTGAAGCAAATGAAAGGAATGCTATTTTCTTAGAGTTGCAAAAGTTTGTGTTAATTTCCATTTAGCATGTCGGTTCTTTCTTATGATGATGAAGTTCATTATTGCCGGCTTTGTTAAGTTGGGGATGTCGGTCTATAGTTGGACTTTCGACTTTCTCCACTTTTGGGAAGGGATAGTTAGGTTATCGGCCTACAATCGGATGGGTTTATATTCAGAATTTAACGGTAATTTTAATTTTAACCTTTAATTTTAAAGGTTAAATAAACAAAAACCACAAACATTACCAAATAAGAAGTCAGCACATGAGGTGTATTTAAGTGTGAAAGATCAAGTAAAGCAGAAATAAATAATGCATTAAAATTCTAAAAGATGCAGAAATGGAGCAGACTGCGTTCGTGTAGACAGCAATTAAAACAAATAAAGGCATTTCATCAGATTAAAAATTAATTCATATTATTTTCAGATAAAACATCAAACACCAACCTGACATAATGCATCAAAGAAAGTCTGCACCACTTGAATGTCTTTTGTAAGTCTGTCAGGTGATCGTCTGCCAATTTTACCAACAGCAACATAAGCCAAACTTCGAAGCTTTGAATCCTAAAATAACAGAGAAATTTCTAATTTATATTTTTTTTATAAATATATTCTGTAAATATCTTTAATGTTACGATTATTTTACATGAAAATATTTTTAATAACCCTGTGACATAAATTTGTTCTTTTTCATCTACCGGTAACTTTTCTATAACAATAACACATTATTAATATCCCTAGCATTTTAACTTGAAAATATGCTCTATATGGCACAATTTGTAAATTGCTTTCATTTCATTAACACCAAACACTGATCACAATCTGATAATTTTTGCTAATTCCAGAAATATTCAAAGGAAGTTTTGAACACCTATGGACATGTCCTGTGTTACTTATCAGATCACTGATGATCAGCTAATAATAAATGAATATCATTTAAAGATAAACTATGAAGGTTTGTTAAAACTTGTTTCCAATAGTGCAAGATGGGTTCATTATAATTACGGCATCAGTATTTCTGTAAAACTAATGAGACCTGTATGAGGAACATTAAAAACTGATGCGATAATGACTTTATAACTAACTAACCTTGACAATAATGGTTAATACATTTGTCTTGTGCTCAGGAGGTCATGGGTTCAAATCCAATTCATGAAATCTTTTTTACATTGTGAACTTTTCCAGGATCCTTGGGGATTATTGCTTGAAGTTATGAAGTTACATACAATGAACAGCACTCTCAACAAGCAGTGTGCCAATTCACTGAGTGAGACACTGAGTACATATAGGGAATTCAGAGTACAATGAAGCCAATCGTCTACATCTTTTGAACCTCCCCCCTTTTTAGTATGCAATTCCCATATGAAATACATCTTTCAGAGAATTTCCGGTTCAGTATCCCAAGGAAACAGTTAATGATGACCTAACTATATGCTAATATAGTCAACACACAGACAACATAATGGTGACAAGTTAAAAGATTGCTATGACTAAAAAATAACAACCTGTATCAAAGGCACGACAAAATAGAATGAGCCTGGTCAAAAGGTATAAATATTGCAGTTTTGCTGTAACTAGCAGCACAATGTACTGATACTCAACATTTCAAGTAAGGTATTTAAGAACTGATATTACCACTCTGGTGGGGGGGGGGGGGGGCGCCTGACCCATAAGTGTTCAGTCTCAGCACATGGTGAAGAATATGCATACATATTGTTCCAGTCTTTCATTAGTTTTAATTTATTCCCTCTGTAGCCCTTCATTGTTCATCCCACACTTGATCTATGACTCCTGCAGTCTCTTTACTACTGTTTTGACCAGTGTCTTCCTCCAAATAAGTAATCCAGTATTGTTTTTGATATTTCACTTTTGTTCATATTCAAGTGTGCACTATAGGTGTCTTTGTAACTAGAATGTCATGCTGACACAATGATAAAATTACACAGAGAAATAAGTTGCTATTCTAAAGCAAGTTTAAGTAAAACTATGGAGGAAATATGATATTTGATTAATCATACTATTTACAAATATGAAGGTCAATGACATCATGTCAGTCTTTACCAGAAGTCATTTTCAGAAGAAAAGAATGAAGATTAAAAGTTTCACATAAATTGCTTTCACAAACTTATAACAAGACTACTTCAATAATAGAACCTATCCTTATAAATCAAAACTGGCTGAGAGATTAGATGTTATGTAATAACTGCAGCAAAACTGTAATCCAACAGGTGAAACTTGGAACAGATTATGGCATTTTGTTAATCACTGATAACATACATAATTATCATCATCTGACATACACTTTCCAGAACATGGTCTCCCTTATCCGCGATTCTGGGCGAGTTGACCTGCCGCAGCTAAAGACATGTTTAAGCAATCTAATATATCTCTGCTCTATCATTGCCTTGGACGCCCTCTTCCCCTGTTGCCGTTAACTCTGCCTTCAACTATTAATATGAATGGGCTCTATCATGCCAAACTAATACTTGTACCAAATTCCAAAATTGTGTTGAGTCCGGTTATCCGAAATTCAGGCTTAATGACAGCCCCATGAATCGGTATCCCATGCCACTGAAGATGTTTACAGAATTGGTTTGCAAGACTCCTATCAGTATGTTTTCCTCTACGTACGACATGGAGCATTTGCGGTTGATGGGGGACACACATGTGAAGCTCTCTTCAATGGAGACAGTTGCGTTGGAGAATGTCACAGAAAAGGCCTAAGTGACAGGCACAGGTGTAGCATCTACGTTTCAGTTGATGGTGCTAAAATTATTGGGAATGTCAGGTTCAGATGACTACGTACCAATATATCCCTGAGATTCTTTTTTTAAACATGTGTATGAAAAGAACACATCATTAAATCTTTAAACAACCAGAGGGGGTTGCAGAACACAAAAGATGCAGTGGGATCTGACTGAAGAAGAGGAACATATCAAAAAATGACATGGCGAATAGCAGAGCTAGCGGTGGAGGGTGAGAACAAATTTGACCCTGTCTATAGAGTTCTCTGAGTATTTCTGAGGTTGTCCTGGTGTGAGAAAATGCACATTAGTAGGGCAGAACTAAGGGCCCTGTCAGGATATGTGACAGTGAAGAGTCCATTATCTTATGGCTCGACAAATCCTCTTCACTATTACACAGATGCTGTAGGCAAAAAAGTTGAGAGAATGGCAAGGAATCATGATGGTAAGAGGAATGAATGCTTAGATGAGAATGCTATGGTAGTCGGTATGTAATGTACCGATGTGCTAAAAGAGGAGGTTTGGATGGTAACGGATGTCACGGAAGTTTATATGTGAGTTAGTGATCTTGGATGTGAACTTAATAGCTGTGTGAAAATTGTAAATAAAGAGTATAAAGCATGACAGATCAGCCTCCGTGATGCTAATCCTATCATCAAAATACCTATGGAACACTGATAAAAAGGGTCAACCACTGGATCCCCATGCCTAGTGCTCAAGGTGGCCTATAAACAAGCAGACAGCTATGTCACATCTTGGTGCCAATGGTGACACCACTGATTTGGTAAAAGTAGTGCCCATCAAACTCAAAGAAGTTGAAAGGGAGAACAAGCTCTGGAAGATGGATGACAGTAGAGGTAGACACAGAGGGATGAGGATGCTTGTCAAGGAAGAACTTAAAGACTTTTAGATCCTCCGAGTCTATTGTCTATCCCTAGGTGGTGTTGTCGCAGCTTCCACACTTGCTGTTGAGCATATGGGTTTGCGAAGGAGATGTAGTCTGAGTTCCAGAGCTAGGTGTGTTTTTCTGGTTGAGGTGTAGTCATGTTTATTCAGGATGGTCTTGATGTTGTCTATCCATCTTTCCTAGGTCTGTCCTTAGCTCTGTATCCTGATTCCATCTTGGTATAAGCTCTTATGGGAAGTTGATCGTTCATCCTCATAAGATGCCCAAACCATTTTATCTGTTTTTTCTATTTATATTTGATGTATGATGTGATACCTATTATCTTTCTGAAGTTCTCACTGTGCATTTTGTCAAGTCTGGTGACTCCAGTAGCCTCAGGGTGTGGTATTAAAATGTAAAAGAGCAGACATTCAGTAGGAAAAGACAGTAAGTGTGTGAGTGGAAGACATGGGGAATAGAGATCAAGATAGAAAAGTCATGGTTAGTATTTTTCAGGGAGAAACTCCACTAATGGTTGAAATTCATTATTTTGGAAGAGATTTTGTAGGAAAGGAACAAGCAGTGACAAAAGGTCTGCTAGAATTGAAGGGTTTGTGAGTTGCCTAAAGGTGAGACTCAGCCAGGGAGATGATGTCCACTTTTCTGTGTCTGAGGTGGGTGAAATAGAGTTCAGTGTCACGGTTTGTGTCCTTGATTTAACAGTCCAGTATGCACCAGGTTTAGATGTCGAGTCATGCATGTGGGAGACGTATCCAGAGACTCCGTTCAGAGAACCATGTCACCCAGATCTGTTCTGTTACATTCCCTAAAGCCCCTTCACCATTGAAAATAGTTTCACATGTGTGTCCAGCAATCACATCTATGCCATTATCTGCAGGCACTGTCCAATGACATACATAAGGGAGTCTGCTAGGAAGCTCGCTGACCAACTTTGTGAATATCTGTATAGTATCAACAACCAGAAAGGTACTCCTGTTGCTGATCACTTCTATGGCATGGACCATCGGAGTGCCCATGATGTTCATGTGACTGCCATTAAGTCATGCTTCTGGGATGACCGGACTTGACACAATTTGTATTCACTCTAGGTTGTACTCTTCCTGTGTGCATCCATATTTAGCTGTCATTATGATGTGAACATGGGCAGTTCTTACTCATTATATTATCTTGTGAATATGTTCTTGATAAAGGCCTTTTAGTCAAATGTCAATTTGTGTGTTACTATGTTTGTTACCATTACAGTAAAACTTTATTATCCTGTTCAAAGTTTCACCTGTGACATCCGACTATACCAACTCAACGCAAATATGGGTTGGCTGAACCGATTCAAAGATCTGCACTGAATTGCAATTGAATTTTGCTCTCATCTCTGAAAACATCTGTAAATTGCAGTCACAGAATATATATGTTGCCCAGAAGGACAGAAAAGCAAACAAAGATGTTCAACTCCAGTATTGAGACTTTTCTGTTATCACTGTTCACACCAGAGAGATGCAACAACACAAGTCTAAGTCTGTTGTCATTATCACCTGCATTGGATGACTAGTAATTAAGGCTATATAAAAATGATCTCCGTCTTTTTTACTACTTGTAAACTATTGATCACCTGTATCATCTGACAGAAAGAAAAACCAGTTTATGGTTTTTGTTGTTGTTCGCATATTGCATTTTCTTATTGATTAATATATGTCTATCTGGTTTATGATGTTGACAAAAAGATCTTGGTATGGTTTTGTAAACAGAACACTCATTTTTAATAAATTACTGATGTTAAGTAAGTACCAGTAATATGAACTTTAAAGGGAAAATAATTGTACAGAATTGTATGGCTATATATAACAGAAGCTAAATTTTAAAAAAAAACACTTGCAAATTAAAACAAAGCATATTAGTATGCATCAATTCATCAATGATATAATAAACTTAAAAATTGTGCTTGTGCATAAAAAAACCAGTAATGATTTTTATTATAAATGTGATGTTATTGTTGTTATCGTTTCCAACGATATGCCATTTTTTTTTAAAAAGTGCAGGTCTTTTGAAGTTGACTTAGTGATCCATATCCATACAGAACGTTAGTGATTGTTAAGGGTGTCTGTAGAATTTTTTCCTGACAGTTGAAGGGTAAGGGCAGTCAATAAGGAGATATTCCACTGTTTCATTGGGATGAGTCTACAAGTAGGCAGTTCCTGGGGTTTTCTTCTTCTTCTTCAGCGTTCATTCTCAAACTCCCGCCAGATCTCTCTTGTAGCAGAACAATGGCCGCACTAGATTTCCAGCAGGATGTAGTCCAGAGAATGGAAATGCGTTGTGTCGCCGTTTTATTTGCGCCGATGGCCCGACACATCCGTCTTCGGCGGAGTTCCTGGGGTTTGATAAGGTTTAAATGAATATTTATCCATGCATGTCCTATTCGAAACTGATAGATAAGGGATTGTTTTCTCCTGCAGAATTTGTTTATGTTGTCATTGTCCTTTGTGTCATTTCACTAAATACATTTCTACCAATCTGCCCATCTGTTCAGCCAGATTTTCCTGGTGTTGTTTCTGAGAATCTGACTGTTCCCATACTACAAGATCTTTGCTTTTATTGTTTTGAGGCGCCTCTTTTTTGTAACTGTCCTCTACTTCATTTCCTGCTAAATCGCTATGCCCATGAATCCATTTCATGTTCATACTGGATATGCAGAGATATGACTGTGCGCTGCTCTGGATATGTGGAGAATATCTTGATGTTCATATGAGATATGTTTAAGTGCTTCCAAAACTGACATAAGAGTCTGTAAAAATGGCTATGTTTGATGGTTTTTGTTCCATGGGATCATACTGTTGGTGTATTAACTCTCAATGGATGTCTTGATGGCCTCAGCCTCTGCTTCATAATTTCAGCAATTCTCACAAGTCACAGAACTCGCAGGCAGATCCATTGGGATATTGTATATGGATGTGATTATCCTGCAAAATAGGTGGTCTTGAAAGCCGATCCATCAGTGTAGGCCTTGATTGCTGATGATGGGTAGCTGTTTATAGTTTCTAGGGCACATGTCCCCAGGAGTGTTGGTAGTGTTCCGTATTGGCTGTTTTATTTAGTAATTTTGTTTAGATGGTTGGTGTAGGTTCTCCCAAAGGGGTTAGTTCCTTTCGTACAGGCACATAGGGCAGAGGTTTTAATTCTCCATGTGTTGTGGTTTGCTGCCTTCAGTTTTAATTCTTGTATGGTCTTGCAACCTATTGTTTTTCCTACTTTAAGTATGGTATTTTTTAAGGTTACTTTAGGTCTTCCTCATTTTCTTTTACATTCAGGTGTCCACATAAGAGCTTGTTGGATTATTCTGTTTTCACCTAGTCTTAAAACATGACCCAGGTATTTCCATCAGCATTTTCTTATGACGTTTGACACATATTCTTGATGTTTAATTTCTTAAATCCCTATTTGTAACGAAATCACTCCATTTTATGTTCCATCCCAAAGGGGTGATTCACAGCATTTGTTTTCTAGTTATCTCTCTTGTGGTAGATGGTGTTTGTCATCTTTCTTTCCGGATATAGTAGAGACAATTGTTTTAGTCTCTCTCTTTGTTTTCAAGTATCAATAAGTATTTTATTTGGATGGTCATTTTTTTTGTTTCTTGTAATTTTCTACTGCTTTCGTAAGTGCTCTTTTCCATCTGATATCCCGTCTGATTTTTTAAATTTTCTTGTTTTTTTTTTTTTCTTTAATCCAGTGGCTCTGGATTTTTTTTTTCGGGGGTACAATGAAAAACCTTCCTGTACATGTCACAGCGTCTGCTATGGCAAAGCAGCCTTTATTTCCACAGCCCATAGAAAGCCCCCCCCCCCACCTGCACTCCACAGGAAAACATGCAGCAACAAAAGTGTTGTTTTTTTTATCTACATATGCATCTATCTCACATCCTGCTATGGGTGTTGATCACATCCCTCCACAGATTAGTCTCAGAGCTTGGTTCTGCACCCTATTCAGGGATGGATAGTACTATTGCACACAGCGATCTGGAGAGGAAGGCTGTAACCCATTACTGATCTCACATAGCCAAGATATAGTTGGCGTAGAGTACTCTCAACCAGCTTGTCTATGCATGAGGTGAGGGATATTAATCTATAACTTCTTGGTGTTACTCCTGGTTTTCCTTTCTCAAGAATAGGATTGATGGTTGTTGTAAGCATTGCTGATGACAACTGTCCCTCTTCCATGTTCTATTAATAAACCATAGGAGTATTATTTTTGCCTTTCGTTTTGCCTTTTTATTTCATTTTATTTTTAATTTGATCTGGTCCTGCAGCTTTGTGATGTAAAAGTTTGCACATTGCTCTCGTGTGAGCTCCAGGGTTAGAACAGTAATCCTGTATACTAACTGATTAGATAACCAACAAAGACCCAAAAGCATTTGCATGATTGTGCATACTGGAAACAGACAAATTCGAACCCCGTTATTTGTCTGTTGGCTGCTTAAGAGACTCAGAACAAGCTGCCTATGTTGATGAGGATGCAGGCTTATAAGCATCTATAGATGAAGTCTCCCCAAATACCACAGTTCAATTGAAACATCTCATGACCCATCAAGGGAACATATCGCCACAGCTTCTTGGCTGGTCATGTCAGATGAGCAGTTCCTAGCATGTTACTCAAGTATTATTTGCACTTATTCAGAGATTGAAAGGCAGCTTTAGAGATTGCAATGCAATCTTGTGAATGAAAGTAAATATGTAAATAATCCAAAAATTAAGGTAATGAGATCTTCTGGAAATATGTTTCCATTAAAAAAAGCAAATTGTGAACATGTTTCATTGTAAAGATTTCTCTACAGTGCAAGCCACACACTCCTAATTAATTTCACTCATCTCAAAGTTTGAATTCTTATTTGGTGTGTGTGAGAAAACTACCAAGAAAATGTTGTATCTCCAAGAATTAGAGGGTTCAGTACCCAAGAGATACTGTCGTGTAGTGAAATTGTACAGAGCACGTCTGTGACGGCCAAGGTACCGAGTTCGATCCTCGCCACAGGCAATTGTATATCCAGACTGTTCAGAAAGCAATGGCAAACTACTGAACGTATTTATATTGCCTAGAAAATCACTACAGCTAAAAAATGCTGGGTGATGGCTACATCCTGGGTAGGATATGCTAACAAATGTAGTGAGTGGATAATCTCAATATCATCATCATCAGGTGTCATGCCAACTGGTGTAGGCAATCATGGATCTAGGTCTCTCTATCAACATCTCTCTATCTCCAGTATTATGTATCAGGAAAGCTGTATCAGGGTCATTGTTATTTCCTTGCTGTGCCATGTTGTTAACCTGTCTAATATTTTCTCATGGTCTTGCCTTCTGTCACTTGCCTTCAATCTTGACTATTGTAACTATGTTCTCCAAATCTCCCTGTCTTATAACGAGGCCAAAAAATGAAGATTGTCTCTTTCTTATATTATTGATTTTAGGATCCATCTCGTATTTGACTCTTTCAACATCTCCACATTAGTTTTCCTGGCAGTCCATGGTATTCTCAGTATTCTTCTATAGAATCTCTGCTGCCTCTAATTTTCCACTATCCTGTTCGTTTATTGTCCAAGACCCACATCCACATGTTGGTATAGTTGTTATGAAGCACTGCAGAGTTCTCTTCCTCACCTCTAATACAGGATCTATTACACAATATATTTTTCATTTTTCTGACTGTTGTTTTTGCCTACATTATTCTACTTTTTTTTCTGTTGAACTTCTGTTATTTTTGTACCTAAATACTTGAATTGGTAGTTAGTTAGTCGTTGGATCATTGTCACTGCACTCTGGACAAGTCCATAGGTGCTCAGATCTTTCCTTGAGTGTATCCGCCATTACACGTTGACCGACGGTCCCAGTACGTCGTTGATTGACCATCATTTTTTCTCGCCCACAAAACCGCTCCATTCTAGCGACACCACATTTCAAACCAAGCTCCTTTATTCTAGTCATGGACAAGAGTCATCGTCTTGGTTCTAGTGACGGCTGATATCGCACCCAAATATAGATGTGCTGGGGCATCACGGCAGTGACCATGTGCCATGTGTCTTGTTGGTGTTGAATTGGTAGACCTGTTTTAATACCATGTCGTTCACTTTGATCTTGCAAGCTATGGTATCTCAACATAGAGTTTATATAAAGGTACCATTTGTGCGCTGCCTCAATAAACACAGAATTAATATACAAGTGATTCCATACAGACAGGCTGTGAAGACTATCACAGACTGGGAAAGTGAGCAACAAAATTCATGCTGTAATTGGATGTATCAAGCTGAGGACAGTTCTGTGGCAGAGTGGTACAGAGCATATCTGTGACAGCCATATCGATTTTTTATCCGTTACTGGCAATTGTGTATCCAGACTGTTCAGAAAGCAATGACAAACTACTGAACATATTTATATAGCCTAAATAATCACTACATTCAAAAAAATTAAGGGTTGATGAATAGGATATGCTAAGCAATGGCAAACTACTGATGTATTTATATTGACTAAAAAATTAGTACAGTCAAAATATTCTGGGTTGGTGAATAGGATATACTACCATTTTTTTTAAGCTGAAAGACAAAAAAAACTATCATAGTTTTTTTTTAAACAGTAACACAATGTACTTATGCTCAAATCACAGACAGAAATCTACATGGACATACTAAGGTGAATGCAAGCAAACACCAAACATTATCTATCTATACATAGTTTATCATAATGCTGCATGTATCACACAGCTACAAAGTCCCTCCCTGTAACTTATAAACAGGAAACATGCAGTATTTGACAGATGACAGTTTATCATAACAATAATTTTTGATGTAATTTTGCTGATTATATGCAATTAAATTGAAATATGTTATTTATGTTGAAAATTTAAAATTGTTCTGTTGTATTTTTTAATTGTCTTTAAAGTCTGCTTTTAATACTTCACCTCTTATTAACACTTAATGGACTAAATGACAATATATAAATAAAACAGTAGCAAAGAAATTGCTGCTTTCAAAATGAGATGATACAGAAGAATTTTACATATACCATGGACAACTCAAAAGACAAATCAAGAAATGTTAAGATCAGCAAATGTCGAAAAGGGCTGAGTCCTTAACAACATCAAAATAAGAAAGCTGAGTTTTTTGGGTCATATGAAGAGATATAACAGCATGGAAAGATTAATAGATGAAGGCAAAATTAATAGCAGCATGGGAAGATGATGGTGCAGTGATGTATTAGATTGTTTCAACATGTCTCTGAATGAGGCAGGTCAACTTGCCCAGAATCATGCAGTGTTCAGAGAATCTATAAGGAAGACCACGTTCTGGAAAGAATATGTCACATCATGATGATGAGCAATGCTTTTTTGGGGATCTGCCTGGTGGTAATCTGGAAGCATGTGCCAGCAACTTGATCTATTGTTTTCAGATGTGGTCGTGTTAGTTAGTTTTCTGATGTTTTCATTTCTGATTCATCGCTTATTGTTACTCCAAGAATTATGGGCAGGACTGTCACTTCTGTCATGCAAAGTCTTCTTTTATCTTTTTCTGTCAGCATCCACATTCAGTATTGGTAGCATAGTGCTAGTATGACAATCATTCTGTATAATGCTACTTTGGTGTTCATGTTTACATTTCTGTTTTGAAGCATATCTGCCATAAGACCTGATATGTTATATTGAAGAGTGACAAAGAGTGTCACATTTTATGATTATAGAAGACCAGAAAAAATTATGGCATGGCCTATTAAAATAATTTCTTAAATGTAATTAAAACTAATGAAACTTTCCTGAAGCAAGTATATATGGATAAATCAATAAATATAGCAGATTGGTGGTGGGCTATAGAATTGGTTTAAATACAATTTTAAGTGAAATTTGGGTTCAATCCCAAAATTAGGCTCTACTTTTTTTTGCGGGAAGATAAATTATATAAAAGATAATTTTTATTTCCCCCAAATTATTACTCTTGTCTAATCTGTATATAATTACCGATCAGTAGTTCTGGGTCGAGATATTTATTTTAGAAGAGTTGTATGTGTGTGTCACTCAGTGGATAGTGCACAGAGGCTCTCGGTGAGTAGCATGAAAATCATCGAATCTGGCAGCAGTCCTTGTGACTGTAACGGAATTGTATATATCTCTAACAAACATATGATTACAGTAGCCATTTTGTATCTAGGACTAAACAGGCAGTAAATCACGTCACAAAACTACACAAATTTGAGAATCTGCACATATTTTATAAAAATTGTTTATAAAATATTATAACCCTTATTTTGAGATGGTACCGAAATTTGTATTCTGATTTTTACCAAAGAAAATTGTAACCATTTACTTCATCCTAATTAATTTTTTTTAAACAATTGTCAGATACATGTTTAACCATTATAAACACATGAAGAGCTCATTTCCGAACATTTTCGTATACAATAGTTGTTGTAGGAAGTATACCAGGTAATTAAATGATTCATAATAAATTTAATGATATCAGTCATAAAAATTCACACTGAAAAAACAAACTAATAAAACCATGGTTTTGTTCTATTCCACCAAGTGTTAAAATATTTGGAAGGGTGCTAAGTCAACAGAAATGGAAAAAAAAATGCATTTCAAAATATAATATGATAAGCTTATCAGTTACAATCAACACTATATTTCATGATGCTAGCATTAACATGTATAAAATGTCAGCACAGCATGCAATCAGTACAACCTTCATTTTCAAAATTAATTAGAATGACACCAAAGGTCAACATTGTCCGTACTTTGTGTGTCCTCCATTATTTACAATACATTCAATGCACCACTGTCACATAGAAATGATGAACTTGCGAATGAAACATCAAAGCCTGTCTGATGCTGAACTACCAAAAGCACTTCATGCAGAGCTGCAGATGACTGATGTTGCTTAACTCGCCCAAACTTATTCCAAAGATGTTCTATGGCATTCCTATCAGGGCTGATTGCAGGCCAATCCATTCTAATGTTGGAGAAAAGCATTTATTGCACAAGAATGGTGTGGTCTTGCAATATCATCTTGAAGGACTACACTGTGCACAATAATGTGCAGTGCTGCGATTGGCAAAAGGCAGTAGCTTAACAAGGTAGTGATCACCATTTAGTTTCCCAATGACATGATTGAGGAAGGGTTCTGTGGAGTAAACTAATGTCTCCCTGCTTCATCACTGATCCCTCAACATATCAGGTACAGTTAATTTTCACTTACAAAATGTGATAAATCTATTAAAAAATGTCTACATTTTCAGTAGGCTTACTAATGCAAGGAAACTAATTGGTATATAGTTTAAACTATTGGTAAATTAACTGATAGTGTGACAAATCAAAGGGTATAAATACAAAGTGTCATGCAGCTAAACCTGTTGTTGTTTTATTATTCTTTAAATTATGAGACTTGCCTTGTACAAAATATGATGACCAATATTTTGATTCTGCAAAAATGTGAGTTTGAAGGTAAAACAATGCACATAAGAAATATTAAACAGCATGAAATATTTTAATGTCTTACAGTGACTAGTTAGCATGTAAAATTTTCAATTTATGCCAGGGGAGCCTAAGCACTGAGGTCTGGCTGGGTGCTATGATGTAGTCATAAATCAATAAGCAATATAGTTGACTAATTTGTTATATTAAAATCTAATCTAGAAGCCAATATTTTATATTTCATTGCAGATATACATTTTCACAAAGGACTCTGTGTGTCAATGCATCCAATGTATCTCTACAATCTTGATGGCGTATGAGTTTTATGGATGTGTCCACTTTTAAAATTGAACAAAGAATTTAATAGTTTTGAGCCATTACATATCCTTAAATTTATCTGTGGAAAATCAGTGAATATCTTTAAGAAACAACATTTCAAATATATGTACAAAATCTGGAACAAACGGTGAATATATTTCTCTATAATTATTAATAGGAATCAGACAGGGATGCGTGCTTTCACCAGACCTGTTCTCTTTATACAGTGAAAACATATTGCGTAAAATAGTAGATATCCCAGGAATATCAGTGGGAGAACATAATATAAATAATCTGAGATATGCGGATGACACTGTTCTGATTGCAAAAAGTGAGGAAGACCTTCAAGATTTAATTAATGTAGTAGTCACAGAAAGTAAAAGAAAGGCCTCTTCCTAAATATCAAGAAAATAGAAGTAATGGTTATTTCAAAGAAACAAAGTAACACACCTTGCAAGATCAAAGTGAATGATATAGTATTAAAACAGGTCCACCAACTCAAATATCTAGGTACAATGATTACAGCAGATGGAAGAAGTTCAACAGAAATAAGAGGCAAAACAGGACAGGCAAAAACAACATTCAGAAAAATGTAAAATATACTGTGTAATATGACCTTGTCATTAGAGGTGAGAAAGAGAGTTCTGCAGTGCTATATAACCCCTATACTAACATATGGGTGCGAGTCTTGGACAATAAACATACTGGAAAGTGGGAAATTATAGGCCAAAAAAATGTGGTTCTACAGAAGAATGCTGAGAATACCATGGACTGCCAGAAAAACTAATGTAGAGGTGTTGAAAGAGTCATATGTGAAACAGACCTTAATCAACAATATAAGAAAAAGGCAATCTTCTTTTTTTGGCCACTTCATGAGACAGGCAGGTTTAGAGAACATAGTCACAACAGGCAAAATTGAAGGCAACAGAGACAGAGGGCGACATAAGAAAATATTAGACAGTTTGTCAACCTGGCATGGCAAGGAAACAACGACTTTGATACATAATACTGTGGACAGAGAGCTGTGGAGAGCCATGACCACCTACGCCAGCCAGCATGGCACCTGATGATGATGATAATTATTAATATATTAATTGACTTATAAAAAAGTAAATGCTTTGAATTTACCTCTTTTGCTTCTTGAATTAATTTCAGCATTCCACTCAGTAAAATACCATCAAACTTTGAGAATATAACCTCATCACAGCTGAAAATCAAATGGTGAAGCAAGGGGTAACGAATGAGATTTGAATGAGAGTTGCAAAAGCGTATGGCTGTGTTCATATTTATTAGTCTATATTTTGTATCAATTGCTGTTTTCTCTTGGCAATGGTTGTATATAAGCAAGCTGTCTCATTTATTTACTGAACCATTTGCTACAATTTTTTGAGTGATTCAGTCTGTTTTGTGAACTGAATAACTCCTGTTCTTTGTTCCTAACTATTTATTAAAATCAACAGAACTCAAATAAAATTTAAAATGTATTGCTGACCATTTGTCTATTGTCTTTCCCCCATTGAATGATGGTTGATCATATCTACTATTGCCATTAAGCATAGCTGATGAAGCCTCAGTTGTCGTGTATCACTTTGGTTGTTTTGTCCATGTTTTTTCAAGGTTATCTTGATGTTTTATATGCACCATTTTCATTGTCTACCTTTGGCTCTATGTACGAATACTTTGTTATGTTGCTAAAATCAACAGAAATGTACGAGGGAAATATTAAATATAAATGTATTGATAGAATAATATTAAACCAAAGAAAGATTAAACAAGAATTTGTTATGAATATCAGCATATCAATAACAATTTGTTGTAAACACAACATAACTTTTAATAGAAAGATTAAATACGATTTTGTTATTAACATCAATAAAAAGCTACAAAACAAAAATTACATAGAGTTTTTTAAGAATACAACAAAAACTTATGAAATATTAAATAAAAACTTGGGGTGCAAAAGGTCTCGCATTGCTCCCATGCAGACCCAGGGTTAGCAGATAACCAAGGTCCTAGATGTACCTTCTCGTGGTGCATCCTGGAAACAAAAATACAGCTGCTCTTTCTGTCTTCCTAGCCTTGTACTATATTAGGCTCGTGTAAGTGAATGTGGTGGTTGTAGATGGAATGAGAATTGCCTGGAAAAAGACAATAATCTCTGAGACCTCTACACCAACACAGCAGCACACAGTGACGTTAGGAATCTGTGCATCTCAGTCAGCAAAAAATGCAGAATCATTGCAGGGGCAGATAATTGGGTAGATCTTGCTAAGATCGTGATATGGTGATCCTAAGAGTACACATTGAATCTGAAAAAGGCAACCAGAGCTAGAGGGCAGCGTTGCGTATGTGAAACGATATAGTGCCAACGAAGTTACAATTGTCCAGTATGAGACCAACTGGCAGAAGTGCTGTTCATGCTCGAGAACACAGAAGCCAACGTGTTCCACCACAATTGACTGACCCCATTCAAAGTAGGAGTCATGACTCAGGTATTGGATACACCAATTTGAACATGCATTCCTAGGAATGGAATAAAAGCTTTAAATACAGCTCCCATTGCATACAGGAAAAGCATTGTATAAATGTCAGGGAGCACATTGTTCAAAACTTCTGTCTGAAGTAATTTTAAAAACTTGGACTCTGTAAACGGAAAGAAAGTCCTTCAAGAATATCGCAAACCTAGTCTAACTCGACTGTCACTGTTGCCCAACACTACTTATACAGAGATAATTGGGCTCAGTACCCAAGGGCATAGAGGTGGATGATGCCTTTCTTACATGAGATTTGTTTGTCGACTACGAAGCTCCTCATCCAGGATAGGTGCTATTTTTTTTTTTTGCCTACTTCTTTGGGTGATAAATGCAAAGACGAAGAGTCAAAACACAGGCTGCACTTGGCAATGTATTGGAAGGTCATCACAGACGGACGAGGCAATGCATGAGAAATGCAAAAGTCAAATACCAGACCCTCGATGTGTTTGGCAAAGGAGCACCTCATCTAGAAAGGTATGTCAACCCTGAGTCTAATTTGACTTGCCATTGCTCAACACTGTTCAAACAGAAGAAACTAGGTTTGGGACCTAGGGACACAAAATGTGGTAATGTCTTCATACATGAGAAATGGCTCGCTGGCTGCGAAGCACCCCCATCAGTGGAAAGACACGCAATGGGCGATTCAGGCAAACTAGCTATCAGCTCGTCTCATGACAAGCACCCCCTTTGAGTAGAAGGTTCCTTCAATAGGCATTCTCTAAGAAGAAAGCTGAAGTCTCCTGAGTATGAAAGAAAGCTCTGAGAAACTACACCACTGCACATGGGAAGAAAGAGTTCATCACTTGTAATTCCTGGGAATAGCAACCAGCTAATCATTCAAACCATTAAGGTAGATACTCAAGTGAGATAAAGAGCCAAACAGCACAAGCCAAATCGGCCTTCCAAAAAATGAGAACCAATGCAGACCCGAATTCCAGTGCTGAGATGTTATATCAAATCAATTCTTTGTTATGGATATGAAGCATGGACTGTTATGTTATATTATGTTCCTCAGGGCCATAGGCGGCGCATAGGGCAGAAACCATAGCTTTCCATTTCTGTCTTTGTGTTGCCAGGTCTTTCAATTGTTGCGTGTTGTTTAGGTTCATTGACATGCCTTCTCTATTAATGGTTCTTCGTAGAGTTTCTCTAGGTCTCCCTCTTCTTCTTACTCCAGGTGGCACCCAATATAGTGATTGCTGGGGAATTCTTAGGCTGTTCATTCTGAGAACATGGCCGATGTAAGTCCAACGCCTTTGTCTAATGAAGGAAGATATATAGGTTTGTTTGCTTTCCTCTCTTATAGTAGTGTTAGATTTAAAGTCACTCCACTTAACGTTCAGAATGGTACGTAGGCATTTGTTTTCAAAGGAGTCGAGTCTTTTATCTGTGGCTTTTGTGGCTTTCCAACTTTCGCACCCATATGATAGAATAGGGATAATGTTGGAGTTAAATAACTTGAGTTTTGTGGTGTTTCTTAGTGTGTTTGACGTCCATATGTTGCGTAGTTTATTGAAAGCACCCGCTGCAAGGGCAATACGGTGTAAAATTTCTTTTGATGAGTCTCCATCCAATGCTAGATTGGTGCCTAAATATGTAAAATTGTTGACTTTTAATAATGGAACATTTTGAATTTCTATGTTGTCGTTGGATCTCGTAAAATCTAGTATATGAGTTTTTGATGTGTTGATTTTCAACCCTATCTGATTTGAGTAGTGTTGGAGATTGTCAAGCTTAGATTGAGCATCTGTGTGGTTTGCGCTCAAAAGGGCTAGGTCATCTGCGTAGTCAAGATCTTCGAGAACGGTATTATTAATCCATTTTATTCCTGTCAGCTCATTTTCAGTGCTCTTTCTCATGACCCAATCAATAGCGACGCAGAAAAGTAATGGGGACATGATGCATCCCTGTTTAACGCCCGTAACAACTTGGAACCATTCTGACTTCTCAGTGTTTGTTTGAAGCATGGACTGCAAACAATAAAATTCAAAGCTAATTAGGAGCTATTGAGATGTGGTTTCTGAGAAGAATGATGAAAATACCATGGACAGCATAGAAAACTAATGCAGATGTTCTCATTGATACTGGCGTAAAATGATCAATCACATCAAACATTAGGATTTGCTGACAGTCAAGATTTCTAGGGCATGTGCTGAGAAGAACACAACTTGAATACTTAATAACCACTGGAAAGATCAAGGGGAGAAGAGATAGAGGTCGACAAAGAGAAATGTTCCTAGATGGACTAGTATTGTGGCATGGTCAAAGTTCACAAACCGAGATTATTGACAACACAAGAGACAGAGTCGTGGAGAAACATGATCGCCTACACCATTCGGCATGGCGCTTGATTGAAACATTCAAATAAAAACTTATGAAAGATTCAATAAAAATGTGTTGTGAAACAACAGAAAAGTACATGAGAAAAATTAAATATGAATCATGTACCAATATCTATGTTTGTCATGTGATGTATTCTTTCCAGAACGTAGTCTTCCTTATGAAGCTCCTGAAATCCCAGCGGCAAGTTGTCCCGTCTTATATAGCAACATGCATTCTTGAATATCTCTTGTTCAATGACCTCACGGTCGACCTCTGCCTCTACTGCCTTCTATTGCACCCTCTAAGAACACTCTTTCCATGTCATTATGTCTTTTCACATGGCCAAAAAAACCTAACTTCCTTCTTAATATAGTGTTTAAAAGCCAGCCTTCTTAAACATTGATTTTGCTTAGCACGTCTTGGTTGATTTTTCTTGCTGTCCATGGTACTCTCAGGACTGCTCTTAGTATTTCATTTCAAAAGTCTCTATTCTCTTGGCTGTAGTTTTATTTATTGTCCACGTTTTACAGCTATAGGTTGCTACTGGGAACACAGGTGTACATAAACATACCTTAGTTCCCAGTGGTGACCTATGGCTTACAGGGGAAACATAACTTACAAGGAAAGATTAAATTATAATTTGTTAACATCAACAGAAACTTACAAGTAAAATAAGAATTTGTTAACTTCAACAGAAACTTACAAGAGAAAGATTAAATAAGAATTTGTTAACATCAACAGAAACTTATAAGAGAAATAATTAGAATTTGTTAACTTCAAAAGAAGCTTACAAGAAAAAAGATTAAATCTGAACGTGCGACATTGGGACAAATAATGCTTCAAAATATTTAAGTATATATGTCAATTGCTCAGTAAAGTGGGGGTCCTAAGCTACAGCGTGTATAGCTTATACTTAACTTCTGCACGGCTCAACATTGATGCTATTGAATCTGAATATGCTTATTTGAAGTCCTATACTTCAACTATTTGTAAGTTCATAATTTATTTAATATAAACCTTTCACAAGTAGTAGTAAGCACATTTTCATCTTTCTAGACGATAGTATTATAGATGTGCTATAAGAAATAAAATCTACAATTCACAGTGGCAATGGATGTAATTCACAAGACTAATTTCAGCCAAATAGAATCTTCCAAGATATGAAGAAGGAATCACAGACCCATTTGTACCATCATGTGCTGCTGTATCTTCTTAAAGTGCAGCTCTGCTATTACTTTCTCCTTTGTCTTTATACCATTCTTTAATTTTTTCCCCTCCATTCAGCACAATAAATTGCCAATCATGTTCCATGATTCTGTATCAATGCCTGTTTTATGCATATCCCATTTGCATACATCTTTGTACCGAAGCAGAGGTAGACTGAAGATTTTATCAGACTACTCCATAAATCTATAAAGTAGATCCTTCAATATTCTGCTATCTTCTATTCTCCTAGTGTGTCCCAGCCACTTTTTACTAGAGCATAGAAAATACTGTAATATTGTCAGTTTATTCAATAAATCAGTGTTAGTGTCTTTGTCCTACCTCCTAACTTCTACATTGTCACTGTTTGTGAAAGCTATTCAGTCATCTCTCTTGGTGAATATAAGTACCAATGTTTACTGCCATAGAGGAGGATAAAGAGGACACAGGCAAACCAGGGATTTAGTTTATACAGTTAATTTTCTGTTTCCACAGACCCTTTTTTGCTAGTCTGTTCATTGTTCTAGATGTCTTACAAATACTGATGCTGATTACTTGATCTAGAGATAATATTATGTGACTGAGGATCCTAGATATGTGAAGTGGTCAACTACTTCTAGCCCATCACCGTCGATGACAATTTTCAGCTACTTGATGGCAACAGCACTATAATTTCTGTTTTATTTTTGCTCTATGTTATTTCAAAACAGGTTGCAACCAATTACTGAAGCTTCTATTATTGTCCATAATAATGAAGTTCTGGGATATAAAAAAAAATATAACAGATGATTCAAAACATTCACAGGTGATTTAAAATAAAGGGATGGAAATATTTAGTGCTAAGGGATGTTTATGAAGAAAAGTGGATGTGCTAAAGCAAATTTCAACAGTGTGCTTCTTTGTTACTCTACCACTCCAGAAAATCCTGAGAATGGTCCTTTTTATTTGGTGTCTTGCAGACGGTCATTAAGCAAAAAGAAGAAGCAATGCATTGAGTATTTTCTCTGGAATGGGGACTTTTCAAGTGATCATGTCACAGCAACATAATATTTTCTCAGGAATGGGGATTTTTCAAGTGATCATGTCACAGCAACATAATATTTTCTCAGGAATGGGGATTTTTCACGTGATCATGTCACAGCAACAGAAGATTTTTTTGTTTACATCTTTCTCCTTTTTTTTCTTCCATATCTTAAAACATATTATTTCTGAACAATGTTGCCCAGTATGCAGGTTATGTTTCCAGGCATCCTGAGTTTTGGCCGTGTTTTCTCAGATTTTGAGTTCTATGAAGAAGCCTTCCATTGAGGATTTACAGATGTCTTTATACCTCAGCATTGGTCTACTGTGGACTCGCAGACCTTCAGTCAGTTCTCCGAATAGCACATGTTTTGGGATGCAAGAGTTTGGCATTCTGTAGATATTAGCCAACACAATCTATTTCTATTAAGTCTTTCCATGGCAGATGGTAGTTGAATGGTGCATAACACTTCCATGTTGGTGAATTTGTTATCTCCTCTCATGTATAGTGTTGGTAGTCCATGTTTCAGATCCTTCATATAGTGTACTCAGCATGCAAGTTTGATAAATCTGTAGCTTTGTTTTCAACTTCAGATTTTGGTTTTTTCAAGCTCATTTTGACAGTCCACCAAAATTGGTAGCTGCTTTCCCTACGTGCGCATTCATTTCATTATCTAGGCAAAGAGTGGATGTAATTGTGGATCCTAGGTAACAAAAGTTTTCAACTTGCTTGATATGAGTATTGTTTACGGTGATGTTTGTTTGTACTGTAGACCCTTGACACAATGCCACAGTTTTTGTGATGCTTATTATCATAGTGAACAGCTTGTAGGCCTTTGCCATGTTATCCATTTGGGACTGCAAGGTGGACTCACTGTGTGCCACTAGTGTAGCATCATCAGCAAAGAGAAGTTCTAGCATCTGCAAGAGCTTGTTTCAGAAGTACTGCAAAAGATGATTCAGAAAAGGGCAGGGGCTAAAATGCACACCTGCATTATTCAAGTCTTTACTGCAAAGCTGTCAGATGTATTGCCTTCGAATGATACTTTTGCACGCATGTCTTCATGAAAGGAAGTAATCAAGTCTAAAAAATTTTGGTGGACAACCAACAAAATTTATAATTTTATATAGAACTGGTATGCTAACAGTATCAAAATCAAAAGCCGTAGTCATATCCACAAAAGCATAAAGAGTGGTTTCCCCTGTTCGCAACTTTTGTCCTGTAGTTGACAAAGGGTAAAGATCATGTCGGTAGTGGATCTATTAACTCTGAAACCGCACTGTGACTCTGGCTGGATACGTTCGGCAAGAGTATATGTCTTAGAAAATGCAGTCACTATTTCTTCTCGTGTGATGGGTGTTGAGTACCCATTTCAAAGACATAAAGTAGTGTAACCTGCACAGTGGTTCTGTACACCTTTTTAGAAGCAGATTAATTTGTGTTTTTTCGTACACATTTAACACATGTGTTTATCATAGATTGTATATTCCTTGTTATTAACAGAAATACTAACAATATAAAAAATATATTTCTGCAACATTACCAATTGAAAGAAAACACAAAAGACATAAAACAAAAAACATGAACAATAATTAAACAAAAAAAGATTTGGCTGATTTTCACTGAGAAATGCAGACTCTTAACTGACAGAGAAATGGGATTTTTATTTTCCCTTCAATCATAAGTACTTTCTTAATTACATCTATACAGGAAATTGCTTCAAACCACTTCTCATATGATTGTGCAAATATTTTAACTAGAATTAAGTTTAACTCACTTGAGACAAATGTGATGAACAAATTCAATGGCCATTATGCGCAGTTTTGCATTGGGAGTTGGTCCAAACAAACAATCAAACACAAGCTGTGGATTTACCACAACAGAATCAGTAAAAATTCAACATTCTCTTTACTATGCAATATTAAATAAAATGTATCTTAAAATGTACACACAAAAATAACTTTAAATACAACTTTTGTCTTGGGTTTTTCTTGAACTATGGAACAAAACCATTTGACCCTGATGTTGCTATAGTTCACTGGTTTCCTTAAAGGAAATAAAGATTAAATACATAAAGTATTTTGGACGTATTAAAGGACATGACATCTTGTTGAAGACATTACTTAAGGTGAAGGCAAGGGGAGGCGAGCAAGAAGTAGGCAAGGGGAGGCGAGCAAGAAGTAGGCACAGATACAAGTGGGAGAAAAACATGACAAGATGGACAGGTTACAGTCTAACAGAGTGCACCACCAAGGCTAGAGACTGTTGGAGGGCCATTTCTGCCAACCTTCGTTGAAGAGACAGCACTTAATGATGATGATATATGAAGTATGGTGAGTTCCTTAAGGGAAAACAACTGGCTGGTGGACAGAAGAAATGCTTCAAGGACTCTCCTCAAAGTGTTTCTAAAGAGCTTCAATATCGACATCACATAGCAACACCAGCAACAGTACTTGCAGCACTGAGAAGCATCAAATCTCAGAGGCACAGAGAAAATGTGCTACCCAAAAAAGACAGAACACCAATAAATAATTCTGATCATAAGTGTTTCAAATGTGGTAGGAGATTCTATTCGAGATTTAGATTTTCAGTCATCTCTACACCACCAGAAAGATGCAACAAGACAAGTCTCAAACTGCTGTCATCATCACCTACAATGGTAGGCTAGCTATTATACCTCAGAAACATGGATAATGAACAAACAGCTAGAAGAAAGAATTGATAATATTTATGGATATAGAGAAAAAAAGGAAGAGCTTAATGAAAAAAGAGGTTCTGACAATCCTGCAAATGAATAAAGAACCATTAAGGAAATAAAAATCAAAAGGAAATAAAAATCAAACAAATAAAATGTTTTGAACATATTAAAAGACATAACACCTTGTTAACAAGAGATAGGTAGAGATACAAGTGGGAGGAAAACATTGTGTGATGAGTAAGATATAGTCTAGCTGAGTCCACTACCAAGGCAAGAGACAAGAGATGTTGGAGATTATGTGCAACCGATTGTCGATGCAGAGACAATACCTGATGATGATAATTACAAATAGGAAATAAGAGTTTTGAGAAACCATCCCATTACATGTTAGAAGTAAGAATTAATTGTTCATAATTCATGGTGATGTAAATAATGCCACTTTGTTTGACTTTGTTCTGATGATATAACATGAAGAATGAAACCAATTTAAATGAACAAAATCAAGTTATAATAATAACAGCACACACACTACTGTCCCACCTGTAAACATGCTGGAAACATGTTAGTAGCTTCTCTTGCCTTTAGCAAAAATGGAAAAATTTTAAGCCTGATCCTAGGGTCTGCAGGACTGCGACGATCTTCTGTTTTCACTGTGAGCTTTAATGCACATGAAGGAAACAAATTCTACAATTAACTTGTGTTAGATGTTTAAAAGTCTCAGCTTCTAGTATGTTGGTAATTGATTAGATACTGGTTGATGAACTAATGGCACTGAATTCAGCTAAGTCTTCCAAGAAAATCTTTGTATACATACTAACAGTTACAACAGCACCTTATGTTACATGCACGTTTCACTCTGCGTTGAGATGACAAATCTTACCTGTACCATATTTACTGTTAATTTCCCACAGTTAAGAAGCCGACATCTTTCCATGTTTCCAGATGACAGTATTATTGTTGCACACTATATATATATAAGAAAAATAATCTATGATCCATGGTGATGATGGATGTGACTCACAAGACCAATCTCAGCCACAAAGTCTTCTACAGTATGTACAAGGAATCACACACAAAGGAATGGTAGAAGGTCCACTTGTACCATCACATGCTCTTGTAGTCTTCTTAGACATGCAGCCCTAGAAATAACCGCTATCACTTTCTCCTTTGTCTTTATACTATTCTAGATTTTTTTCCTCCATGCAACACAATTAATGGCATAGTTCCCTAGATTCCATATTAATGCCTGAATCAATTCTGTATCAGTTAAATACAAAATCAATAAATAGTAAGAAGAAAATCACTTTATTTATGAGCCCAAACATGAAATTTATAGACAAAGAATGAAATCGATTGGTCGTCTCATGAGAATGGATCAAACATTCCCAGCTCCTAGAGCTTACACAAGAAAAACAGCAGAAACTGATGAAGACTAAAGAATTAGTGAACTGAGGGAGTGCCTAAAACATGCCTTCACAAGATCATTGCCTACAAAGCAACCCAATGTGGTCTTTCCATGATTCTGACCAACAGTAAGGCTATGACACAGCAAGGCACAAATAGCAATGGACAAAATCTAAAGGTGTTAATTAGTAATTGCATAATTTTAATGAGTATGAACTGCAGCTCATCATCATCATGTGTCATGTTCTTTTCAGAGTGTGGTCTTCTTTATGGATTCTCTGAACACTCAGCAATTCTGAGCTAGTTGACCTGCTGCAGCTAGAGACATATTTTTTAAATCTGATAGATTACTGCCCAATTTTCGTCTTGGGCGTCTTATTCCCCTGTTGCGTTAACTCTGCTTTCTGCTATTAATCTTTCCATGATGTTATGCCACTTTTATATTACTAAAAAAACTGAGCTTTCTACAGCTACAAACACTAATAGATCAGAAAGATAGGTTAAGCAAAAATTATGGACTAGATATAAACATCCAGAATGCAAAAAACCATGGTAATCAGCATGATTCAAGAGGAACAAACTCTAAACATAAAAAAACATGGTGAGATGCTGCAACACATAGACATCCTTAACATTACTTATATTTAGGGCACTTTATTATGGTAGATGTGAAACAGAAGTTAAATGAAGAATAGTAATGGCTAAAACTACTGACATCAAAATATAATCACAAACAATTTAAAAAAGAGAATTGTAAAATGCTACATACACTCCACACGAATGTGTGGCTCAGAAATATGGATATTAACCGTAACCACACTGTGGGTGACTATACTCAAAAGACAAAATGTATTTTCATTAGCTGCCAGCAACTATAATATCCTGTTGCAATGCATCTCGATTGACACGGAAAACATGATCATAAACAAACATCCTTCATCCGAATTGTGCGCAAATCAAAATTAGACATAATTAACTTCCTTTTCCTTGGATTTCAGTTTTCAGATCAACAGGTCATGATTTCAAAATCTAGTGACTAATTGTTTAGCTGCCTCTGTAACCCATCAAAATTATTTGTCATGGTGGCCATTTTTAATTTGTCTGATTCTGAATATGCAAAAAAATATTGGTTTTATAGTTGCCGATAATTGTTAAATCAGAAATGACTTGTCTACGTAGAATTCTCAAGAGTAAAAATAAGAGACAATCAGAAATGAAAGCATAATAATCTATAAGACTGTCAAACACAATGCTAATACTGGATTACATCAGAAGACAATAAATTAAATGGTTTTTACATGCTTCCAGACTAACATCAGATAGTGCCCTTCAAAAAGCATTGCTATACAGACATGATGGATACAAAGCCAGGAGCAGACCATGCAAAAGATGGATTACATAATTTATATAGTCAATGAAAATACACATGTACAAAGCACACAAGGAGGCCATCTCCAGAAAACTATTCTACCCTTGACACTGCAAGGCATAAAGGGGTATAAAAGGGAAAAAAGAAAGATAGTTTCCCAGCCGACAATGTCAAGAGTGTCTGAGGAAGAAGACGATGAGATTGTAATTGATAGTGACCTTCAGGTTACGATAATTGCTGGCTTCACAATTCAACTTTTAAGTTGTAGGATCATTAGGCCTAGCGGAGAATGTTAGTGCTGTCTACATATTTCAGTTATTTTTCCTAGACGATAATGTCTATATATTGTCATTTCCACATGTGCTGTTAAGCGTCATGGGGTGGAATTCAGAGTTTTTTGTCTTTGGCCATTTGAGTTGCATTGGCCATGGTAAGCCCGTGTCTATTTAATGTTTCTTGGATTGTCTACCTATCTAGTTCTTGGTCTTCTTCGTGCCTTTTAGCCCAGTCTTCTGCTGATGTAAGCACGAAGGGCTCGTTGCACAGGTTTCATTGTCATGATGTGACAAAACTATCTGGTTTGCTGCCTCTCGATGTAGTCTGGACGATAATGTAAATATATTAATAATTGACACTAATTGTTATCCTAGGCAGATTCATGATATAAAGGAGCAAGAAGCAGATCTCTCATATAGAAGGATGTCACGGCTGACAAGATGATGGCATTTATTGCAATGTCGTGAACAAACCATATGCACTACACTCCTATTCCTGTCAGACAGTGTTGACAAACAGCTAACTACATGTTAGCCGACAGGAGTTCCAAATAGTGGAAGAAAATTTTCTTCTATTTATTGGAAGTTTGCTTCGTCATTTTGATTGTCCTGCTAAGGCCCAAGTATCCAGGTCGTGTCAAGTTGGAAAAAATTCATTTGCAGGTCGCTCATAGCCTTCTTGATGGATAACAGTACACTCACTGTTTCATCAGCCACAATCGTAGAAGGTCCACTAATCCACCAGAACCAATTATGGATGGTTGATACTACATTACAGTATCTCCAAAACACATGAGTAATGGCAAGCCTTCTAAGCCCAACTGTTTGGTCCATACCATTGAGGAGAAGAAACGTCATCAGACACAATATATGTGCCACAGGTATCAGGTACCTTTGTACCCTATTCCTGCTTTGAAAGGTACTACACATTGGTCAATTTTAAGGTGGATTGTGGACCTATGGTGGACAACAGCTTTGCCAAGAATATGTGAGTCACTTATGTTTTGGGGGGTATTTTTGCATTTTTCATTTTCACCATTTTCTCACAAATCACACATGCATGAACAAAACTTACATCATTACATTCAGTAACCATTCCTTTCTTTCCGCTAATGGAATTATACAAAAAGTACCAAAAACAAGAAAAGTTATTTCATTTTCCAAACACACAAAAATAAATCTCAAAGTCCAAAAAATGTATGCAGTAACAGGGAAAAATTATTCAATTTTAATTCAGTGCTAAGGTTATACAAACAGCTAGAAAACAGAATTGAAGAGTTTTAGATGTGCATATATATATAGAAGACTAAAGAGATTCTGATAACACTTTATATGAAACAACAGTTTATGTTTGGAACATGTAGCCTCAGTGTAATTATTTCCCTTGGAAATGTTTATCAGTTTGTTTATCCTTTATTAATTTAAATATCAATTTATTTAGGGTACAATTAAGATATTATTAAGATACAAATGGGAGAGAAACATAGGAGATAGTCATGGTACAGTTTAACACAGTGCATCAAAACAAGACATAAAATCGAGGTCTGTTGTGACCAATATTCAAAGCAGAGACCCTGCACCTGATCAATGAATTACACTTACTTGACCTTTCACCACAACAGTGCCTTGGAATATGGAAAAAAGCTTGCTGAGTATCTCCTTAGAGTTCCAGTTCACTGATCTAAGAAGTAACAACTTGCATTTGAATGTCTAGAAAATTTATTACAGTTTCAGGAAAATTTTAGAATGAAGTTTTTTCGTGTATGGATAAATCATGTCATGTTCACAAAGAAAATTGTCGATAACAGAGATATATATTGAAATACACGATGTGATGTCTGACAGTACTTTGGGTATAATGTTGATAATGTAAAGTTTGTCAAACTGAAGCAAGAATTAAGGCCATCATGGTACACCAAAGAGGAATCATAAATATAAATTTGAGCTATTCTGGTGCGTAATAACTAAACATAACACAAAAGTATCTAGCTCTGTGGCAGGATAGTACGGAGTGCATCACGGATGGCCAACTCACCAGGTTCTACAAGAAGCTGTGCATGTGAACCATTGAGAAAGTAATGCCAACCTACTGAACATATTTAGGTACTATACCAAAATAAGGGCCTACATTTTTTCTGAAAATTAAGAACGAAACATGATAAAAGTGGATCACTTCCCATGATTTCACTTATCTGTGACGTGTGAATGTTTGGTTGTGAATTTGTAAAAACAAGAAATGGGGTGGGGGGATTTGGATCTGATAAGCGATGTGTGGATGTTTGTTTTGAATTTGTGAAAGACATGAAAGGGGATGGGGAAGATGGAGAGGATTTGGATTTGATACGCCCAGCCATAATAGAATGGCATATTGTCACGACTGGTTTTTGTGAACTGCAAACACTTCTTTGCTTTCAGCTTTGTTGGTGTTAACATTGCAATTTCAGTGAATTCTTCCCTCACTGTAGTAGGATAATAACATAGGATATTACTGTGTGCAAATCTTAGATTCCAGGAGCACTCCTCGCAACTGTAACAAGTGTAAGGCATCATTATCAGTTGAAGGTATGCTGAGAATACTTGGGATAGACATTTTGTAACTAAGACTAGTCAAGCAAAGTGACGTCACAAATTACTAACATTTAACATTGGTGAAAGATTTTTTTTTTAAAGTGTAAATTCTAGACCCTTATTTTGGTATAGTACACATGTTTATGTAGATCACTTAGTAGATCACTACAGTCAAAAAATGCTGGGTTCATCACTATGTCCTGAATACAATATGCTATCAACAACACTAATATGTAATCATTAGATGAATTATACAAGTTGGAATGAGCTGATAATTTATAAATAAAAAAGTATATAAATTGCCATGTGAATCTGCACATGACATATGCACATTGTAAAAATAACTGGTGTGAAATCATGTCATTTACTAGCTACAAGAAATAGTAGGGCAATGGCACGAAGCATGAGGATAGAGAATGAGGCCTCTGCTATGGTCAGCCAACGTTCTCTTAGAATTTATTTAATAATAATAAATGAAACATATAAATAATAATAAATAAAACATATACTGTATAGAACATTGCTATTCAATTATTTTTAAGCTCACTAATATATGAAATCATATCGTCAATGCTATGTAAATGCTTGGTTTTAAAACCATGGCGATTGGTCTCATGGCTCTTAAAAATAAATCAGTGAGTGTTTGGTAAACACAATAACTTTTTGTTTGTAAAGATATCAAAATAACTTTTGCACATGTAAATAAAGGAGTGAATAATGCATATAATTGTGTTTTGTTGTTGTTGTATGTGTGATATGACAGTTGTGAGCAAGTTGTGAAGTTGAAAATTGGGGGAAATCTCAAAATGCAATTTAAAAATTGCTTGGTTTTAAAACCATGACAATTGGTCTCATGGCTCCTAAAAGAAAATGTTCATGAAACAAATCACACTATTTTCCCTTTTACCACAAAAAAAACCACACCACACAAAAACCAGCTGAATGTGCAAATCCTATGAGAAGAGAATACACTGGCATACTTGATCATTACACAAGACTACCGCATGACATAGGACAAATAAATCAGCAACACACTATTAAGGGAAAAGTTGCACATGACCATTATGAAAAAATCAGCTTTCCACCACCTATTGTACTTATCATCCTCAAGAAGTTATACACTTGCCGAGTTAAAACCTCTTAGAAATAAAGCATCCCAGCCTGGCCTACAGTAGCCAAATTAAACTTCAAGAAGACATCATCAACATCAGGTGCCGTCTCCGCAAAGAAGGTTGGCTGCAACAGACCTCCAACATCCCATCTCATGTCTTGTGGTGCATTCTGCTAAACTGTAACTTGTCAATCTCATGATGTATCTCTGCCTACCTCTTGCTCACCTCCCCTCGGCTTTACCATCAAGTAAGGTTTTCAACAAGATTTATTGCTAGTTAATGAGTCCAACCAGGAAATACTCCTCCAACTTTAGAGCAGAAATAATTGCACCCCATGTGAGTTCTGACACATCCAAAAATCATCAGCTATTGCCCTTAAATGAATACCATCACACTGTGGAATCATGGAAAATGAGAAAGAAGATACTCTGTCAAGAACAGTTAGCAAAATGGAACAACATATACACCCACTGTCCTACAGAGAAGCAAAAACAATAAACCATAACACATCAAAGTGGAAGAAACAAAGAAAAGTGGAAGAAAACCCAATGCAATACATCACCTCCAAAGATATCAACAGACCACACTATTCTTCCTTAGAACAAGCCACTCAGATTGTTGGGTTACCTTTACTGACTGAGGATCTCACACACAGGTACCATGCCAGCTGGCGTAGGCGGTCATGGCTCTCCACAGCTCTCTGTCCACAGTATTAAGTATCAAAGTCGTTGTTTCCTTGCCGTGCCAGGTTGTCAAACTAATATTTTCTCACGTTGTCGCCCTCTGTCTCTGTTGCCTTCAATTTTGCCTGTTGTGACTATGTTCTCTAAACCTGCCTGTCTCATGAAGTGGCCAAAAAAAGAAGATTGCCTTTTTCTTATATTGTTGATTAAGGTCTGTTTCCCATATGACTCTTTCAACACCTCTACATTAGTTTTTCTGGCAGTCCATGGTATTCTCAGCATTCTTCTGTAGAATCACATCTCTATTGCCTCTAATTTCCCACTTTCCAGTTTGTTTATTGTCCAAGACTCGCATCCATATG
The DNA here is from genome assembly GCA_034231615.1 of Meghimatium bilineatum. Classification (NCBI taxonomy): domain Eukaryota; kingdom Metazoa; phylum Mollusca; class Gastropoda; order Stylommatophora; family Philomycidae; genus Meghimatium; species Meghimatium bilineatum. The sequence goes on from CM067316.1 coordinate 31,336,627, forward strand.
TTAGTATAGGATTATATAGCACTGCAGAACTCTCTTTTTCACCTCTAATGACAAGGTCATATTACACAGTATATTTTTCATTTTTCTGAATGTTATTTTTGCCTGTCCTATTCTGCACCTTATTTCTGTTGAACTTCTTCCATCTGCTGTAATCATTGTACCTAAATATTTGAATTGGTGGACCTGTTTTAATTGTACCCTATAGTAATATCATTCACTTTGATCTTGCAAGGTGTGCTATTTTGTTTCTTTGAAATAACCATTACTTCTGTTTTCTTGATATTTAGGAAGAGACCTTTCAATTTGGTATACATTGATGAATTTATTCTAGAAATGTTATGTTATGTTATATTCCTCCAGGGCCATAGGCGGCGCATAGGGCAGAAACCATAGCTTTCCATTTCTGTCTTTGTGTTGCCAGGTCTTTCAATTGTTGCGTGTTGTTTAGGTTCATTGACATGCCTTCTCTATTAATGGTCTTCGTAGAGTTTCTCTAGGTCTCCCTCTTCTTCTCTAGGTCTCCAGGTGGCACCCAATATAGTGACTGCTGGGGAATTCTTAGGCTGTTCATTATGAGAACATGGCTGATATAAGTCCAACACCTTTGTCTAATGAAGGAAGATATATAGGTTTGTTTGCTTTCCTCTCTTATAGTAGTGTTAGATTTAAAGTCACTCCATTTAACATTCAGAATGGTACGTAGGCATTTGTTTTCAAAAGAGTCGAGCCTCTTATCTGTGGCTTTTGTGGCTTTCCAACTTTCGCATCCATATGATAGAATAGGGAGTTGGAGTTAAACAACCTGAGTTTTGTGGTGTTTCTTAGTGTGTTTGACGTCCAGATGTTACGTAGTTTATTGAAAGCACCCGCTGCAAGGGCAATACGGCGTAAAATTTCTTTAGATGAGTCTCCATCCAATGCTAGATTGGTGCCTAAATATGTAAAATTGTTGACTTTTAATAATGGAACATTTTGAATTTCTATGTTGTCGTTGATCTCGTAAAATCTAGTATATGAGTTTTTGATGTGTTGATTTTCAACCCTATCTGATTTGAGTAGTGTTGGAGATTGTCAAGCTTAGATTGAGCATCTGTGTGGTTTGCGCTCAAAAGGGCCAGGTCATCTGCGCAGTCAAGATCTTCGAGAACGGTATTATTAATCCATTTTATTCCTGTCAGCTCATTTTCAGTGCTCTTTTTCATGACCCAATCAATAGCGACGCAGAAAAGTAATGGGGACATGATGCATCCTTGTTTAACGCCCGTAACAACTTGGAACCATTCTGACTTCTCAGTGTTTGTTTGAACACAGCAATGTGAGTTGGTGTAAAATGCCTTTATAACATTGATTATTTTAGTAGGAAACCCGTATTGCTGTAGGATATTCCATAACGTAGGCCGATAAAGACTATCAAATGCTTTTTCAAAGTCAACAAAGTTTATTATGAGCGGGGACTGAAATTTGAGTGATTCTTCAATGATGATGCGCAGAGAAAATATGTTGTCTGTGCAGGAGCGAGCTGATCTAAAGCCTGCTTGTTCTTCTCTGAGTAATTTATCAACAGCATTCATTAATCTTTCCAAGATGATGCTTAGGAAGACCTTACCTATGGCTGATAATAGGGTGATACCCCGCCAGTTGTTACAGTCTGATGGGTCACCTTTCTTGGGGAGTTTGATGATGATACCGTCTTTCCATTGTTGAGGTGGATTTTCATTGCACCAGACATCATTCATAAGAGACAGCAAGTTTTGTAGTGTGTTATCATCAGAAGCTTTAAGCATCTCACTTGTTATTTCATCAACGCCAGCGGCTTTGTTATTTCTTAGTTTATGGATAGCATATTTTAATTTGGTCATAGAGAAAATTTCACATGATACTGGCATGGTTGTCATTTGTGTGTCATTGACAAAGTCTAGAGTAGCTGTTGGTTGAGGCCCCATTCTAGAAATGCTGCTGAAAATATGGAAGGAGGAGACATACTTATAAAACTGAAAGGTGAAGACCTCTTACTATTAATTACCACTGGGAAATACTGAAGTAACTTTGAAGAAGAAGTGGGAAGCTCTGAGACATACAGCAAATTTCCTCATGAAAAATAAATCTCAGATAAAAACATTATCATTACCACAGCTTTTCTGTTAATAATAGACTCTATGAAGCTAGAATAACAGTGACTTATATGCATTATGGAATCACTTAAAAAGTTAGTACAGTATTACAAGAGGTGCACAATCTAATGGGTACTAGGACATTACAACATCCTGGGAAATACAACTGTAGAAAAACTCAACAAATGTGGTGGGCATTGCAACATGACACAGTAACTGTACATGAGGAAGCAAAATCAACCATTAAAACCACCTTAAAATCAAAATTGGAGAGCAAGCACAAAGATCAAATTTCAAAAACAATGCACGCCCATGTGTTGTCGGGCCCGAAAGGGGAGCAAAGAATAGCAACACTGTTTACCTTCCACGCATGTCGTAAAGGCGACTACGGAGGTTGTGGGATGGAGTTGGCTGTCCCATCCCATACAGGGTCAATGACCCAAAGCCATGCTGAAGTCAAATGTGTCGGGCCGAAAGGCGCAGATATCGCAGCAATGCTGTAAACCATGACACAATGCATTCCGTTCTCCGGACTACATCCTGCTAATCTGCAGGAGTTTGAGAACGAACGAAAGAAGAAGAAGAAGAAAAACAACGCATACCATCAGCTCTCCAGACGGGATCAGGTGATCATTTACCAACTACGAACTGGAAGTCAAACAGGCTGCATCACCGCCTATATAATAAACAGAACATTGGCATAACAGATGTATGCACATATGGCATCAAAACTATGACAGTCACATGCTTGTTGCAGACATATGATGAAGAACAAGGAGGTACTTGGCCATGCTGTCTCTTTTTATGAAGAGTCATTGCTGTGGAAATCTGATAGTGAAAGAAGAAGAAACCAATATATTAAATGGATCTAGATTCATGGATCTTGAAGGGATAATAGGCCTAAAATATTTAGTGAGTATTTATTGAGGAACATTGGCCTACCCCGTTATTTTCTTGAGGTCCATGTCTGCAGATGTAGCAACACTGAAATCAAAACAGAAGACAATAACTTTAAGTAAATATTTATTACAATAGTAATTTTCATAAGCAGCCTAAAATTTCTACTTCATTTGTGACATGCAATTATTGATTTTGCTTTGAGAAATGTTTGTTCGGAACTAATAGCTAAGAGCCATCCCCAATATCATCAATATCCACAAATTTCATTCTCTAGTGTATTGTTAACGGTATCACTGTTGACTCTTTTTGTCTATTCTCTATCCACAGGTGAATGATTGTTGATCGCATTCACAGTTGCCGTTAAGCATAGGGGTGGTATCTTAAGCTGTCGTTTCAAGGCAAGATGTGTCACCGAGGTTGCATTCAGTCCATGTTTGTTCAAGGTTATCTTAATGTTTTCTATCCACCGTTTTCTTGGTTTACCTTTGGCTTTACGCCCAAATTCTTGTATTATATGCTCTTATTGGTATTTGGTTTGGCTTCATTCTCATAAGGTGACCGAACCATTTTACTTGCTGTCTCTCAATATGTTCAATACATGATATTATACCAACTCTTTTCCTAATTTCTTCATTTTTTATTTTATCTAGTTTGGTAACCATTGCAGCTTTCCTCAGACACTTCATTTCACATGTGACGATTTTTCTTTGCTGCGAAGCTGTTAAAGACCATGTTTGACATTGGTAGCACAGTGTTGGTATAAAAATTGTAGATATTATTAATTTTGTAATTTCCATCTTGATCTTTGGATGAAGAAGTAATGGTGAAAGTTGGTAAGTCGTATTTGCTTTCTGGCACCTTGTTTCTATTTCTCTGTCTAGTCTTCCATCTTCGGAAAAAATGCTGCCTAGATACTGAAATTCTTTGGCTTGTTTCACTTTGGTGTTATCTATTGTTATATTCACTTATTGTATAAATATTAGCACACAGATTCTCCTATCGACTTGCTAGATCTGTCATAGAAGCTGACGCGGCAGGAGAGCGAAAGTTTACACCATCACGCCCGCCATGTTGGCCAGGTAATGTTGACTCTTTACCATACTATAAATTTTCTTAGTTTCATCACCTCTTTTCTTCAATCTCGTCAGTGTTACTGTTTTTCAAACTTCCCAAGTCTTATAATATGACAAAATAATAAGAACTGCATTCTTCTAATGTTTTGTCTCTTTGGGCACATCCTCATTAGGTTTGCTAATTACTCATGAAAATAATACTTACGCGGGATACATCCAGGTAATGAAACATACATGGGATACATAAAGGTAATGAAATCTTACTGAACGACAACTAACACACTATCACTGTCGGATGCTCACATGAAATAATACACAGGATATACTCACACAAAAAACAATAAACAGGACATAATTGACGCTTCCACCAAATGATGCAATTAAGATAAGCATAACCTCAAAAGACAACGAGTAAAAATGACAACAACACACAAAAGTGTCTGAGCAAAATCTGGATGCAAGATGTCGGAAGGATAGGAACAGAAAGTGCTTAAAAACGTAAATATATGTGGAAACAAAACGAGCAAAAAGATGATATAAATGATGGAAAAAATCAATAAAGACAAAGACCCAACTAACCGAGAACTAGACAAAAGAGTGATTGGAATTGAGTCCAAATGGCTTGACGATACCAAACTCATAAATAAGACCATTTTCTAGAGCATACTTAGATCTATCATCTATACTGCAGGATCTGATGGCAGTGACCTGAATATCTATAAAACCACAGTGGCCATCGCCGCTGAAGTGTGTGGCAACATGAGTAGGTTTTCTGGCAAATGATTCATTTACGTGACCATATGTAAATGCTGCGACAAGCAGTATATCGGTGAAACTGGCTCAAGATTGAGTGACCACTTATATAACCATCAAGCACAGAAAACCTACTCCTGTTGCCACAAACTTCAATGGCCATGGCCACTGTAGTGTTCTTGATATTCAGGTCACTGCCATCAGATCCTGCATCACAGATGATAAATCTAGGTACACTAGAAAATCATCATATTCTTGAGTTTGGTATCCTCAAGTCATTTAGACTCAATTGAGACAATTTTTTGGTCTAGTTCTAGGTTGGTGTGGCCTTTGTCTTTCACACCTGAAACTTTAACATTTAGTTTTCCACAAGATCACAATAAACCCCTAGGGCATTATAATTTTTCTGTGCTAATTTAACAATAAACCAGAAGGAGGTACCTGCTGTCACTCACTGACCATTCAATTGCGATTAGCCTGATTCAAGTGAGATAAGAGAGACATTTCAATTGTCATTCATGGATTGAGGGGGCACAAGCAAGAAATTCCAATGGTAGACAAGAACTGATAAAATACATTCTTAGACCTACAAATTAATGCATTGTCACAATAGAAACATAAAGAAACAACATATTAATTAAAATATAACTATTACATACATTTAATACTTGATCCTTCTTGCAATTTTATAACACGTTATAATATATATTCCAATAGATAAGTGTTCTATTAATGTTCATGTGTATTAATTGTTTATTTTGGAAATTCATTTAGTAAAATATGCAAAATTACTTTGACACTATAAAGTACTGCGACTAATGAAAATTATTATAAAGAAAAAACGATATTACTGTACTTGTATAAATATTTAAATGTGCACAGCAATCAATAGTAATCCACAAAGAAAATGAATTTTGCAGTTTTTTGTTTGAAATACTGCATTCAAAATAAATATAGTTGAAAGTTCTAACAATTACCTGACATCTGTAATATATCGAATTAGAAGAATGTTCAGTCCCTTTGCTTCACCAATGCCGAGTTGGAAATTACCTTAACTCCTTATATCCACCGAGCCGCTAATATCTACATTTGGGAGAACAGCTATGCCAAAAGCCGCTTAAATCTACATTTTTATATGAATTTACTATTATGAATTATAAACATTACGACGACCGTAAAATCAAACGAACAGTCATTATTTGCAGTACTTCCGATTAAGGATAGGTCTATCTTGGGAAGCGTGGCGAAAGTCTGAGACATTTTGTTAAATTTTAGCTCTAATTTCATATAAACAAGTGTGTTTACATTTTCATTTTGTGTAACTTATTGCTACTTGCATTTGAAGTAATGAAATGTAGACGTCCTCTATGTTTTTAATTTAGCTAGGCTTTGGAAATGTTCTAAAATACGTTAGGTAATAATTTCAACATTAGCTTAGTTGATGATTGTAGGCATAATATTGAATTATAATTATTATTACGATCTGACTTTGATGGAAGTTCTCATTTATATTTGAGTTTTGATGAAGCTCAGGAGAGGTGTTTCCAATGCAATATATATTGCTTTCCCCCTTATCTATATTCAAAAACATTATTTTAGTAGTATCATATACGAATGTGAATATTCAAACATTATCTAGGGCATAATGATTTGTATTATGCATATAAGGATTAAATAAGTCCTGGGCACTAAAATGTAGGCCTAATCATTAGAAAATTTTGTGAAAAATGTGCATTTTGTATACATTTGTTGACTTCAAGACATTGTGACATTTATAAGTAATTCTGTATATATAAATACTTGCATGCAGTACAAAATGGTTCAGGATACATTTATGTGTGTTTTATTTCACAATAAATGGATTATGATTCGGTTTTCTGGGATACAAGCTTGGGTATGTACAAATTTATATTGTTATTTCCCCATATTTTCTTGTTTTTTATTAATTAAATTTTATATACCTAATATAATTTTGCTAATAAGCACACATACTAAATATAATATAATTAACTATCCATTTCTGAATATTTTGATGTCAGAATTGATAATGTGAATAGAATGGTGATGGAGAAATTGTAAAAATACAAATACTACCATAAATTACTAAAAATATTCTAAAATGTGCACCGGCATAGGAGGACAACCTTACTGTGGCTTACGGAGACAAAGAGTTAAACACCAGGTAATTAATTAATTATCAGGTAAATAATATTCCTGCACCAACCTTATGGGCTCTTTAGGCTCCTATAGTCGCCTACGACATTATGTAAATAGGGCCCATAGATGCTTCCAGTCCACCCCGTTACTTTACCCCAATTCATCAGTTCAGAATCACACGAAGTTAAGCTCATATGACCACACGAAGTTAGGTAAATGTCACAGCCTAAACGTAAAATTCCTTTATATATTACAATTTTAAGAAGGAGATGCCGGCTGATTTTGTCAACCAATTTTTGCGACGACTTTGTCCATTTTCGACGCCACGTTTTATAAAATGTAGCACTGTGTGGCATGGTAAGTGATCATCATGGAAAGTAATATCTACATGTTTTCATTGTTGTCTTTGTGTTTTAGTTGTTATATTATAAGAATGTTTGTTTATTCATTGAATAAAACAAAAACAATATGTATCAGGGGTACCACATGTCAGCACGGAAAATAATTACGTTATATGTCTGCTTAGATCTACTGTTGGACGGATGGACATTGCATGCGATCTTTTCACATTCTATTAGTTTGTTCAATCCATATTATATTAGTTATAAACAAATACAACAGGAATAGGTATTTAGGAAAATTTTATCAATGTTGCCACGGTTTCAACAGTGGGATCAACGGTTTTGCTTTGATATAGGATGGGGATGTGGTGTGGTGATCAAAGGGGTGTCCAAGGGGGTGTGTTCAAAGGGGCGGCCGATGATCTTCAATAAACATTTATCAACTCTGTTTTTCAACTTGGTAGAATGGACAAGGAAGTCAAGCGCTCAATGTTGCATTGTTGTATATGCTATAACATGATAAGGTGTATGTGTCGTGAACGTATGAAGTACCTAATTCCACACAGTTCTCCAATAATCATATTAAACATTTTTGAGGTACGAAAGTTCAAAATTATATTTAATTTTAAACAAACCAAAATCGTTAAGAACAATGGCAAGTACAAATTCTAGTGGGAACAACAATCTAACTTCTGGTTTTAGTTAACAGCAACTGACAAATAAGTACCTCAATCGTAGTACTGGTCACACAGACGACAACATCTAAGATTAATATGGTAACTGCTGATAATCAAGTATGCTCAATCATAGAACTGATATAGGCTTCATGGCACGACATCCATACAATCCCGTAGTCGTAACCTTCGATAACAGTTACCATGTTGTTCCGACAAGCTGACATTGTGCTTGAACAAGTTACGGGCACAACGTGGGTGAGTGGAACAACAAAGAAACCTGTCACAAGGACCAGAGTTGTGCCCTGATGTTGACGTCTGTTTCGGCGGCATTAGACTCAAAACAAAGAGTCGGATGGCTGTTGGAACAGGGGGCGGAGCACTTATAGGAATGTCCCATGTGCTGTGAGGCCAGTTTCTAATCAAGAATCAAGAACTGGTCACACAGACGACAGCATCTAAGATTAATATGGTAACTGTCGACAATTAAGTATGCTCAATCATAGAACTGGTCACACAGATGACAGCTTCTAAGATTAATCTGGTAACTGCTGACCACAAGGCGAGTCAGTAAGCGAAAACCATTTCAGAATGACGTCCTATTGCAAACCCAATGGATGACTTGGTTTCTTCGCTGCCAATTTTTCCTTCCTGCATCTCTGACTGACGTCGTTTTTGACGTCATTTCTCCTACACACGATTTTAATCTCACAAACTCTCTACGCTAATTTAACACAGACATATCAGAGTGTTGCTCCGAGGGACCAGGTGTCATGACACCCTGGTACAGCTCAAGTATTAGGGTCATCAAGAAATTATATTTGCGATTTCTTTAAATTGCGTTTTGAGATTTTTCCCCCAATTTTCAACTTTACAAATAGTTCACAACTGTCATATCACACATACAACAACAAATAAACATGATTATATGCATTATTCACTCCTTTATTTACATGCGCAAAAAAATTATTTTGATATCTTTACAATGAAAACGTTATTGCATTTATCAAACACTCACCCAAAAAATTATGCACATGTAGAGTTTGTGTGTCTCCATTTCTACTAGTAATCTTTTGATGTTATGTACTTATCTTGGTAAATGACTTTTGGTTGAAACATCATGTCCTGTATATTGTTATTTTTAAGATTATGTCCTGTGTATTGTTGTGTTTATTATTTCGCGTGTGCATCCGATAGTGATAATATGTTAGTCATTGTTCAGTAAGACTTCATTACCTGTATGTATCTATTTTCATAGTTTTACAGCAGTATTACCTTTTATTAACTATTCATGGTACTCTCAGCATTGTTCTATAGATACATATCTCTCAGACCTTCAATATTTATTGTCTAAAATTCCCATCATCCAGATGCTAGAATCATTGTTATAATAACACTGAAGAACTCTTGCCAAGTTTATTAAAAGAAATAAGAGCTAAACCTGGTTGGAAATCAAGATTCTTTCAAGCAGACTATGATTATAACAGAATTATGCAAAGAACCTGTTACATAATTATGGCTAAGCAAGTCTGGTTTAATAGCTGTGTGCATATACCTGTGTCTGGTGTCTGATGAAGCCACCACAAGATGACAGGCAATTTCTGATTCCTCCACCACACCACTAGTAAGAAATTTTATAATACTAAGTTTAGCTTTCTCCAGATCTTCAGGTTGCAAAGGGTTTTCAAATGTAAGACGTTTAAATGCTGATTGACTAAGACCTGGTGGGGGAGGCATATTTGCAGACCTGGCATCTGATCCATCCTCTGTATTAGGTGTGATGACAGATGCATATGAACTGAAATCAGGTACAGAGATAAACTTAATTAGACATTTCATTTTAAAGATGAACATACAATCAATGGCTTATTGTTCAAACAGTACAGAAATAACATAGAATGGGTGGACAATGATCTATGAAAGGATAAATAGGCAATGATTCATAAAAGGTTTCTGGACTCTTGATGGCAACACAGCACAGGGGGCATTCCCATAAATGCTCAGCTTATCCATCCATCATCTAAGGATTCTTCTTGACTCTGGATTAGAAACCTAGCATCAAGCACACTGGACACTCCCATAAGTACTCCGCTCTCCATTCCAGTAAATGTAGACTAATATCACAGACAGGTGTTGATTACACAATATTCGATTCTCAATACCCATGTGACCGCATTTTCTGACTTGATGGTTTTTCAAAAATAATGCTGCAAAAACAGGCGTCGACATCAGAGCACAACTCTGGCCCTTGTGCCAGGTTTCTTTGTTGTTCCAACCACCCATGTTGAGCCTGTGCACAAATTGTGAATCCTATAGTTTAAATGTTGTTTTTATGTCTGAAAGAGATTACTGAATATATTGCACAGCGGGGTGCAATTGGAACGCAATTTCTCTCTGCGGACCCAGGGTTAGCAGATAATCAAGATCCCAAAAGTGCCTCCTCGTGGTGCACCCTGGAAATAGAAATGCAGCGGCTCGTGCTGATTACGGCTAAATCTTTTGGGGATTGTGTCCGTGAATGTGGAGGTAGCAGATGAAAGAGATTTGGCTGCAAAAAGACAGACAATATCTTCGACACCTCTGCACTAACACATGCAAGTCGACACACAGTGAAGCTAGTCAATTCAGCAGAAGCATTGGAGGAGTGGCGAATGCTGTTGTTACGAAGTGGGCAGATGAAAAACATAAAGAATTGGTGCGTAGTCACCAGAAGGAAAATACAGCAATGAGTACACTGTGAGGAAAGTGATCAGAAAACGTCCGGAACTAAAGTGTTGTTTGTTCGAGACAAGCTTCTAGTTACCATTGATCCCAGCCCGGGCCCAACTCTACTGTCAAGTTTTCCTATACCGGAATTATGCTCACGGAGAGAAACGGTTCAGTACCCAATGGGCACAGGCACAGCCATTCAAGGTGACAAGCACTGTTCAGCTCTAGAACAAAATGCTAGTCCCTGACGCTCCTAAACATGTGTACAGACTCGGACAAGTGGTTCACGACGTTGGTGAACACTTCAGCTAAGAGGGCGAATGACTCCAGGCCCAACTCTTCCGTCGAGTTCTTCTTAAACCGGAACCAGGTTCAAGGATGAGAAAAGGTTCAGTACCCGATGGGCACAGGCACAATACGTCTAATTACACGAGAAAAGTTCCCTGACGACTGGACACCTTGTGCAAGATAGATGTGAAGGACAAACCATCTCTGCGTAGAGTCGGTACACATTCGCTGCCTGGCAACAGATAGAAAGGCTGTCACAGGTTAGGGTAGCCCATCCGAAATGTCAAGGCATGCCGAAATCGGATGTGCTGGTCTTACAAGGTGTATAACGGCACTGCGTAACTACACTCCAGGTGAAAATCACACGACTATATGTGCTGATTACAATGGAGTGAACACAAAACAAACAAACATTGCACAGCAAGTTGGTGTTGAGTTATTCAGCAATTCCCATTTTACATCGCACAGTTGTTCCTAATCTGTACCAGGTGGGAAAATCTTGATGGCCCCTATAATATACGTAATAAATCATAGGTTATACTGTCCTCCACTTACAGGGTGTGTACACACAACATTATCGCCATTCCTGTCACAGAAAAGTCTACACAAATGAACAACTGTGATTCAAATCCACACCGCAAATCTTTTCCCAGTAAATGTTAAATTATTGACAACATTAACATTTTGATAATAGCCTGCCATTTTGATTGCATACGGACGATATCACAATCATGTTCCAGTTAAGATGGCGACATGACTAGCCACAATTTATTTTGATGTGCTTGTGAATTCATTTTTCTGAGGATCCCTGTAGTCATAACCTTTATTAATAGTTACCATGTTGTTATGACAAGCCGATGTTGTGTTTGAACTAAAGGGACTAATGAGAAATATGCCATTTAAGGATGTACATATAAGCTAGTGTACCAACTCATTGCCCAGTTGGGATTGTGTATATAATCGTTCTGACCTTTCCAGAAAAGAGTCACTTTTATTTTCTCTCCCTTGTTTACACCTATTTCTATCATTCTATGAACTCCTTCAGTTTCCTCTTCATCATTTTGTAGTGTATTCACAACTGCCCTAATTAACTCAGCCCTGTCACTTCCTAACAATGACCCATCCATTACAGCATTGTCCGTCATAATCAGCTCTATTGTTTCTTCTAAACATGGATAACATATATAGACAATACAATTTGCGGTTAGTCAAGTACGGAAGAACGCGTGTTCAATAGTTGCTAGGCGACTTGGTGCCGTTGAACGGACTGGTTCAATTCCCGTTAGTCTCAAGAATTTTTAAAAATTGTCCTCTGGCTTCCTACTTATATAAACAATTACTCGAAGCAAAATTGTATTGTCTATATATGTTATTCATGTTTACAAGAAGACCTATCGGCCCTTGTATAACTAATACGGATATTATGTTATATGTTTGTTGTTACTGAGGATATTTCAATACCTGTACGGGATGTATGTTGTTGTTGTAATAGTCCTTGTCTCGATCTGTCCGTTCTGGTGACTTTGTGTGCACGGTTTGAAAGGCTTGATGAAATCGCATCTTTTTTTTGGAGATGCGGTTAGTCAAGTACGGAAGAACGCGTGTTCAATAGTTGCTAGGTGATTTGGTGCCGTTGAACGGACTGGTTCAATTCCTGTTAGTCTCAAGAATTTTAAAAAATTGTCCTCTGGCTTCCTACTTATATTTACATGTTTCCTGTATAAAGTTGATTATAAATCGATTAGCGGGGTTTCCTCACTTATTTCGGCACTTAGGCGTAGCAGGGTACCAGCCACAGACTTATCCAGACTTAATTAATTAAAATATAAAAATAAAATATATGGTAAAATAAGAATATTGACCTCTACTTATATAAAATTATATATGATGTTGGCACTCTGAATAATTTGAAACCTAAAGTTGGCTATTGAAACCTTAAGTTAAACCTTAAGAGTGAACAACTATAACTACTGCAAGAAGAATTAGAAAAAGCATGGATGGAGGTGGAAAATAACCCAAGCCAGGAATCTTTTCCTGATTCTAAAAAAATATTCTCTAAAAATGAGAGCTGAACCATGGACCCTTAGAATAAGAAGCATGTGCATTAACTATCACTTAATAGTATGATATGCTAAACTGGACAAACTATTGTTAGTTTGTGTAACTATTTTCCAAATTAATCCACACTATATTTAATTAACAAACAATTAATTTACTTGTATGGCAAGATTAATACATCCATGAAGTACTCCAAGAGCAATTGTTTAACAACTGGTTTGTCCATTAAATGAAACTTATCCCTCCATTCCGCTTCTATCTTTGGTATCTTGATATACTGAAGTGCAGGCAGGAGTAGTTGAAGAATACTGGGGTGTGGGGGAGAAAAAAAACAGCAACATGTTTCCTCAATAACATGATAAGCAAAATAACTACCTGTACTTCACAACGGATGCACTAATTGAAAGCACAATACTCATGAGATTTAATAATGCTAACATCGTCTTCTTCTATCCAGAACTGCATGTTTTCACTCTTTGGCAGCCCATGTCAATTTGCAAAATATATATATATTCCAGATTAGGATATACCGTAGACTTCCATATAAAATGTTTTGAATAGATAGTAAAAGTTCTTGTCTAGATTTAAGTAGTCCTATACACTGAGTTTGTGATGTCAGCATGACAATATGGTGCTGTGTTTTAGCCAAGGTATTTTGAGTAACACCTAAAATATTTTCTGAGAATGAATATGACAGTTACACTAAATGAATGTAATAATGAAAAATTAGAAGCCATTGTATTGAATTGAACAATGTTAATATTGTGACCAAGTTAACTTTCATTGAACAGTTCAGTGAAAAGTTCACAATAAACTGTGCAACAAGTGATATGTAGTGCCATATATCAGTGCAATGAAGATATTAAGAGAAAACATATTTATATAATCACACTGTAAGAATAATGAGTGCAGATGGGCTCCACCAGTTAATCCTTTTACCCACTGAAATATTGCAATGAATAATCAGACATAGATCAACATCAAGTCAGAAAACATGGTCATCACGGTGGGAACAACAGAGGGAGGAGAAGAAAGAAATTTACAAGGAAAAGAGACAGAATTCCCAAAAATAATATTAACATTGGATACTGGAACTGCAATAGCGCTAAGCAGCAAGACCCAGTTCTAGAACGTCTCCTGTATGACTTCATGTTATATAGGAGGCACATGCTGAACAGTTGAAGTTCATGGCCTTTCATATGTTACGTCAATCCTGTATGGCCAACACACCACGGTGAAGCCATCCTCATTACGCAAGGATTACCACACACACCGTCGAATTTAACAGACTGGGATAGAGAGAATAGAGAGTTGCAGGGAGTAAAGGTAACTATCGTTTGACTATGACGTTTGACATTTCAGGGAAGATGGTGGAATATCATTAACATCTACATGGGAAATTGCTTTCACATTAAGCTCGATGACTAGGAGTTCATTAGCGAACTAGAGCATCTCTCTTGAGAAATACTACTGGTCTGCAGGGATTTCAATGCATGAAATGTCTCTTGGGGAAATCAATCAATCAATCAGCAGTCCCATAGAAAAATAAACAAATGATCTGCAAAAGCCTGCATGTGGTTGTGTCTGTGGGTCTCACCAATGGCCCACTAGACATACCACCCATGCAACAGAAAACCTTAGTGGATGACATGCCATTATATTGAGGTTATCTTCTTAGAGAAGCTTCATGGCACGTCATCTATACAATTATTCTTTTATTTTGTTGCTGAAATGTGTTTTATGTTCACCTGAATATATATGTATGCACTCTCTGTTGTTGAGAGGGACCCAGAGATGTACTGTGCAGCACTGGGGAGGAGGAAACTGACAGCACTGTTTTTTCCTATGGCTGAAACCAATCATAGAGGCACAGTGACTCAGGACATTTGGTTGCATGCCTCGGGCAATAGAGAAGTTTGGCATAACCAGTAGTCAATTGGTGGCAGGGAATGAGCACAGTGAACCCTATCTTGGCTACAGTGGCTAGGAGCAGTGCATAGGTTGAAACCTACCCTCCTGGAGATGTGATAGTTATTCTCTGACTCTGTCCCGGGGTGGGCAGAAAATCCACAGACTTCCCAGCAATATAATGCCATTTATGGACCGCTGGATCAACAACCAACCAACCATCTGCAAAAGCACACTGTCACAATGAGCATGATTCACGAAGACTTTCCTGTACAATCATGGTTACATGCATTTACAGATTGATCAGCTACAAATATTCAGAAATTGTAGTTTAGGCATCTTTATAATATACCTTGATCATTGTCTAGAAACAAAGCGTCTATCCCTATAGGAATGTTCTACTCCAAATACACTACAATAAAACAAGCTGCCCTGATGATCTTATATATATCATAATATAATAACACACTGAAGCTTCAAAATCTTCATCCAAAATCAGCATCCATGAAGAATTAACAAACAATAGCATCACTGAAGTTAGGTCCATACAGTATGGCTTAATGCGTCAAGAGGTCGCATAAATTATGACAGTATTTATATTGCCACAAAAAATTCAGGGACAACCACTCTAACAAATAGATATAAAAGCATGATGGGAAATAATCATAGGAGATTGTTGTTCATTACTACAAATGGCTAACCCAATGGAGACATTTGTCTACATTGGGTGTCTATGGAAAGAGTAAACGTAGAAAAATGTTGACATCGGATTGCTACAGGTTAAATACTTCTTCTTCAGTGATCAGTTTCCTATGCTCATAAGTCTATACAGGAAGGTGGGCCGCGTCCACGAATTCAGTCGCCAGCAGGAAATCCTCACGGTTGCCCCACAGCTTTGCTCTACTCTGTTTAATCCTGGGTCCCCGATGCACAGAGTCATCATCAGCAGCTTTTGATGGACCCATTCGAGGCTGAAGGTCTGGATCTCCTCCTACCTTGCGATGAACCACAGGGGCAGTCCCATTTCGTGTAACACATCTGAGCATAATCATTAACCGTATAATGCATACATGTCCCCTTTCCATTGATGGGTACCCACACCTATTCAGGCTGACTTGTTCCATCTTCGGTGAGGGAAGTTATGGAGTCTTCTTATCCATGTTTTTGAGCATCCCAGCACTGCCCGCAAGACATTGGAGGTTTGTGGAATGGCCTTCTCCAAGGTTAAATACAATTGAGGAGCTTCTGGTATTCCTTGATAGCGTATTCTATTCAGGACGTAGACATCATCCCAGCATTTTTTTGCTGTAATGATTTTCTAGGCAATATAAATATGTTCAGCAGTTTGCCATTGCTTTCTGAAAGGTCCGGATGTTCCAATGCCTGTGGCGGAGATCGAACTTGGTACCTTGGCCGTCACAGACACGCTCTGTATCACTTCACCACAGAGCCGGACTGGTATTCCTAGCTATCATAATTTAAGTCTTTGTCCCATACATTGCTAACCATATAGTATTATGTCCTACTATTAAACTCATTCTGTTGTGCAATAATTTTGCTTTCCTTTAATATATAATATCATCATCATCAGGTGCCATACCAGCTGGTATAGGCGATCATGGCTCTCCACAGCTCTCTATCTCCAGTATTATGTATCAGTATCGTAGTTGTTTCCCTGGTGTGCCAGATTGTTAAACTAATATGTTCTCATGTTGTCACACTCTGTCTCTATTGCTTCCAATCTTGCCTGTTGTTACTATGTTCTCAAAACCTCCTTGTCTGATAACATGGCCAAAAAATGAAGATTGTCTTTTTCTTATATTATTGATTAAGCTCTGTCTCGCCTTTGACTCTTTCAACACCTCCACATTAATTTTCCTGGCAGTCCATGGTATTCTCAGCATTCTTTTGTAGAACCACATCTCTACTGCCTCTAATTTCCCACTTTACTGTTTGTTTATTGTCCAAGACTCGCATCCATATATTAGAATAAAGAGCTATATAGCAGTGAAGAAATCTCTCTCACCTCTAATTATAAGGTCAATATTTTTTTCATTTTACTAAGTGTTGTTTTTGTCTGCCCTATTCTGCTTCTTATTTCTGTTGAACTTCTTCCATCTGCTGTAATTGTTGTACCTAAATACATGAATTGGTAGATCTATTTTAATACTATATAATTAACTTCATCTTGCAAGCTGTGATATTTTTTTTCTTTGAAATAATTATTACTTCTGTTTTCTTGATATTTGGGAACAGACATTTCTCTTTTTATTTCTGTCACTACTACATTAATTAATTCTTGAAGGTCTTCATAAATTTTAGCAATCAAAACAGTGTCATCTGCATATCTGAAATTATTTATGTTATGTCCTCCCACCTGTATTCCTGGGATATCAACCATTGCACGTGTTATGTTTTCACTGTATAACGAGAACAATTCTGGTGAAAGTACACATCCCAGTCTAACTCCTTGTTTTATTTGTTGAAAGGGGCCACATTGATTTCCTACTCTTATTGCTGCCAGTACATGCATGTTCTTGATAATTCTTAAATCCTTACTGTCGATGTTCGTATTCTCTAGCATATGTATAACTTCACTCTGTTATATATAATATATTTAATATATATAACTGAAATATAATATAGTTGGTTTTATTGAAAAATACAAAAGTTATTGAGTTCTTAACTTGTTGACGTTTAGTGGTTTAAAATTCAAATATAGATAATTCCATCAAATGAGGAAAACTATTCCGAAGGAAAAGAGTCTATCAATAAGGGCCCTTTGGTGTTAAAAGATGCATAACATTCCCTGCAAAAACTCAATAATATAATAATAAAATCAATAACCCATTTGGGTAGAAGGGGTACCATACTCAAGAAATCAGCGCAAAATATCTTCCAAACAACTCTATCCTCAGTTGTTCGAATATGTAGAAAAATCATGAACAATTTGTGTATGAAAAATTCCTTGATGTTATCAATCCAGGATATTATCTGTTCACCTTTTCTCCTTCCACCCTCAATATGTTCCTTGCAAAATAATTTTAAAGAGTTCTTTTTCCATAATGCTAATTGACATTGCCTGCCAATAAGTCAGTTCTCTCGTTTCCTCTGACCCCAGCATGACCGTAGCAGTATATCCATGTAATGCTCTGGACAATTGGAGCCTCGTAGCGCAGTGTTTAGAGCACTGGCTTCACATATGAGTGGTCCTGGGTTCATTCTCCAGTTAAGGCAGAAATGTTTTTCAGATTGCAACGGCTCCCAGGTCGACCCAGCCTTAAATGGGTACCGGATGGATCGGGGAAGTAACGACTGTGAGGGAGAGGAGATGGCTACCGCCCTAATTTGCAGAGCCTCTGAAATGTGAGATCACTAACATCTCACACTCCTACAGCATTAATAATTGCTATGGGTTACTTTACTTCACTTACTGGACAATTGAGTTGTTCAGTAAGTCCCACCATTATTTTCTCAGCATGTACTTTCTTATCTTGTGCAGCATGCTTTCAGAGTCTGTGAGTATTACCGAGTGTGTTGATGTATCAGTCATCAACCAATTAAGTGCTAACTCCCTCTATCTCCATCCTCATGCTTGATGTGACAGTGGGATATGCTGAAAATTTCTCAACCAAACTCACACTATTTCTGTAGGCAATAAAACCCCAACCATTTTTATTTGTGTTTTTATCAACTGAGCCATTTGTGTATATAATTGTCTTGTGGTTATCTTATTAAAAAGATATCAAAAGGATGATCAAATTATTAAGTAAAACCAACTATATTATATATCAAATGAATGCATAATGATTGCACAACAGAATGAAATTGCTAATACTATATGGTTAGCTATGTATGGGACAAAGACTTATTAAAAAGACAACAAAAGAATAACCAAATTACTCACCAAGAGATGTAGTTCTGAGTTTAACCTTTAGGCCCCTACGGTCGCAACATTGCGCCTTGCGTGTGCATCCCGTAGTGCCTGTGGTCGCAATCACGCAACATACGATATCACTCAATTCCCGAGTACGTAACTTCACGAAGTTAAAGCTTATATGACGTAGAATTCCCGCAACACGAAGCTAGGAATACGTCACAGTTTAAAGGTCAAATTCCTTTACTCGTTACGATTATAAGAGAGAAAGCCGGTTGAATTTGTCAACGCATTTCTAGAGCGACTTTAGCCATTTTCGGCCGTATTTTACTATCAAATTGAGTACAGCGTAGCATGGGTAAGTGATCGTGACTACATGTTCTAATTGTTGTTTTTTGGTGTTTAATATGTTGTTATTTGATAAGAATGTGTGTGTATTCATTAAAAAGCACAAATATAATATGTATCAGGGGTGACACGTGTGTGCATGGACAATAATTACGCTGCGTGTCAGCATAGACCTAGTGTTGACCGGACGGACGTTATATGCAATTTCTTCACGTTTTATTAGTCTTTTTAGTTCATATTATATTAGTTTTGATATAAAACAATACATATACAATAAGTATAGGTATTTATGAGGATTTTATCAATGTTGCCACACATTGCTCATGTATTAGGGTCGTCACGAAGATATATTTGCGATTTTGAAAATGACGTTTTGCGTTTTTCGCCAGAATTTTCAACTTCAAAACGTGCTCACAACTGTCATATCACACATACAACAACAACAAAAACACTATAATATTCACTATTCACTCCTTTATTTAGATGTGCACAAATTATTTTGATATCTTTTAAAACAAAAACGTTATGACGTTTTCAAAATACCCACCATCAATAACGCAAATTTTCCAAAAAATAAGTCAGGCCCTGGGGGAAGTTTTGTAATTTTAAGCCAGGGCTCTAAAGGTTAACTGCCACGGATTTCTGAAATACATAATTCTCTCTTCCCTATCTGAATGACAGATAATTGAAGCAAATTTAGTTTGTGATACTAAATGTATAGAAAAAAACTCAAAATAAAATTCAGATTTTCTTCTAGTTCAATAAACAATATGAACTTACTTATCTTGATGACTTTTTGATCTCCCTTCCAAACAATTCAATAACAATGGCAAAAGTTCAGCTTGTCTGTCAGATTCAACTCTAGGAAATCCTAGCTTTATAAACAGAATAGCAAAATTCTGAAAAATATAAGAAAAACAAATAATGAAAAAAACTGTGGGATAACGTTTGAATTTTTATGCAAAAAGAACTTTAAAAGCACTGTGGTGAAGAACTACTAAAGTCAACATGGTAAGGGCTAACAGCTACTTGAAACAGTGAATGGCATAATGAATCTGAAGTTTTAAATCCCTTTGGTTACATGCCTAGAATGAAGATCATTGATTCATCAGCAGAGAAACCCTTCTATCTTGGCTACGTATCTTGGGAGGTTTGTTGTCTCTCTGCTTCTTCTTCTGCATTCCTTTTCAAATTCCTGTAAATTAGCAGGATGTAGCCCAGAGAATGATATGTATTGGCATGGCTTACAGCTTAGCAGCGATATCTGTACCTTTAGAACTGACACATCCAACTTCAATATAGCTTCTGGGTCACTTTGCCCATATATGGTATAGGACATCCAACTCCACCCCCTAACCTCATTAGTCATAGTGTACGACATGCATAGAAGATTTTGCTATTATTTGCTTCCCTTTTTTTTAGCTCCGGCAAAAAACTGATCTAACTAGTGAATGTTTTACTTATTTTTACAAAATGGTTGGCAGAAAATCCATAGATAGCAATGTTCAACATGGAGCCAAATAGTAAAAGTCTCATTGCTTTTGGATTATTTCTTTCTTTCTTTTCGCTTTATACCCCTTTATTCCATGTTTCGAACTGCCAACAGATAGAATGCCACAAATGGCCATGACACATAGACATCACAGCTATAAAGCCAGATGCAGACCATGTAAAAGATGGATTACAGAAATTAAAGAAGCCACAGGAACAAGCTTACAAACAGTACACAAGAAGGCCATCTCCAGAGAACTCTTCCAACCCTGACCTCGCAAGGCAAACAAGGGCCACAGCGTATAGATAGATGCCGTTTTGTCCGTGGTGGACATATTGGCCAGAGGAAACAACACTGGAATCAAAGCTCTATGGGACACTGTATGAACTACAAAAGACAATGAGTTTTATTAAGGAGACAGAATTACAGACATGTTTCAAGTGAACGAAAGAAGAAGTCATTGTGTGCTTCATATATTTTTGTTTTCATTGACTCTTTTATTTCTGTAATCCATCTTTTGCCCTGGCTTTGTATCCATTGTGTCTGTATAGCAACGCTTCAAATCCTGCATTAGTAGTAAGTAGTCTAGATGTAGCTTTTTGCAGCCATTACTTTTAATTCTGGTGCCTGACAGACCTAAGTTTTTGATGTTTTGTTTCTTGATTTCCTCCATAAGATCTATTTTATTTCTTAAGAAACAGATATTTATTGTTCCAAATTAGTTGGTTTGCTTACATTTGATATTGATTGTAAATCTTCTTAGAGCTCTCTATGTTTCCTACGAGAATTTTAGTTTGACACTGTCGGTTTGCTAGACCAGTCACAATGTTTCAGTCTCCTCCAATAGTTAAACCATGTTCTAATCTATCACATTTCGAAAAGAAATTCAATATTTCATTTAGAAAGCACTGAACTTTACTTCCTTTCAAGCAAGCAAGGATAGCAAACTGTCATCCCATGCTGTTGGATTGATGAGTAAATCTGCATCATATGAGTTATATTATTCCATATTTATGAGGCAATTAGAATACATTTGTTTAACTCTTAAAGACCAAAAGAACAATGACAGTCTATCTGAAAATGCTGAAGTATTGTCGTAGCTATGTGCATTCAAAATATGGGGAATGAGAATGAAATAAAACAACTATGCCTGAAAAAAACATGATTGACGACACAACACAGCCCCCCCCCCACCTGTTGTGTTTTCACTACTTACAATTTATAATTATACTAATTAAAATGCTTAAATATCGTTCTATACTCACATATAGATCAGATGTAATAAAAACTAAACTTTGCAGATTTTTCTTGTCATGCTTTTTTTTGTTCTTTGTGAGTGTGTCATTTAAATCCAGGTTGTGATTTCTCGCGTGACACGGCCACTCCTCCAGTCGACTCAGCTGTAAATGAGTGCCTGACGCATGAGTTAGGGGAGGTAAAGACAGAAAGGAAGGGAACTGGCCACCCCACCTAATAGTTGCTGCGGCTTAGTACATGAAGAGTTATCTTCATTCCCAACGGCAGGTTGCTGCCATGGGACATACCTTTACTTACATTTACAAAATTTGACCAACATTTTAAAATAATAATTTATCATATTTTGTTAAATTCTAAACCAAATATTTCATGTAAGCTCATAATTTTGCTCAGGATACATAGAGCATTGTATCCTGAACAAAATGACATATGATGCATTGCTGTATCATTTTATTTGCAATTTTTATAAATTTATTTAAAAAGCTAAAAAATGCCATGTCTGTAAAGTGTTAAGACAAAATGGCGTAAGGGTACCAAACTGCAATATATAGCGATTTTCAATGGTGTACCTAGTATGATTTGTTGTAGATGCTGGCATTGCTACACATGTGCCTATGTAGTGCAGATTCACTCTGTATCATTTTCTAAGGTCACTTTCACTATCAATGATGTCATTACACGTAATTTCTGTAACATCATTTGTAAACGCTGTGACATGAAAATATAGGTTAAACTGGCAAAACACTAAGTGGATATTTCTGCCATCATCTTCATGCTATCAACCACAGATTGCCTACTCCAGCTATAGTGATGCATTTCAATGGTGTTGATCATCATAGTACCAGTGATATTTAGATCACTACAATATTATCTTGCACCACAGACAATAGAAATAGGTACACCCTTGAAAATAGATCGTTATATATTGCAATTTGGTGCCTTAAGCCATTTTATCTTAAGACAGATCATTCATTTATTTAGATTTGAGGGTGGGGACCTTTGTTGTGTTTTCATTTTGATGTTTATGGGCATAGTTGTTTTATTGTATTCTCATTCCCCATATTTTTTTAATGCATGTCTCTATGACAATACTTGTGTTATATCATTGTTTCCTTTGATGTCTCTGCTGTTAAATGTCTGCCTTCTAAAGTTTTTATGATGGTGCCATTATTTTTACTGTTGAAAAAGACCTTAAGGTGAAACGCTGCAAATATCCTGTATACTGTTATTTGTAATTTTTCTTACCAAAACTCTATAGTTCAATAACCTGTGCATTCATTCCAGTACATGATGTTTATCATTTGTTGTCTTGTATGGCTGGCCAGTCACTTTCCGCTTCTGCCTCCAGGCTCGACTAGGAGGTAGACTAAAGGGACCTTCAGTAGCTAGGGGTGGATTCTATCAAAACTCTTGGATTTTGGAATTGTTCCTGCCCGGGGAAACTTCACAGAGCGAGTACCATAATAATTTTTTTAATGTTGTCAGATACACATATTAACTTTGATTGTCGCAGGGTATCATAGTTGCAGGTGCACCACTTTGGCCAATATCTGACTTCAGCACCTGTGTTTGATTTTCTTCTTCTTCAGAGTTCATTCTCAAACTCCCGCTGGATTTCTCTTGTAACAGGACAATGGTCCTACAAGATTTCCAGTTGAATGTAGTCCAGAGAATGGAAATCCGTTGTGTTGCCACTTTATTTGCGCCAATGGCCCAACACATCCGTCTTTGGCGGTGTGTTTGATTTGACAAGGCAAATTTTCTGCTCATTGTAAGGGATGGTTCAACCAGTCATAGTTTTTAGACTATGTTGGCTGAACTAAGCCCCATGTCCACATCAAGGAGCTGGTCGTGATGGGAGAGATAAAGATGTAGAAAGAGTATTTTGAGGAGCTATTAAATCGATGAAAACCACAAGCACTATCAGATATAAAGTCAGTAGACAATGGTTCATTGTGAAAGACCAAGTACAGAAGAAATATTCTTCTTCTTCTTCATCTTTCATTCTCAAACTCCTGCCAGATCTCTCTTGTAGAAGGACAATTGTCTTACTAGATTTCCAGCAGGATGTAGTCCAGAGAATGGAAATGCGTTGTCGCCGTTTTATTTGCACCAATGGCTCGACACATCCGTCTTCCGCGGAAGAGAAGAAATATAAAATTCATTAAAATTTTGTTTAAAAGGTAACAACCAACCTAGACAGCATCTTAACAGTCCAAAATTAAAGGAAATTTTGTAGAAAATAAAGAAATTTCAACAGAATTAATGTACAAACTTTTTGGAATATTATGGGAGAAAAAATACAGATCGGACTTGTCAAGCTTCGAAAGGATAAATTTAGAGAATTGTTCAAATTACAGAGGGATAATGTAATTATCAGTGGCAGTTAAAAATACTAAACGTGATTATTCTAATTTAATCAGGATTATTTTCCTCCTTAGTACTGGTTAAAATATTTTAATGAGACATACCGTGATGAAAGGAGTTGCTTCTGGGTCTTGAAATTGAATAAGCAGTTCATCAAGAGGAAGTCGAACATGATTTCGACTTTTCAATCTTGTTTTGATATGAGCCAGTAGTTTCAAAACCTGCAGATGATAAATGTTATTACAGTATAGTCTACTTTTTAAAATGCTTCAATTCCATACCATTAAGAGGTCATTTAAAAACTTTGCATCATAATATTTATTAAATAGTTAATATATCATTAAAACATTTATATCTTCTGGATTTACTGCACATAAATTTAGTTTGTATTGAATCTACGAGGCATGATAAAATGAAACCCATTTAAGTGAGTTTCTGACATGATTATGAAAGCTAAATCAGTGGATTTTTAACAAAAACTATTATTTTCTGAGATGTGTTTACTCAATGATTTTAGTTTTACCAATGGTTCCCTTGCATTCCTAAAGTGGTACATCCTTTTGGAAGTATCTTCGAGTCTAGCACTGTAGAATCATGTGACAAATTATACTAATCAACATCAAAATTGTACCAGTAATGAAAAAAGTTGATCTTAACTAATTTTTGGGCACTGGAAATGAAAATGATATTAAAATATGTGAACTTGCTCTAGTTTTTTATAGAAATATGCAACTTTTGGTTTTTTTAAGTACTGTAACAGCTGTGGTAGACTGAATTATTGATTCTGACCAATAAAAATGTAACTAAAAGCATATGATGCAATCCTACCTGGTGATTTACCATCACTTATGTTTATAAATATATTATCTCTGATTAAATTTCCTTATTAGTATTGCATTCTCAAAAGTGTTCTTTAAGAAATACCAATGACGTGTCAACAGTGCAAATAGTCTATGTTATATATAGGGCAAAGTGACTTTTCTATCACAAAGATGGAACATCTCTAAAGTGATTAAGAAAACTTACAACTTGTATTTTGGCTTCAGGATAGGAGATCAAGATAAGAGTTGGGCACCACACATATGCTGCAAAACATGTGCTGCACATCTTAAAATGTGGTTGGCTGGCAAAAGGCAAGATATGCCATTTGCAGTTCCAATGATTTGGAGAGTCCACTGATCATATCAACAACTGTTACTTTTGCACGGTGCAAAAGTAATTGGGAAAGGAATATCAAAGCAGAAAAAATGGACTCTGTAATATTCAAGCATTCCATTAAGGCTTTTCATTGATCATTCAAGGCAAGTCTTAAAGCAGTTTTGTTGAATAATGGTAATGTTTTACCGTCAATTCCAGTTGGTCATTCAAAAGCAACTTTTGAAGTGTATAAACTATGATCATTATCATCATAGCTCACTATGCAGGGACCTAAAACTGGTAGCTCTTTTACTTGGACTACAGAGTGGATACACCAAGTACAGTTGCTTTCTCTGTGAGTGGGATAGTCCTGTACGAAGTGACATTACATCAGAAGGGGACATTGCAAAATCAGGCCCTCACTCATCGACTTGATTTGTTAGTCTTTATAGCTCCTGTTCACTTTCTGCTAAAAGAACAGTGTCATTTGCATATCTCAATTTGTTTATTATTTTCCCACTGATCTTGAGTCCTGGCATTCCTTCTATATGTTTAAAGATATTCTCTGTGTAGATATAAAATTTTCGCTAAAAAATGGCACAGAAAATAAATGTGTTTTCTTTGTGTGCTATTTGATAAACAGATTTTCTCCTGAAAGCACTGGCAAACTACAGGAGTGATATGCCTAGTAATTCTATTTTAGATATTCTGAATAAATCAAGAAGATCGCCGAAAAGGGCTGGCTTCTTAACAACATCTTAACAAGAAAGTTGTGTTTTTTTAGTTATATAATGAGACATAATAGCATGGAAAGATTAATAGCTGAAGGCAGAGTTAACGGTAACAAAGGAAGAGGACACCCAAAACAGCAATTGTACAGTGATATATTAGATTGCTTAAACATGTCTCCAGCTGTGGCAGGTCAACTCACCAAGAATCGTGGTGTGTTCGAGGAATTCATAAGGAAGACCACATTCTGGAAAGAATGTCACATGCTGATGATGATATTAAATAGGCTGGGTGATAAAATACATCCTTGTCTTACCCTCTGTTTATTTCTATGTATGGTGAGTAGCTGTTTTAACACCTTATTGATGCAGTTTGTTCCCAATATCCACTGTACAAAAAAATCCAACTTTTTGGAGTTACTTTTATAAAATATCATTTCACATATCGACCGTATGCACTTGGCCACTAACTTCTCCTGGTTACCTGAATTGTACTCACCCCATGATCCGTGAGGTCATGAAAGATGTCACGGTCAAAACAACATTTTTTACAATAACTCGTGACAGGTTCAGAAATTTCCATGAAACTTACTGAATCATTTTGGGGTGTATGAGAGATACGTCTGCACAGGCTATGAGATATTTACTGGATTGCCCAACTTCAGAGCAAAGAATACAAATCTGCAGGGCGCTGGACTACCTACAAATCACCGCTGATAGAGAACATCCTCTACACCCTGAAATTTTCAAAGTGAAAGGCAGTCCACTTAATAGAGGAAAGTCGTGGATGGGACGCGCAGAGGATATCATACAGAGTGTGTGCAGATTGAAAGATATGCTACCTCGTGCGGAATGGAGTCGTGCGCCCTTAGATTGTCCGACAGCCTTCACAGTAATAATAACACTAAATAGAGAATGCAGGGAATAGTGTATGACAGTGGTGGAGTCGGAGGTAATCGCTCTGATCTATGAATATTCCAGGGAATGTGATATGATTATATATACAGATGGATCAGTTGAGAGACACATCAGGAGTGCCTGGGCCTTCACAGCTCAAAGGTGGGGGGAGACCATAAGAGAAGAAAGTGGTGCTTTCGCTCAGAAGACAAGCAGCACGACAATGGAGATTTTGGCAGTAACCAAAGCTTTGCAATGGGTGTGCTCGCAGAATGGGTGTGCGAGCATGCCTGCATACTCAGTGACTCGATGAGCCTGATTGTGAAAGTTCATCTACATTCGGAAACAGTGGCTGGATGCAGTGAAGAATTCCTGTATGCATAAAGTGACTTTCATTTTTGTGCTGGGACATGCGGAGTCCGGGGTAATGAGAGAGCAGATAGGTTGGCTGCATAGGCTGCTACTTCAGCTGTTGGTGGAGCAATGGATCGAGCAGACATATTGAACGCCCTAGGAGAAAATGCACAAACAAATGACTGTATAAGTGAAGATGATTCTTGTTCCATGACCAGAATAAAGGAATTTCATTTGAAATGTGGTGTTGCTAGAAAGGAGAGGTTTCATGGACAAGAAAGAATGATGATCAATCACTGCGTACTGGGACCATCAGTCAACGTGTAATGGTGGCTACACTCAAGGAGAGATCTGAGCACATATGTACTTGTCCGGAGTGCAGTGATGATGATCCAACGACTAGCTAACTAATTAGTGATCACAAAACTCTCTGACTATATTCTTGAATGCCTATTAAAAAAAAGGTTCTTGAATAAATTCAGTTGAAAATTCAATGCGCAAGTATGGCTCATCTCACTGCAGAACAAGGATACATCATAATTGGACGCTTACAGACTGGACATTCACACAGTGTAGTGGCCAGACAATTTAATGTGGTTAGAAGCACCATTAGTCGCTTTTGGAGGTGATTTCAGTGGCAGACCATTCACACAGTGGAAGACCCAGAGTCACAACTCCTACGGAAGACCGCTTCATATGGCTGCGTCACTTCAAGAATCGATTTGCATCTGTCCTCCACAGTCCAATCAATGCAAGCAGCTCTTCGAATTTCAGATCAAACTGTCAGGAACCGGCTGCACCACACTGGTCTTTGGGCTAGAAGACCCTACAAAGGTCATTTGCTTACGGTTCAGGATCGCCAGAACAGACTGCAGAAGGCGAACCAGCATCATCAATGGACTGTTGGTAATGACTAGACACTGGTTTGGTTTAATGATGAATCATTTTTTTGTGCTCCACTGATATGATAGATGGAGTTTACTGTAGAGTCTGTGAACGAAATTAAGTCTGTTGATGAGGCTCCTCCAGAGCCCAGAACAGCATTGTTGGTTCCTCCACATGGTGGTGGTGTCCTGATCAACTTCATGGGAAGAAATAACCTAGTGCAACTTGAAGGATGCCTGAATGTCAAATGATACATCGCTGATATTATTTGACCACGTGTCTTCCAATTTTGTCTGCAAGAGGGTCGATTTTACAGCATGATAACGCTCGAACTCATGTGGCACAAACCATCCAGTTATTTGCTGACAAGATTGTACAGACCATTCCGTGGCCAACCATTGAACCCCATGGGATAAACTTGACAGACGACTCCGCCAGCAAGACAATCTAGCCAGTCTCCAACAGTTATCTCTTTTTTCAAAAGCTGCAGAAAGAGTGGGCCATCCCACAAAAACAGATCCAATGGTTAATCAGACCCATGTCAAGGAGATGTCATTCTCTGATTGAGGCCAGAGGAGGTCGTATACTTTAATGAAACGGAGGCCACAGTCACAAGGAATAAAAGTCCAAACCAAACTTAATATACATCATTTCATTGTTGCATTCTCATTTTATTATTGCATGTTTTCCGGTGAATGAGTGCAGAGAAAACCTCCCAGCACTCCTTCACAGTAAAAAAAAACATGCAGTAATGACAGTTTTTTTTATTGTTAGTCTTCTTCTTCTTCAGCGTTCATTCTCAAACTCCTGTTGGTTCTCCTTTGTAGCAGGACCATAGTTCTACTAGATTTCCAACAGAATGTAGTCCAGAGAATGGAAATGCGTTGTGTCACCATTTTATTTGCGCCAATGGCCCGACACATCCGTCTTCGGTGGGATTGTTACAGTCTGAAAGTTTCTTCATGCCAAAGTTGAAACATTAATTCCGTAAAATAAAATGTTGGTGCATGTTTGAAATTTGGTGTCTATTAACACTACTCTATATAATGTTGGTCCTACATCGGGCATGTCCTACGCGCAGACACCAACAGAAGACACCACCAATCTCTTGAATGGATATCTACGGGCAAAAGAGCAAGAGGTAGACCAAAAGAAACACTTAGAAGAACAATACTTGAAGAAAGTAAAACAACCAATATTCTTACTATTCAAGAACTGCACAGAATAGCTTTGAACAGACAGAATTGGAGAGATCTGACCTCTGCCCTATGCGCTAACTTCAGCAGAAAATGAATGCATGAAATATAATGTTGCGTTTATTTTTCAGTACATAAAGAGATACAATGGTTATAATTATTTATCATGGAGTGAAAAGTTCCAGAAAAGAGAACAAAAGGCAGACCAAGACTATGATGGACACATGAAATCGAAGACATCCTGAAAATGACACTTGAGGAAGCTGGGCAGCTTACACAGAATCCAGAGTGTGACAGATGACAATGAAAAGGACATGTCACATAAATAGATAGCATTACCTTAGATCGAACAGACTCATCGGAACTGTTCAGTTTCAAAATCAATGGAGTTAAAAATTTTCCGAGTGCTGTCTGGAGTTGCTCATCACTTTCGGCAGATCCAATTCTCAGAAAAACTCTCTCAACCAATGCTGCAGAAAGATGACAAAACACCTATAAAATATCCTATAAAACATGTCTTTGTTATTCAGTATTAATGATCTTCCAATTTAAATGTTCAAGGTTTGTTGAAAAAGTGTCCATTATGCGTCTGAGGAAAATATAAATCCTTATTTGGTTTTAAAATTTTCCATTTTCAGAAAAAATGCTGCCTAGATATTTAAATTCTTTGGCTTGTTTCACTTTGGTGTTATCTATTGTTATATCCATTAGTGTTGCAGACTTGCTGATTTTCATAACTTCTGTTTTTTGTATGTTAACTTTCATGTTGTACCTCTGACATGCTAACAGCAATGCATTGATGGGATTTTGCAAATTTTCCTCATCTCTGTATATTAGACTTTGATCATTGGCAAATATTAGTTTGTTGATTTCATCGTTAAGTTCATCATGAGGTTTATTTGTAATGTTTTTCTTTTTGTTAGTGTGAGCTTCTTTTATTATTCTGTCCATGTGAAAGCATGCAGCCTTGTCTTACTCCTGATCTTGTTTTGAAAGGTTCCATCATTCCATCTGTTGTTCTTACTAAGCTTTGGCATTTTTGAATTTGGGTATATTGAATTGCTTTTACATTATCAAACAGCTGTCCTCTGATGTTATAAATTTTTACGGTTTCCCATAAAATGTTTCTATCTACTCTGTCGAATACCTTTTCCTGGTCTATAAATGATGTGTTTAAATCTTGATTGTATTCTATTGCTTTTTCAGTTAGTTGTATCAGTGTGAATAGTGCGTCTGTATAGCTTGCCCTTCTTCTGAAGCTAAATTGAGAGGGACTCAGCTGTGGTTCTGCAATGTGTATGATGTATTTATAATTTTGTGTTATAATACAAATAGTAGCATTAATGCCTATTTTGAAAACTTAGTAATAGACTCTAATATAGAGTATTATAGAGTATGTTGTATTACCAGCTATAGCCAAAACTTTAGGCTATTTATATTTATGCATTTTATAGACCGGCTATAGGCCTACTTCTCATTTGACACAACCACTCCTCCAGTCGACTCAGCTGTAAATGAGTACATGATGCATGAGTTAGAGGAGGTAAAGACAGCAAGGAAGGGAACTGGCCACCTAATAGTTGCTGCAGTACATGAAGAGTTATCTTCATCCCCGACGGCAGGTTGCTGCCATGGGACATGACTTATCTTTTTTTATAGGCCTACTTTAGGCTAAAGTAGGCCTATAAGTATAGCCGGGCTATAAAAATTATTAGGGCTTACGTTATATATTAAATTTAAAATTATATTTAAAACTTACAGGCCAACTTAATAATTAATTATATATGTCTGGAAATACTATGACTATAATATATTTATCGCCCGTGCGTTGCCGGGGCCCGAAAGGGAAGCAAAGAATGGCAACACTGTTTACCTTCCATGCATGTCGTAAAAGGCGACTAAGAAGGTTATGGGATGGAGTTGGCTGTCCCATCCCATATAGGGTCAGTGACTCAAAGCCATGCTGAAGTTGGATGTGCCAGGCCGTAAGGCGCATATATCGCATCAATGCTGTAAACCATGACACAACGCATTCCGTTCTCCGGACTACATCCTGCTAATCTGCAGGAGTTTGAGAACGAACGCAAAAGAAGAAGAAGATATATTATTTATAATTAATAAATAATTATTATTATTTTTATAATTAGTTTAAGTAGGTACTTGGACATCCGGGATTTGCTTGTACAGAAAATTTTGCTTAGGTTATAAATTTCTTGGACTAATGTTTACATTTAGTGATGTCGCCGTTTTTTCGAGTCTGCAACCAGATCTATTATGTTCTTTAACCATTTTTCTTTTTATATATGTAACTTTTAAGAATGCAGCACGATGCTGAAAACTGCAGTTACCCATTTTTTTAAAACATCAACATTTGTTTTATTTATGCAAATTGGCTATCATTTTGAATATTAATTAATTGTACATGCCTCTGAGAATCACAGCAATGTGATCAACAGATGTGTCTTGTCTTTGTGAATACAAAAATATAGTATTATGGTATGGTGCAAGTACAGTATAGTTCTCCACTGTGACTTTTTTAGTTTCGAGGTGTTTTCTAACCTTTGTGTTGTGATTGCCTTGCAGAGTGCTAGTATTGTTGTATGATTTAGTTTTGAATATAAGTAGTATTTAAAATTAATATTTAAGTGAAACGATTACATTAGAGTTAGTATTCAGCCTGGGGTTAGGGATTAAGGATTAGGATCAGTTTCTAGTGTTAATTCTAACCTCTTGTTAGAATTAAGGTAAATTATTATTATGTACAATAGCGTGAAGATATAACTTAAGAGACATACGGAGTGGTATACATTAGCAGACGGAACTAACAATTATGGCGCTGTGTGATCTTACTTTCATTATAAATTCATATATAGAGAAGAAAGCGTGTGAAGTCGAATGATATATTATTAATTGAAAATGCTTGCATTAGAGTTAGTGATAAGGAGTAGAATAAGTGTTGAGTACTTAGAATAAGCATAGATTATTATTATATAGAATAGTGGGAATATTCATGGAGTTCGTTTCTGTAATTAAAAAGTGTATCCCTCAGAGGATGCTGACTAAGGTAAGTGTCTGGTTTTATTCACATTGTTACAGTTTCTCAACCCTATGGATAATTGATGTTAGGGAGATCTATGACGTCAGCTAGTTAAAAATGTAAGCAGCGTGCTATTTATAGCACAGTGGAGAACTATTCTGTACTTTTACCATGTAATCAACTTAAGGGTTAAGTTAAGCGTCTTTTCATGAACGCAAAAATGTATAAGTTTGCAAGTTGTATTATTGAAAACAACTAAGATAATTCAGAAATTGTCAGCTCATTTACACTTTTGTGGTCAAGTTTTATTTATATTTTCCTATGTTTCATGTAAATTATTTTGATTTCAGTGTCACTGATGTCTCAAATTAATACGAAAAAAATCATAACTTTTTTTAAGGTTGACTTACAGTAGTCTTACAACTAAGTTACACTACAGACTTGGTTGATATATCGTTGAATTGCAATTTTCAATGGCTATCTAACTATAATATTTTAATTTAATGCTGTAGCATTATTTTGAAAATTTTGTCCAATTACCCAGTTTAAGTTTAATTTGTAATATTAATTATTATTAAATTATAATTATATTTTAAATTTATAGTTAACTTCTTGTTACTTGATTGTAAGGAAGAGGCAAAAAGTAAGGTACTATTAGAAGCAAAACTAAATTTGTACTTACCATTTTCATCCTGGGGTGGTGTTTCCATTGCACACAGAAGACGATAATTTGTGTATGCTTATTTATTAGTTATTTGTTTGAGATTCTGCGCACAAAACTGAACAAATTCACGCAGTGATAAGGCGAAAAAATATTTCGTTTCAGTGTAATATTAGCATGATTCACTGTTACCACTAACTTTTTATAAATAACACAATATCTTCGTGGGTAAAACCCCAGTTTTGACCGGGTGTCTACGAAGTCACATTTACAATGTAACATTGGTAGTGACGCTCTCATATAAATTGTGACAATTTAAAAATAAATTAAGGGGAGAAAGGTGGCTACTTGTAAAAGGTTAGTGAGTCGAAATCGTGTCATTTTTTGTGACTTTTTTAGACTGAAGAAAATATATTTAGTACTAGTAGTGTATCAAAAAGGTAAAATCCCCCAACATGCGATTTTTACCAAATAAGTCATCATGGAATTGCACATGGGTATAGGTGACCCTTTAACCCCCCCCCCTTCCCCAAAGAAGGTTGTTCAATGTTAAATCAATATATTTTGAGTAACATTCCACCAGACCACAAGGATCTTATTAACACTGTGGGTATTTAAATATACATAAAAGTTCCCATATCAATGCCTGAATTTCTGTTTCCGCCACCAAGAAGTTATGTGGCAGATACGCTCTGTCAATACCGATGTGTACCGAAAAGGCATTACGTGGTTTTGATTACATCTCCAATTCTGCAATTGGATCTATGTCATCTGGTGGGCATACATGTTGAATAATATCCACCCTCTGACCAATCCAAGGTTTTCCTTTTACTTCTTCTTCTCGTTCGCAGTTTAATATGTCGACACGGGAAATATGGGCTTCTTGATAATGTTGATGTCTTTGAAAGCTCCTCCATACAGCTGCATGTGATATATGTATCTGTGGGCCAGTGTTCCTCCCTTAACTGGTTTAGTGTAATGCAGTCTTGCAGAATAGGTTCCGCTGTCTCTGCTGCCTGCCCACTTGGGCACAGAGATGATGGGACCAGTCTTAATCTATTTAAGTTTCCTCTTATAAGTTTGCTCATGTTTATTACGTGCAAGGGAATATTTATCTCTACACTATCTCAAATCAAAGTAATTACTCTGGAGATCCTAGTTCTGTCCTCCATAATTGAAAAATTATGGAGGTGGCATATCGCTACATACGATTTGTCCTTATTGCATCAAAATATGCGCATTGTCTCGTTCTGCACTCTCTTCAGTCTTTCAATTTCCGTATGACTGAGAATTATGATCGCCAGAGCGGAGTAAACACACAGAAATTACCAGATACTTGTACAAGAGAGCGAGACGACTTTGTTTCATAGTTTGCTGCAGCCATTTACAATCTTCTTCTTCTTTCCTTTCTCTTTTACCCTTTATGGGTGTCGAGGGAGATACAATGTTCTTGTTCTCACTTTTCTGGCAGCTTCAGATAATGTTATTTGGTATTCGTGTAATGTCTCTTTGATGTTGTCGATCCAGCGCACTCTAGGTCTACCCTTGGATCTTCTTTCTGCTTCTCCTCTCTTCGTATATGCTTTATAAACTAATGAATCACACAGCATTTTTTCCAGATGACCAAACTATTGTATCTGTTGGTTTTGTATGTACTGTAGAATTGATATGACACCCACTCTTTCTCTTATAGCATCGTAAAATGGTTTATAAATGATTTACAATCATTGCACGCAAACCTGCTATGCTTTATATATCACTGGTATATCAGCTAGAAATGCCACAATCAATCAATCAATAAACCCATAACCCTTCAGGGTCGTAGGGGTACCACATTGGATGCTTCAGCACACAGAGTCATCCAGCGAATTCTATCCTCAGCGATGCGGATGAGTGTGGAAATATCTAGCCCTGTCCATTCCTTGATGTTGTCTGTCCATGTCTTTATTTGTCCTCCTCTGCTTCTTCCACCCTCGACAGTTCCCTGCAGTATTGTTTTTGACAAGGAATCGTGCCTGCATACATGTCCGAACCATGCTAGTTTTCGTCGTTTCACTATTGAAAGCAATGGCTCCTGGACACCTGCACACATCTCTACTTTATTTCTTACGTACACATTGGTCTTATGTTCCCTATAGGAAATTCGTAGAATTCTTCTGTAGCATTTATACTCGAAAGCCTGTAATCTTCTCTCCATGTCTGTAGTGAGTGTCCAACTCTCACAACCATACAACACAACAGAAAGCACCAGCGACCTATACAGTTTGATTTTCACTCCAACACTGATGTTGCTTTTCCAAATCACAGTTAGCCTTGACAAGGACGCTAAAGCCATCTCCAGCCTTATTTTTAGTTCTGCTTTGCATTTACCATCGCTGCATATACTGGATCCGAGGTATTTGAAGGTATTCACCTCTTCAAGCTTGTGTCCATTCATCATGATATTAGTCTGGTTTTCTGTGTCTCTGCTGTTTACCAAGATTTTGCTCTTATCTGAATTGATTTCCATTCCGTACTTGCTGGTAACTTTTTCTATCTTTGATGTTAATTCTTGCAATGATTGTTCTGACCCAGCTATAAGATCAATATCATCAGCGAAACGCAAGTTGCAAATAGGGCGACCTCTGATCGATATAGACGTGTTGTAGTCATGTAATGTCTCTTGTATGATGTGCTCTAAGTATATGTTAAAAAGTACTGGGGACATTATGCATCCCTGTCGAACTCCCACAGTTGTTTTGAAGAACTCTCCAATTGTATTGTGTGACAAGACAGCACTATTTGCATTTTCGTATAGTGCTGTCTTGTCACACAATACATAAATGCGATAACAACAATGAAATGTAGAAAGGCCCAAGCGTTGACAACATAGCAAACATACAAATTATAGATGACTTTGGTGTGGAAACTATTAAAGAACTATGCAATGACATATATTGAACACCGATTCCATTTATTTTGCTTATTTTTACAACTTTGCTATTGTTTGTTTGGTGGTATGTGTAGCTCTTGGAAATATTCTAGCTATCTTGTTTTTCCGTCGTTTTCAAAACACAAAGAACCCCAGAAAGCCAGAACAAGAAACAGAAAAATAGATTTTAAAAACAGCACAAGAAACAAATCACCCTGCCCGGATTGGCATAACAACTGAAGCAATCCAGGCATGTAATCAAACTGGAGTAAGATGGCTAAAAATAATATTCAATATAGCATGAGCAGAAAAAAAGTACCTGCATTGCAGAAATAAATGATTCTATCTATAAACTCGTAACCCGTCAGTGTCACAGAGATACCATTGGATGCTTCCGCACACATAGTTCTCCAGCGATTTCTATCTTCTACGACGCAAATGAATGTGGGAAAATCGTGTCCTGTCTTTTCCTTAATGCTGTTTGTCAATGTCTTTATTTGTCCTCCTCTTCTTCTCAATGTAAGCAATTATTGTCCCAATATGGAACAATAAAGGCAACAAAAGATAATGTGAAACATACATAGGAATATCTCTACTTAGACACACAGGAAATATATATGCAAAAATCATAGAACAAAGAATTATATCAATAATAGAGCCACAGCTAAGCAAGACCAAGTTTTGGCTTCAGAAAAGGGGCAGGGTCCACAAACGCCATTTTTCTGAGACAATTAAGCGAAAAGGCAGTTGAATATGACCTACAGCTAAACATCACCTTTGTAGATCAAGAGAAGGCAGGCCTTTGGCAGAATTGTCAGGGACAAATTGTGACAGATACTAGAAGACTATGGAATACATGGGTAATTACTAGACAAATTAAGAGCACTATATAAAAACTCACAAAGAATAATAAGAACAAACGAAGTACTCACAGAACTATTCAAAACAACAATGGGAGTAAGACAGGGATGTGTACTATCATCACTACTGTTTGATACATACATCTATAGGTTAGCGAAAGAGGCAGATGCAGGAAGCAAACACAGCATCTCAGAACCATCAACAGAACTAGGTAAATCTATACACGACTCTCACAAATGAATAAGTTCTAATGTATGGTACTGAAGACGAACTCCAAAGGCACACACATACATTATAGGCAGTGTGCGAACAATACGAGACTAAATATATCAAAAACAGAAACTATGAAAATATGCAGAGCAACAGATCAGCACAATGTGTTTGTTAACGTCACAAAACTAAAACAGGCATTAGAATTTAAATATCTAGGAAGCATTTTTACAGAAGACGGCAAAATTCATAGAGAAATTGAGATAGGTGCCAAAAGCAAACACTGTAACATACCATCACTGCTGCTTAAAAACCCATCGATCAACATGGCAACCAAACGACATACAATAACACTATCCTTATTCCAACGTTATGTTACCAGTGCCAGACATGGCTCCTGACAAAAACACTCATGGCAAAGACATGTGAGATGAAATGTCTGAGAAAGACTATAAACGTTACCATAAGAAATCAAATGGGAAATAAAGACATCAGAAAAATAGTAAAGACCATACCATGCAAAAATATAGAAAGAAATAACAGATCAACTGATTCGGACACCTTACACAAATGGAACCATAACATCCAGGCGTACAACAGAAGAAAGAATGGCTACGAAACAAGAGGAAGCCCATAAATAAGATGGAAAGATTCAACTAGAGATTGTCACAAACCACGGCTTAACCATGACAAGCGCAACAAAGATAGCTAAGGACAGAAAACTTCAACTCCCCACGACGCTTATGGAACATCACTTAACATCACTTATGGAAAAGAAAATAGATATCTACTGCTTGCCGTTTAACATTTCGTGCTGTTTACACTTCCTTATTCCACCATGGTAGCTAATACCAATTATTGCTGAAAAGTTATAAGACTTGTGCTTTATTTTTAGTTTTTTTAATTTTATAATTATTGTGGTCTTTTTTAACTATACTAGATAAGGAAGATCAAGGGATAAATGTCCCAGTGTATGGTAACAACCCTAAACAGGAAATAGGTGGGTGGAGTAACACAGGGCAAATATCAAGGTAACCAAAAATAGTTAGATGTGGTACCAAAATAAAACATAAAACAACGTAACAACGAGATACAAAGACAGACAACGTTTCGACTAAAAAGCCTTAACCAGGACAAACCAAAGACCACAGCACAACGAATCTTACATGGAGACAAACATGGTTATGATAGGGGGAGGAGAGATAGTGAATAGATAACGGAGGAAGCAAAGATGGAGCAGCATGGCAGGGAAGAAGAAGATATAGGGAGAGGATAGTGGTAAGTAGGAGGGGAAAGTGTACAGGAGAAAGTGAGAGGTGAAAATAGATAAAAAATGCAATAGCAAAATAAGATAAATTAAATTAAATTAAAACAGCACCCCACAGGGATATGTAATATCTCCAACAATATGCATGCGGTTGCGTCTGTGGCACACTAGACAAACCACCAATACAACAGAAAACCTTAGTAGATGACAGAAAACCTTAGTATTTGACAGGTCCGTTATATTGAAGCTCTCTTATGAAAGCGTTGTAGCATGTCACCTATACAATTATATACCCCTTAAGTAGAAGGCTCATACAATAGACATTGCACTAAGCCGAAAGCTGAAGTCTCCTGGGTGTGAAAGAAAGCACAGAAAAAAGAACCCCACTGCACATAGCAACTGCTAATCGCTAGCAATTCCCGGGGTTCTTAATCAATTAATCATCTCCAACAATATTTACAAAAATGGTTAATTATTTAGGAGAAGAATTCACTGATGTTAAGAATAGCATGTCACAGTTTGCAGATAATTCTGCAATCTGTCGCACAGACAATAACATCTGATATCTAAAATTAGGGACTCAAAGACAACTAAATAAAGTAACAATGTTCTTCAGCAGAAATAAGGCTCATGCATCTAAAATCAAGGATAAATATATATGGTATGATATATATATATATAATCATGACCCAATAAAATTCTCTCCATCAACCAAATTTTTGGGGATGGTATTAGATTCAAGCCTCAGATGGAATAAAAAATAAGTATAGGTATGTAATAGAAAGAAGCAGAAGACCATATATATGCTTAGGTACATGAGCGGTAGCGGATGGTGAGCGCCTACTAAAACAATGACAGCGTTATATAAAGCCTTTATAAGAAGCAAATTATAAGAGTTATAAGAGGCAAATTATAATATACTGACATCGTGTGCGGATTAACGTCACATGACTGTTTATTTCTCCTGCCTTTATATAGGTGGACAATTGAGGCACTTTCAGATTTTGATCCAAGGTTACATAGTGTAACACTAATGGTAATCAATATTGGTAAACAGATCTTGGTAAACTTCTGAAAAAACTCATCTCCTATCTTGTAGATGTCTGCTGGAATGACATCCATAGCGGGAACCTTTTCATGGGACAATTGTCCAACGACAGTCATTAATTCTTGATTTGTTGATGGTATGTCAAGCTCTTCTCTTGAGTTGTATTGTGATGTGAGATCTATTGCTTCCTCGCTGTAGACTGATGGCTTATTAAAAATTACTTCCAAATGTTGTGACGATAGGTTAGGTCATATGGGTCGGGAACCCATAGCTCCAAGCCAGATGTGGCTCTATTGATGGCTGCATCTGACTCGCAGACAAATGTTCGATATTTAAAAAAATATTTCTTTAGACTTCTTTGATCTACATTTTATTTGCATATCAATATTTCATTCTACAAATGAGCTAAAGTCTACTGCAGCTCAGCATCAGAAGTCGCATTAATGGTAAGAAATACTAATTATTGATTAGCAACAGCATAACAATGTTATTAAAAAAGATTTCAGAGATAGGCCCTATAGTTATTGTACTTTTAGTGTTGAAATTACACAAAATGCATACATTTACTTGAATTTTTAGTTTTAAACATAATGTATGGCTCTCACAGAATTACTTGATCAGAGGCTCACAATGGAGCACCATAAAGAAAAGCTGATTAAGTAACCCGTAACCCTTCAGGGTCGTAGGGATACCACATTGGATGCCTCAGCACACAGAGTCCTCCAGCAAATTCTATCCTCAGCAATGTGGATGAGTGTGGAAATATCTTGCCCTGTCAAGTTCCTTGATGTTGTCTATCCATGCCTTTATTTGCCCTCCTCTGCTTCTTCCACCCTCGACAGTTCCCTGCAGTATTGTTTTTGACAAGAAATCGTGCCTGCATACATGTCTGAACCATGCTGGTTTTCGTCGTTTCACACTTGAAAGCAATGGTTCCTGAACACCTGCACACATCTCTACTTTATTTCTTACGTACACATTGGTCTTACGTTCCCTATAGGAAATTCGTAGAATTCTTCTGTAGCATTTGTACTCGAAAGCCTGTAATCTTCTCTCCATGTCTGCAGTGAGTGTCCAACTCTCACAACCATACAACACAACAGAAAGCGCCAGCGACTTATACAGTTTGATTTTCCCCAGTTTTCCCCAAAAATCCACCTACACACATGCAAACAAATCCTAAAAAACAACTACAGACAAGAATTGTTACAACAGTGGTCTAGCTCAAAGACTGGGCGCTCATTATATGAACACCAACAGAAAGCCAACCCAATGGATCCCCTGAAACAACTCGAGCGAGCAAACCAGAGTCTCACATTCCAACTAAGAACAGGCCACGCCCCCGTTAATAAACACATGAACAGAATAAACCCATTACACGAACCAAATTGCAGACCGCACAAGAAGAGATTGTTTAACACCTACTACTGCAGTGCCCAAAACTAACAGACATCCGAC
The DNA here is from genome assembly GCA_034231615.1 of Meghimatium bilineatum. NCBI lineage: Eukaryota > Metazoa > Mollusca > Gastropoda > Stylommatophora > Philomycidae > Meghimatium > Meghimatium bilineatum. The sequence continues at coordinate 31,377,590 of CM067316.1, forward strand.
AAGAACTATTACCACCACTTCCAGCTATACACAACACACTCTACACAACTGAGTAAAACCCATGCATTTGCCAGAAGGGCTATGGACTGTCAAGAGCTTCCTGCTCACAGCGAAAGGGATTAAATCATCATCATCATCACAGAATTACTTTTCAAAATATGTGGTGTCCATGGCTCTCTCAGACAAAAATATTCCCGACCCCTGGGTTAGGATCTGGTTTTTTTTCTGTAAGAAGAGCTGATTCATCTGCATCAAGCAAGGGCAGTCATCCCGTAGAACGTCATCCTGTAGGGCAGTCATCCTGTAGTGCATCGTAAAAAGTGCATCGTAAAAGCGCTTGTAGTCCATCCTGTTTGCGAAATTGTGGAGATCCTTGGCTTTTTGTTGCAACCAAATATCTTACATTTTCCTTAGTTTCCATTCGCATGTGCTGCGGAGGGACTTTAATATGAAGATAAGCATATAAAAAACGGAGGTAATATCAATCGCAAACACAGAAAGAAACACCACTATTCTAATTGATGCCCAACAACTTAAACAGGTGAAAGAACTCACTTATCTTGGAAGCATAATATCATCGAATGGCAAAAGCACCCCAAAAATCCAACACAGATGCAACATGGCATACCGGATCTTAAGGCACGTGGACACTAACAACATAATCCAAAAGAAAACTTGCTACAACAAGAATGACTTTTTATACGTAGAATTCTCAGAGTAAAAATAAGAGACATAATCAGAAATGAAAATATCAGAAGACTAACAAGCAAAATGTCAATTCTGGATTACATTAGAAGATAACAGTTGAAGTTATTTTCACATTCTTCCAGACTACCAACAGAAGGTGCCCCTCAAAAAGCATTACTATACAGACACGATGAATACAAAGGCAAGGCGCAGACCTTGCAAATGGAGGATGACATAAATAAAAGAGTCAACGAAAACAAACATATATGAAACACACAAAAAGCCATCTCCAGAGAACTCTTCTACCCCTGACGCTGCAATGCATAAAGGGGTATAAAGCGAAAAGAAGAAAGTAAGTAGAGCACGAAAAATGCGAAACAGCACATTAAAAAAACAGTGCGACTGCATGAATTTTCATAACTTGAACACGCTCTGGGATAATAATTTTAAAAAAGTCGATCATGATGATTATCATGTGTAGACTGTAGGAATCTATAGAAATTTTAATCGTGAAAACAAAATAATCTTAAAAATTAAAAGGTCATGGTAATTGAATTACCAGAACTGCGATCTCCACTATTTTTTGAAGGTTGTAAAACTTATGATATTTTAAAAATGGACTAACATCCGATGTTGAAAGAACGTTAGTGACCTCACAGTAAGAGGTAGACTTTACATATCTAATTGAACACACCACGTTTTCGGTGTGTTTTGAATGGTGCTAATATATTTTAAAAAATTGAGTTCAAATTTGTCTTTTTGTTCTCTTTGCTGATATAGTTTGCCTTTTTATGAGAATTTAAATCTGGGCAACCAACGTTATCAAACACAAGATATAGCCAACAAACTATGCACACTTGCAGGTCAAATTGGCTTCCAGATCAACACACCCAAATAAAATCATGGAACTTACCAGTTCAAGAAATAACGTCTCAGTAAAAAAACAAATACTGGAAAAAGTCTCCAGTTTGAGTTACTTGGACAGCCGAATGTTTGTTGACTGAGACTCAATTATAGAAATAAATACACGCATAGCAGTTGCAATGAGAGCAAATAATTTTTCTGCTATGGTCAGAAAGAAAGTACCAGATGAATGGCAAAAATCAGTAATTGTACCACTATGGAAAAACAAAGGTAATAAGAGAGAGTGTGAATCATATAGAGGCATCTCCTTGTTAAGTCACACAGGTAAAATCTACGCAAAAATAATAGAACAAAGAATGCGATACATTGCAGAACCACAGTTGAGCCCCTCTCAGTTTGTATTCAGAAGGGGAGCAAGCTGCACAGACGCACTTTTCAGACTAAGACAACCGAGTGAAAAAGCAATCGAATACAATCAAGATTTAAACACAGTATTTTTAGACCAGGAAAAGGCATTCGACAGAGTAGATAGAAACATTCTATGGGAAACCTTATAAATGTATAACATCAGAGGACAACTGTTAGATAACATAAAAGGGATATATCAAAAATGCCAAAGCTCAGTAAGAACAACAGATGGAATGGCTGAACCTTTTGAAACAAGATCTGGAGTAAGACAAGGATACGTACTTTCACCCCTACTTTTCAACATATACATGGGCAGAATAATAAAAGAAGCTCATATCAACAAAGAGGAAAACATTGCAAATAAACCTGATGAAGAACTTAATAATGAAATCAATGAACTATTATTTGCTGATGTTCAAAGTTGAATATACAAAGATGAGGAAACTTTGCAAAAGCACATCAATGCATTGCTGTTAGCATGTCAGAAGTACAACATGAAAATTAATGTACAAAAAACAGAAGTTATGAAAATTAGCAAGTCTTCAACACCAATGAATATAACAATAGATAACACCAAAGTGAAACAAGCCAAAGAATTTAAATATCTAGGCAGCATTTTTTTCCGAAGATGGAAGACTAGACAGAGAAATAGAAACAAGGTGCCAGAAAGCAAACACAGTGACTTACCAACTTTCACCATTACTTCTTCATCCAAAGATCAAGATGGAAATTACAAAATTAATAATATCTAAAATTTTTATACCAACACTGTGTTACCAATGTCAAACATGGTCTTTAACAGCTTCGCAGCAAATAAAAATCGTCACATGTGAAATGAAGTGTCCGAGAAAAGCTGCAATGGTTACCAAACTAGATGAATAATAAGAAATGAAGAAATTAGGAAAAGAGTTGGTATAATATCATGTATCGAACATATTGAGAGACAGCAAGTAAAATGGTTCGGTCACCTTATGAGAATGAAGCCAAACCAAATACCAATAAGAGCATATAATACAAGAATATCCGGGCGTAAAGCCAAAGGTAGACCACGAAAACGGTGGATAGAAAACATCAAGATAACCTTGAACAAACATGGACTAAATTCAACCTCGGTGACACATCTGGCATTGAAACGACAGCTTAAGATACCACAACTACGCTTAACGGCAAGTGTGAATGCGACCAACAATCATTCACCTGGGAAAAGACAATAGAGACTGATATTGTCTCAATGGAGACAATAGCAGTTGCTGTTAGCACATTCACTAAACTAATATCTGTAAATCAAAATATCTAGGAAGAAACATCAAGCTAAAGCTATTCAACTCCCGTTTCATCTCAGTAGTAACGTATGGAAATGAAAGCTGGAAATCAATCCAAGCAGCAGACCAAAATCTAAACAGCATCGAAAAACAAATGTCTCCAGAAACTGATAAACATAAAATGAAGCGATTTCGTCACAAATAGTCATTTAAGAAACAAAAAACTACCAAGAATATGTTTCAAGCGTCATACAAAAAACGCAGATGGAAATACCCGAGTCACGTTTTAAGACTAAATGACAACAAAATAAACCAACAAGACCTTATTTTGACACCAGAGGGTAAAAGAAAACGAGAAAAGTCTAAAGTAACCATAAATCACCATACATAAAGAACGGGAAATAACAGGCTGCAATACCATAATTCAAGAATTTCAATATATTAGAGTCGCTGGAATTGCATTGGACACGCGCTGCGAATTGATACTGAAAGACTCCCCTGTCAATCTTTGATGTTGTCACCAAAGGGCAAGAGAAAACGAGGAAATAAAAAAAAATCAGGTAGAACTATTATAAGAGAACATTTCACCATCGGTATCAGAAACAATGAAGACCTAAAGCAAATTGCAATGAAATCAGAGACATGGAAATCTATGACATCCGCCCTATGTGCCGTCTTTGGCCCTAGAGGAATAACTAGAAACTAAGACCATACAAGAACTAAAACTACGGGCAGCGGACCGCAACACATGGATAATCAAAACCTCTGTCATATGTGTCATATGCGGCACGAAAGGAGTAAACTAACTAAGCCAACGTTACCACAATTGGAGTTTATTGTCTTACTTAGTTTGCTCCTTTCGTGCCGCAGATGACACATATGACAGAGGTTTTGATTATCCATGTGTTGCGGTGTTTTTGTCTGTTGTTTTTGCCAAATTTGTCGAAAGCAAATGTGTTTTTGTCCTTCCTCTGGGATTCTGGTGTTGTTCTGAGATTCTGGTGCTATTGTGGCAAAATTTGCCTTAATGTGGTTTTTTCCCCAAAAGAAATCCTAGGAACTTAGCGAAAAGACGGTTAACTTCTCCCGATTTTCAAAAATAAGACACATAAAATCCCATGAAGACTATGTAATTATACAAGAAAATGGACGAATGTCTTTTTTTTTAAAGGGCATGTTCCAACTACCCCCCTCTTATTTATATTGAATTATAATTGTCTGGGTTCATCTGGATTTTTTATAGCACTTCTGGAGAATTTCTAAAATGGCTGTTCTGTTTTCTAAAACTCAATCCTGTTGAGTGGTAACGTTTACTGTTAGGGAAGTTTAGGATTTTTGTGCAACACTGGATTTAAGTTTAATTTAAATTTATATACAATATCAAATTATATCCACTTAGGGGGTCCTTCCAAATAATACTATTACTAATTATCCACATAATGTCATATAGTGTAGGATTTGATAATGATAGTGATTCATCAACTACCATGAGGGTCGTTTCATCAGATGTGGGAAGAATCATAGGTAAGAGTAAGACTAAGACTAAGAAGTAAGCAGAGTTGTTTTTATTTTGTTGGCAGTGTTTAGACTAGTTAAGTTAGTGAGTGATTTTGGTGTTGCTGTTGCTTGTTACCTACAAAATAAAATAATAAATAAAATACTTAATAAGTTAAAAATAAAACATTCACATTGCATGCAGCATGATAGTGCATAGGTACTTCGGTAACTTGGACATCTGGGATTTAGATTTGATTAGCATGTTATTGTTTGGAAAATTTTGCTTATGCAAATTTCTTGTAAAAATAGTATGAAGTGAAGGCATTATTTATAGCATTATAATCACCACAGCTAGATATCCCTTGAAATTTGCAATTCAACAACACCTCAACCAAGTCTGTAGGTCAAAATATGAACCGACTGATGAAGAAAGTTGTGACCAAGAATTGAAACCGAATTAACAATTTATGAAATATTTTAGTTATTTTACGATAAAATATGCATAAAACTATAGGTTTTTGGGCGCAGGTACAGTATAGTTCTTCACTGTGACCTTTGTTCTAGTTTCGAGGTGTTACTTGACCTTTGTTGTGTGATTTGGCAAGCTTACGGAAGTTACGGGTAAGTACTAAGCTCCATGTGTAGCGGGCAGAAATACTGATCGCTCACCACAAATAATAGGAAATTGTAAAAAATGTGTAAATTGGAAAACAAACAGATTATGCATAGGCCTAAGTTCGTCTGTGTCTAGAGTTGAACTGTGTGATTGTCGGGATGTGACGTCACAGCAGCCATTAATTTCATTGGTGTTACATGAAAATCTGTGATGACAGCCGACTAGTTAAAAATGTAAACAATTTATAGCAAAGTGAAGAATCAAAAGCAACTTTGGTTAAACTACGGAATAAGTCTTCACTGTGGTATAAATTACAAAAATCTGTTGTATTTGGCAGATTATGCAACAATGTATGGGACAGAAGAGGTATAAGAACAACCACCAAACTACAAGTATATCATGCTGCTGTTATACCAACCTTACTATACGCCTGCGAAACGTGGACAGTGTATGCTAGACATGCAAGAAAATTAAATCATTTCCATCTTACCTGTCTACGTAAATTGCTAAACATCCATTGGTGGGACAAAGTACCAGACTACGAGGTCTTGGAAAAATCAACCTCAATAAGCATCCACACAATACTTATGAAGGCGCAGACACGTTGGGCAGGCCATCTTGTGCGTATGGAGAACTCGCGTTTGCCAAAACAAATATATTATGGAGAACTCAAGGCAGGATTTTGAAAAGCTGGTGGACAGAAAAAGCGTTTCAAAGACATGCTCAAGTCATCCTTGAAACATCTTAACATTGACGTAGACGCTTGGGAGAGCCTCGCTCAGGATAGAACAGCATGGCGTTACAGCATTAGAACGGGAGCACTAGCGGCGAAAGAATTCAGACAAGAAACTGCAAGACAAAAAATGGACACGTAGAAAAGAAAAAAACATCTCATCCTCACACAGATACCTTCTATTGTTGTCACTTCTGTAAAAGAACATTTTGTGCGCGCATTGGACTTGCTAGTCATTTAAAAACGCACTATTAACTTTATTATTTTATTATTTATTGTTATTATTATTATGGTTGAGTTTTTGGTCATCGTCGATCACGACGGACGAACATCATCATCATCATCATTAATGAAAATAACAAAGATAAATCATAAATTGTCAGCTCGACTGCATTTTGTGATCACAAGTTTAATTTATATTTTCCTATTTATTTCATATTCGGCTTAGTGGCACAGAGCGCGACTGTGACGGGCAAGGTACCGAGTTCGATCCCCGCCACAGGCAATTGTGCATCCGGACCATTCAGAAAGCAATGGCAAACTACTAAACGTATTTATATTTCCTAGAAAATCACCACAGCCAACAAATGCTGGGTTGATAGCTACGTCCTGAATAGGATATGCTACGAAATATATTTCATGTAAATTATTTTGATGTCAAATTAATTTGAAAACAATTCATAACTATTTTCAGGGTTGACGTACAGACTTATAGTTGAATTGCAATTTTTAAGGGCTATCTAACTATATTATTTGTAATTATGTAGCACTATTTTGAAAATTTTGTTCAAGTACCTACATTGCAGCTATCATAATCGTAGGCCTACCTACTAAATGGCAAATTTGAAATGGTATCCTATCTTGTAGGCCCTAAATAAATGGCTACTAAAATAGTACGTAACCGAAACCACTTCTTGTTTAGTCGTTGTTTAATTTTTTTCGGCAAGCATCACTCAGTCAGTTTGGGACTCCGGATTCATGATCATGATAGTATAGATTACTAATTTAAATTACTGCTGCCTGTTTCAGGTTTTGCCATTAACAATTTTTCTTCAACACTGATTCAGGTAGCGGGCCATGTCTTTCTCATCAAGTCTGCATGGCATGATATGATACTCTTACTGGGAACATTCTTGTAAGACTACGATATTTTCTGATGTTAAATATTCAGATATTCGTCAGGTTGCAAAGGCCAGTTGCACCAATTTTGAATTTGGTTTCTTGAGGGCTTCCATTTATGCCGTAAAATTCAAAGTGATTGAGATCTTGTCTGTAGCCATGGCTAGAGTAACATCTTCCTCATTTTTTTAGTCTGAGGGACAGTCACTCCTCCATTCTGAGTTGGTTTTTGGCCACGCCATTTGTGTTAGGCATCCTCTGGGTAATTATCTGAGATGTAATGTTTTGTTTGTTTTGAGTTCGCACTGTTGTAATCAGGACGAATATTCGTGTGATTTCTACCGGGAGTGTAGTTACGTTGTGCCACCGTTATGCACCTTGTAGTCTCAACACATCCGATTTCGGCATGTCTTGACATTTCGGGTCGGCAACCCTAACCTGTGACAGCCTTCCTATCTGTCGTCAGGCAGCAAATGTGTACTGACTCTACGTCGATGGTTTGTCCTTCAAATCTATCTTGCACGAGGTGGTCTGCCGCTAGTGAACTTGTCTTGTGTAATTAGACGTATTGTGTCTGTACCCATCGGGTACTGAACCTTTTCTCATTCTTGAGCCTGTTTCCTGTTTAGGAATAACTCGACGGAAGAGTTGGGCTCAGACTCGTTCGCCCTCTTAGCCGGAGTGTCTCATATGTAATGTTCTATATATTAATACGCTTTCTCTCCAAGTCTTTCTGAGTTCCAATCCTTTAGTTCTGGAAGTTTACATGCCTAAAGGGGAATGGTAATGACCTAAAGTTTTTCTTGTCCTAAAGTTGAAGCCTTCAGTATCAGTTTCTTTTTATTTTCTGAGAAGTTATTCTTCTCTAGCCTGCTCCTACCATAACTATTAATTCTTTGGTGCATAGGTTCAGTTGAGTTTTGTATTTTTCTTCTTAGTCCTAACTACGTTCGTATCTCGTCTATCTTCCACTGACTGAAGTCCAGTTATTGTTTCTAATATAATTAGGCATTGGGCGTAAATTTCATGGATGCAGTGATAATGCGTGTAGTTTGATTCTGGGTTTTATTTATTTTGTGGAATTGTGTTTTAGATGCTGTGGGACAGGCTGCAATGCAATACTCTAGTACTGGCCTAACTCAACCTGTGTATAGTTTTCAAGATTTTGCTGTCCGCTTCCTAGTTTATGCCTGGTATATTTTTCATTATTAACATTTATTGTTTGGCTCTTTTCTCTGCCTTTTCTGTCTGTTTTACCCATGTCATTCTAGAGTCCAGGGTAATTTGGAGGTATGTTGGGTTTTTATTCTGCTTTTATTGGAGTAATTGATTGTTTAATTTTAGTGTTGTTGTCTCTACCTTGTTGGATAGGCTAAAGATTGTGTGTTTGAATTTCTTCTTGTTAATGATCAGCAACCATTTCTTTGTTCAGTTGGCTAATTTGTTCAGTGCCCCTATCATTCTAGTGTTTGCAGCTGCTATTAGCTCCTCTCTTGTCCACAAATCCAGTTTATCTGCATACATTGCAGAGTGTACCCCAGACAGTATGCCATCGAGGGAGCCGCATAGCGCAGTGGTTAGCGCACTGGCTTTGCATATGAGTGGTGCTGGGTTCATTCCCCAGTTGAGGCGGAAATGTTTTTCAGATCGCAACGGCTCCCAGGTCGACCCAGCCTTATATGGGTACCGGATAAATCCAGGAAGTAAAGACTGTGAGGGAGAGGAGATGGCTACCGCCCTCATTTGCAGAGCCTCTGAAATGTGAGATCACTAACATTATCACACCCCTACGGCATTAATAATTGCTATGGGGTACTTTACTTTATTACTTATGCCATCGATAATATCATTTATATAAATTAAGAAGAGTGTATGGGATAGTATACCTCCTTAATACCTTGTCCAAGTATTCTATTCCTGCTGCACTTTCCCTGTATTGGATAACATCATGTTACATGATCTTGTAGCTTGTTATTAACATTAGCATATGCCATATCAATTTATAGAATGGGGCCCCTTCGAGGCCAGCACTGTGAAGTGGTGATGGGGCTTAGTTCAGCCATCAGAGGCTGAAAACTAAGGCTGGTTGGGCAGTCCCACTCGAATAGGACCACAGCCCTGCCCAAGTAAGCAATGTGCAAAGATGGAGACGAGCCAAAGGGCGCATAATTAATCGGGATGCCAAGCACAAAACACAATAGGAACATATGTATATCTAATAATAGTTATGGTTCCTGTCATGTGGCGGATTTTCAGGCAGAGACGTTGCCGGGCCCTATACCTTATTTACTGGAAGTCCTTCTCAATTGCCCCAAGGATCCAGGAGACAAAGGAATAAAACTACTGACCAAACAAACGAACGACCAATATAAATAATGCACTGTAATGATTTGTTGGCTGTGGTGTCAACAGCAAAAGAGATGGATACAGTAAAAAATTGGAGCTTGAAAATATCCTGTGTGAAGAACAAGTTAATGTATGCTGTATTCAAGAAACACACCTCAGCAGCAATATAGCATTTAAAATCAGAGGGTACTAATGCTACCGGTCAGACCGAAAGGACAGACGAAAGGGTGGAATTCTGACACTTGTTAAAACAGTATCAGTGCATGTTGGCTGGCAGTGTATATGGATGGGGCAGAATACAAGATGCTACACCTAAAGACAGACAGTACAGAATTCCATCTCCTGAACTACTACTGCCCAAATGATAGACCATTGGCACTAACACAGCTTCAGAAAAAGAGAGACTTATAGTGTGTGGTTACTTCAACAGCCATACTCAGAGCTGGGGCTAGGATCACATGGACAAGAGAGGTGAGGAACTTGAGATTTGGCAGGATGAAAATAATCTCATACTTATTAACCAGCCAGCAGACTCACCAACCTTCTACTCGAGAGCATGGCACACCACCTCTACACCAGACCTGGCTTTCCACTCGCGAGTACTTGAATGGAACATTACACATGTTGTTGGAAAGCAGCTTGGAGGTAGTGACCACAGACCAGTATTTTTGGAAATCCACAATGACTTTATCAAGTACAGCAGCCCACTCACTAGGTGGAACTATAAGTGGGCAGATTGGAAAATGTACCAGCATTTAACCAGTGTTCTAGCTAAGGACATGAACATGGATAAAGACATCAATAGAGCAGTGGGTGAATTTAATAGATACATACTACATGCAGCTAGTAAAACCATACGCAGGGAGGCACACAAAAACTACAAACCCTACTGGAATGATGAATTGGGTAAACATGCAGCTGATTACTTTGCAGAGTCCTTTGGAAAAGACAATAATGTCAAAGTTAGCCCAGTTATACAACACAGGAGGTTGAGAGAACCAGCAAAACATTGGACAAGGCAAACCTATACCTGAAGTCATGGAGGCACCAATCACAATGAAAGAACTGGAGCATGGCATGGAGAACTATGACATCCGCCTTATGTGCCAAACTTGGCAAAAGAGGAACTGACTGATGTATGCATCTTTTGGATGAGGACACCGTGGTGGACAAGACTGTTATTAAGAAATTTAAGAAACTTGGAATTACACTGAGAAATAGTAGAAAATGATTTAGTGGATATGATGAGAAATATATACAATGAGGGAATCTTTCTGGCATAGTCGTTAAATCGTTCACTTTGTACTTAAGGAGTCATGGGTCCGAATCCCACTTGTGATGATGCACTTTGTACTTAAGGAGTCATGGGTCCAAATCCCACTTTTGATGATTTGCTTATAAAGTTAATTTTTTCAGATATCCCTTGGAATTGTCGCTTGAAGCTGCAAAGTTATGTGCTGTGAGTGGTTCATGACAGGCGCAGTGGTGCTTTGAGATGTCAGAGTACATCTTCAGCAACTCAAGTACTAGGAAGTCAACTCTCTACACCTTTTTAACCCTTTTTTAAAATACATAATGAACAGGTTTTTGAAACTATCAGCATACATACCGGTACTCTTTTCCATCTGCGAAAGCGACAGAACTCATATGTGGATGCCCAGAGTGCACCATTGTCAGTGCAGAAAATCACTACCGGTAATCACATGATGCTGATCAGATTGTGTATTTCATGAACCTAAAAAATTTTTTTTTTAAACTGCCAGTCAACATTATAGATCATAGAATATATTTATAATTACACGAGTAAGTAATAGAAATGGCTTCAACAGTTGCTGATTATTGTATATGACTACTTTCAGGTCGTGGTGGAAGCAAAATAAAAGAATTGGAACAAACTTTATGTGTGAAGATAAAGGTATATTTTAGTTAGATTTATCAAAAAGTTTAATAATTAGTTTAGTTGACAAAAAGTTTTAGGGAGGAAACAATATTGTTATATTTTTTTAAACTCTTAAACATGGGTACCAGATGGTAAAAGTAAAAGAGGAAGATCAAAAGAGAGACTTTGCAGAACAACCATCAAAGATAGTATGAATATGGGTCTCCACAACATGAAATAATTACACTCAGTAGCATCCCATCGCTGGAGCTGGAGAGCTTTGATTTCTGTCTTATGCACTGTATTCGACACTGAAGGAACATAGATAGATAAAAACAAAATGGAAAAATGTACATAGAATTAGTTTAATTGCAGCTAATTATTGTTTACATTAAATTTTTGTTGTGGTGTTCTTGGCTAGGTCCCACATGGGGAGCCAGTGTTATTTATCAGAACACCATCAGGGAAATTCCGCAGTAATTATGATGCAGAAAACCAGACAATTAAGGTGGCAACTGTAAGACTGCTGAACTCCAACCATGGTCTGCAGCCAGTGGTATTCCTGACAGATGCACGGTCAGTTCTTCAAGCTCTCTAGTCTGGAAAACTAAAAGACTTGAAAAAACTATTTAATGAACTGTCTTACTAGTATTGGATAACCATGCAGTGGATACCCTCTCACTGTGGAATACCAGGAAATGAAAAAAAGACCAACTCGCTGAGGAAGGTGCTGCCGAAGACCAGCCAGATGTACCAATCACCTACCATCATAAAAAAAACCAGATGATCAAGCCAATAAGAAAGCCACAAACACCAACACAAGATGACTCACATTATGAATAGATTAGAACAAGTTGTAATTCTGCGCCTTAGAACGAGACACAATCGACTCTGCAGTCACAAGTACACAAAGTTCAAGATTGGCAACACGGCCATGTGTACATGTGGACAGGCAGCACAGAGTGCCAAACATATACTTCAAGAGGGTTCTGAGTATGAAACGCTGAGGCAGTCATTTTGGCCAGAGGAAGCAACACTGGAATCAAAGCTCTATGGGCCACTGTATGAACTACAAAAGACAGTGAGTTTTATTCAGGAGACAGAATTACAGATGACATGTTTTAGGTGAACGAAAGAAGAAGAAGAATGATGGTGCAGATTCTTTTTCTAATGCCCTAATCCATCACTCTTTCTCTTAGTGATAACCTAGGATTCTGCGTAAGCATGCCATTTCAGGATGACTTTAATCTTGCAAGTCATCCTTAGACAAAAGACTTAGAGAAGAGCAATCAGGCTTTAGACCAAGTCATTCCTGCCGTGACCATATATTCACTCTTAGAACAATAATAGAAGAATGTCTAGAATTTAGATCTAATCTCATAATAAACTTCGTTGATTTTCAAAAATCCTATGACAGCATCCATCGACGACCATTGCTTTGGGAAATTTTAAAAATATATGGATTCGAAAATAAATATATAAATGTGATAAAATCATTCTATACCAACTCAAAATGCTGTGTTAGAACAGAAAAAGGCAATTCAGAATGGTTCCCTGTGATTACTGGTGTTAAACAAGGCTGCAATATGTCACCATGACTATTCAATATCGCAATTGACTGGGCTATGAGAAAAAGCACATCCAACACAAATTTAGGAATCAAATGGATAAATAAAACAACATTAGAATACCTGGATTTTGCCTATGATCTTGCACTATTGAATGAAAACCATCAAGATGCACAAACAAAAACTGATAGATTAAAACTCATTGCAGGACAAATAGGTCTCCAAATCAATTCAGCAAAAACAAAAATTATGGACTTCACCAATTCACCTAACGAAATTTCTTTAAATGGACAACAACTTGAAAAAGTACAGAAATTCTCCTATCTAGGAAGCAAATTAACACTCGACGGTGATGTCATGCCAGAAATTACAACTCGCATTGCCCTAGCATCAAGTGCATTTAACAGACTGTCTAATATCTGGAAGTCAAAGTCAATCAGCACACGCACAAAAATGCGCTTATTTAATTCCTATGTTATTCCGGTGCTATCATATGGATGTGAGAGCTGGAAAAGCTCTTTATCTTCAGAAAAGAAATTACTGAGTTTCGAGAACAAATGTCTTCGTAGGATAACTAACACCCATTGGAGTGAATTCAAATCAAATGATAAAATCAAAATTTCATCACAGATGTTATCAGAAAACGCTGTTGGTCCTACATCGGGCATGTCCTACGCGCAGACACCAACAGAATACACCACCAATCTCTTGAATGGATACCTACAGGCAAAAGAGCAAGGGGTAGACCAAAAGAAACACTCAGAAGAACAATACTTAGAGAAAGTAAAACAACCAATATTCATACTATTCAAGAGCTGCACAGAATAGCTTTGAACAGACAGAATTGGAGAGATCTGACCTTTGCCCTATGCGCTAACTTCAGCGCAAAAGGAAAAAATGAATAAATGCCATTTCAGCTGGTACAAATTTACATTTATGCTGTCGTTCACGTTTGGCATTGTAGCGCAACATTGGCACAATAATCGTCTTGAATAGTGTTATTTTGGTGTTTAAATCTACATTTTTGTTTCTGAAGATTGGTATCATTTGCCCTTTCGTTTGTAGTCATATATGCTCTACTACATCTTTTGTGTATTTTTTTGCTGATCTTGCTGTATGTTGTAATATTGTTCCAAGGTATGTGTATTTAACAAACGCAAAAGTTACTTTAGTAATAGGAAGTAAGATGGATTTGCTCATTGTCAATTAATTAAATATACTATCACAAATGAGAATGTTAATGTACATCATTGTTTTAGTCAGAGCATACATATTCATGTTTAGTGTTATGTGCACATGTACCAACTTTTTTGGGATCATCGCGTACAATATCTTAAATATGTCTGTATTCTTATAAAAGCATATTTTATCTTGTTTAACTAGTTTTGCCCTCAAACAAATGTAATTATCTGAGTAAATGTCCAACATATTAACTCTTACAGAGCCAAGTGACAATCTATTTGTCATTTCCGTTTTTCCTCTCCGGACCAATCGAGAACATATTTGTCGTTTGGGGATATTGGAGTTAATACTCTGTAGTATGTTTATATTCAATTCCAGCATTTCCAAATCAGTGTCAACGATACTCAACACTATTTCCGTCTGTTTTAAATCAATTGTCTTTTGTGGAATACGTGTTTGGCTACATTACCCTTTAGTTGGTTAATGTGACACAAAAATGCCTGAAGTAAGATGCATAAGACTAACAGATGCTGATATTACATCCAAACTATAAACCATAAAACAAGTGTACGATTTTCTCTACTTTAACTTTTACACTGTCTGGTCATTCAATATATTGTGCATTTAGATTGGCATCTCTCTGTCATGCAATAAATCAATTGAATATTATATCCATCATTGTTCTTTCAAGTAACTATTCATCATTTTTATCACAACCTCTCTGTGAATCATTATTTGTATCAGAACAATTTTTAAAAAAATTACTGGGTACCGGTAATCTTTCAACTGCTCTCTTTTATCTTTCTAGTGGTCACTAAATGTGAAAACTTTACTTTCTCAATCACAGATATTATAACTCTTGACAGACTTGCCTCTTATTTTTTCTGTAATTTGTCTCTCCTCCAGGATTGCTGAGATTAGAACTTATTTTTAAATACCAGGTGATCAAACTCTAAAAGAAAATGTGTGATTAAAATGTAAGCAGCTTTGTTAATATATTATTGTAATAATTTCTATTGTTTTACAGATCGCCCGTGATGCAGATGAGGATGGAATGAAGGTTGTTGAAATCTCTGGCACAGATAATGCTCTTGAGAAAGCAAAAAAAATGATTAGAGATTGTCTAAGTGGTAGTAAGCATTCTTGTGTTTGGTTTGTTTAAAAATGTCCAGTTTAATAAATTTGCTGTTATATTTGTTTGTTGATGAGTATTGTAACACTGTATATAGTTCACAAAAGGGATGCTATATATGCTGTCTGCATTTCTGTTTATTTAAGCTGAAAATTTCAGCTATATTTTAGGAAGCATTTTAGAAATATTTCTATGCTATAACAAAAGAAATTTTGCTGTGTATTTTATTTTATTTAAAAAATACAAACAGATAGGGCAGTTATGGATGCACTACAAAGTGATGAAGAGGAGTTTGAAAGAGACAATGTTCATGTTCAGAGAATGATAGCAATGGTAGTGACCAAGGTAGAGAAGAATTTTTGTTTTGGGAGAGGGACGAATTGTTGTGGAATAGTATCCCCAACTGTAAATATGTGACACATGAGGTAAACATAATTACCTCTTTTACAAACATGTCAAAATGTGAGAAACATAAAATATATGGCACTGACGATTTGTCAACCGCTTGGGAGTGTTACCTACTTCAGATTGAGCATTGCTTTCTTTGAACACATTCAAGATGAGTTTCTGATCAATATATGCCTAGAACATGAACTGCTAATAGCAAATTCTTTTTACCAACACGGATGAAGCCACATACAAACATGATATAAATGAGACAACTTACTACATTTATCCAAAATTAATTTCATTCTTGTTAGACAAAGGCAACAGAGACACATCAATGATGCGAGAGCTTTCTCAAACTTAGACATTGATGCAGATCACAGAATTGTTATACTCATGGAGAAAAGAACAAATAAGAGCAACACAAAGAAAAGATAACAGAAATTGCCCAAAAAAGTTATAAACTTGAAAGCTCTAGAATAAACCAAAAAAAGCGTTAAACTGTATAAGGAAATAACACCAATTTTTAAAGGCCTACCAAAAGAAACTGATAAAATCCATAAAGAATGAGATATTTTGAAAAATGCAATGATAATTAAACTACAAAATATATGCGGCACAAGACATCCCAAGAAAGACAAGAAAACATCATGATAGAATGTGGAGATACAAAATGTTGTACAACAGAAAAACATATTATCGCGACTATAATATCGACTAGCTAGAATAAATACCAAATTTGTAATCAAAGAACCAATGTTAATTCATTGATCAAGTATGGAGAACATTTAACTGACGTAAAACAAAACCAAAGAGAATTTTTCAAAAATATTAAATCAATGCGAGTGAGAGAAGTGAGTTATAATCCCATAACAATCATCCATCATAAAAATGGCAAACCCTTAGTGAAGAGCATAAATATAAAAGCAAGATGGAAAGAATACTTCCAGGAATTATACAGCCCAAGCATCACAACAGAATATAGTAAGATTGTAAGAATATATATTGGCAGCAAGAATTTTTGTAACACAAATGACTACCAGGTCAACCCAGTCAAAGGAAATAGTCACTATAGTTATTTACACAGGGAAAATAAACTGCTGCATCACCTCTACTTACAAAATATGGATTTATCATCATATTTCCCATACACATAAGTAGTGTAAAAAGGGACTTTGCTTAGCCAGCTTGAATACATTTTTTTAAATGTGGAATGTATTGAAAACTGCTTCTCTACGAAATTAAATTATCCTACTAAACAACACCCTGTATAATTTTATTGAGTTTTAAAATTCGATTACTATATATTTTACAACAGATTTTGATGGTGGGCGACATGGAAGGTCAAGTGGTGGAAGTCAAGGTCGTGGTGGCGGTGAGTTCAGTCGCAAAGGGGAAAATGGGAACTGGAGCCGCAAGAACAGGGACTGTGACGATGCATGGGGAAAACAGGGTGATTCTAGAGGTAACAAACATATATTTTAAGCTATTCCTAGAGTGGTAGTTAAGAACCACTTATAATGTAATATTGTGCCTGTTGGAAAGATACTCCAAGTAGAACATTACCAATATCTCTGAGACATAATCACAAATGATGGTAGATATGAAACAGAAATTAAAATGAGAATAATAATGGCTAAAAGTACTTTCAATGGTGTCATTTGACGTATTCCTTCCAGAACATTGTCTTCCCAATGAACTCTCTGAACCTCTCTGTCTTAGGCGATGTGGCTTGCATTTTCTAGCGATGTATTCATGTTATCTTTAATGTCTTCAGTCCATCGTCTTCTTGGTCTGCCCTTTCTCCTCTTCCCAGGTTTCCCTCCATTATTTGTCTTTCTAAACAGTTGTCTCTTTATATGACCAAACAGGCGTAGTTTTCTTTTGTACTTTCAATGACATGAGGGAAATATTGATATCTAAACAAACTACAAACAAATTAAAAATGAGAATTATAAAATTCTACATCTATTCTATATTGATGTATGGCTCAGAGACATGGACACTAAATAAACAATTATAAAAGTCAGTCAAGAGATATTCAAAGAAGAGTTAGGCAAGACAAGCAATACTTCATAAACAAAATATGCCTCAAAATAGAATAGCAGAAAAACCAAGGTAATAGTAAAATGATGTTTGAAAATGTATGACACCTAAGAGACAACAAACTTCAACCATCATTAAAAGTACTGAAAGATAAACAAGGACACATACTAACGGAAGGGAAATATATCTTACATTGATGGAAGGAATACTGTAGTGAGATGTACAATGACCCTAGTAAAACAAAAAAATAACTCAATAAATGAGTATGAAAAAGAACCAGAAGCTACAAAGAAAGAAGTAAGATACGCAATAGAAAGTTTAAAGAAAGGAAAAGTGCTGGCGGTGAGGCCGGAATCAAGATTTACTACAAACTTTTCTGCACAATATGGGAAATCGGCACATGGCTGGAGGAATGGAAACAAATCATTATATATATCTCTCCCCAAACTTTTTTGGGGACCTTCAGATTTGCTCAAATTACCAAACTATAGCCCTTATAAGTCAAGCAAGTAAAATAATGCTAAAAATCATAATGCAAAGAATCAAACAAAAATTAGAGATGAAGATACACAGATCAGACAGAGGAACAAGAAATCACATTCTTAACATGAGACTTATCATAGGAAAGTGTAGGAAATTCTCAACTGACCTGCACATGTGCTTCATTGATTACTCAAAAGCGTTCAACTGAGTCCAACACTAGAAACTATGGGTGATAATGAACAACATGGGTTTCCCAAGACATCTGATTCATCTAATTGAAGAACTTAACAAAGATCAAAAGGCTGCAGTGAAGACTGCAGAGGGCAGTCTCTCAGAGTGGTTTAGGTACAGAGTGTAGTAAGGCAAGGATGCACACTCTCGCCATACCTGTTCAAATATAATGAGGAATGTAAGAGAAGACATACCTGCGGGGGCTACTGACCCCTACCAGGAGCGTCCACAGGTGGCGGATAGTGGAAAAGCCTCTTGAGGCCAGCTGTGAATAACCCTCTGGGCAAATTAGCAGCTGCTGACCAAACGGTGTTGCTGACCACGAGGGTGGGGTGGGATATCAGGCAGCGCTGATATCCCCATTGAAATACCCTAGTGTCCATTGACCCCCACTCCAGGAACATGCCGGGGGTAGGGTTAGAGAGTTGGGTAGGGCAAGGGGGAATTATGGATATTAGAACAAGAGAGAGCAATGTTTTTAAATCACCATCCCTGAGTGAGAGGTACCTTAGATCACAAGAAATAAACCACAGAGGAGGATAATGAATACCTGGCAACAAATAAATTATCCTAGGAGAGGGGAACTCTACCTCAAAACCCCGGGCAGATGGTGCTCGTTAACCCTGGTGGTCAAACAGGTGAAGGAAAACTCCAAAATGAAACCTCCACTGCCCTGTGAACAATCCTTGGGTGGGTAAGAGCTAGGGAAACACATCCTGACTCAAAAGTAAGATGGAAGACGGAGACACCGGACCGAAAGGTACAAAATAGTTCCAGCCATGAAAACCACAGTATCACACAATGACTTCACATGTCAAATAAAAGGTTACAGATTCATTTTGGTGCTTCATCTGTGAAATCCCGTCGAGTGGATGAAGTGCCAGGCTCTAAGCCTCAGCGACTGGTGGTTCCTCTGTCTCAATTTGTGGAGCCAGGAAAAGAAATCAGAGGAAAAAACTACTGGTTCAAAAACATAGCATACATACAGGAAAAACACCTCATAAACAACAATAGATTCAACATCTGAGGATACCAAACATTTCGGAATGATAGAGAAAAGAGATACAAAGGAGGAGTACTTATACTGGTCAAAAACAATATCGTTGCCTCAGAAGTCCGAGTTAACACTGCAGAACAGACTGAAATACTTGGAACCTGTTTAACCCTTCTAACCAAAGAGGTCACAGTATATAACTATTACTGTCCACAAGACGAGCCGATCTCTACACACAATTAACACAGAAAAAGATAACTGTCTTGTCTTGTGATTGGTGACTTCAATAACCACTCACAGAGTTGGGGATATACAGAACAAAATACTAGAGGAGAAGTGGAAGACTGGCAGTGCGAGGTGAAATGACTGCTTAATGAACCCGAAGACCACCAAACTTTCTACTCTAGAAGATGGCAAACCCCTCAACCCCTGACCTAGCCGTTGCAACAGACGCTTTAGCTAAAATAACATACAGGGAAGTGCTGGATCAGCTTGGTAGAAGTGACCATCGTCCCATCAAACTCACCATTGACATTAACCCTGCTGGCCCCACAACCACACCTAGATGGAACTTCAAGAAAGCAAACTGGAGTAAGTATGCAGATCTGACAAACAAATTCACAAAAACCCTAAATCCAAGGATTACAAATGTGAACAAAACTGCACAACCCCTGGCATCTGCACTTCTTCAAGCAGCCAAGCAAAGCATACCAAGAGGTGCTAGGAAAAATTACAAACCGTACTGGTCTGACAAACTCGATAAGTTGGAGAAAGAAGTGTCAAAGGCCAGAGACACAGCAGAAAAAAGCCCATCCACAGAAAACAACATATCACTAAAAGCTGCTGTAGCCAAACTAATAAAAACACAAGGAAAAGCTGGCATGAAAACACCGAAAATTTAAACTTTGACAAAGAGGGAAGAAAACTGGAAAATAACAAAAATGCTCAACAACGAAGATACCAAAACAGCACCAGTGGTTATAGAGAATGGCGGAGATGTACTCACAGGAAAGAAGGCTGCAAATCACTTTATACAGCATTACCAAAGTACTGCCTGCCACAAATCGATGAAAAATAGAAGAGAAGTAAGAAAAGAACTACAGGAGATCGAAAAAGAGATCAGCAAAGATAAACAAGATGTCATGAATATTCCATTCATGATCAATGAACTAAATTAAGAACTGGCAGTATTAAAACTTAGGAAATCACCTGGCCCAGATGACATACCAAATGAACTGCTAATTTACATCGGACCATCAGCAAAAAAGAAATTAATAAAAATTTGTAACAACTGTTGGGATAGAAGTCTAGTGCCACAGGTGTGGAAAACCGCCATAATGATACCCATCCACAAGAAAGGCAAAGCAAAAAACAAGGTGGACAGCCCAATAAGTCTGATCAGCTGTGTTTGCAAACTAATGGAGCGCCTGGTAAACAAAAGAATGATGTGGTTCCTAGAAAAAAATAAAATCATGCTAAATCAGCAAGCTGGCTTCAGAAAGTGTAGATCAACTGAAGACCAGATTACACTAATTGCCCAGGAAGTAGAGGATGCTTTCCAGGAAAATAAACAGACATCAGTGGTGTGGGTAGATATGGAAAAAGCGTGGAATGATGGACTCCTCCTTAAACTACAACAAAACAAAGTGACAGGGCGCATGTATTACTGGATAAAACACTACCTGCACAACCGAAAAGCAGCAGTGAAGCTTGAAATGAAGCACAGCAGAAAGAAACTCTTTAAGCACGGAGTACCACAGGGAGGTGTTCTATCCCCCACTCTATTCATTATATTCATGAATGACATTGACCAAATTCATTCATTTTCCTTTTGCGCTGAAGTTAGCTCATAGGGCAGAGGTCAGATCTCTCCAATTCTGTCTGTTCAAAGCTATTCTGTGCAGTTCTTAAATAGTATGAATATTGGTTGTTTTACTTTCTCTAAGTATTGTTCTTCTGAGTGTTTCTTTTTGTCTACCCCTTGCTCTTTTGCCTGTAGGTACCCATTCAAGAGATTGGTGGTGTATTGACCAAATCCTCTCGCGTAAAGTAAATGCTGCAATGTATGCTGGCGATATGGTGCAGTGAAGAGAGCGTAGGCACAACAAAAATATGGCTACGGGAAACTATGGACAATTTGGCAAAGTGGACATACCAATGGGCCATGTCTATCAATGCCCAAAAAAACTACCTATACCATCTTCAGCATGTCCACCAAACCACAGAAAATCCTACTAACCATAAAAGGTCAAACATTGCCTAAAGATGAGACACCCACATACCTTGGAGTCACTTTTGATCCAAGACTTACATGGAAACAGCACATAGACAAGCTCCAAACAAAAGGTACAATAAGGACAGCACTCCTTAAAAAATTGGCTGGAACAGATTGGGGTGCAAATGGAAAAATTCTAAGTAGAGCATATACTGGTTACGTAAGACCAGCTTTGGAATATGGAATGTCAGCATGGGGGACTGCAGCCAAGAGTAACACTCAAAAGATCTCAAAGATACAAAACCGCAATCTCAGAATTATAACAGGAGGTATGAATACTACCCCAATCACAGAAATGGAAACATGCACAGGTTTTCTATCAATGGAAGAAAGAATGAATGAAAAAATCCTCACACAGTATGCAAAGTTCAAATGTTTGGAGAGTCATCGAATGAACCAAAGACTAAGCAGATCTACAAAAGAGGTAGCTTTCTACACTCCGCTAAACAACTCCAGAAATCACTCACAGATACAGACCTACAAAACCTAAAACCACTAAACACCTTTAATACATACCCAACCTGGGACAGGAAAAACTTCCCAAGAATTATGAACAATATACCAAGCATTATTTCGAAAACAGAAACTACTATACAAGTACTAAAAGAGACAACTAAGAATCACATACAGAAAGCATACCCAAAGGATATATGGACACATGTATATACAGATGGATCAGCGAAAGAAGCAGTATTAGATGGAGGATCTGGAATACATATAGTAACACAATATTGTAAAGAAATAGAAAAATCCATACCCACAGGCAAACATTTCACAAATTTCAAAGCATAAATGGAAGCCATAATAGAGGCAGCCAAAATGCTCATAAATTTCTTGCCGAGTCACAACAGGCATGTAGTCTTTCTAACAGATGCAAAGTCAGTGTTGCAGGCATTGAAAGATCCAAAGAACATGAGCATGAATGAACTTATGGCCTCCCTACTACACCTCAGCAGTACTAACAAAGAAACAGTACTGCAGTGGATCCCTGGTCACTGTGGCATACCTGGAAATAAAAAAGCTGATCTCCTGGCTATGAAAGGGGGATCACTAGAACAAATAGAAAATGATAATACATACTATGAATGTAAGACCATGTTAAAAGCAGAATATAAGACAAAATGGAACCAGATGCACCCAACTGCAGAACCAAATGACCCCTACCACCAAATGTCACGCAAGGAACAAACCATCATCTTCAGATTACGAACTGGCCACAACAGACTGAGAAGTCACATGTTCTGAAAGCTGAAGAATGGTGAAACAGACCTGTGCAACTGTGGACTGAGCCCAGAGACTGCAGAACACATTCTTCATGCCTGTCAACTCTACCAAAATATGGCCTACTGAGATGACACTGCTTCCAGACCTGAGGGGTTCCATGGCTGACCTGAAGCGAATCACACAATTCATTGGAGCTATTGGTGCTGTAACCTGATATCTGACTGAAGAACGATGAAGTAGAAGAAGAAAAGAAGACATACACAATGCTGACTACTACGGTTTAAACATTGGTTGTTTTGAAATCCCTAAACTACACTGCGCAGATGACACTACTTCTTTCAAATGATATAAAGGGATTGGAACAACTATTCAAGAAGCAAAGAAATACAGCGAATGACAAAACTTATATTTAAATGTGCAAAAAACAGAATAGACAATACCGAGATAGAATGTGTGGACAAATATGAATACTTATTAGCAAACATCAATGATGCAGGAGACTGCGTGACAGAAATAAGGAAGAGATTGGCAATGGCATATTGTAAAATAACACAGTTGAAAAACATGTGGAAAAACAACAAAATAGAAAAGAAACTGCTAATGCTACAAACTTTTATTTTTCCATGGCAACATGGCTGTGAAACATGAACACTAAGTAAAAAAGCAGCAAAGAAGATCAACACCTTTGAGATGAAATGCTACAGAGAGATACTTAGAATATCATGGAAGGAAAAATAGATAAACTCAGATATTATAAAAACATTGAAGATGCCAGATTGTTGGTTACTAAACACAATAGCAAAAAGAAAACTACACCTGTTTGGTCATATAAAGAGACACAACTGTTTAAAAAGACAATAAAGGAGGGCAGAGAACCTAGGAGAAGGAGGAAAGGCAGACCAAGAAGACAATGGACTGACAACAGTAAAGATAGCATGAATATGTCATTGGAAAATGCAAGCCCAAGACAGAGAAATGTTCAGCGAGTTCATTGGGAAGTCAAGGTTCTGGAGAGAATGCATCACATGACAACCAAGTTGATGTAAGGGTGTTTGAATAGTGGTGTCAATTGGTATGACATTTTTATTGCCTCTACATAATTTACTATTTTGCTAATTGTCAGAGTGTCTTGTTTTCTTTCTTGTGTCTGCATTTACATGTTGTCTTGGTCTTTCGTATTTGGTACTGTACCTAGGTACTGCCAAATCATTAACTTTTACCAAGTCAGATTAAAATTACAAATTTTACCTGGTGCCACCAAATTCTTTTTCGACAGTGTGAGTTGTTTGTTTTGTTGGGTGTTTGGAAAACACAATCCTATATTTGAGATTTTATAATAATTTTTGCACATGTAAATTAAGAATTGCATACTGCAAATATGTGTAATTTATTTTGTAAGTGCGATACGAGAGGTTTGAGGAATTGATGAAGAGGTTTTTTTCCAGAAAATACAAAAAACACTAATAAACATAGGTGTTAACTGTTTGGAAAGCGCAATAACTTTTTTCTTTTCATAAATTTTGAAATAATTTGTGCCCATGTAAATAAAGAATTGAACACTGCATATATTGGTGTAAATTCTGTTTGTGTATGTGTGAGAAGGCTGTAAAGATTGGAAAATGGTTAAAAATATATTTAAAAATCAGAATTTTTTAAACTAATAACTAAAAGAATATATTATTGCTTATGAAATAAATAAAACATGTAGATTTGACTTACCTTGTCAAAAAATGTGTTCTCTAGACATAGTCACAACAGGCAAAATTGAAGGCAGCAGAGACAGAGGGCGACAACGTGAGAAAATATTAGACAGTTTGACAACCTGGCACGGCAGGGAAACAACAACGACTTTGATACATAATACTGTGGACAGAGAGCCGTGGAGAGCCATGACCGCCTACGCCAGCCGGCATGACACCTGATGATGAGTCCTAGTGTTGTCAGTAATCCATCAATACATTAGGTCCATACTTGTTCCATGTCACTTCATAATGAAACCAACGTGTTACTATATCTACTTTTAAAGCAAACATAATTCCCAAGACTGCCATTATAGCCAGATTCATTCTGATCTGGACAGATGTCTCTAGATATTTAAAATATCTTATCCGATATTCAGTTATTTTATGAACACTATGGCAGAATAGGAAGTAGAACACTACTTCTAACTGATTTGCCGATTTCTGTCACATGAAATTAATGATCATGTGATTTTCACGTCGCTGACTGAACACATAGCATTTGTCTATTTTTATCTCCAGGTGGAGGATGGTCAGAATGTCCATCTTGCCGATAAGTGTAGAGAATGTGACTGAGAGCTTTAGTTGTCTATCTAAGGCCAGATGTGTTGACTGTGTCGAATCCATGTGGCAATTGAACACATAGCAACGGTTGTATATACTTGACAATTGATGTTTGCAAAGAGAACATCATTGTTGCACACTTTCGACAATGGTGTGCTAAAGGTTAACATTACAATTGACACAAAGTTCCCATTTGCGTTGTTAGCTCCAAGATAATTTTTCCTCATAGTTGTTTATAATTAGTATTGTCAATTCCAACCTTATGTTCATGTCCACCATATCTATTTTGATATTGCATCTTGGTGTTTTCTCTAAATGGTCCTTGAAGCTTTGCATAAAAGTTTTGTTTTGTGATCTGCATTATTTGTTAGAGCATAGCACTGGATGATTATTGTTTACCAATCCTATGTTTGGAATTTTTCAGTTATAATTCATCTGGCTTTCTCCTATTTACAAATCGTAATGTGTAAAGGAATTTGACCTTTAGACTGTAACATATTCCTAGCTTCATGTGGCAGGAATTATATGTCTTATGAGCTTAACTTCGTGTGATTCCGTACTCATAAATCCCTTTTTACGTAATGATGTCAGGGGCTATGTTGCCAACAGAGCCATTAGGTTAACATTTAGTTAACAATGATTACATATTTTTTTTGTTCAGCTGTTTTTATAATATTTTCCTTTTCATGAGGCGGTGGAGGAAGAGGTGGATTCAGTGATGGTGAGGACACTGAAACCATATATGTGGAGTCTTCAGAAGTGGGAAGAATTATAGGTAAAAATTTAGCTTGTGGTAATTTTTTAGTAAAAACTAATTTCATTTCACTAAGTGGATAGTGTAATCCATTAATAGTACTGTACAAGTAGAAGCCACAACATAGTCAAGTCTGTAGTATTTCCCTCATCTATATTTGGAAATTTCATGTTCATCATTTAATAATTTAAAGTTATTTTTGTTTAGGGTTTGGGATAGGATTAGCGTTAACATAGTTGTGTTTTACATAACTAACTCCTACCCTAAATAAATAATAAATTTTAATTATTAAATGTTAAACATGAAATTTAGAAACACAGACAATAAAAATGTTGTTGCGTCTACTTGTACTGTACCCCATTGTACCCGTACTATATCAGAACTTTATTATTTTGGTTTATCTATCAAATTAATTTTAAGTTCTAGAAACAATTTGTGTCTTATTGTGGTTGTTCAAGAAGTGTCTGATCTTTTTTTTTTCTGGAATAAATTGTGCACAGGTGATGTCCTCTAAACTTCAAGAACTGACTTCTTAACTTGAAAAAGCTTATGGTATGGAAATAAACATTGCGAAAGTCAAAATAATGGCAAACAGAGATGACAACACAACTCCTGTTAACATCTAGGTGAATGGGCAGAAGTTGATACCTATAAATACTTAGGATCTTCTATCAGCAGCAACGGAAGCACTACCAAAGAAATAAAGACTAGATTTGAAATAGCCTCAGCTGTAATGTCTTGATTAAATATCATATGGAAGAGCAGAATAAGTACAACAGTGAAAATAAACCTAAATAAATCTCAAACAATACCTTTTCTTTTATATGGACGTGAGAGTTGGACAATTACAGCAGATATTAAGAAGAGAATACAGACTTTGAAAAAAAAATACTACAGACGAATATTATGTATCCATTATACAGAGCATAAAATCAATATATTAGTTATATATATATTAGATATAATTACAGAGGACTGGCATCATTTGGGAACAACACTGATTGTGGCGTGACAAATAAATGCTGTCATTGTTAGCAACAATAAGTTCCAGTTTCTGTTTGATCTAACCCTAAAGGTTAGGACGGAGATAAATGCTAATGAGAGAACCATCCTATTTCATCGAATGTGACGATGACTAGCATATATCTCTGTGTCAAAAAAGATTATCTGTGTTAGATTCCTTTTCAAAATTTTAATTGGTTTATTACAGCACAACTTTACTTTGTGTTTAAATTTGTTAGCAATATTTAAATGCAAAGCAAACAATTTTAGACAATTTTAAAGGAAAAATTGCAGTACTAACAGCGAATGGTTTATTGAAATTATACAGACAGAATTTCCAACAACGTCAGGAAAAAAATGGACAAAACTGAACAAGGTGTTTATTTATCATGACAGCATTGACGACATTGTTTGTCAGTTGTGTGAACAAACTCATGCTGTCAGTGATTTCAATGGTGGTAAATACTAGGATGATTGGATTACTTAAAACGACATCTTACTCATAAAGTTCATTTAGATTCAGTATCTAAACTACTATGTAAAAAATCCAGAGGTTTGCCCCCAGACTAGTAAATGAAAGACAACTTCGATCAATTTTGTATATATTCAATGCTGGAAATCAACTACGTGAAAATGCCTAGGTTTATTACATTTCTGATGTCCATTTTACAACCAAACTTGTGTGTTCCTAATATCATCTGTGAAAAAAAGTAGAAATTTGGCAATTTTACTGATATGCGATTGCGTCTGTGGGTCTCACCAATGGCCCACTAGACAAACCACCCATGCAACAAAAAACAGTAGATGACATGCCATTATATTGAGTTTATCTTCTTATAGAAGCTTCATCTATACAATTATGCTTCTCATTGTTTTATTATGTTGTTGCAATGTGTTTTATCCTTTGTTATTTGTATATATGTATTCACCCCATGTGGTTGGGAGGGAGCCAGAGATGTACTGCACAGCACTGGGAAGGAGGAAACTGACAGCACTGTTTTTTTTTCCTATGGCTGAGGCACAGTGACTCAGGACATGTCAATTTTTTTTGCCTTGAACATTTTGTTTCATGCCTGGAGCAATAGAGAATTTCGGCATAACCAGTAGTCAATTGGTGGCGGGGAATGGAAACAGTGAACCCTATCAATGGCTGCAGTGCATAGGCTGAAACATACCTTCCCTGTTGTGTGATAGTTATGCTCTGGCCCACGGTGAGCCGAAAATGCACAGACGTTCCAGCAATATAATGCCTTTTTAATAGCATTGGGTCAGCAGCCAACTAACCAACCATTTCACTGACTTTATCAGATAGAACTAATGATTCTTCAACTTCAGAAATGTTGCAAAGCTATATATGACTTAATCTGATGAGGCACAATCAACACCCACAATACTTTTTTGCCATCAGAAACATTCAACAAAGAACTTCTGTTCCAATCCTCAGCTACCTGGAACTGAGAAACATTAGTATGAATAAAACCCTGAAATACTTCGTCATTGGAAATTTTCCTAACAAAAAATGGTTGTCATTTTGAATAATTTGACAAATTGCAGTCAATATTCACTAAAGCTCTACCATAACATATTGCTTTGCAAATACAAACTAGAAAGGAAGTTAAATGTCTACTTTCGATTCCTTTGTTATCCAGATGAATAACATTAGTTTACGGTGTTGATTTCATTCTTGAAAGCTGTGGACAGCAATGGTTGACGCAAGTTGACAACAACAGTGCAAAATACATTGCGCCTGTAAACTGTAGTCTCCGACAGCAAGCTAAAGGTTAAGTCCAAAAGTACAGTGAATGACAAAACATCATGGCATAGAATTAATACACACTTCATGCCTGTTGACATATTGAAAGACTGTCACAGACTAAAGAAATCCAAAACATGTCATAAATGGATTTACTAGGTCTGTGTAACATAACATATTCATGATCTATTATTCAAATTTAAAAAAATATGTTCTGACTAACCAAAAGTGAATTCAAACAAACTCTAGGTTCATAACATAATTTTGAACTTCCATTTTCTTAATTTGTTACATTATTCCTAACTTATAGTGTCATCTATGTCTTAAATGACAAACAACCTTTTTTCTATGTCTTAGGTGACACTATTTAATGTTGTCACAGTCAGTTATATGTTTATTTAATTATAAGTAATTCAGTGTTCCTTCTTAAAAATAAATTTAGGTCGGGGAGGTAGCAGAATCAGAGACATGGAGGCAGACAGTCGGTGCAGGATAAAGGTAATGAAAGTTGTGGGAATCTGTTTATAAAGTATTGTATGACATTATTTTTCAGTGTGCCTCGTAGTAAGGATATTGAACTTATACTGGTAATTTCTTGGCACTTATATTTAAGCAGGTATTGGTATTAACCTACAGTACCCAGTCCTGTAGGTTAGGTTATCAGTGAAAGTAAGCAAAAAATCCTTGACCAGTGGGTTCTATATTGGCTACCTTTGCTGTATACATGTTGAATAAAAATTCTTGAGACTAACGGGAATTGAACCAGTCCGTTCTACGGCACCAAATCGCCTAGCAACAATTGCACACGCGTTTTTCAGTACTTGACTAACCGCATCTCCAAAAAAAGATGCGATTTCATCAAGCCATTCAAATCGTGCACACAAAGTCACCCGAACGGACCAATCGAGACAAGGACTATTACAACAACAACAAACATCCCGTACAGGTATTGAAATATCCTCAGTAACAACAAACACATAACATAATATCCGTATTAGTTATACAAGGGCAGATAGGTCTTCTTATAAACATGGATAACATATATAGACAATACAATTTTGCTTCAAATAATTGTTTATACAAGTAAATTTAAGTGGGAAGCCAGAGGACAATTTTTTTTAAAATTCTTGAGACTAACGGGAATTGAACCAGTCCGTTCTACGGCACCAAATCGCCTAGCAACAATTGCACACGCGTTTTTCAGTACTTGACTAACCGCATCTCCAAAAAAAGATGCGATTTCATCAAGCCATTCAAATCGTGCACACAAAGTCACCCGAACGGACCAATCGAGACAAGGACTATTACAACAACAACAAACATCCCGTACAGGTATTGAAATATCCTCAGTAACAACAAACACATAACATAATATCCGTATTAGTTATACAAGGGCCGATAGGTCTTCTTGTAAACATGGATAACATATATAGACAATACAATTTCTGTTATTACAATGGTTCAATTCCCGTTAGTCTCAAAAATGAGCACAGTGAACCCTATCTTGGCTACAGTGGTTAGGAGTAGTGCATAGGTTGAAACCTACCTTGCTGGAGGTGTGATAGTTATTTCTGGCTCTGTCCCGGGGTGGGCCGAAAATCCACAGACTTCCCAGCAATATAATGCCATTTAATGGCATTCGGTCAAAGGGCATGAGCCCATAGACAGCTGGATCAGCAACCAACCAGCACAGGTGATACAGGGGAACCATGTGTTAGTCCCAGAGAAATATTCATATTTTCTTATGTCCACATTTTCAAGCGTAGTGCACTCCAGTAGGGTAGCAGCAATATAGCTTGCAATCCAAGAATTAACTCCACAGTAAGCAAAGAGAGATTCAATTTTGAAAAGTCTACTTTATGGTCTACTATGCTTATAGCATTCCCTAAATCGATGGCCATTGTTACCATCTCCTGCTTGGATTGAAATCACCCTTATACATCCTGTGCAAATGTGATGACATTATCCAAAGTCCCTTTTCCTGGTCTGTGGCTATTCAGGGTATTAGGAGGAATATGTTCAGTCTCTAAGTGACACATTACCATTCTAGCCTTAATGTTTTTCAAACAACTTCCCATATATATTTTATAAAGTGATGGTATGGTAGCTATTTAGCAGCCTAGGATAATAGTGTGCATATCCTTTGCAGTCTGCTAACAGAGATGGAACTCTTATGACAGGAATATATATGGTTACTGGCGTTGCTTCAGCTAATCACTAATACTTACAAGTGTTTTGGAGCTGCAAAGAATTCCATCAGAGATTAGACTTACTTTCTTTTTTGCAACAATAATAAGAAAATGATTGACTTATATCAGACATGTATTTGGAATGAATGAAAACAGACAAGCATTAAAATGGATACTAAATCGAAAAAAAAGGAATACCAAAAGAGACTCTTTGCAGAACAACCATCAAAGAGGGTATGACTGGATCTCAACAACATATAAGAATAACATGCAGTAGCATCACATCGCTCAAACCGGAGAGCTCTGGTTTCTGCCCTATGCACTGTGTTCAGCGCTGAAGAAACATATATAGATAGATATAATACTCTAATGCTGTCCCTGTAAGTGTCCATTAATGTTTCTAATCAGGAAGATGACGAAATAGTAGTATGACAATCTTTCAACCTCAAAGGTAAGGAGTATCTCTCTGCCAATTTTCTTTGTTTGATGTGTTCTGCATGATTAAACCTCTTGACAGCAGCGCTGTCTCTAGAATAGTTTTTGGGGTCACTGAAACATGCATGCCTTTCCACGGAATACATGGTTAAGGCACTTCTTACTGACATAATTTTCAGATGTATTTTTATGTGAAAGGACATGTACATAATTTTTATTGTATCTGTTTCCTTTACAAAATAGGTATCTAGGGATAGGAATTCACGTGGCCACAACTCAGTAGAGTTATCTGGGAGTAAGAGTGCCATATCAGATGCAAAACGCCTTATTCAAGATGCTGGAGTGGAGATAGTGAACCATACTTGTGGTTGGTGAATTATTTAGCCTTTTTAACAATAGAGCATTATTTGAGAGCTCATTGTTTTTATTTAATCACATATTGTCATTTTTTAATTTATCTAATTAAAATTGATTATTGTATTATTATAATTAAAAAAAGGTTATAAATGGTAAATAAAATGGTGCATTACTAAATTGTAATGCATCTTTCATATACTGTTAGTCCAAATATCATCATCATCAAGTGCCGTCTCCGCAACGAAGGTTGGCTGCAACGTATCTCCAACATCTCCTGTCTCTTGTCTTGGTGGTGCACTCTGCTAGACTGTAACCTGTCCATCATGTAATGTTACTCTCCCACTTGTATCTCTGCCTACCTCTTGCTCGCTTCCCTTTGACTTTACCCTCAAGTAAGGTCTTCAATAAGGTGTCATGTCTTTTAATGTGTCCAAAGTATTTTATTTGCCTGATCTTTATTTCTCTTAGTAGTTTTTTCTTCATATTAAGTGTTTTTAGCACCTCTTTATTTGTTTTCTTCTCTTTCCATGATGTTCTCCCTATTCTTCTATATACCCACATCTCAAAGGCATCAATTTTGCCTTCTAATTTTGCCTGGTATTTCTTCTATATTTTTAAAGATATTCTCTGTGTAGATATTAAATAGGCTTGGTGATAAAATGCATCCTTGTCTTACCCCTCTTCTTATATATATAGTCCAAATATATTGTTTTCATTTTAGGCAAAATATTATAAAATGTGTTGATTTGAGAATGAACTATTAGGTTATATTGTATCTTCTTCTTCATCGTTCATTCTCAAACTCCTGCTGGATCTCACTTGTAGCAAGACCATTGTCCTACTAGATTTCTAGCAGGATGTAGTCCAGAGAATGGAAATGCGTTGTGTTGCCGTTTTATTAGCGCCAATGGCCCGACACATCCGTCTTCGGCGGGAGGTTATATTGTATAATTTGTCAAAGAAAATAGAAACTACTATTTCATTGATGGCAAGTAACTTCTATAAATGAAAGATTTCACTTTCCTATGAAGCATCCTGAGAACTCGACAAGATAGAAAGAGGCTGTGAACAGATGAAAATAAATAAAGAGAGAATATCGTTGACAAATGTTGTAATGCAGCCAGGAAGAGAGTGCAGCGATTTGACTGCAAATAAGACAGAGAGAATGATCCAAGAACTCATAGATCGGTACACAGTATAGTACAACATATAATTATTTTCACTGATGGCTCAGTAACAAGAGAAACAAACAGACGCGGATGAAGTTTCATCGCTTACCAAATGACAAGAGGGTGGTAACAAAGTCTAGTGCCTATCCTACCACAACATTGAGCATGAGATAGAGGCAGTAACAGTGGCTCTGACTTGGTCGATAATGCAACCAACACTTTCATTGACTTTATCAGACTCCCAGAGTATGTTGTACAAGACAGGAAAATGCATGATAACTAAAGAGTGGAGCGCTTTTCTCAGCTACGCCAGAGTATCACATGGATCTACTATCCTGGTCATGCTGGAGTCTGGGGCAGAGAAAGATGTGACACATTGACTGGTAAAGCTATAGTTGATGACAAAGTGATAAGAGACCAAGCTGAATTAATTAGTCCGCATGAATATGACATTTCTGACATTACAAGTTTTCTATTATCTATGGAAGTGAAGCATGGGCAATAAATAAGATCACAAAAATCACTGGAGGCAGCGTAAAAGTGGTTTATTAGAACATTACACATTCCTTGGACAGCAAATATTACTAATGAAGAATGTCTTAGAAGGATGGATGTGAATAGATGCATTATTGATAATATAAGAAAAAGACAGTCAACATTTATTGGGCACATAATGAGAAGAGGAGGCATTGAGAATATAGTGACAACAGGAAAGATAGAAGGGAAAAGATCAAGGGGAAGACCCAGAGAAAAGATATTGGACAGTTTTGACTATATGGCTTCGATTGATGAAACCAACAGAGATGATGACATACCGGTATATGAGAGAAAACGATGTTCATGGAGAAATATGATCGACAACGCCATTCGGCACAGCACTTGATGAGGATGCTGAAAAAAGACAGTGTACATGTTCAGAGTTGATATAAATGGGGGTGACCAGGGGAGAGGGAAGAAAGTTCATCCTCGCTGGAAAGACCAGAATAACCCACAACCAACTGACTGGGACACTGAGCTTATTATATACGTTTAGATGGCTGATGGAATAGCAAGCAGAGCATTTATGAGAATGCCCCTTATGCAGTGATGCTGGTTCCTAATCTAGAATTTCCCACAAAAAAACAACATTGCTATATAGACACAATTCATACAAATCCAAAGGCCAGTCATGCAAAAAATGGACTACAAAAATAGATTACGCCACAGAAACAAAATATATTAAGTGGAAGCCCATTACAACAAATCCATTTTTAAATGTGTTCGTTTAATGACACTTTAAAAAATCCCCGATTAGTTTAGCCCTTTGTGTTAATTAAAGCAACCTTTTTATAATGCACGCATTTAAGCACATATCCCTATATAGTGCACTATTTGCAATTTGTTTCTGGAAAAAAAGTCTCTAAAATTGTAACCCATGTGTATGTTTGTTTGAATAGTTGCATAAAAGACCCCAAGATCATTATCTATAGGGCATTCAATCAGAAATAGCATGACAGATTGTTTACTTTGTCTGGACCATACCATATTCAGTACAGCTGTGCCCAAGGTCATGGTACAGCTGTCTGGTCTATCCTTATGACTTGATGCATCTGACTTAAAAATTGTCACATTTTAAAATTGCAGATTAGCATCCTGTATCCCATTTTTCTGTTTTGGCTCAGCAGTTGAAATAATCCTTGTTGACCTATGTTGCTTTTGAAGAGTTGGTTTCTAAATAAAACTTACACGTGACTGATTTTGCCTTAATATGAATGACTCATCGCCTTGTAACGGCAAGTAATTAAATTTAATTTAGCAATTAATTCTGATAAAAAGGCCCTATCATATTTAAATTATTTAAGTTCTGTACTGAGTGAAGTATACCTTCCAGTCAAAATGGTGAGTGAGAATGTCTGTTTTCCTTGGTGTCAGCTTAAATCAGATGTTCCTCCTGAAAGCAACGGCAAACTACAGAAGTATAGTGCCAAAAAATTTTCTGTGGAACTATAAAAGAGTCTGAGAATACCACAGACAGCAAGGAAAACAAACCAGAAGGTGTTAGGAACAATTAACATCTAAGAAGGCTAGCTTCTGAACACCATATTAAAGAAAATTCATTTTTTTCCAGTCACATTAAGAGACACAACGGCATGGAGAGAGTGTTACTGGAGGAGGTGATAGAAGGCAACAGGGGCAAAAGCTGCCCAAGACACAGTTGGACAATAGACATTCAAGAATGACTGCACATGTCACTAAAAGAGGTGGGACAACTTGCTCAAGACCGCGGAGAATTCAAGAGATCCATAAAAGACTACCTTCTGGAAAGAATATGTCACCTGATGATAATGACTGAGTGAAGGACAAACTTGTCTTTAAAAATCAAAGTTTCAAAAATATCATAAAATGTCTCAAACAGTTGCCCTTTGAAAGACAACAAACTTTAGTATGAAGTAACAGATGTTCAAAGTCTACTTAGTTTTCAAGACATCTAGCAGAAATCTGTCATTAAAAGTACAGTCAAAGACACTTATAACAACTTGGTCTGGACCAACAAAATATATGTGTAATAACAGATATTCGCTATATACAGTATAAACAGTAAAGAATAAATATAATTGGGAATTTAGAAAAGTGTTGTTAAATAGAGAAATTTGTTATAAATTTAACAATGTAAAATTTCTATGCAAATTATGATACATTTTTTCCCTTTTGTCATAATGTTTTATTCTGTAAAAAGCTATTCTCCTAAGCAACAATTTAATTTAATGTATGTCTTGTTATGACAGAAAATGCTTTGGTGAAAGAAACAGATGATGAGGATCTTGTCTCAGAAGTGCAGAAACGTCCTCTTATTGACTGGAATGCATTAAGAGAAATGCAAAAAGAGTATGAGAAAGAAAAGTTTGCAGGTAAGTTGAAATAGAAATCTTAATCAAATTTAACTAGTAGAACTCTTTACTCCAGAAGCCCTTTGCATGCAGATATTGCTCTTCTTGTCTAAAATTATGCCTACTTCAATTCTATGTAAGTCTCCTCCTGAGTATATAACTGAAATCATTCGATACCAAGCTACCTGTTCCCAACAATCTCATCTCACATAATACAAGGATGTTGATCTCCATTCTATTCATTTCCTGTTTGATGTTTTCTAATTTACCTAAACCTAACAGAGTTCTCACATTCCACATTGTTCATTTGATGGGATTCTTGCGTACAGTGACAGGAATGCAGTCTGTGTCATCTCGAGACATGCTACTATTGAGATGGTGCAGCAATGATTTCCTTATTGTCTTCTGCCAGTTTTTTTATGGTTTACTTCACTAGCCTTTAACAGAGCCTAGCTTACAAGGCAGTAGTGGTTTAACATTGTCTGACATTGATAACAAAATGTTGGGATGAATATTGAATTTATGATTAACTTTTTGATTTTCATAAGGATAGATATGTGTTTAAAATTGGTGTAATAATTTATGTAGTTGGCTTTTTGAATTCATGTCTAAAGCTCTCTGTCTATTCTTCCGCCGTATGTATAAATGCTCCAGAGATATTTAAATTCCTGCACTTGTTTCAGTAGTTGATAATTTATCTTTATGTTGATTGTATTGCGTTTTCTGCATATAGGCATTACTTCTATTTTTTCTGTGTTGACCTTCACATTGTGATTAATGCAGGTGAATGCAAATAAAGTAAATAGGTTACTATATAAATATAAAATAATAAAATATAGAAAATAACAATAAATAAAAGGAACAAACACAACAGTCGACGTGTCTGTCCAATTGGGACCTTTAAAGACAACAAAAACAGTTAAGAACAAAAGACCATAACGAATATAAACAAAATGGATATCTCCCACCAGGAAATCAACAAAAAGACACACTAGATCCAGTGCAACACAATTCCAACAAGTGCACATTGATGCGTTCAACATGTGCAAACTATGAAATTCCCAAAGATGAAAGATGCAGAACCAAAGAAAAGGGGACACCAAACAGCACTGCCAAGAACGGGGGCAAGTGGGCAACGGAAGACAAAAGGGGAAAGGACAGAGAAAGACAATGCACGTAGGAGCGGGGGGGGGGGGGCACAAATAGACACAGGGAACAGAAGTGTGCAAAGAAGAATAGCATTTGACAGCACAGGATAGACAACAAAAATATACACACATCAAAACAAAATCACGAACCAAACATGCACACATTCTACCGGACAAACACAGATAACTATAAATATAAGCACATATAAATACAAACATCCAGACATATACAAAAGTATATAGTGATTTCACAGTGCACATACACACATATATACATATATACACATACACACATATATACATATACATACATATACACACACACACACAAATGTGGATATATATACACATAAATGAGCATAACAATATATATATATATATACAAACATACATACAAATACAAGTATACTAGGAACAAACATAAGTATATACTATATATCTAAAATGATAAATACATAGATATAAGAAAGATACCCACACAACATGCACAAGCATGTAAATGTATCCAAACACGAACAATGGTTCAAACAAGAACAAATGTGCATAATGACACAAAATAAGTATCAACATAATATATACACATGCATTCACATAAACATTTTCTCACATGAATAAATATAACATGAACATTCGCACACATAGAGATATATACATGTATTATTATACCCATTCGTTCACATGAAGATATTCACATGTATTACTATAAAACAAGAATAAGCACACATGCAAATGCGAGACCCAAAGCAACTGTATGGATACACAAGACCATGTAAAATAATATGCATATACAATTTCATACATATGTGTGTGTGAGTACCAATCTGTAATTTAAAAAAAAAAAAAATTCGATTACACAAAAATAAGGTACATTAATCAAATTGACAGAATGGAGTACGATATAAACAACAGAAATAACAAAGACAAATTACAAATACACTGAAATCTAACAAAAACAAAGCTGATGCGCGTGCACATAAAGAAACAATTTCAAAGTACAGAGGGATATGGCTACCAAATAATTAGGAGTAGGCCCCTACAATATAATAAGAATAGTGAAATGTGAACGAATGGGTATAAAAATACATGTATATATCTCTATGTGTGCGAATGTTCATGTTATATTTATTCATGTAAGAAAATGTTAATGTGAATGCATGTGTATATATTATGTTGATATTTATTTTGTGTCATTATTCACACATATTCTTGTTTGAACCATTGTTCGTGTTTGGATACATTTACATGCTTGTGCATGTTGTGTGGGTATCTTTCTTATATCTATGTATTTATCATTTTAGATATATACTTATGTTTGTTCCTAGTATACTTGTATTTGTATGTATGTTTGTATATATATATATATATATTGTTATGCTCATTTATGTGTATATATATATATATCCACATTTGTGTGTGTGTATGTGTGTGTGTATGTATATATGTGTATATACGAGGCGTGTTCAAATGAAAACGGGACTTGTGGATTTATTTAAAAAGTATCATACGCAATTTAATATTTTCAACGGAATTGAACAAAGCAACCACTTGTGAATAAGAATGCACCTGGGTTCATCAGAAAAAATCTCCGTATGCATTTAGGCAAGCATCCCACTGTTTAGGTAGACGTCGAATGCCGTCCGAGAAAAAGTTGCGTGGCTGTTCTCTGAACCATGTGGTCACCGCTGTCTTCACGTCTGCGTCGCTGTTGAATCGCTGTCCCTTTAGTGCTTTCTTCAACGGTCCGAACAAATGGAAATCACACGGGGATAAATCGGGACTATAGGCTGGGTGATGAAGAACTTCCCAATTCTTCTTTGCCAATGTTTCCTCCACAATTTTTGCGACGTGCGGACGAGCGTTGTCGTGGAGAAGAATCACACCTTGAGAAAGTCTGCCTGGTCGCTTAGCCTTGATGGTCAGTCAGTACTGCTTTATCAAGCACGGCTATGGCTTCTTCTGTTGCAACAATATGCGCCTGACCTGGCCGTGCAAGATCTGCCGTTAACTCACGTCCGTCTTTAAACATACGCACCCACTCCATCACTCTGGTCCTCGACAAACATTTGTCACCATATGCTGCCTTCATTCTCCGATGAATGTCTACTGCTTGACATCCTTCAAATGAAAGAAACTGGATCACAGCACGCTGATTCACTTTGGACGGGTTCGGAATCACACCTGCCATATTGTTAACAGTCTTCTGCAGCACATATGCATGCTGGGAAGATGAACACGTGACCGTATGTAAATTATTGGATACTCATTACTAGTGCAAAATGTCATCAATATCAGTGCGCTCTATCACGCATGGTGTAACAAGTCCCGTTTTCATTTGAACACGCCTCGTATATATATATGTATATATATATGTGTGTGTGTATATGTATATATATGTATGTAAATGTATATATGTGTGTGTATGTATATATATATATAAATATATGTATATGTTGTGTGTGCAGGTACCTATGTATGTGTCTATGTTTCAATGTGCACTGTGAAATCACTATATACTTTTGTATATGTCTGGTTATTTGTATGTATATGTGCTTATATTTATAGTTATTTGTGTTTGTCCGGTAGAATGTGTGCATGTTTGGTTCGTGATTTTGTTTTGATGTGTGTATATTTTTGTTGTATATCCTGTGCTGTCAAATGCTATTCTTCTTTGCACATTTCTGTGTTCCCTGTGTCTATTTGTGGCCCCTTCCCCGCTCCTACGTGCATTGTCTTTCTCTGTCCTTTCCCCTTTTGTCTCCTGTTGCCCACTTGCCCCCCTCCCCGTTCTTGGCAGTGCTGTTTGGTGTCCCCTTTTCTTTGGTTCTGCATCTTTCATCTTTGGGAATTTCATAGTTTGGACATGTTGAACGCATCGATGTACACCTGTTGGAACTGTGTTGCACTGGATCTAGTGTGTCTTTTTGTTGATTTCCTGGTGGGAGAGATCCATTTTGTTTATATTCGTTATGGTCTTTTGTTCTTAACTGTTTTTGTTGTCTTTAAAGGTCCCAATTGGACCGACACGTTGACTGTTGTGTTTGTTTCTTTTATTTATTGTTATTTTCTATATTTTATTATTTTATATTGATATAGTAACCTATTTACTTTATTTGCATTTACCTCTATTTGTATGGTTACTGCTGCATTTCCTTTTTGTCGGTCATCCTCCGATATTTGTGATTAATACAGCTTTTGTTGAGGTTTATGTGATTTTGCATAATAAAATCATTTAATATCAATATAATATTAATATGAATGATGCAAAATTAAATCAAGTGTCTTATCACCATTTTAACAGATGGCCATTGCTCAGCACCATTTAACATTAGATGGCCAGTGCTCCAATGAGATCAAGAACAGGCTAGCACAAGCCAAATAAGCATTTAAAAAAATGAGAAACATTCTATGCAATGGAGCACTATCATTCGAGTGCTAGGATGTTATATCAAATCAAGTCTGTCTTCTTTATGGATGTGAAGAATGAGCAGTAAACAAAAGAGTTCAAGATGAGCTGGAGGCAACTGAGATGTGGTTTTTTAGAAGAATGATGAAAACTCCATGGAAAGCCAAGAAAACTAATGTAGAAATCCTCTAATTTGCTGGAATAAAATAATTATAGCAAAAATTAGATACACAACAGTCAAAATTGTTTGGGTATGTGATAAAAAGGGCAAAATGTGAGCATTTAGTAACTAAAGGAAAGATCAAGAGAAGAAAACAGAGAAATTGCTGTATGGATTGTCAGTGTGGTATGAATGTCACCAACTTATTAACAAAACAAGAGACAGGGAGTTGTGGTGAAACATGAATGTCTGCGCCACACTGCATGGCAAGTTATTGATTAATTGATATACTAGAATGAGTGAAACAAGGACTTGTTCATATCTACAAGTGTCATTATAATTAGGAAAGATATTTGAATGTCAATTATAATATTTGTTATGACTTAACTACATTTGAACCATACAGCATTACCAGAAATAATAAAAGACTTCTACAAGGAAGAACCTCATATTGCAAACATGTCTCCTGCTGAAGTCAGACAACTACGGTGAGTAGTTATTGTCATATTAAAGGCATGTTTTAAATCTATAGTTCTAATTTTATCTCTTGGTGTAATATAAACAAGAAGTCATTAAAACACTTTTAATATCATTTAGGGAATAGTGGGGAATATGGTATTAGGTCTGTATTTGTCAATGATCAAATGTAATTCAAGGAATTACATGGACAGTAAGGCAGACACACGCTTTCCCCAGACTTGAGCAGGTACGGATTTGAGGCTGAGTTGACTTGTGAGAAATTTCTGGTCACAATTTTTTCAAGTCAAAGTGACCCAAAAACATTGCTGAAGCTAGAATTTCAGGCAGAGAGATGCTTATATCGCAGCCACATTGTAAACCGTGACACAACATATTCCACTCTCTGAATCACATCCTGCTTGCCAGTAGAAATTTGAAAAGCATAAGGGGTGCAGAATAATGTTTTTTTTTGGGGTCAGTTGAGTCAACTAAAGGGCATGTTTAACCTTATTGGATCTGTTGGCGACTATAGCCCCCAACGTCATTACATAACTAGGGCCTTTAGGCGCCTAAATTCACCCCAGTTGCTATGCCCTGATTCATCAGTACAGAATCACATGAAGTGATTTTCATTACTGCATGTTTTCCTGTGAAGGAGTGCAGGGAGATTTTCTATGGACTATGGAAATAAAGGCTGTTTTGCCATAGCAGATGCAAGAAAAAATCCTGTCCCAACTGCGGATTGAACCTGGGACCTCAATAGTCTGAGAATGGTGTATTAACCACATGGCTCATATGATATAGAATTCCCACCACACGAAGCTAGGAATAAGTCACAGCCTAAGTGTCAAATTTTGTTACACATTGTGATTGTAAAAAGGGAGAAAGCTGCCTGATTTTGTAAACTAATTTCTGGAATGACTTTGTCCATTTTCAACGCATATTTTACTATCAAGTGGAGTACTGCGTGGCATGGTAAGTGATGGTCATGGAAGGTAATATTCACATGTTTTAATTGTTTTTGTGTGTTTTAGTTGTAGTTATATTATAAGATTGTTCATTTATTCATTGAAATACACAAAAACAACATGTATTAGGTGTTCCACGTGACATCATTTACAATGAAAACGTATGTCCAGCTAGGCCTAGTCTTGAAAGAACGGTGTATGCGATTTTTTCATGTTTTATTAATTTGTTCCATCTATAGATTATTGGTTTTGATATGAAACAACATAAAAACAAAAAGGATCAGGTGTTGGACAAGTATCAGGTTCCATGTGTCGGAATTTAAAATAAAAAAGTTGTATGTCCGGCTAGACCTAGTCTTGAACGAACGAACGATGCATGTGATTTCTTCACAGTTTATTAGTTTGTTCAGTCCATATTATGTTAGTTTAAATATGAAATAACAGAAATAGATATTTTATCAATGTTGTCGCATATTGCTCAAGTATTAGTGTCATCAAAAAATTATATTTGTGTATTTTTTATATGGCTTTTGAGATTTCCCCAAATTTTCAATTTCACAACTGTCATATCTTCTCCTTCTTCTGCGTTCGTTCTCAAACTCCTGCAGATTAGCAGGATGTAGTCTGGAAAACTTAATGCGTTGTGTCATGGTTTACAGCATTGCTGCGATATCTGCGCCTTTTGGCCTGACACATCCGACTTCAGCATGGTTTTGGGTCACTGACCCTATATGGGATGGGACAGCCAACTCCATCCCATAACCTCCTTAGTCGCCTTTTACGACATGCGTGGAAGGTAAACATTGTTGCTATTCTTTGTTCCCCTTTCGGGCCCTGGCAACACACGGGCGACAACTGTCATATCACACATACAACAACAAAAACACAATTATATTCATTATTCACTATTTTATTTGCATGTGAAAAAATTATTATGATATACGAGGGGGAGTCAATAAGTAAGTCACAAATGGCTCTTTAGAAAAAAACTGAAGACGATAAAAACCTGAAAACTGTTTATTTTTACACATACATTATCCCTTTACTTCTCAACATAATTTCCACCAACATTGATGCATTTATCCCATCGTTTTATGAGTCCTCCCAAACCTGCTGCGTAGAACTGCGTGCTCTGCTTTTTAAGCCACATTTTCACTTCACATTCAACTTCTGCGTCAGTCGCGAAATGCTTCCCGCCAAGGTGGGTTTTTAGTGGACCAAAAAGGTGAAAATCACTAGGGGCTAAATCGGGGCTGTAAGGAGGATGTTCCAGAATTTTCCAACCAAGATTTTTTATTTTCTCCTGAGTTAATCGAGCCGTATGTGGTCTAGCATTGTCATGAAGGAGTAGCACTCCTCTAGTCAGCAGCCCTGGACGTTTTCTTCGAATTGCATCCCGAAGCACTGATAGAACTTCACAGTATGATTCAGAATTCACATTGTCACCTTTCTTTTTGAAATTGGTTAAAAGCACTCCTTGACAATCCCAGAACACTGTCAGCATAACCTTCCCTGCTGATGGTGTAACCTTGAATTTTTGGACACAAGGCGAAGAAGGATGTTTCCATTGCATTGAAGCACGCTTTGATTCAGGCTGGTAGTGATGCACCCATGATTCGTCCCCAGTAATAATCCTGTTCATCATGTCTTCTCCTTCATTTGCGTATTGACAGAGATGCTCCAATGACAAGCCTAATCGGTTCATTTTGTGTTCGTCCGTCA
Organism: Meghimatium bilineatum; assembly: GCA_034231615.1. Lineage (NCBI taxonomy): Eukaryota > Metazoa > Mollusca > Gastropoda > Stylommatophora > Philomycidae > Meghimatium > Meghimatium bilineatum. The sequence continues at coordinate 31,421,212 of CM067316.1, forward strand.
ATTGTCTGGGCACCCACCTTGAACACACTTTCTTAAATTTCAATCGGTCATGCATGATGCTGTATGCTGAACCATGTGAGCACCCTATTGCAGCTGCTACAGCGTCTATCGTTACTCGTCTGTCACCTCGAATCATCTCCTCAACCCGCTGCACAGATGCGTCTGTTGCAATTTCAACAGCACGACCAGATCGGATTTCGTCAACAATTTTAGAGCGTCCTTGAGAAAATTTTTTTACCCAGCTGTGCACCGCTTTACGGGACAAACAATTGTCAGCATAAACAGGAAGCATTTCTTTATGAATGTCTTTTGCAGGCAGTCCTTTTGCCCATAAAAAACGCACAACAGCACGTTGTTCATTGATTGTACACTCTGTAAGTACAGTAGCCATTTTGTTTTTTGTGCTGCGCATGCGCAAGGTACAGCTAGCGCCATCTAGCGAACATAAACATAAAGTTCTATGATGATATCAACTATAAACAGCTTTAGAAACCACCTACTGCATTTTCCTGCCATCCAACATCAATTTGTGACTTACTTATTGACTCCCCCTCGTATTTACAAACTAAAAAGTTATAGCGTTTACCAAAAACTCACCATAAATAATGCAAATTTTCCAAAAAGAATCCAGGCGCTGGGGAAAAATTGTGTAATTTTAATTCATGGTTGTGAAGGTAAAACTTGGAACAGTAATGAATTTTGCTAATCACTGATAACATACATAACACACAAATTGACATTTCAACCAATAGACTTTATCAAGAATACATTTGCAACCATATATGATGAGTAAGAATGGTACTATTGACGTTTACATGGCAGAGCTAAATATAGATGCAACTCAGAAGAGAAAAAACTAGAAGGTCAGAGGTGAAATACAAACAGGAAATAGACAAAATACATCCAAATATCGACAAAATAGACAGAAAATCGACAAAACAGGATGTAGTCCAGAGAATGGAAATGCATTGTCACTGTTTTATTTGCGACAATGGCCCGACACATCCGTCTTCGGCAGGTTTTAGAATTTTATTTTATAAAGTACTCTATTATCAATTGCCAAGGCTTCAGTGAATCACTTGCACTACAGTTCTGTGGTAACTGTAATATATATAGATTAGTTACCACATACATTGAGTTTCTGAAGGTCAAATTTGGGTCCAGCCAAGAAATTGATATCATCAGCATAATCCAAGTTGCAAAGGGCTCTACCCTTAATAGTTAGTGATGTTTGGTGATCTTGTAGTGCCTCCTGCATTTCATAAAAATATTTAAAAGTACTGGGAAAAGTATGAAACCCTGACGCACTCCTATATTCATCTTTCATTATTTATGAAAATAGCACTGCTTGCATCTCAATATTTTAAAAGTCTTGTAGGTGATGCTGAGAAAATGCCTGTGTGTTGCTGGGGTCCAAAAGGAGAGCAAGGAATAGCAACACTGTTTACCTTCCACGCATGTCGTAAAAGACGACTAAGGAGATTATAGGATGGAGTTGGCTGTCCCATCCCATATAGTGTCAGTGACCCAAAGCCATGCTGAAGTCAGGCCGAAAGGTGCAGATATCGCAGTAATGCTGTAAACCATGACACAACGCATTCCGTTCTCCGAACTACATCCTGCTAATCTGCAGGAGTTTGAGAACGAACGCAGAAGAAGAAGAAAAAGATGCTGAGAAAGGAGATGCCTCCTCTATAGTTATTGCAGTCACCTTTGTTCTTGTAGAGAGTTACTCTTTGCAACCCGGAATGTCATGTGGGATTTCTCCTTCTCTCCAGCATGTTATAAAGAGTTCATACAGACTGGGGAAGAGGATATCTCTGTTTTCCACAAGAATCTCAGTGGGAATGTTGTCTGCTCCTATTCCTTTGACACTTTCTAGTTTTTATATTGCATCAAGGACATCAACCTCCACCAATTCACTGTCAAGCTCTGTCATTTCAGGATGTTACTCAAATATTTCATCCAGTAGTGGGTCTGCAATCCTGTCTTCAAAATACAGAGTTGAGTAGTGTTCAATCCATCTTTCAAGTTGTTTGGTTTTATCTATTATAGGTTCACATGCTTTAAACTTTACGTGGGCAATTTTTTTAGATCATTGGCCCTAGAGCTATTTTGGTGTTTTCTTACACTGTCTGTGAGTTTTCCATTTGTGTTTTCATGCATAAATCTAAGCAATATTTGTTTGCACATTTTCTAGATTCTTGCTGTACTTGTTTTGTGTTCTTGAGGTGGTTATGTGAACTTTTTAAGGGATTTGTTTTAACTTTAGGAATGCTCTTTTTAATTTCTATAAGGGGGAGGAGTATTGCTTTATTTCTTCAACCCAGTCTTTGTTATAGACCGTATTTGTGTAGTACGTAGATATGTCATTGTCATATATGTGCGTTTTTAGGTTGCTCCAGATTTTGTCTATGTTCACTTCATTTGCTGTGGATTTTTCTTTTGCTGGGTAAAATTGCATAGTGAATTCCTTGTATATATATTAGAAGCCTCCTCCAATAGGCACTTCAATTAGCCAAAAGCAGTTGAAAAACAGTCTCCTGGGTATGAAAGAAAGCTAGGAGAAAACTCCCCACTACCTATAGGAAGCAAAAGCTAATTGCTCGTAATTCCAAGGGTTCGAAAGAAAGAAAGATATATGACATATACACATATTTATAAATATGTATATGTGTATATATATACACACACACACACATATACATACATACACTCACACATATGTTCAAAATTTTTGCAGCAAATAAAAACAATAACATGATGCCCTAAGCAGGCTGGCCATACACGTTGACCTGTACACACTCTGGCATTTAGATCACTGAGTATCAACAAGTGTTCTTCTACTGGGGTAGAGCCCACAATATTCTGTAATGAATCATAGAATTTGTCTTCTGCGGTGGCTATATTGATATAGACACATATATTTATAAAGAGATAGACACACACTATATATATAAACATGCATACATTCGCTCAAAATCTTTGCAGCAAAGAATACAATAACATCATTGTGGATGGACCAACTGGAGGACTGGACACTGTACCAAATCTGATTAAAACATTTGAAGATGCCTTTAAGCATTATCGTAAGTTAATATATTTTTTTTTAAATGCAATGTTTCCATGTAAATTTTGCATTTTTGGTTTGTAGGAAAAATACTTGTCCTTGATAACATGCAACTAGTCTATTATCAGTAATTGAAAGTACTTTTATTCTACACATAGACATGTGACCATAAGAATAGTTGTCCATCACAAGTGATGGCAACAACAGACTCATGTTGTTGTAACTCTGGTGTGTGTGGAGGTGACTGAAAAGTCAAATTCTGGGATACAATTCCCTGCCACATTTGGAACATAATTGGTCAGAGCTAGACATCAGTGTGTTTGTGTGGCCCTTTTGAGCAGCACATTTTCTCTGTGCCTCTGAGATTTGATAATTCTTATCAATGTGAGCAGTATTCCTGTGACACAACACTTGAATTCTGAATTAAAGATTGAATGTAAGGTCAATGTAGAAGCTCTTTAGAGATGCTTTGAGAGAGTCCTTAAAGTGTTTATTCTGTCCACTGACCAGTCGTTTCCCCTTAAGGATCACCATACATCAGCTTTTTGGTGTGCACGTCAGGCATGCACACAATGTGTCTGGCCAATGTCAGTTGAGCCTCTTCAGAATTGCAAGAATACTTGGATTATTAACTCTGGTGAAGACTGCAGTATCAGGTACTTCATCTTGCATATGTGCACATACACATGCACACACATAAGTGAGAGAGGTTATGCACATATTTTAGTTATATGATCAATGGTTATAAGAAAATGTATATAACAAAATGTTTCACTTACTTAAATAGTGAAATATAGGCTGTTTAGAGCTTGAATATGTTCATGAGATTGTACTTCCAAGTGAGAGAAATTGAATATTATGGAATGATGTATGATGTCACCAGCTATGCGATTAGAGTGAATGGCTTATTGGAGACTTATTGTCAAAGCAAACATATAAGCTGATTGTTATACTTCACTGATTTATATTTCGAATATTTGTTTCAGCGCTTATTCTTGAGCAAATCAGAAAGCAAAACTTTGTCAGTCCAAGTCCAATTCAGGTAACATGTAAATTGTGAACTATTACAATCAATTCTATTATAACAAGTTCTTCCAAACTGAGACAATATGTATGTACTAAAACAAGTTATCTATATAAGCCTACAGTACAAACAGTAAAGAATAAATATAAATGGAATTTTGGAGAAGCGTAATTAACCAAGCCAAATTAAAATAATTAAAGCTTGAGACAGGGTAATGATGTTTTTCTAATAACTAGAAACACATATAATTGCACGCATAATCACACACACAAATTGACGTTTTGACTAAAATGCCTTTGTCAAGGTTACATCTCCATATCTCGCTACACATGTGAACGTCAGTTGTGTCATCCCTGCTCATCATTTTTTGATGCATATGTGTATGTAACCTTGATAAAGGTCTTTTAGTTGAAATGTTGATTTGTGTGTGTGATTATGTGTGTATCTAGTTATTAGCAAAACTTTATAGCTCTCTCAAGCTTTACCTGTTAATTTTCAGTTTTGCACAGTGAATACATATCGGATTATAATAACACAATCTTTACCCTGCCACCGGATTGTTTTTTTTAAATTAAATATTTGTTATATTTGGTGGATGTTTGGAAAAAGCAATAACTTTTATGTATTTTTATTTAAATCTCAGATTTAAAAATCATTTGCACATGTAAATAAAGAATTGCATATTTCAAATATGTTTGTAATTTCTTTTTGTGTATGTTGTAGTATGAGAAATGAGAAAGTTGGAAAGACATTTTTTCACGATATGCACAACAAAAATTACCACATACATTGGTGTTACTGTTTGGAAAACACAATAACTTGTTTGTTCTTAGAGATTTTAAAATAATTTTTGTACACGTAAATGAAGAATTGAATGCTGCATTTTCTGCAGAAGGTGAATGTGTCCGGCCATTGGCGCAAATAAAACGGCGACACAACGCATTCCATTCTCTAGACTATATCCTGCTAGAAATCTTGTAGGGCCATTGTCCTACTGCATGGGAGATCCACTGGGAGTTTGAGAATGAATGCTGAAGAAGAAGAAAAATGCTGCATTTGTTGGTGTAAGTTTTGTTTATGTATGACTATGTGTGATACAAGAAGTGTAAGAAGGTTGTAAAGATGACAACAAGGCAAAAAATGGGGGAAATAAAAGAAGTGACTACCTTTTATTTTCTGATGTGGCAACCATAAAAACATCTTTTACACCCTGAAGTCTATTATATTTATGTTGTTTCATAATTAAAACATCATGAATTTGTTTTGTAGATTTGTAGGAATTTGATTATGCAATGTGGCACAATATTATCCATTACACAGCTTTATACAAAACTGAACTAGTTTCCTGCCAATTTCTCTTTCATGCACCGCAGCACACTAGCCATAAACGCACAAGAATTGTCAACCAAAAATGCGTCTTTAAAATGATACACAGCAATCCTGACTCTCTTTACAATTTTTTAGTAGAGTGCAAAACTTTTCGATCACCCCTCATGTATCCATATCGATTGCTGGATACACATGCCTCTTGTAACTAACATGCTGTCTTTCATGATAAAATATTTTGATATCTCATATTGCAGTGAACTTATGCAGGGTACCTACTTAGGCTTCTTTTCAACAATTCATAAATTAGGATGGATAGTTAGTTAGTTAGTCGTCGGATCATCATCACTGCAAACCGGACACATCCATAGTTGCTCCGATCTCTCCTTGAGTGTATCCACCATCACACTTCTGCTGACAGTACCGGTCCTATGCTGGTTGACCATCATTCTTCTGCACCCTCCAAAATGTTCACCTCTAGCAACACCCCGCATTTCAATCCCTGATCTTTAATCCTAGCCATTGAAAAGGAATTATCATCCACATTAGTCTCACTCTTGCGTGTTATATCTCTTAAGGAGTTAAAAACGTTAGCGCGATCCATTGCCCCATTGCCCTGTGCCACAATCATGCACAATGCCATTTGATCCACTCTTTCATTGCCTCGAACGCCCACATGTCCCGGCACGAAAATAAATGTAACAACTTTCAAGCTTGCCTTTCTCAAGGCCTCAATCCACATTCGCGAACGAGACCCGCTTGTACCTTCTTAGTCATACTCATAGAGTCACTCAAGATGCAGACCTGCGCTACCTTCTGTGTGCGTAGCCACTCAAATGCCTTGGTCACCTCCATGGTCATACTACTCGTAGTAACCGCAAAGGCACCATTTTCCTCCTTGATCGTTTTACCTGCGCACTGAGCTGTAAAGGCCGAAGCACTGCGAACATGCCTAATTACAGATCCATCAGTGTATATAATCACATCCCCCTCTTTGGTATTCTCACTGATTAAAGCCTGCACTTCTTTCTCCACAGCTGTGGGACACCATTCTCTGCATTCCCTGCTAAGTGATATTACTACTCTCAAACAAGTTTCGAAATCTGTGGGTAGACCTATCCATTCCGCACCTGTGCCACATCCTGTAATCTGCACACGCTTTGTATGACATCCTCAGCACGTCCCATCCACGACCTTCCTCTCTTGAGTCTGCTGCCTTTAAATTTCTTTATTTTGGAATGCAATGGGTGCTCCTTATCTGCATGTATTTGAAGGTACGCCCATGCACGGCAATACTGTTATCTATGCTCAGCTGTTTAGCAGTCAAGTGGGTATCGCATAACTCTTGTCAATGTGTCTCTTGTTCATCCCAGAATGATACGCATTGCTGCATTCTGGACTATCCAGTCTTTCGATCTGAGTTTGGCTAAGAGTCAGAATTGCCATTGCATATTCCACCACAGCCACAACCAAACCCTGGTACAAAAGAAATAACAATCTTTGCTCACACTGCGCAGCAGCCATAACCTTCATTGCTGCTAAGCCTTTGCCTGCCCTTATGATAATGTGGTCAACATGTTCCCTGAAACTCAGGCTGCTGTCAAAAAACACACCCAGATATCTCATCATGCTAGTTCATTCTAAACTTTTCCCGGACAACGAAACTTGTGGCATGGGTGTCTTTACCATGTGATTGTTCAAGGAAAACCACGTCACGAATGCCTTAGACGGATTAACCACTGCTCCCGTATCTCGATACCAATTTGTCAGTCTGTCCATCTCCTTCTGTAGTTCCACGACGCACTCTTCTCGATTTCTGCCCTGTCTATACACCAGGATATCATCGGCATATGACATCGTTCTGCCAACACCTGTGATTTGATTGCCAGCGATATGTACTGTGTATACATTGAAAAGTACAGGAGGTAGAGGCGATCCCTGTGGCAGACCAGGGTTAATAACCGTTGGTGCAGATATCCAGTTACCACACTTAAGAACTACAACCCTGTCCATCAGGGCGGCACCAACCCAATGCACAACAAAAGGATTAACTGCAAGATTTAACAGCTGGTGCATCAAGATATCCAAGGACACCCTATTGTACGCATCCTCAAGGTCTATTGCGACTGCACATGTCTCCATGCAAGAAACGAACCCCTCAAAAACATCAAGCGCAAATATGGCTGCATTCTGCCATGTCTTCTTTCCTGGACGATATCCTCCTAACAATGTTGGTAAACACTTATTTCTTTCAAGATAACATGATACCGTCCAGGCCACAATTTTGTCCAAAAGCTTGCCAATTGTATTCTGCATTGTTATTATTCTGTAGCCTTGTATCCTGGTGTGGTCCTTCCCAGGTTTGGGTAGTGGAACTAAATAGCTGTGCAACCAATCTTCTTTCACTGTGCCCTTTAGAAGGCTATTATTGAACATGTCCGCCAACTCTCCCAACTCCTCATCCGTTCTTCGACTAGACTAATGTCATCATATCTAATGCCATCTGGCCCTGGTGCTGTGTTTTTTGTACTTTTCAGTGCCTTCCTGATTTCTTCAACTGTGATTAGCATATTGTTTGTAGGATGGATGTTGACTTCAAATGAATTTAATGCCAAAAAATAAAAGTACAATGTTATGAATTAGTTGAACTTGAGCCATTTGTGATTTGTTATCAACTTGCTTAAATTGGGGCAAATTATAGTAGCTGCGCCCTACATACCCTCAAAAATATCTTCTGCATAGGTGAATCAGAAGGCAGTTTGGACATATGCATAATTGCATGCACAAATCACTCTTGATGTGGAACCTTTTTTTAAAAAAATCTCCAGTTCTTTTTGTGTGTGTGTGGGGTGTTTTGTGTGATACTCTCTGACAATGTAGTGTGTACAGCTGAATAAATTACACAGTTCAATAAATGACACATGTTGGCTGTGACTAATTAATAACATTTTGTTTTATTTTAGTGTCAGTCATGGCCCATTCTTCTTCAAGGAAAGGACTTAATTGGTATTGCACAGGTTGGTTTATAGTTGGTTCACTATTATGCATATTAATTCAGTATTAAAATATCTGATAGTCGAGGTTACAGTAAAATATGAATTTTATTTAGTACCTGCAAGGTGTGTGTCTCATTGTGCACCACATCAGCAGTGTTTGAATCATCAGGTTTCCCTGATGGGGTAGGGATCAACAAGTGAAAATTAAGAAGATGTGTACAACAGTCAACTACAGTCATCTTGCTGACCCATGGAGCGCAATATTGATCTACGGATTGCCAGCTGGATAGCAAATGTGCTCATGTGTGGGAAAAATTGCTTTGGATTGCAGCTACACAAGCTAGCCTCACACTGACAGTTTCATGGCCTCCATTATTAATAGGGAACATTACCTAAAATATCTGGGGATAACTTTTGATAGAAGTCTCTCATTCAGCAAACATTGAAAACATGCTTCAGATAGCAAAGAGTGGAATCAGTGTTATCAAAGTCATGGCAGCAGCACAACATACAGTGAAGGTCACTTTTTCTGCAGCTGCAAACACTTTTGTTATTATATGGCATTGATTATGACCTAGGTCTGCTCACAGGCTCAAGTAGAAAGACTAAAGAATCCAAAATGAGGGCAGTGCTAGGATTTATTAAAGATTCGCCATCACTGCCATGAGATTTCTGTTAGATGTGACCGGCATTAAGGTATGACATCGATTGGTGCAGGTAAAGGCATACCTTTATAATCAATAATATAAGAAAACGGCAATCTTCTTTTTTTGGCCACTTCATGAGACAGGGAGGTTCGGAGAACATAGTCACAACAGGCAAAATTGAAAACAACAGAGACAGGACGACAACATGAGAAAATATTAGACAGTTTAACAACCTGGCACGGCAGGGAAATAACGACCTTGATATATAATACTGTGAACAGAGAGCTGTGGAGAGCCATGACTGCCTACGCCAGCCGGCATGGCACCTGATGATGATGAAAGGCATACCTCAATATAGCCAACAATGACCAATACCACAAACATCAATGCCTAGATGGAAAAATTAATCAAGTGTGAAAATTCATGGAAGACAGAAACAGAGGACACATTTATCATATTATTTGAATTGGAAAAAGAAGAAAACAGTGAATGGGTGGAGAATGATAAAAAGACAAATTCTTTGACAAATGTAGTAATACAATTTGGGAAAGCATGTTGTGAATAAACTGGTATAAAGACAGGTGATGACTGCAAGAACCTGTCCAGCTGCACTCAAAACTGTGATATATATGATCATATACACAGATGGCTCAGTCAACAGAGAAATGAATAAGTAGATTTAGAGTTTTGTTTCCTACAAGAATGGACGGAATATGTTTGAAAAATCATCTGCATACTCCACTACAGCATTGAGCATGAAAATAAAAATAGAAGCAGTGGCAATAGCACTCGATGACTGAAATACTAACTTATACTGTGATACTCACAGAATCACAAAGCATGCAGTGTAAGATAGAAAGGTGCGTTTTAAGAAAATAAATGGTGGCATTACTGAACGACTCAGTTGTCCAAAGTATTACACGAATATACTGTCCCTGTCATGCAGGTGTCAGAGGTAAAAAAAAAGGAACAGAATCATTGGCATGCCATGCTGTGGTTGATGTTATGGAGATAGGGAAGAGGTAGGGATGACCTAATAATGGCAGTAGTTGATTTATTACAGAGTGAAGAAGATGAGTTGCTGGAAGTGATAATGTGCACATAAACAGAATGCTAGAAATACTTTAGGTCTGCATACTCTGGAACTCTACTATGAGCACTTATATGAGTGTCCCATGTACCATGATGCTGGTTTCAAGTGAATATTAGTAGCCTACTGATGTTCTGGTGTGCATCTGTCATCCATTTCTCTTTTTTACATACTGAAAATGTAGACATCTAACAGAACTCGCTCACTCACTGGGATAGAGTCCTCTGGGTCAGATTTCTGCCCATACCATAATAAACACAGAAAATCAATTGTGGAAATTAAATTGTTTTAGACAATATAAAAGATATTTAATATGATTAAAATGTACTAATACCAGTTGCTTTCATACTAGACTTAATGGATAATGAGCAGGAAAACTTGCTAAAATGTGAACAGTTGTGACATTGAGAGCACAGAGTCTGAGGTAATAGAATTCATGACAGTATATAACATTCTTCTCATGAGAATAACAGATGGAAAAAAGGTAGACATCAAAGAAATGCATAAGAATTATAGTTTGACCTGATGAGGTGTCCATGAAGGATGATGTCATGTACCTTGAGTTGACTTCACTACCCACCAAGACATAAAAGACATAGCAAGAAGAAGAAGAAGCATAGCCATACATTGTAGGTGATCACACAATAATCTTAAGCTTGTGTTGTTGAATCTCTGATGTTTCCGAGATGATTCTGGCATAGAATCCTCTTCTACAGTTGAAATATGCATAGTCATGGACATCTGTGTGTTTGCTTTTATTTTTTCAAGCATCATGTTTTCTCTGCTCCTCTGCAATGTATGCTTCTTAGTATCATGTGACGTATTCCTTCCAGAACGTTGTCTTCTCAATGAACACTCTGAACTTCTCTGTCTTAGGCGATGTGGCTTGCATTTTCTAGCGATGTATTCATGTTATCTTTAACGTCGTCAGTCCATCATCTTCTTGGTCTGCCCTTTCTCCTCTACCCAGGTACTCTTCCCTCCATTATTTGTCTTTCTAAACAGTTATGTCTCTTTATATGACCAAACAGGCGTAATGTTATTTTTGTTATTGTGTTTAGTAACCAACACTCTGGAATATTCCATGTGTTTATAATATCTGAGTTTCTGATTTTATCCTTCCATGATATTCTAAGTATCTTCCTGTAGCATTTCAGCTCGAAGGCGTTGATCCTCTTTGCCGCTGTTTTACTTAGAGTCCATGTTTCACAGCCGTATGTTGCAACCGGAAAAATAAAAGTTCGTAACATTAGCACTTTCGTTTCTATTTTGTTATTCAATATGTTTTTCCGCCATGTTATTTTGCAATATGCCATTGCCAATCTCTTCCTTATTTCTCCCATGCAGTCTCCTGCACTGTTGATGTTTGCTCCTAAGTATTCAAATTTATCCACACATTCTATCTCAGTATTGTCTATTCTGATTTTTGGTTGTTGTGTTGTTATATCTGTTGACATGATTTTTGTTTTCTGCATGTTTAAATACAATTTTTGTTCTTCGCTATATTTCTTTGGGTTCTTGATAAGTTGTTCCAATCCCTTTATCTCATCATTTGAAAGAAGCACAGTGTCCGCCAAAATGGCCTACTAGAATGAATGTGTTCTCTTTACGGTGCTCGATTAACGGTTGTTCCTTCCCGAAAGTAATGGCAACCTACGGGAATATTGTGCATAGAAACTTCCAATGGATTAATCAAACTTTTTCTCTAGGATTGTGACCTTGTGGTGTAGCAATTAGCATAATATTCATAGAAAATTGTCGGTGAACAGTAATAGGCGTTATTCAACATCATGGATATCAACGTAAACAGAAAGGTCAAACACATTAAATTAGGAACATGGAACGTTAGAAGTTAAAAACTCGGGAAACAACACGTAGTAATAGAAGAGATGCTTCTTAGAGATGTGAGAAACTGTTGGTGTTGCTGCATCACATTGGACGATTTTGAGGGATGGATTGCCAGTAGATCCCATCAATGTTGAAGTTCTTTAGAGAATATAATAATACTACAACTGCAAGGAAGAATACAGAACACCACCATTTTCCAGATATATGCTCCTATAAATGTAATGTGCACAGAGAAAGACCAGGAATCAAAGAATAAGAAAAATGTTTAGCCGGCAGGCCACAGGAATCATCAATATGCATACTTCATCATCTGCTAGGGAAACTGAGCACCTATGGGTCTGCCCATTGTGCAATGATGGCAGTCCATATCTAATAACCAATATTAGCTGAGATTATATTGATAAATAATTTGTTATATTTTGTAATGGATGAAATGTTCATATATTGCAGACTGGAACAGGAAAGACTCTTGCCTTTTTGCTACCGGCACTTATCCACATTGATAGTCAACTAACGTAAGCTTATTTTATTTATATTAGATTCTGTTTTTTTTGTTTGGAGATTGTGTTTGTAATTGAAGGTAATGCCAGCATTAAGATCCATAAATGATGGTCTTGAGTACTACTATCACTTTGAAGATTAGCGTTTAAAATATAAATGTATGTTGTCCAGAATTGTTTTCTATGGGTCAGCTTATCATAAGGTGAGCACTTTAGTTGTATTTTTCTCCTTCCAAAATCAGGGAGGGCGAAGTCAGCTTATGGGCTTAGAATGAGTATATATGGAATGTTTTAACTCACTCAATCTCAAACGCCTACTATTGATTCATTGCAAGAACACCTGTTTATGCCCAATTTCAATTTAAGCTCAAGGGCTCCAGATTAAAATTACGCAATTTCTTCCCCAGACCCAGATTCTTTTTTTGGCAATGTGCATAATTTTTTGGTGAGTGTTCGGTAAATGCGATAACGCTTTTGTTTGTAAAGATATCAAAATAATTTTTGAAAATGTAAACAAAGTAGTAAACAAATGCACATAATCATGTTTTTTTTGTTGTTGTTGTTATATGTGTGAAATGACAGTTGTGAGCAAGTTGTAAAGATGAAAATTGGGGGGAAAATCTCAAAACGGCATTTAAAAAATTGCAAATATAATTTCTTGACGACCCTAATACTTGAGCAACATATGGTGAAATTGATACAATTCTTCTAAATATCTATTCCTGTTGTATATATGTTGTTTCATATCCAAACTAATATGGATTGAACAAACTAATAAAATGTAAAGAAATTGCATTCAATGTCCATCATTCAACACTAGGTCTAGACTGATATAAAACATAATTTGTACAATTGTAATGTATAAAGGAATTTGATCTTTAGGCTATGATGTATTCCTAGTTTCATGTGGTGAAAATTCTACATCCATCACACCTGAAACTGGACGAACTTTTAGTTTTTAGGAGATATCAATAAACCAGAGGTGGGTGTGTTCACTGTTCACGCCCACTGTCAATTCAATTGCAATTAGAAAATTCAAGGGAAATAAGAGAAACCCTTCAATTGTCCCCTGGTGAAATCAGGGGAGGCAAGCCAGAAACTTGGCAGGTAGACATCATCTAGTACCATTTCTGCATAACATATACTTATTATGATAGTAAGCAAATTACTATTCTGTGTATGTGTAGCATGCAACAAACTTATTCGAATGGTTATGGGGATCCAACCGCAATTGATAACTATCACACAGAACAAGTTCCTAGCGTTAATGCTACACAAAGAATGAATCTTTTACATGATCTAATTGCGCAATGTAACTAATTTCGATTATATTTGCACAAGTAAAATGAGATCTAACTAGATATACATGCTAAACTAGTGTTTGATTGTGGCATAATAGGTTTATTTTGCACATTCTTATGGTAAACGATGATCTAACAAATTTGACACTGTATGTAAAGTCATGATATTAGGCCTACTAAATTAACATGAAGAATAATGAAATTGACTTACCAGTATAAATATTGAATGTGCACTGGTCAAAAACAATGACAAGCTAATAGGACTTGTACAAAAATATGACGATGGAAAATGTTGAGTTGTGCTTGCAAATGCACAAACTCTGGCTGCTGTATAAAATTCACAAAATTGAGAAATGGTATCTTTGAACCAGAAGCGAAATCCAAGCCTCCACCCGAATTATTTCATTCACCGCTGGGTAATAAATATGTCAGGTCTGTAACACCCCTTCAGGGCTACAATAGCTGAAATGCCTCGTGTGTGGCCGAACTAAGAGTCAACATTTTTAGTAAGGAATAACAGGTGTGCCATGGCAGGAATTCTACATCACATGAGTTTAACTTCGTGTGATTCCGTAATGATGAATCAAGTTGACTAGAGACGCCAACTGGCCTTGGTAATGTAATGTTGTCTACGTTTCCGCCCGCCTATGGGATTCATAAGGTTAAATTCATCTCAGAAAACTATTAAATATTGATTGGAAAGAATTCAAGTCAAACAAGCAAGTAAGAGAAGATACCAAACAGCAATATGTTTCTGCAACAATAAGAAGAAACGTTGGACTTATATCGGACATGTACTTAAAATGAATGAAAACAAATTGCCACTACAAGCATTAAATGGGTACCAGATGGCAAAAGAAAGAGATGAAGACAAGAAGAAAATCTTTGCAGAACAACCATCAAAGAGGGTATGACTATGGGTCTCAACATGCAAGAATTAAACAGAGTAGCATCACATTGCTCAAAATGGAGAGCTTTGGTTTCTGCCCTATATTTGGCGCTAAAGGAACATAGATAGTATTTACTATTGCTTCTGGCATTTGTGTGTCAATTTATTTGTGTTGTAGCACAGGGCATAATTTATATTTGTATCAGAAATGTAAGCTACATGTCATTTTATTTACCAGAAATCATAAACACAGAAATGGCCCATCAGCTCTTATTCTGTCACCCACCAGAGAACTAGCTCAGCAGATTGAAATGGAAGTAAATAAAATTAATTACAAGGGTATTCGCAGGTGAGTACATTTATGTGAAATAGCAGTTTCTTATGAATTATAACACAGTTGGTCCATTGAGGCATGGTAGCACAGCTGTCTTTACATTCGCTTCTTAACCTATGGCAAGTCGGATTAAAATTATAATCTTTCCCCCACAACCAGATTCTTTTTTGAAAATGTGAGTTACTTTTTGTTGGATGTTTGGAAAATGCAATAACTTTTTTGTTATTAGATATTTTAAAATAATGTTTCCACATCTAAATAAATAATGTAATGCTGCAAATATCTCTGTAATTTTGTTATGATTGTGTATGTGAGGTATGACCAAGTGGTGAAGACATTTAAAAAAAAAACACAAACATACATTGGTGTTTTGAAAACACAATAATGTTTTTGTTATTGGAGGTTTTAAAGTAATTTTTGCATATCTTAATAAAGAATTGCATGTTTCAATTATGTGTATAATTTGTTGCGGATCTGAGTTGTAAAACGTACATCACACACATACACACACACACACTGCAATGTGATTATTAATTTGATTATTTCCCTTGGCAATATTTGCCAATTGATATTTATCAATTATTAATTGAACTATTAATTTGTTTACGGTTAGGGGAGGCATTGTTTTACATAGCTAACCCTAACCAATTTTATATAAAAATTAATAAAGGATAATAATAAATTGACAAACATTGCCAAAGAAATTAATCACATTGAGGGATACCATGCAGTTTGGCATAGAGAGCTTGCCTCTGGCCTACCATTTAGGATTGATAGCAATGTAGTGTGCTGCCCCAATCCTATCTGGTGGATTAGTGATTCTTCTTCCCCCAGAAGAATAATCCATGAATAATCTGCAAGCGGAATTTTTTGGCCTATATTCGGCCAGGATACTTGGCCATCCACAGGACTAGGGAATTCACGAAGCAAGCTTCCAAGATGTAAAAGAAAATTATCCATTGGGTGTCAGTCCTAAAGTCCCATGGGTGAACAAATAATATATATTAACTGCTTTTTAACATGATCTACACCTTCCATATGATTGAAATAGGACTGTGAAGTGCATGGTTTCTCCATGACCCACATATCAGCATGTTTGGATCTGACCTACTTAGTAAAGGTCTACACACTGTGTGCAACTGTCATTAAAAGAATAGGCCTCTTGTCAAATCATGACATGCACATAATGTTTTCATCTTTGGTAGTAATATGAAGGTTACCAGCCTGGACTTTGCAGACCTAATCGCATTGGGAACTCCTATTATTCGAACATAGTGTGCCACGAGTGCTTATATGGTGATTGTTTCATATTCTTGAGATAGATGAATTGCTATTTGTTGTAACACAGATACCTTCAATTGGAGTTTCTTGACAGCTCAAAAACTAGCAATTTTGACACCCTGGGCACACCCTTCCTATATAAATGAAACTCATTTCGGTTGTGGGCCCCTTGGTATAGGCTTTGGCTCATCCACATAAGGCAGCTGTTCCAGTCATCACTGCCTAGTTTCAATACTGTTCTTAACTCCAAAATCAAACAAAGTCCCTTATTATTTTTAAAATGTAATTTGTAGGTCCAATACTTTAAAAAAAAAATTCCCAACACTCATGTTGCAAAACAAGAACTTACTTCAATGTGAGCTTACGGAGAAATTGTATTCAATAATACTGGACTTGAGAACTGAATACACATCGACTTGATTTTAATTAAATGGTCCAATATCAGTGTACAAACATTTTTTAATCAAACTTCATAGGTCACAAATATTTAAAGCAAAAGACTGCTTTCTGTCAGTGTCAAGAACACAGGACACCCCATTCTTTGTTTTTGATGTAGTGGGTTGGTCTGTTTCGAGACCAAAGGATACATTTCAATAATTTTTTTTGTTTACAATCCCTGAATGTTTTTATATTTAAAGTATGGCTTGGTCATTAATGTTGCCATCTAAACAAATGTTAATTATGTTTGCTTTATATATGCTTTTTGTACCGTTCTCAATAATTGTTTCTCCTGGGAATAAAATATATATTCATTTAAATTCCTTAGAAAACAAACATCCAATGAGCATGCTGCCATTGTCAGGTGCTGGGCCATGGCCCTGCAGTTGAGAAGCACAGACTTGAGATATTAGATACTGTAAATTTGTGTTTGTAAGAGTTGAGTAGCTAATTGAACATACATTCCCACAGTATTTTACGTTCTGTTTTCTCTTACAGTATATGTATTTATGGTGGAGGTGACCGGAAGGAACAAATACAAAAGACAAAGAAGGGAGTAGAAATTGTTGTGGCCACTCCTGGACGATTGAATGATTTCATGATGAATGGAATCATCGATGTGAAACATGTCACCTATCTTGTAAGATAAATGTTAGCAAATGTGATATATGTGCTAATATAATAAGAAACATTGAGTACCTTTTCTCATTGTTGAGACATATGCAAAATGCAGTGTTAGACCCATAGTTTTCAGTGACCAATTACAAGTAGTCTACAATCATTCCTGCCACCATTGCTTTCCCATGTTTACCTTATACCCATTTCCTGATGCTGAATGTAAAAAATGTTCCAGCTGAACCAATCTTGTTTCACCTTATTAGGAAGTCAGTAGTCTAACCATTGAGATAATTTACTTATAAGGTGTTTGCATTTAGGAAGGATATTTGTGCACCGTGACACATATAATCATATAATGGATTTATTTATATACTTATTTTTAACAAGAAAATGTCATGATTAGCATCCTTAAATTTTTTAACTATTCATTTATAAATATGGCATTTCTTAACTATGTCAATCAGTTCCCAAAATACCATTGGTGAACATAAAAGTATTGGGAAAAAATATTCCTGCAGAGTACAGCTTCAAGTGATAACCATTCTCAGAAAAAAATCCACTTTTTTAACAAGGCATTTAAAAAATAAACAACGTAGCCACACTGCCAGAGAGCTCTCCCTGAAAATATTATTAACTTTATATTGAAGGTGTAATGGGCATTCTAATGGGCATTTGTAGCCACCTTATTGTGTCGTGTCCTTTACAGAATGTTGTCATCACTGCCACTAAGTAAGCCTCTCAATTATGTTCAAGCTCCTTACTTCCTGCAGTGTCATATTCAAAAGATATCATGTGTAAATTGTGAATTGGATAGCCTTTTTCTGTTTTCTGGAACCTATCACTCCTGGGTAATATTTCTAACCTATTGTTTCATTTCATATGCCAAAAATATGTTAGCTTGCATTATTTTGTGATTTGAGGAGCCAATCTTCTGTGTTCAGGTCTTTACAGACATCTACATTAATAATATATATTAATAACATTCTAAAGATCTTTCTACAGCATTTCAATTCAAATGTTGATATTTTGTAACCTTAGAGGCATATATATACATATCATCAGGTGTCATTTCTGCACACACAAAAAAAAAAAAAAGGTTGGATGAGGTGGACTTCGAACATCTTCTGTCTCTTGTTTTGATCCTTGAGCCATGTCTTGGTGTGCCTGACTCAGTTGTGAACATTGTGTCACAGAACTTACACAGTTTGAAACTTCTCATTCCTCTCATACACCTGTGTGATTGACAGTCATGCAACACCATACTGCACCTTCATTCAACTATTAATTTGTATGGGTTTCACCCCTTCACTGTTTAAAAAAAATGGATCTATGGTGCATGCCATTAATGACAAGACATCTTTATTCTGCCATTATGACATCACATTGTGTGCCTGCACCAAAATGGCATATGCATAGAATAGTAACATTGTTACCTGCCATGCATGTTGTTGAAAGAGGCAAATAAGGAGGTTTTGGGGAGTGTGGATTGCTGTCCTATCTCATAGTGGGTCAAAGTGACACAAAAGCCGCGCTAAAGTGAAATGTGTTATGCCAGAAGATACAGATATCGCCTGTAAACCATAGAAACCCTTTTTGGTGGAGGTTAGCCTTCCCTTAATTTCAAAGCAGAATGATTTTCACCGAACAATTTTCAGATAGAGTACATGATTAGAGAGTGAAACACAAATTATTTGTATGTATGTGTCCACATAATTAAGCATGCTGAAAAAAAACTACACCTTCTTGGTTACCTCCACTGTAACTCATGATTTCGATGATGTGTTGTGGTTTCATATATTTCTTCTTCTTCAGCGTTCATTCTCAAGCTCCAGGTGGATCTCTCTTGTAGCAGGACCACGATCCATTCTAGATTTCCAACAGGATGTAGTCCAGAGACTGGAAAAGCGTTGTATCGCCATTTTATTTGTGCCAATAACCCGACACATCCGTCTTCAGCTGCGTTTCATATATTTATTTTCCTAGATTAATGCACTTCTTGTGTCATTTGCATGTCATAGATTTTCTGTTGTACTTTATAAAACTAGTGTTTGCATCTTTGATAGTTGTAAAATATTTACTGATCTATGCACAACAATTTACATATTTGATTCTACTGACGTTAATCTTTTTTCTAGGTCATGGATGAAGCTGACAGAATGCTAGATCTGGGGTTTGAGCTCGAGATCAAGAAGGTCATGCTAGATATTCGACCAGATAGGCAAACTGTCATGACAAGGTACATTTATAGTAATTTGTAAAAATTTTAATACATCTAGAAAATAACTATAAATAACCAAATGGTCGGTGGGTGTCTGACAAAGTGGAGGGTGCAGCAGTAACCGAACGAACAAATAGTAACGCAAAATTAATTATACTGGTTACTAAAAATACTTACCTTGCCTATGAATAAAAATATATGAAAAGTATATATAAAAAACATACAATAAAACTACACAGGACAAATCTCAACGTATCGGTGCAAATGGGACCTTTTTCAAGAGACAAATAACTAAACAAAAATAAACAAAATAGATGAATGAAATTTTATCAAGCCATGTTTTTATGACAAACATACAAATGGCTGCATACAAATGGGGAAAGTAAATTTTATAAACCAGAAGTACTGACAAAACATGCAGAATATGTGACACGTGTGTTTGATGACCAACAAAACAACAAAAATAATACAAAACAATGACAGACCAAAAATACTAAAATCAAAAGTCAAAAATGTAGGTGCTGACAACAGACAATTAAAAACTCTAGATCATAGAATCCCAAACTTTTTTTGGGCCACCGCCCTCTAAGCAAGACATAAATGTTGTAACGCACCCCCACCCCCTCCCATTATAACAGTTTTTTGTGTTCAAGCCATTTCATTTTTTTGGACATAAATAACAACTAATGGTATGTTACTGCTTATGCAATTAAAGCTACCATGCATGCTGATGTTTTAGTAGTATGGTGTGCAGAAAATATATAAAGATCAATCAGAATTTCCTACTGAAATTTATGCTGTTGATCTGTATTAGAATACTGCTCTAATTGCACATTCTTTAAGGTTGCAGCATTATCAGTTCCTACAGTATTGTAACATATCTACAATACCTGTTGTTCCATGTGATCATAGTTTGTGTGCAAAATTATACATTTGAGATGATGAGATTATATTTCATCACGATATAAAAACAAATCACAACGCATGATTTTTTACACATGAAACACAGATCCTGTCCGTCTGTCGTGTCTCAACAAGAGACACATGTTGTGAGGGTTTGCACATCACATAAATTATTGGCATGTTTTGCTTTAAATGCAGCATGGAAAGTTACCATTGGAAACTAAAAGAAAGCGATTTATAATTTTGGAAAATAATACTGAAAATTTGAAAATCCTGATTTTCATAAATCCAATCCCGGTATTTTGATGCATCCGTTTTTAGTCCGGTTTCCCGGTATTTTTTAGAGCTAGGATCCCGGTTTGCAATCCCTTCTAATCACCCACAGCCATGTTTACAGACGACCTTGTCATATGGACATGTGGATCAGACTTACACATGGCTGCAGAGAGACTTAGAAAAACCCTTCTCACAATATCAACATACTGCAACTTCTGGAAACTGAAGGTAAACACCAGTAAAACTACATACACCATATTTACACTTAACAAAAAAAAGAAGAAACTTAAAATCACTCTTGAAAGAGCTAAAATAAATTACGAAGAAAACCCAACATATGTAGCTGTTCAGCTGGACAGGAAGCTAACCTTCAACAACTTTAACAATATCACAGAAAGAAGCATCTAGGAGTTGAACTTTTAAAGCGCCTTGCAAGTACATCATGGGGAGCTGACAAGACAACAGATAAACAACACAAGCTTACATAGGATACATCACATCCATATTAGAGTATAATCTCCCCTGCAGGCCATCAAAAAGCTCTTGCACAGACTTGGACAGAGTTTGTTTGTTTTGCGTTCGCTCCATTGTAACCATCACAGATATCCGTGCGATTTCCGCCGGGAGCGTGATTACGTTGTGCCACCGTTATGCGCCTTGTAGGCCTAGCACATCCGATTTCGGCATGCCTTGACAATTCGGGTGGGCTACCAGTGGTGTACTGTGACAGCCTCTATATCTGTCTCCAGGCACACGTAGTGGCGACTCTTCGCCCAGACGATTTTTGCTCTCGTCTGACTCGCACGAGGTGTTCCACTGTCTATGAACTTGCCTCGTGTAATTGGACGTGCTGTGCCTGTGCCCATTGGGTACTGAACCGTTTCTCATCCATGAGCCTGGTTCCTTAAGGGGAAGAACTCAACAGAGGAGTTGGACCCTGGCTCTTTCGCCCTCTTAGCCGAGGTGTCATTCACCGACATCGTGTACCCCTTGTCCAAGTTTGAGTCTCATACCACGCGTTTGAGAGCAAGGCGTTCTCGAGCTGAGCGTCCTTGTCCCAATAGCGCCTGAGCCCATCAGGTACTGAACCCTTTCTCTCTTCAAGTGTATTTCCGGTGTAGGAAAACCTGACAGTAGAGTTGGGCCAGGACTACCATTGTTGTCACTTTCTTGCCTAAGCCCATCGGGCACAGAACCCTTTCTCTTCGCGAGCATATTTCCGGTTTAGGAAGGCTCGACATTAGAGTTGGATTAGGTCTTCTTGCTTTACCAATCGCCAATGAATGGGTCTGGGTCTCTGCCTGTAAGGGACACAGGTAACTAGAAGCTCGTCTCGAGCTGACGGAGCTTGTAGTTCCCCTTTCCTAGGGACTTTTCACTTTCTATTTGCAGTTCGCGCTGTCCTCTAGCGCTGTTCTGCCCTTTCATTGTTTCATTGTACTCGGTATGAAATCTATTTGTCTCTCGCCATGCATCTACCTTTACGTGCATTTTACATTGGCCGCCCCTCCAATGTTCGGACTGAGCTGACTAGTTTCACTGTATGTCGATAGTGTCGTTATATGTGGTGATGCTGGTGGTGTCGGAGATATTGTCTGTCTCTTGTGCAGTCAAATCTCTTTCTATCTACTACCTCCACATTCTCGGACACGATCCCCAAATGATTTGGCCAGAATCAGCTCGAGCTGCTGTGTTTCTGTTTCCAGGGTGCACCGCGTGGAGGTACATATGGAATCTTGGTTATCTGCTAACCCTGGGTCCGCCTAGAGCAATGCGTTTCCTTTGCACCCCTTGGACAGAGTAAAAAGCCAGACTCTCCGCTTAATTTGTTATGGCATGAGATCGATGCAAACATTAGAACCACTAGACACTAGAAGACAAATAGGCAACTATAGAAGCTGTGAAACGATACAAATGACTCCCACAAAACCATCCTAACAAAGAAGTAGTCAACAAAAGGATACGCAAAACAAGACTAAAATAAAAATCCCCAGTACAACAATACAGCTAGCAGAAAAACTAAAGAAACATCTATTATCTTCCTATTGTATATGTGAGTTGATACAGGTTGCACATGAAGTGAAAATGTGCCTGAAAATGAAAAGATATGTATGCTGCAGGTATTGCCGCACTAATAAATTGTTGGGATCAGTGCAGTTGGTGGAGAAATAAAGGTACAATATCAGTCTAAAATTATATAGTTTTTAATTATGGTTTTTATGTTTTCCAGCCATTTTTGACTCAATTACTGGTTTCCCTCACAGTTCTTGATGATTAGCCGTAAAAATATGTTTATAAAGAATGCAGTCTTGGTCAGGTGTGCTCCTGTCCCTGACATGTGAAACATAAACATCTTTGCATCCTTTAGTTGTCAGAGTATGCTATCCTTAAAATGTAAACCTTTGTTCTATGGTATCCTAAAATCTCTGGTATGACACAGAGAGGAGTTTTTACATTACATTCAATATTGTATTCTTGATATGTTGTATCGAGATTAATTTAATGTTGGTGGTTTTATTTTAAGTCAGCAAATTGTTTGTCATCAAATAACAGTGCTACATGGCCAACAGGAGTTCAGAAATTAGCAGATCAGTACATGACTAAGCCATACAAAGTTTTTGTTGGCACTTTGGATCTTGCAGTAAGTGTGTATGGAGGATTTTCTATTTATATAATGATCATTAGTATTTGTTTTGTACTACTATGTTTCTTATTTTGTTATCTTTTTCTTATGTTTGGATGTTTATACAGACAGGAATTCAGTCATCAGCATGGCTGCCCCACAGCGTTACCTGGAGTTCTGTCTCTTGGGGCCAGGTTTTAGGTTTCTTAGTCACCAAAGAGTGGACATTTCTGCAGAATGGCTTCTGGAATCTGGGGACCCTTTTTACATGGGCGTTGGTCATTTTGGATAACCTTTATTTTGTGATGTGCTTGTACTCTTGTGCCTTGTGTATAGCTTAAAGGTGGTAGTTTGCTGGGAACTTTTCAGCTTTGTGATCGGTCTTTTGATATCCTGTTTTACTTTGCTAGACTAGTGCTTTTGTCATGAAAATTCCTAACCTTTGATCTTCAGGTGTAGAGGCTTTTTACTTATATTGAAAATCATTTTAAGTGGATTATGAAGACTTAAAATTTCTGTTTCAATCATTTAACAGATTGCATAGTACCATGATTGCCATCTTGGCCTGGTGCTTCGACTTCAGAATCTGTTCTAAAGAGAACTACACCCGGTTGTAGTATTGTAGTTTTGTTTAATAAACCATATACTTATTCTTTTTAAATGGTGGACATAAATGGTCTCTGTGTAACATTAAAAATTAAGAAATAACGTAAACATTAAATAAAGAGTAGTGCTATAGGGGAACCACCACAGTGTAGAATACCAGGAAATAAAAGAGCAGACATTTTGGTGAAAGGAGCAAGGATGGAACAAAAAGGATCAATCAATTCCTTTTTGGAAAAAAAAGAAGCATCAGGGACATTAGGAAGATTGATCAGGGCAATTAAGTTTTACTAACCACTGGTAACACACATGATAACACAAAAATCATGTCAACCAATAGGCCTTTTTAAAGAACACAAGATATCCATCATCTCATGGCCTTTGTCGAGAAAATCCTATTTCCCACTGCCCAGATTAAGAAGAAGAGAGAATGGCAAGCAATCGCGGTAGGCAGGGTGTGAGAAGAGGTGTAGAGGAGCCGTTTCAGATTTAACGTCTTGAGTCACCATGAGCTGAGACATAGGAGCTAAATGTCTATGTCATACAGACCTGGTCTGTCACATTCTTAAGGCAATTTTTCATCATTCCAGCAGAAATTTGTTTTGAATTTTTTTGCTTTTTGGTGATCCAAAATGTTTCCATTGCATGCTGACTGATTTGCTGCATGTCTCAAAATGTTTCCATTGCATGCTGACTGCTTTGCTGCATGTCTCAAAATGTTTCCATTGCATGCTGACTGATTTGCTGCATGTCTCAAAATGTTTCCATTGCATGCTGACTGCTTTGCTGCATGTCTCCAAATGTTTCCATTGCATGCTGACTGCTTTGCTGCATGTATGTCTCAAAATGGTGACACCACAATTCTTCACCTGCCATAAATAGCAACATAATGCAATACCCACTGCATGGTATTTCTTCACATGGTTCAAACTTCACCCCCATTCCTTATGTCGTTCAGTCAATAACCATGGTACTCACTGAGAACACCCTTGTGATATTTCAGTTTCTTCTAAACAATCATTTGAAATGTAATTAATGACACAGAGAATTCATTAGTCAGCGAACGCAAGCTCCAGCCACGGTGAACACATATTGCTGCATCCATCTTGATGATGGCTTCTTCTGTCACAGCACATGCGGTTGCGTCTGTGGGTCTCACCAATGGCTCACTAGACAAACCACCCATGCAACAGAACACTTTGTATATGACATGCCTTTATATTGAGGTTAACTTCTTATAGAAGGCTCATGGCACGTCATCTATACAATCCCGTAGTCGTAACCTTTGATAACAATTACCATTTTGTTCCATGTTATGCAGGTCAACGTTGTGCTTGAACTAGGATGGGCACGGTGTGGGTGGGCAGAACAACAAAGAAACCTGTCGCAAGGGCCAGAGTTTTGCCCTGATGTCAACGTCTGTTTTGGTGGCATTAGACTCGAAACACCATCGAGTCAGGTGGCTGCTGGAACAGAGGGTGGAGCACTTATGGAATGCCCCACGTGCTGTGGGGCCAGTTTCTAATCAAGAATTTTTCTGTCACAAAAACGTGCCTGACTTGGCTGCGGAAAACCATTTGTTACATGTCACCCTTCCCAAAACATTCTTGCCCAATCCTTCACTGTTTTCTTTGAAACACATTTTCCACCATATACAGCCTGCATTCTTTGAATGTTGGTAAGTCGACATTCTTTGGCTGTAAGAAATTTAATCACTGCTTGTTGGTCAAATTTGGACGGATTTGTTATCACACTGGGCATGCTGTCAACACGTGCCTGCACAAGACATTAAGCATACAAAATGAATCACACGTAATCAGTTGTTTATCAATGTGTAATTATTACATGAGTGACGACGTCTTTACAGTCCTCGCATATTGGCATATGTGATGCAGCATGGGCTGGTTTCATTTGAACACATCTCGTAGGTAGGTATGTAGAAGGATGAATGGATGAAATTATAAAATAAGGAACAGGTAGCTCTTGATAACCTTTCTGACAAAAGCACATGTTCTTCTCACTTGTGTAACTGAGGCGATGCCCAGACTCAAAGGTTATGTAATCGAGAGTTTATTGATACAAGTTTAGTCCTTAAAGGGAAGCATTCCAGTACGTCAGGATTGACATGCCAGGAGCATAGCACACATTTATGGGCCAACTAACTCATCATTCTTCTGTCATATTTGCTGACCCGTCCACAGTGATGGCACATCTAACATTCCTCATCACCTAGGAGTCTGTGGGCAAAGGTGCAATGTCCACTAGCCTGCATCTCTTCATCATACATGGGGATTATATGATAGAAGACAAAAGTAAGATATTGATTGAGACATTTGGCAATGATGATTTGTTTCACAGGGACTATCCTTCAACTTTCCTTAGTTGTGTCCTGCGACATGCCTGGAAAGAAGACAGTGGGCCTATTCTGTGCACCCAGAACTAGAAATCCAGGCCCCGTTTGTCACAAAGGCAAAGATGTTTTCATGCATTTGTGAATAACATTTGCAAATTATGTATTTTTAATTTGGTTAATTACTAACCTGTTACCAAATCTTTTATGTAGGCTGTACACAGTGTAAGACAGCACATTGAGTTTGTGAAGGAGACAGAAAAGAAAAGCACTGTAAGTAACTATGTTTCTTATCTGATTTAAACTCATGCTTTTGAGTTTAACTCACTTCCATTTTATGTAGATTTGCTTTTTCTTGGTAGTTTGAAAGTGAGAAGATGGTTGTCACAGTTTTGGAGTGATTGATCTGGACCAATGCCCATTCACTTAGGGTATCAAGTGCTGTCTGTATTCTGGTCTTTGTAGTGAGTAGGATGTATGCTGCACTCCAGGCAGCAAAGTCATTTGCACAAAGAGCCTTTGAAATATGATGTGACAATTTCTCTCCAATATCATTGATGCTATCATGTGGGGAGCGTGTGGAATGTGACAGCTGAAGCTCCCATCCCTATACTTAACTGCAAGTGTGAATACGGTTAACCATCGTTCATGGGGACATACAATAGACAATATACGGTATATACCATTTTTCTAAAAAGATGAAACTTTATGGGTAGCCATTGTGTTCATGCTTAGAAAATCACATATTGCATATCATAATGTAAGTATAATCTGTATGCAAAACTTTACAGTAAAATATTTTTGTTTCATATATAGCTTCTGGACTTCATTTCACATATGGAAGAAGATGATAAACTCATTGTGTTTGTTGGGAAGAAGATTGTGTAAGTTACCATCAATTAGAGATCTTGTGTTTTCACGTACACCATACATGTAATTATTTTTATGTATTAATAAACTAACTAGAAATTGAAATAAAATGCACCTAGGCTGAATTAATACAGGACCCTTGAATGTCAAATGGTTCAATATTCAAACAATTTGAAACTTGACCAAAAATGTGTAGAAATTGCAATTTTGAAGATGTAAGAAAATTTTGAAATTTAACACCAACAAAGTAATCATTCAAAATTTATAAAAAGGGTATGGTCGATTGATATTATGTTCCTTGGGAAGTTCATGAATCTAGAGATGCTGATGTGGAGGAGCCAATGAAAGTCCACAATGTTGAGCAGACCACTGAGGAACTTCTATAAGAGGCAGCAGCAAGAATTAATTGAAGAACTTTATTAAAAGAATGAAAATATAACAAAATCCCACAGGAAAAATCCAACAAATAAAAACTACAGGCATCAAGGAACTGATGAGGTAAAACAGCCTTTTCAGCTTCTGTGTTTGCTCTTAAGTAATCAACACAAGTTGATTTTAGCCAAGGTGTGCGAAGTACATTGTGCTAACATTTAATTTGCACCATATAGGTCTAGCACATTTATTTTCGACATGCTTTTAATTTGGTATGCTTCCCAAGCTGGTTTCAGCTTTTTTATCTGTCACCAGGTGGCAAGTGGGTGTCAGCTCTATACTGTGAGAATTTGTCCCCAGCTGTGCCCTTGGACTTTATAGGTAAAAACATGTC
This sequence comes from Meghimatium bilineatum, assembly GCA_034231615.1. NCBI lineage: Eukaryota > Metazoa > Mollusca > Gastropoda > Stylommatophora > Philomycidae > Meghimatium > Meghimatium bilineatum. Next base: position 31,449,183 of record CM067316.1, read on the forward strand.
CTTGGTGGCAGTTTTTGAGAAAACGGTAAGCACTGGCTTTGGTCTATCTTGTATCCAATCATCTATCATAAATGAGGTGTTCCATTGCCAGTGAACATGTCTCATGTAATTATATGGTCCATTGCCCCCTGAGATGCTGATCCCTTCTACATCTTTGAGCATGGTTCCAGTATTTAAAATGCTTAGCAGTAGAGCTAGAGTAGATTTGGTTTGCCCTCTTTAGTCGAGGTTTCATTCACTGACATTGTAAAAAACTCATCCTGGCTCCGGACTCTACACAGGACTAGGATTTTTTATGTCAGACTAGGACTTAGGTTTTCCTGCTGCCGTTTGCTTTTCTGCTTTACATATTTTCAGAAGAGAACTACAAGTTTGTTCTTCAGAATGAATATTACTGTTTTTATGACTTTCATATATCGTTATCTCTTTTTCTTTGTTCTCCAGTCAGAGACAGACACTCATATGGATTTCTTCAATGAAATGTACAGTGTGTGGAACTGCTCAGTATACCATGGTGGCCAAAGAGCATGTCGATCAAAGCTGTTTCAGATGGCTATAGTTCTTTTCTTGTGTGATACACTTGGTAGTTCTCTAAAATATGTTCTGTTTTTCCTTCACACAGGGGCACATATTGGAATCACCAGTTCTAAATCCCCTATACATGTGTTGCTAAGTCTATTATGACCTGTTCTCAGTTTAAAATGATTATTCTTTCATGATTGTGGGTGGCATTTTTTTTGGCAACATGGCTGAGTTGAGTTTCATTCCACATCCATGGAGATTTTCATGATGAAATTCATATCTGGAAATAAAACAGTGTCTTCTATCTGTTGTTGCTGCAGTTACTTCCAGTTTTAGCTAGCTAATAATTTCCCCTGAATGTGAGTGCCCTGGAATCCATTAAGAAACTACTTATTTTGCTTGGTTATTTAGTTGAGAAAGCTATGAGTAGGTGGAATATGGTTGGGAATAATAAATGATGAAAATGGAAAGACAATAAATGATCAGAAAATAATTATGGAAAGGTTGCATCAGTATTTTAAAGAATTGCTAAATCTAAAAGATGGAGGGGATAACAACATAGTCAACAATATAACAGAAGAGTTAGAACCAAACATATTGCTGGCAGAATAGAAAATGCCATACAAATAGCTCCATCAAACAAAGCCCCAGGACCTAATAACATACAAGTTTAATTAATCAAAGCAGCAGCAGATATAGAAATGAAATGGTTACATATGTTTAATATAATATGGAATACACAAAAAACACAATAGTGCTGGGAAAACGCTAATAAATAATACCTATCTAGAAGGAAAAAGGCGGCAAAGAGATTGTACAAAGTATACAGGTATTTCACTTCTAAGCCACACTGGAAAAATTTTCGGCAGAATTCTAAAAAGAAGGTTGCGAGCATTCGTCAAAGCACATCTTAACATCAAGCAAATGGGATCCCGTAAGAACAAGAGCTGAACAGATGCTATTTTTACACTGACTATTGAAAATACTATCACAATATGGGGTTCCACAACACCTAATCAATCTGTGCAGAAGTAGTTACACAGGTAGTCAATGTGCAGTTTGAATAAACAAGTATAGGGCTTTTGGACAAATTCCACATATACTCTGACGTGCGACAAGGATGTGTTCTATCTCCCTTGCTATTCATCACATATATCAATTGTACATGTAAAATTGCCAACACCAATGAAGAAGACAACATGAAAATACCTCCTGAGTGAACTTCTTTTTGCAGACAATCAAGCAATAATATCAACATCAGAAGAACAACTACAACAACATATAAATAGACTCCACACAACATGTAGGAGCTTTAACATGCAGATAAACACTGGAAAAAAATTAGGTAATGTCAATCACAAAAACAGAAAGAAACACCACTATTTTCATCCCTCCTCATTGCTTAAATAATTTTTAAACTTCAACCCGAAACAGATCTCCTGGATCCACCCTCGGTAAAGACACTGGCATCTTATAGATTATGTAATTGTGAGAAGAAAGAACTGCCTAGATGTTCGAGTGACAAAGTCCATGTGCGGACTGACAATCGCCTTATTGTATCAAAAATAAAAATTTGCATCCAGACTGTAAAGGCTGGAAAGCAAAGTGAAGAAATGAATAGATGTCAGAAACTATCAAATGTAAACACACTACAGTCCCTACTTCTACTCTAGATAATTGTCTGCAATCTTTATTAGTAGATGAACAAAATGTTGACACAAACTGGACATATTTGAGCAAGAAAATTCATGACACTGCTATAGAGGAACTAGAATGTTCTATCAAAAAACAAAATAAATGGTTTTATGAGAATGATAATGAAATAAAAGAAATGTTGGCGGACAAACACTACCTTGACAAAGTATGCCTAAGTGATCCAAAATCACATCTGAAATGTGACACCTTCAACTACAAATGGAAAATAAACTACACTAGATGAGGAATTAATGGGTGACACCAACAATCTCAGAAACTTCTATGATGCACTTTTAGCATTTTATGGCCTAACCTCGTCAGGATCATTTCCCCTTCTTAATTCAAATGGAACACAATCACTGAGAAAGATAATATTATTCACTGCTGGGTGCCACTTCCAGTGGCAATATTATTCCCTTCCAGACCATTTACAACAATCCTTCATAAATAAATGAGGAAACTATCATGCCACCTACAGACATGGGTCACCAGAGAACTTGTCAGCTATTTTTGGCTCCTACTTTGATTATGAGGTTGTTTGCACTTTTCTTTAGTTTGAAGGATAGTTGAGTGACATGTTCAGGCATATTCCACACTCCATAATTTAATTATAAGCACTTTCAATAAACCAGTAAATTTAATTGTGTACTTATCATGTGCCACTTTTATCATTTTCAGTGCAGACGATGTTTCAAGTGATCTGGCTATGAATGGCATCATGTGTCAGTGTATACATGGAGACAGGTAAAGATAGATATTCATTCAATCAAGTGGCATAGGTGGTCATGTTTCTCCACAACTATGTTTTTTTGTAGTGTTAATAAGTTGAGTCAGTGATATCTTCTCATGCCACTGTGAAAACTCATTCAGCAATTTCTCTCTAAGGGCGCACAACTCCATTCCACACAAGGTAGCACATCCTCTAATCTGAACACACTCTGTATAATATTCTCTTGGCGCCCCATCCACAACTTTCCTCTCTTAAGTCAACTGCCTTTCACTTTGAGAATTTCACGGTGTAGAGGATGTTCTTTATCAGCGGTGATTTGTAGGTAGTCCCGCGACCTACAGATTTGTATTCTTTGCTCTGCAGTTGGGCAATCCAGTAAGTATTGCATAGCTCGTGCAGACGTATCTCTCGTACACCCCAAAATGATTCCCATTGCCTCATTCTGGATTCTATCCAATCTTTCTGTTTAAGTCTGACTCAGTGTTCGAATCGCCAGTGCGTACTCTACCACAAATCCCTGATACAGCCGAAATAGCAGCCTCTGTCCACATTGAGCAGCAGCCATAATCTTCATCGTCGCAAGACCTTTATAAGCCTTTACAATGGTGTGGTCAACATGTTCTTTAAAACTCAGACTGTGGTCCAACATAACTCCTAAGTATTTCATTGTGTTGGTTCTCTCGAGGCCATCCCCTCTCAATGTAACTGATTGTTACATTGGGCATGTTTACTATATGATTATTTAGAGAAAACCATGTTATCGATGCCTTTGATGGATTAACAAAAGCTCCAGAATTTTGCACCAATCCCCTATACGAACAAGCTCCCTCTGCAAATTCCTGGCGATCGCTTTTCTATCTCTGCCCTGCCTATATACTAAGATGTCATCAGCATAGGACATAGTTCTCCCCGGTCCTGAAATCTGACAGCTTATAATTTGAACTGTATACATATTAAAAAATACTGGGGACTGAGGTGACCCTTGTGGTACTCCCGGGTTTATGATTGACGGTGCTGAAGACCAACTCCCACACTTAAGAACAACCTGTCTCTGAAAAAGCGCAGAAATAATCCACCTGACAATGAAAGGACTAACTTGGAGTTGCAGCATCATGGTCATTAAGAAATCCAAGGGAACTCTGTTATAAGCATCTTCCAGGACTATTGCAGCTGCGCATGTCTCCATTTGTTCTTCAAAACTTTTGAACACATCTTGATCAAATACGGCAACGTTGTGCCAATCTGCTTACCTGGACGATAGCCTCTCAAAGTTGAGGGCAGGCTGCTATTCCTCTCTAGATGCAGGGACAATTTCCATGCAACAATCTTTTCCAACTTACGATCATATTCTGCATAGTTATGAGTCTGAAACCCTGTATCATCGCATGACTCTTGCCAGGCTTGGGTAGTGGGATTAAATAACTATGCAATCAGTCTTCCTCCACTGTGCCAGTCGCTAGGCTCTTGTTAAACAACATTGCCAGCTCCTTAAGGTCCTCGTCTGACTTGCCTCTGAGATCGTCGTACCTGATGCCATCAGGTCCTGGAGCTGTGTTTCTTGATCTTTTCAGTATCTCCAAGAGTAATTGCAGTATCGCTTTCGATAACTTCCTTATTGTACATGTCTATGACTGTTTTCATGATTTCATTGTAATTCCCTACGTTCCTCTGACCAATTTGTGCCTTATAATGAGCCAGCAGTGCTGCACCCTTAATTTATCGAAATGATAACAGTCGTACACAAATGTAATCTGACTGCTCACAAATAAATAAATAGATTGTACTTTCTCACATTCCTTTGACTAGTAGCAGAATTTATTCTTTCTTTCTTTTCGCTTTATACCTCTATTTATGACTTGCAGCGTCAAGGGTAGAAAATTTCCCTGGAGATGGCCTTGATGTTGAATGGCATAAAGGGATATAAAGCGAAAAAGATAGAATTAATTCTGCTACTAGAATTTATTATATGTATTTAAACATAAACAAATGTACATGATAAATTAAAGTTTAGTAAAATGTGATAAACCTGGGCAAAATGTAAACCGTTGATATGCTGAGACAGATTTCCTATACTGGGACAATTCTGGTCAAACTGGGAACTCTTCTAACTATATATATATAATATATAGATTTTAGTAAAACCTATACTCTATTACCAGAGAACAGTGCGATCGAGAGACTGCTCTTCAAGAATTTAAAGACAGCACTGTTCGTATTCTAGTTGCTACAGATGTTGCTTCTCGTGGTCTGGATGTTAAAGATATTACGTAAGTAAATCTTGATACCTTTTTTATCATTTTTAAATTAAATTAAAAACAAAGTAAACAGAAGTAGGCAAACATCTGTTAGGAACCAGAGAAGCCATACTTAGAATCAGGCTGATAGGTAAATATTTAGTTCAAAAAAGGTATATAGTACATTTGCTTCATTGAACTACAACAAGACCTTCGATAGAGTCCAACATGAAAAGTTAATTTAATAACTCTAAGAAAAGCTTAGATAGAAGTAATCAGACTAGATAAAGCGTGTAGAAAATGGACGGGTATCAGGGCCCAGGTTACAGTGCATGAACCCGCACAGCTACACGTAAAACTACAAGACATAATTATATACACATAGCTCAGTTAACAGAAATACAAATAAAAGCGGTTGGGGTTTTGTTGCCTACTGAAATGGCATGAAGTTTGTTGAGAAATCTTCAGCATACTCCACTGTCACATCAAGCATGAGGATGGAGATAGAGGGAGTAGAATTTAATTGGTTAATAATTGATACATCAACTGTAATACTAACAGATTCTCTAAACATGCTGCTCAAGATAAAAAAGTACATGCTGAGAAAAGAATGGTGGGACTTATTGAACAATTGTCTAGAGCATTACATTGATATACTGCCTTGGTCATGCTGGGGTCAGAGGAAACGAGAGAGATTATTGGCAGGCAATGTGGCGATAGACGACACTGCTGAAAAGAGATAAAGCAGAGTTGATTACGGCCGTAATAAATTCATTCAAGATGAAGATGATGTCAATGAGGCTGAGAACGTACACATACAGAGAATGTCAGAAATGGGAGTATCTAGAGGGGAAGGAAGGAAAAGTAATTTTTTTTGGAAGGCCCCGAAGATCACCCAATCAACACCTGACTGGGATTCTGAGTCTACAAACACTGGGATGACTGCTGAAACAGAGGACGGGGTACTTATGGGAATGCCCTACGTGCTGTGATGTTAGTTTCAAATCAAGATCAGACTAATCATAAATATATATTGGAGGCAAAGTGCATCAATAAAGTGTGAGAGTAGCTACTCACCATAATTGAAAGACATGGAATAAGACAAGAATGTATTTTATCACCTACCCTATATAACTTCTACACAGAAACAAATTTATTAACCTATAGAAAGAATGCCATGGCTCAAGATCACTGGGAAAATAATCTAAGATATGCAGATAACTGTGTCATGTTACATATTCTCTCTAGAACGTTGTCTTCCCAATGAACTCCCTGAACTCTTCTCTGTCTTGGGCCATGCAACTTGCATTTTCCAACAATGTATTCATGTTATATTTGATGTTGTCAGTCCATCGTCTTCTTGGTCTGCCCTTTCTCCTTCATCCAGGTGCTTTGCCCTCCATTATTTGTCTTTCCAAACAGTTGTGTCCCTCCCTATATTACCAAACAGGTGTAGTTTTCTTTTTTGCTATTGTGTTTAGTAACCAACACTCTAGCATCTTCAATGTGTTTATAATTTATATCTGAGTTTCTCTTTTTTCCTTCCAAGATATTCAAAGAATCTTTATTTAGCATTAACAGAAAGTGAACAGGAGCTACAAAAACTAATAGATCAAAGTAGACAAATTAATCAGAGATTTTTCTTCAGTGTTCGTTCTCAAGCTCCTACAGATTATCATGATGCAATTTGGAGAGTGATGTGCATTATGTCATGATTTACAGCTTGACTGTGATGTCTGTGTCTTTCGTCCCAACATCCAACTTCAGCATGGCTTCTGGGTAACTCTGACCCTTTGTGGGATGTAGCAGCCTTCACATATAAATGCTTGTCTGACTGAAATCAATTCTCATTCCAGCCTTGGACAAGAACCTTAATTGTGTTGACCAATATACCACACAAGCAGTGGTATATTTGTTTCCAGTGCACCGCAAGGAAATACTTTTTTAGGATCTTAGTTATCTGCTAACCCTGAGAATTCCACGAAAGCTATGTGAGGTCCTTAGGCGCCCTGCCCCCTCCCTATGGACTGTAAAATGCAACAGATTTGATTATAAAATGTGTTTTTTAAATACCTGTATGCACACATTTGATTATTGTATCACCATTTTAACAGTGGCCATAGAAGCCATTAACTTGCATACCTTTGTCTTATACCAGAAAATAATCAGCATCTATCAGAGTATGTGCAAAGTTTTATCACATAATTTTGAAAAGCAAAAATCCTTTAAAAGATATATAGAGTATAACACTGATTATCACCAGTGGTGCAGTGTTGAAAAAACAAAGTACTGTATGGTTTTTGTTTTTTTCATCTTGCTCATTATTTTATACGTGGTTTCCAGACATGTCATCAACTATGATTTTCCAAGACATATTGAAGAATATGTTCATCGGATTGGAAGAACTGGTCGTGCTGGGTGAGCAATTTGTGGTTGTACAAAATAAAAGATAATTCTTATATTCACTTATAATCATATTCTTATAATTGATGTCTTATGTATTTCCTGAATACATATTGTTCCATATTCACATCTCCACAAAAATCATTTATCATCACAGAACATTCTGTTGATCTATTTCCTTCTTGAAGGATCAGTCACTAGTCTTGAAATTTTCATTTTCTCATTCATAATATTGTGCAAGTTATTTTGTTATTTAATCTATACTCCCTCTTGATTATACACCTCCCAACATCATGGCGCATAGTACATTCGCATAAATGTTTCTCTCTCCTTTCCAGCAACATTCCAAGATATACACTCATATAAGTCAGATGTTGATTATGTTATCTTCATAACTTTCCAGAGAGGACACACCTTCTCTCCTTATTCCTAGTCAACTCCATTTCTGTCATTCCTTGTATGTACACATTTATCACCACCAGCATCGTATTCTTCACTCTGTAGTAAATTAATGATTGCCTTTATTAGAGTGGTCTATTTTTCAATACTGTGCCATGAACTACTTGCCTTTATTAGAGTGGTCTATTTTTCAATACTGTTCCATGAACCACAACATTGCCTGCCAATGAGTCTTCTTTCATTGCATCTAACCTCCACATTTTATTTGCTTTTCTGTTGACTGAGCCATTTTAATATATGCTACTTAAGTCTTGAGGTTGTGAGTACAACTGAAAAAGTTCTTGTATCATTACCTCTGTCCTGATACTAGTCCATTCCCAACATGCTTTCTCTAGCTGTGTTACTATATTTGTCCGAGACTTTTTCTCTTTTTTTCACCACTGCACATTTACTGTTTTTGCCTACTTCCAATTCACACACTGAGCAACATGTCATCTGCTAGTACTATCTATGACTTCCACATTTGATTCGCTGTCACTTTTGTCTCATCTAGATTTTGGCATAAGAGGCTGTGCTTATTGTCTGCTACATTAAGGTATGCCCTTACCTGCACCACCTGATGCTATACTTTAATGCTGAGCAAATCTAACAAGAATTTCCTTGTCATGATGACTATGCTCCCTCTAAAATGTGCCATGTGTTCACTGATCAGATGGCAGTTTAGACAACTTCTTAATGTACTTTGTGCATGCACAAAATACTCTTATGCTGGTGGTTGAAGACCTTTTCTTTAATCTATGTTGTAGAATATGAGAAAGGATGATAAATTCTGTATGGTGCTCTTCAACAAGGTGCATGGTAGCAAAATTGACAGGGAACATTGCACATAATCCCAGATTTTTCAATATTTTGCATCAAAAATAAAACCAAATATTAATTACTAGGTCATAGATATGTTTGTTTCTTGGGAAATAAAAAAAAACTATTTGACCGCATTGGCATACATTCTTTATTTCTCAAATAAAAACAATCATATTTTTATTACTTTATGCCTTTGCAACGTTGGAGACATGATTGGCACCTTAGTTTGGATACTTCATAAGCAATTGTGGAGTCTTGACTCTTTCAGGACTTGATTAAAAAAAAGATATAATACATACCGATTTCAGTTTGGCCCCCTTGACCGTATTCACACTCCTGTTAAATATGTTTGACAAAATTTTAGATTGCGCTCATCATCCCATGTCTAGTGTACTCCTCCAATGATATGTAGTGTTAAGTTCATGTTGTTTTCAGGTATAATTATTTTATTCTGTTTTTATTCCCCTTATATTTTTTAATGCGCCTCTATGACAATGTGATAATGCCATTGAGTTTACTGTTTGTTTTATATTTTCTTGAAACAGACCTTAAGGTTGAAACTTTTAAAATGTCTTGTATACTGTTATTTGTATTTTTTCTTACAAATACCATATAGTCCAATAATTTTGCGTTCATAGTAAAACTCACCAAACTTGTATACAGTTTTACAGCAGTCTCACTGTTTTATGACACTTAGATAATCAGTTTTGTTTTTATGTTCTGTATAGAGTCTATGTCCAGCTCTGTGGTGCAATGGTACAAAGCGCGTCTGTAATAGCCAAGTTACCAGGTTCAAATCAGGCAATTGTGTCTCCAGACCGTTCAGAAAGCAATGGCAAACTACTTCATTTAAACACTGCCAAGAAAATCACTACAGCCAAAAAATGCTATGTTGAGGCTACATCTTGAATAGGATGGGCTACCAATTCTGTATTATAGTCTTCTATTCTTGGTAAGGGTTTTAGGGTCCAAGGGGGACATGAGCTGAATGGGGAGCTGTAATTTTCCTCTGAATGTGAGCCTTATTCATAATTAGTTCTTTTTACTCCATTTTTTTTTAAAAGAGGAATTTGTTTACTCTGCAGTTTAGAGTGTTATTTTCCAGTGACTCATATCTGGAAGATTGAGTTACAAGTTTGGCATTTTTTCTTTGAGGAAACCAAACATTCCATTACTATTATTAGAGTAGATCACATGGCATCTGTCATCAATCACATTCCTATATTTTGTACTTTTTCAACCTTTTCAAGATTGTTCCTGGCTGCTGTTCCTCATTATCAACTATTTTTCTAGTTACTCCTAATATAACTTGTATAGGTTTTCTTAGAGGCTAATAAGGTAGCAGCCCCTACCCCACCCTTCCCCCTGTCATATCCAGCCAGTTTCTTCATTAGAGATAATTGTTGTATCATAATACCTTTCTTTTAATTGGTTTCAATTTGATTTTTCTAAATCACCTCTAGATCAAAGTTAATTCCAAGATAAGTCATCCGAGTTCCTGTGATGAGAAATTTTATCTTTTGGAATTTTGTTGAAAGTGAAATTACGGAAAGTTTTTTTAAGTTTATTGACATACCCCCCATTCTTTGGTCTATTTGTCTAGTTTGTCCAGATTAGTATAGTGCAAGGTCATCAGCATACATGCTAGCACATACTTTTCTAATAAGGGTTTGCTTTAGGTCATTGACGAAGATCAAGTATAGGGATAAGATACCTTTCTGTGACCACATTCATCATTTCAACTGTTATTTATTTTGCCTTGTAGTTGAACTAGTGTTTTCAGTCTCGAAACGCATTCTGTAAGAGATGCTCCTCTGTAGTATTTGAATATTAGTCCCTGCTTCCAGACTTCTTCAAAGGCTTTCTTCATATCAACTCAAACCAGTACTCTGATCATTTCCATGGCAGGAAATAATTTCAGCACATGTCCAAAACATGCAAGCTTTCATCATTTTACTATTCAAATAGTGATTCTTATGAATGTGCAAGACTCCACTATATTTCGTATGTACATATTTCTTATGTTCTCTATAGAAAATGCCCAAAATTCATATGTTTTGCACATTTCCTACACATTTGCCCATTCACTTGCAATCGAAGGCCTGAAATGACTGGGTGACAGTTTCTGCCGACATCTTCATGTCATTAACCACAGAAAACCTACTCCTGTTTGCTATACATTTCAATAGTGCTGATCATTGTGGTGCCTGTACTATTCAAGTCACCGTCTTAAGATCTTGCATTACAGACAATAAAGCTAGGTACGCTCTTGAAAATCACTATACATGGCAGTTTGGTACCCTTAAGCCATATATGTGGTCTTAATACGGATCATTCATTTATTTAGATTTGGGGATTAGGGCCTTTGTTGTGTTGTCTTTCATGTTGTTGTCAGGCATAGTGGTTTATTTTGTTCTCATTCCCCATATTTTTTTAATGCTTGTCTCTATGACAATACTTGTGTATATGTACATCTTTATTACCTTGGATGTCTGCTGTCTAATGGTTTTGCCATAGTGCAAATTTCACTGTTTGTCTTGTGTTTCGGAAAAAGACCTTCTGATTAAAACATTTAAACTGTCTTGTATACTGTTATTTGTATTTTTTTATACCCATACTTTGTGCTTTGTAAAGCTAATTGACCTTGTGTTTTACGTTAGTACTGTTAACAGTTTTACAGCAGTCTCACTTATTATCGACTTTTAACTATTGTGGTTCCTGTTCTCAATCAGCTATAAAATCAATATCATCAGTGAAGCACAAATAGCAGATAAGGAGACCTCCAATTGATTGAGATATGTTATAATAGCTTGATCTGATTCATCATGTTCAAACATTGACTATCTTAGTAGTATTTCTGTCAGGTATAATTGGTGGTGCCTAACTCCTCTCTGATCCATGTTGACATTGGATGTTGACTAAAATCTCATCTTTTTTAATTGCTACAGATTACTGGATTTGGAAAATGTTCTGTCTTATGTTGCGAGGTGAATTGTGCCAGCTGAATGGAGCTAGTTCTTCTTTTTCAGCGTACATTCTCAAACTCCTGCTGAATTCTCTTGTAGCAGGACATGTCCTACTAGATTTCCAGCAGAATGTAGTCCAGAGAATGGAAATGCGTTGTGTCGCCTTTTTATTTGCACCAATGGCCAGACACATCCATCTTCTGCGGCGATGGAGCTGGTTCAAATCCCATCTGCTACCTTCTGATTTCCAACTACAGTGGAATACCATTATAACTTGGTCGGACCAACAAAATATGTGTGTAGTAACTTAAATTCGTTACGTGCAGTACAGAAAATAAGAATAAATATTATTGAGGATTTTGAAAAGTGTTTTTATATAGGGTAAATTTGTTATAACAGAAAGCGCTTTAGAGATTCCACTGTACTATTGAAGAGTTGTTGGAGCTTCTTTGCCATGAACAAAATGTACTTAAACATTAGACCTCGCCATTTGTCTTCTGATACACTCTCAATTTGAAGATGGAATTTGTTGCAATGGCATGAATATGAACACATCCCATGTTGTTTGTTGCTTTCCTGGAGAGGACAGTGGTACCAAATTTGGGATTGTCACATCATACCCTATACGAATATACCCAGACTACCACAAGGCTCTCCCCTATCACTTGTGCTGTCATACAGCAAAAGTAACCAATATTCAACCCCCTGGACAGAGACGGACGTTGACCTTTGTTGATGAAATTAAACTTATAGGACTGGTTCAGACAGACAGAAGATGGCCCAAGGCATCCAGGAGACATTAGATGGCATATTATCTGGTGTACAGAATCAATTTCCCAGGTCAACCCTGATAAAGCAGGAATGTTGTGGTGCTTGCTGAAGAATTGTATAGTGAAGGCTAACCTATCCGGAGTCTCTTTTGATGGGCAAAACAATGAAAGTTGTGATAGACTGTGTTATCTTAGGAGTAATCTTTAATCGCAGTCAAAGTTTGATTACAACCATCATGTTGAAGAAATGATACAGTGATGTAAGAGAGGACTTGCAGCACTTAAAGGTACGGTTGATGCACAACTTTAGCAGCAACTGTTAGCCCTCCTTCATCAGCTCGTCATTTCTGTGGTCGACTATGAATTAGGAATCCTGACGTCCGCAATGCGAGCGCCTAGAATTTCTAATGAATTACTGGAATGCAGATATTTCTGCAAATAACTCTCCATCATCTTGAACTAGCTTGCATTCCATCATGCAATTGCTGCACCATTGTGATAAATTTCAGTGGGCATCCATATTTTGTCAGAATCTTCCATAACCCCTCTCTTCTTACTGTGCCAAATTTGAGCAAATATCTTTCCAGCAATGAACAGTAGAGAGATACCACGATGGTTATTATAGGACTGCCGGTTCCCTTTACATTCATACAGGTGTATAATTGTTGCATCTCTGAAATTTTGTGGAACAGTTTCGCTTTTCCATGACTTGGAAAATTATATGAAGTTTCTCAATAAGATTTTTACCACCATACTTGTGTATTTCAATCGGTTTTCATGGATGTGAAAATGACTTGCACTGGGGATTTTTATTTAAGTCAGGAGGAGTTAGAACAACTACATCCAGGATGGAAGTCCAGGCTGCCACTGCTACCTTCAGATCACTCTCTGGGACTTCAAGCACCAAAGCAATATATGTTGTAGGTTCCCAGTCCCTGCTGCGAAAGATCCAAAATGACAGATACAAATATGAGTGGACAGCATCTATTATTACATCCAACCTCCAGGGTATCATATCACATGGATTTACTATCCGGGACGCTGGTATTCACTGTAATGAAAGAGCAGACTTGCATCCCAAGCGCAAATGCATGGGGTAATAAGGGAGATATGCTGAAACTCCATCAATAGCATCTGTTATATACAGACACCACAATTGATGAAAATGTCACAAGAACCATTAGTATGCATACCCTTTTCATCTGCTAGGGGAGACTGAGTAACAATGAGTCTGCTCGGCATGCAAATATGTTGATTCATAATCAATAACCATGAACCTCCCATGTGTTGTATTAGCAGAGAAAGATAAACATAATCACATTATGTTTAGATAAGCATTAGACACATAAAACACAATCCTAAACTCAGGTTCTTCCATTATGACCACTTAGGGTCTAATATCATGAGAAAAATTAGATAAGAAAATGAAGGCTTCAGAACAATGTGAAGGATAATTGGCATATCCTCCTTGGTGAATGAGCTACAAGAGACATGGAGTGACAAACAGTTACACAGTGGCAAGGAGCAAGAAAAATAGAACTTGTAAAACCTATTCTTGTATTACAGTTGAAACAGATCAAAGATGACAAGATTCATAAGCTCAAAGAGATTTCACTATCTGCTAAGGAGACAAGATAAATTTTTTGGCAAAAGATAGGTGAATGAGAAGTCACTAAAGCTGCATAAATCCATGAATTATCCAGCTAAGCACAGAACTTCCAGAAGCCCTAACTTCCAGAACACAGACCATACCTGACATGATGGATGAAATGAATGGAGCAACCCTGCTTGCATATTATACTGCACAAATTGGTCAGAGGAACCTGGGAACATATAGATAAAGTAAGAAAATAGGTTATAGACATGTGCAAGAGTCCGAAAATAGAAGCAATAACAATTCCATCCATCTATGTGATGTGGCATGTCCTTTACAGAACATTATCCTCACTGCGACTCTATAAGCTTCTCGGTTCTGTGCAAGTTGCAAACCTTCTTCTAGTGCCATGTTCAGAAGTTCTTCAATGTCATTTATGCATCATAGTCTTGGTCTGCCTCATGTTCTCTTTCCTGAAGCTTTTCACTCCATGATTAATAACAATTACAGTTGAAGAAATAAGAGGTGCACTGAAGAAATAAACACAGGACCAGATGACATTAGGTCCACCCTTAAGAGGATGGATGAATAAGTGGAGCTGGCAATCATGTCTAACAAAATGATGAAAACAACTATAATAAAAAGAATAAGGACAAAAACAGATGAAGAGATCTTCGCCTAAATAAAAGACAATAATATAATGGCAAATAATACAGTAAACAGTGGAATCCCTCTATAGTGTATTGTTATATTTCCCTATATAACAACACTTTTCAAAATCCCCAATTATATTTATTTAATATTGTTTGTACTGTTTATAGCTATATCTGTTATAATGTACACATTTTGTTGGTCCAGACCAAGTTGATATGCTCATGTTTATGCTTGGTCATGTGGATGTTCAAGGAAACAAAAGAGATCAAATGGCTTGCACTGCTACTGTGTTGGATGGTGTAGAGCAATAGATGGGGATGACATTTTGAACTCCTTATGAGAAACAACACGCACAAATGAAATTAATGAGGGTAATTATATTTTTCCCCATGTCCAGATTAAATTAATAGGAGTGGAAATGGGCATTGCCATAAATGAGAGCTACTGTAGACTTAAAGAATGTTTTTCATCCAACAGAGAGTTAATCTGTCAGTCATCATGTAATTGGATATTGCAGATTGAAGAACCTATGGATTTATCCAGGGTGCAATAATGATGATGGTTATTCAATACTTTGTAATGAAAGAATGTTTGTTTTGTTTGATGTTATACAACTGTCTTGTTTCTTTGCAGTCGATCTGGAACTTCAATAACATTTGTAACCCTCAATGATTGGAGAAATGCCCAGCAACTCATTGACATTATGAGTGAGGCAGACCAGGTATATTATAGGAATATTATATAATAATATAATATAATAAGGCCCACAAGTAGGGTTGTAAATATGTTACTAGTAAGAAGGGAGTTTTGCATATTAAAAAAAAAGAATTTCTGCCCTTCTTCGCTACTAAATCCCTCTATTTGAAGAGAAATTTGATAACAAAATCGCTACAGGTGGGGCTTTACCAACCCTTTAGCTACATTCCTAGTACTAAAAATCATTTTCTTGATTTGCTGGTGGGTGGGTGAGTGGTGTATGTATAAACACCCCAAAAACAACCCCTTCCCCACTTATCTACAGGCTTGCCCATAATCAGTCATGGTGATAGTGTTGCCACATAGGAAGCATCACCACAAAAGTCACAATCAATATTGTGCTGATATTCCAATAGTACCTTTCCAGTGGGCATAATTTTACTATGTTGACATCCATATAAATATAACAATAGTTACCAGATCCTATATAATACCATTTTATATAGTATTAATGATTCATGTTCATCATCATCATCATCAAGTGCCGTCTCCGCAATGAAGGTTGGCTGCAATGTATCTCCATCTCCTGTCTCTTGTCTTGGTGGTACACTCTGCTAGACTGTAACCTGTCCATCGTGTAATGTTACTCTCCCACTTGTATCTCTGCCTACCACTTGCTCGCTTCCCTTTGACTTTACCCTCAAGTAAGGTCTTCAATAGGGTGTCATGTCTTTTAATGTGTCCAAAGTATTTTATTTGCCTGATCTTTATTTCTCTTAGTAGTTCTTTCTTCATATTAAGTGTCTTTAGCACCTCTTTATTTGTTTTCTTCTCTTTCCATGATGTTCTCCCTATTCTTCTATATACCCACATCTCAAAGGCATCAATTTTGTCTTCTAATTGTTTATTTAGTGTCCATGTTTCTGAGCCATACATTAATATGGAATAAATGTAGCATTTTATAATTCTCATTTTTAACTTGTTTGTAATTTGTTTAGATATTAAGAATTTCCTCATGTCATTGAAGGTACTTTTAGCCATTCCTATTCTCCTTTTAACTTCTGTTTCACATCTGCCATCATTTGTGACTACGTGTCCAAGATATTGATACTGTTTTATTTGTTGTAGTTTCTCTCCCTGTATGTTATGTTTACCTCCTGTTCTTCTGTGTCTTTGCTGATTATCATGGTTTTTGTTTTTTTGAATATTTATTAAGTCCATATTCATTACTTGATTTGTTGACTTGATCTATTAGTCTTTGTAGTTCATGTTCACTTTCTGCCAAAAGAACAGTGTCATCTGCATATCTAAGGTTGTTTATTATTTTCCCATTGATCTTGAGTCCTGGTATTTCTTCTATATTTTTAAAGATATTCTCTGTGTAGATATTAAATAGGCTTGGTGATAAAATGCATCCTTGTCTTACCCCTCTTCTTATTTCTATGTATGGAGAGTAGCTGTTTTCACACCTTATTGATGCAGTTTGTTCCCAATGTATATTTCTAATAAGTCTGATGTCTTTTCCATCTACGCCTATTTCTTGAAGACATTTGATTAATTTTTCATGTTGGACTCTGTCAAAGGCCTTGCTGTAGTCTATGAAGCAAATATAGATACTTTTTTGAACTTCTATATATTTATCTATCACTAGCCGGATACTCAGTATAGCTTCCCTGGTTCCTTTGTTTTTCCTAAAACCGAATTGTTCTTCACCGACCTCCATGTCTATCTTTTTCTCAATTATTTCATGTATTATCTTGAGAAGTATTTTAGTTAGATGGCTCATTAGACTTATTGTTCTATATTCTGTACAGTCCGCAGCCCTGGGCTTCTTAGGTAGTGGTATGAATATTGATGATGTTAGGTCTTTAGGTATATGGCCTGTTTTATATAATTCATTGCAAATTTCTGTGATAGTATCTACACCAAACTCATTTAGAGTTTTTATTATGTCTGCTGTTATGTTGTCCGAGTCTGCAGCCTTTCCACATTTTATTGAATTTATTGCATGTTCTACTTCTGATTTCAGTATTGCTGGTCCATCATTGTTGTGTATTGTTGGTTTTTTGTTCCGTTGGTCATCAAAAAGTTCTGTTACATAGTCTGCCCATCTTGTAAGTGCTTCTATTTTATCAAATATTATTTTACCATTTTTATCCTTAATACAGCCACCCCCATTTATAGGATTTTTCTTATTTATGATCAGCCATATCTCCTTATGCATTAATTTTGTCTTCTGTTGTATGGACATCTCCTCTATTTCACTGCATTTTGTTTCTAGCCATTGTTTTTTTTACTGTTCTGCACATGTTACGTATCTCCTTGTCTATAATTGAGTATTTTGGTGTATTTTTAGCTTTCTTTCTTTCTGTCATTTTCTCTAATATTTCATCTGTCATCCATGTTTGTTTGTTCTTGGTATTTCTTATTGGTAAATTTTCATTTGATGTTTGAATACTTTTCCTTAAGCTGTCCCATTTATTGTCTATTTTATCTTCTGGATTTTCCCTTCTGTATTGTTCCACGTACTCTATCATTAGATGTTCATATCTATTCCTTACATCTACAAGGTATTTTTGTTTTATGTCTGTTTGTTTTAGTGCTGATGCGTTTATCTGTGGTTCTTGGACTCTTCTATTTACTATCTTTTTAAGTTTGACATTTATTTTGCACAGCACTGGATTATGGTCAGAGTTGACATCTGCACCTGGGTATGTTTGATGTTTTTGACACTATTTCTAAATCTATTGTTGATCATAATGTAATCTATTTGGTTCCTCTTTCTGTCTCCAGGGCTTTTCCATGTATATAATCTTCTATTTTCATGTTCAAAGAATGTATTAAATATGATCATATTGTTCTCCTCACAGAACTGTATAAGTCTTTCTCCTCTGTCATTTCTTGTCCCTAGTCCGAATTGCCCTACAGTGTTCTTGTGTCTTCCTTTCCCTATTTTTGCATTCATGTCTCCCATGACTATTAAAATGTCTGTTGATTTTACTGGTTTGAGTAGTTGTTGTAGATCTTCGTAGTACTGTTCTATTTCTTCTTCAGTGTAATCTGTAGTTGGTGCATATGTTTATATAATGGCCAGATCAAACGGTTTTGCTTTGATTTTTAGCATCATCATTATATGTCCAGTACCCACTGATATATTTTTCTATTTCTTTCCTGATCAGTATTCCTACCCCTCGTTCATGGTAATCTCCTCCTGAATGTATAAAACTAAAATTTTCTTTTCTTGTGTACCCAGCGTCTTTCCATCTTGTCTCTGCTATTCCTAGAATATCTACATCTAATGCTTCTGCCTCTAATATTAAATTTTCTAGCTTTCCTGACTGGTGTAGTGTTCTAACATTCCATGTTCCTATTCTAATATGTTGTTTCCTAAACTTTAGATGTTGTTTATCCGTTGCTTGGCTTTGGGGTGTACGTGGTAAGGATTCATGTTAACAAGTTGTAAACAGTTTGGCATTGTTTAATATGACAAAAAATACATATTTTGTTTGAAATACATACATATACATGCTAGAACAAACTAGTACAGTGGAATCTTGTTGTAACAACTTGGTCAGGGCTGACAAGATATGTATGTAATAACAGAAATTTGCTATATACAGTAAAAACAATACAGAATAAATATAATTGGGGAATTCATAAAGTGTTGTTATATAAGGAAATTTGTTATAAAGGAGCCCGCTGTCTTGGTTCAATCTCAGATCAGATGCCTAACACATATTTCGCCAATTTCCATAATGTGAACAAAGTTTTGCACAGGTTCATTCCAAGTTTGTTATGGCGCGAACAATTGTAGTGCCGCCAATAAAATTGTCACTAGGAGACCATGTTGCCACAAAAACAAAATGGCTAATTGTAGCGGAGATTAAATTATGCCATGATTTAATACCATGACTGCGCATCAGAGGAGAAGGGAAGATCCTAGAGTTTGGGGGGGGGGGTGTAGGATTAGTGCTAATTCTCACCCACCACTCACTCCCCAACCTAAACTTTATACTTATACCTCTCAAGGGTTATCAATCTGAGATGTTTACCATAGATATGGCAGCCATTTTGCTAATACAAATAAACTTGCAGAGTGACGTTACAAACTACTACCAGCACAACATCACAAACTACTAAACAATTGCAATAGGTTACTTAAAAACTTTTAATGCAGTAGGCACTGGATCTGGGATTTGACCGAATGTACTATAAAAGGATTCCACTGTATGAGTTTGTGACATTAGTTTCCAATGCCAGGCAGTGGAGTTTGACTTTCAGCTAAAAGATTAGAGATTCTCTGGCATTATTTTTTACTGGAGTTTTCCAGAACTTTTGCAGGTGCTACATGACAGTTTGATATAATGTCAATGTGGGGTACAATGCCATGAGCTGAATAGTCTTCTCTAACTGTGACTTTCTTACAATATCAGAACATTCTGCCGGTAAAAGAATTTATTTCCTCCCAGCAGTCCAAGCATGGATCACTCACTCATTTACTCTTAACCTTTCTAATTCATCAGGAGTACTCATTTAATAATCAGGAGTACTCATTTAATATGTTTGTATGAAAGTCTGTAGCACGCCAAAACTTACTTTTAGTAGGACCAGATTTTCACCAATTGCAGCACATTTTCACAAGATATAGTGGAATCTCTCTATAGCACATTCTTTTATAACAAATTTTCCTATATAACATATTTCAAGATCCACAATTATATTATTCTTTGTACTGTATTTAACGAATTTATGTTATTACATACATATTTTGTAAATCCAGACCAAGTTGTTATTGTAAATTCCCTGCTTGATGACGACCATTGTCATCCTGGCCGCATTACTCTTATGAAACTGTTGGTCACATCACCAATTTGTGATTTATCAAACCAATGGTCACAGCAACCAATTTGTAATTCTATTTTCCCCTGATAAATTTATTGAACACACACATCATACTCTATAATTAACAGTGAACTCAATCATGTAACATATTCTTTCCAGAACGTTGTCTTCCTTATGGATTCTCTGGGCAAGTTGACCTGCCGTAGCAAGAGATATTTAAGCATTCTGATATATCACTGCACCATCATCGTCTTGGGCGCCCTGTTGCCTTTAACTCTTGCCTTCAGCTATTAATCTTTCCATGCTGTTATGGCTCTTTATATGACCATGTACTAATGTCCTTATGTTTTTACAAGATTTTTTTAGAAAAGTTTTTTTTTAACGATTTTCTATTTTAACAATTTGTGTTTGAAGAAATATTTTCATAACTTTTCTATAGACTAGAATGATCGATTTATATTGATTCGACAATTTCGTCAAGATTTTCTTAAGTACTAATATCCTCTAACAAAATGTCAATATGTTACCGGCCTGTTTTATGGTTTTCTGTTCTTCCATAGAAGAATCATTTCTGTACTTCTTTCTGTTTTCATATAACCACAATGAATATATCGTGTGATTTCCGCCGGGGAGCTTGAAGTACTGTGTGCTGCAAGTTCCACAGTAGAACTGTGTTATTTGCACATCGGTTGCCCACTTGTGGTCTGGACGTCCAAGGTACAGCACATCCGTTTTCGTCATGCCTTTAATTCGGGTAGGCTTCCCTAGCCCGTGACAGCCTGTCTGTCACCGGGCACGCTGGTGTGTAGTGTCTCTTCGCCAAGACGCTTGTCGGCCACGTCTTTCTCGCATGATGTGTTCCACCGTCTATGAACCCATCTCGTGCAATTGGACGTACTATGCCTGTGTCCATCGGGTAATGAACCGTTTCTCATCCGCGAGCCTGGTTCCGTATGAGGAAGAACTCACCAGAAGAGTTGGACCCTGGCTCTTTCGCCTTCTTACCCGAAGTGTCATGCACAGACATCGTGAAACCCTCGCCCAAGTTCGAGTTTCACACCACGCGTTTGAGAGCAAGGCATTCTCGAGCTAAGCAACCTTGTCCCAATAGCACCTGAGCCGATCAGGTACTGAACCCTTTCTCTCTGCAAGTGTATTTCTTGTATATAAAAACTTTGACAGTAGAGTTGGGCTAGGACGAAATTCTTTGTACCTGAGCCCATCAGGTACAGTATCCTTTCTCTTTGCAAACATGTATCCGGTATAGGAAGGCTCGATATTAGAGTTGGGTCAGGTTTTCATGATTTTTTTCCAAACGCCCATGATTATGGGTCTCTGCCTATAAGGAGCACAGGTAACTAGAAGCTCATCTCAAGCTAACAGAGCTTGTAGTTCCCCTTTCCTAGAAACTTTTCACTTTCTTTTTGCAGTTAGCGTTGGCTTCTGGTGCTGTTCTGACCTTTCATTGTGTCATTGTACTCAGTATGAAATCTATTTGTCTCTCGTCATGCATCTACCTTTACGTGCCTTTTACATTGGCCTCCCGTCCAATGTTCGGACAGGACTGACTAGCTTCACTGTATGTCGATTTTGATGCTGGTGGTGTTGGAGATATTGTCTGTCTCTAATGCAGTCAAATCTCTTTCCATATGCTACCTCCACATTCTCGGACACGATCCCTAAATGATTTTGCCAGAATCAGCTCAATTCTGCAGAAAACTACCTAAACCTGCTAAATAAATCATATAAAAGACAACAAAATGAGTCTAACTGTGAACATTAAGTTAAAATTTGTTTTTGTAAATTGCAATAAAAATGCATTTTAAAAGTATTTAAGAATACATTATCATTTCATTTTTTTAAGGAAATTCCTGATGAATTGATAGCCATGGCTGAGAGGTACTCATCTTTCAAACAGCGAAAAGCTGAAGAGGACATGGTGCCAGGATTCAGTAGACGAGGAAGGAGGAATAATGATTTTGGGAATGGATGGATCTAAGGAAGCTGTGATTTGTTAATTTGAAATTATTACAATTGTTCCCATCAGAATATAATTGCACATATTACTCTCTACCAAACTTATCTTGCAACTTCTCCAACCATGAGACTTTCATTTCTCTGACCTCATAATCTAATGCTCATCATTTGTTTTTATATTTCCTATTCATAATTTTCTACTGTTCTTTCTCTTCTTTCCTTCCTCTTTTACCCTTTACGTGTGTCAAGGGAGATACAATGTTCTTGTTCTCGCTTTTCTGGCAGCTTCAGATGTTATTTGGTGTTCGTGTAATGTCTCTTTGATGTTGTCGATCCAGCATACTCTAGGTCTACCCTTGGCTCTTCTTTCTGCTACTCCTCTCTTCATGCTATATGCTTAATGAATCACACGGCATTCTTTCTAGATGACCAAACCATTGTATATGTTGGTTTTGTATATATTGTAGAATTGATATGACACCCACTCTACTGATTTTCTACTGTTGGTTACAATAAAATAAATGTGTGGTTACCACACTTATAATTTCCTTAGTGTTCCATTCCTGTTTTCTTTAAGTTTCAGCTGTAGTATGTATCTGTATCATGACCTCTGGAGTGGGGCTTCTGTGACGGGTGTGATGATTAGGATATCAGAGAAAAGACAAGCATATGACTGGTTGGCTCTAAGCGACCAGTTCTCTTACATGGCTGACCTACTATGCTACAGGTAGCAATATGGTTACAGATGTCCACTGTTCAGTGAAAGAAAACTGAATGTATTTGTTACCAATGCCAAAATCTGATGTTCTGGGTTATTTGTGCAAATAAAATGGTGGCATGCATTTCTATCTAGAAATCTTGTAGAACCATTGTCTTGCAATAAGAGAGATCTGGTTGGGGTAAAATCTGACATGGAGTATACTATAAATATTAATTGGTGAATATCTGATGCTCATGAACATCGGGTGAACAGCTTCAATGAGATTAACCAGATCGCAATTAGTCGCCGTTATTACTTGCTCCTTACAGTCGCTTTTTTTAACTTGTGTCATGGGATCGATATGACATTTTTTGTGTGTACCGGGTCTATCAGAAACCATGACCATTGCGTAGATCCGTAGTTTAGTTTCTTATTTTAATCGAAGCAATAGGACGTAAGACTGATTTATTACAATGTGTTTAAAATTAGCGAAGTATTAGACCTAGTTTTGGAAATGGAAGATATTATTCATATGTACACTGATGATGATAGCCATAGTAACGATGGAAATATGCACGATGTAGGTAATTTGCGTATCAAATATAAAGTGGAAAGTAACAGTGATGTTCCTTGTTAGATAGGCCTAATGTTTCCGACAAAGAGATGGACATGCGTGGTACTAATTATACATTGCGAATTGTGATGTAGTTTTTCGAGTAGAAGTTGAGAATTTTGTACAAAACATTTGGTCTGTACATAATCTTGATGAGATTGCCACACGTTATGAATACTTCAGCATCACTGTCAATGAGGAGTTTATCAATTTGCAGCCGATTTGACAAATTTGTATGTAACATAACGCACAGAACAAAGAAAGATGTGCTGTATATCTGTAACTGCCATTGAAATAAAACGTCTTTTTTTATATTATGATGGGCCTATGTATTCTGCTTGAGTATGGCATGTATTGGAATACAGATGATTGGTTCTACATTTCGGATATATCAACATGTATGGGGGAAAAGAAGGTTTGAGAATATATCTCAATATTTTCATCTCAATATGACTCCACTACTCTGCACCCCCAAAGTAACAAAAAATATTGTCCCCCACATTATGTTGAGTATGAGTATTTAAAAAAAATATATTTATGTATTACATTATCTTTGATATAGGTTCATGCAAGACTATTTATTTTTCTGTTGATCTGCCAGGTCTGAGTGTGATATGATGAATAGTTTGAAATAAAATGCATTTTTAATAACATATTGATAATTTGGAGTTAATTTGGATAATGATGGCGATCGATAGAGAAATCACATAGTGGTGAAAGGGTTAAAAAAATTGTATCATCTGAATCATTAGTGGATCAACTCTTACCAAGTTTTGAATAAAATTGATTGTCATATTCAAATATTCACAGATCCTATACTTCTTCTTCAGCGTTCATTCTCAAACTCCTGCTGGATCTCCCTTGTAGCAGGACCATGGTCCTACTAGATTTCCAGCAGGATGTAGTTCAGAGAATGGAAATGCGTTGTGTCACCATTTTATTTGCGTCAGTGGCCCGACATATCCGTCTTTGGCGGGAGATCCTATAAGATACATGTTATCAGAGTTTGGAAAACTACACCGAAAACCACCATTACCGGTAATCAAATCAGTGCTAAATTTAGCATGTGAACCATGAAGAACATCAATCTGAATGACTATGTTGACATCGGACGAAAACGACCATTCTGAAAATAATACTGCAAGGGAACCGCCGTAGGTGAAGAAGCAGAGGACAAATAAAGACATGGACAACATAAAGGAATGGACAGATTTTTCCTCAGTAATCTGCATCGTTGAAGATAATCACTGTAGGACTATATGTGCTGAAGCATCCAATTTGGTACCCCTTCGACCCTGATGGTTTACGAGTTTATAGAAAGCACTGTATTTTAGCAAATTTCTGTTATATGCATATTTTGTCGGCCCAGACTAAGTTGTTATAATGGGGTTAAACTGTACTTTATGATAATGCCGTGACTTTTGTGTTTTAACCTTTCAGTCCCAACTTATCTGGAAAAACTGGGCTTAATTTCCAGGGCAAGGGGAATAAATCTGCAAAAAAATGAGAAGTGATTGTGAACACACACAAAATTAATTTTTAAAAAATACAATTTGTAATCAATGTTTATGATTCAACGTCCATTTTACTAATAAATAGTAGATGTACTAATTTGTGAATGTCATTTAACACAGGTTTACTTATGTAACATACAAAATGAGCACCAGTTTTCTGGCAGCCATATTCCTGTCAGTTCATCTGTAGACTTCTGTAATTGGTGAGTCCCAAATATATTGGCCTAGACACACACAAAAAGATCTTGATCTGGTAAAATGTTTCCACAAAGGATCTTGTTTCCATGAATATTTTGATACCAGCCTTCACATTGGTTTGTTCTGCGCTTCAAAGAATGACATATAGAAATAGTGAAAGATGGGCCTAATCAAAAGAAGAGTAATATGGATCAATGTCAATTGCAGGACCGATTTCTCATGGAATTTATCAATATTGACATAGTACAGTTGTGCTGACTATTCTCAATCATTACTACCTGGTAAGTCTGGTGTGTGGCGGTTGCGTAAATGTCATTACGCCTACACTACAGATCGTCACTACTTTCAACTCCCATCCTGAACTAATTCCCCACCAACATTCATTCTCTAAAATTACATTTAACAAAATGCCTATCAACGTCATCTGAATCATAAGTAATCATGGAATTTGAATCATTCTTACCAAGTATTGAAGGTCATAATAAACCTTTCGCATCTCAGAATCCACAGTTCTTAGAAACGATAGGAACACTGCTAATTTGAGCCACCATTACTGATTTGATCACATCAACACTAAATTTAGCATGTCTATTCACATGTCAACACTGAAGAAATATTAAAATCACTGTCAATATTGGCCGAACTCTGCCGTTCTGGGAATTAATCAGTTGCAGTCACTATGGGATTGGGAAGATTAAATGTAGAATATACTGTAACTTCTTATATTTAGAAGCCACCCTTCATTTAAATTCAGTATTTGTAAAACATCTAAGAAAGTTTATTGTCAATAATGTGGATAATCTTCAACAGTGTGATATAATTTGATGAGGGCATCAAGCATATAGGTGCATTGCAATCAGGAAAGTACATACAGGTCTAATTTCTTTTTTCTGCAGCTATACAGTATAGATTATTCCTTGCCTTGTCATATGTCAGCAAAATGTCACCCGTTGTTCTGTTCCATTCTGCTGAATTGATGTTTTAATCAAAGAACAGCTAGTTTTATAAGACTGCAAGACAAACATTCTGCCTGAACTTCTTTACAGTGATAGGAGAATTAACAGTGTTGTAAATGATGTCCATTGACCAGTGTAGTTTCAACTAGGAAGTTGTATAATGGTAGATACCACTTATAGAATCTGTGTGGGTATTGATAGACACATCTCTCAATTGTCCAAAGTGGTCAACTTTCCTCATGTATTTGCTGTATTTTTCTGCAAGAAACTGTTTGTGAATTGTTCTGCCTTCACCCCTTTTTTCTATGGTCCTGTCAATAACTGCACGCGAGTGGACAATAGATATAAGGTTAACTCCTAATGTATCATGCCATGTGACAGCTAGCATATTTTACTCTTCAGTGGCACAAAAGACTGCATGGTCTGCTTTTTTTCAGTTTCATATTATTTTTCATTAGTTCTTCAGAAAATTGTTTTTTGTTCTCAACTTCGGATCCACATGCACCAATTTGCTTTCCTTTTAGTTCTTGACATAATGCTGGAGAAGACTAAAAACTGTCACTGTAAAGAATATACCCAATTGAGAAGCTCCTTCACAATCCTAGAAGTTACTCCAACAGAAGACAACATTATTTTTTTGTCAGTATATCTAATTAATTTTAGACAATATTGTGTGCTAGAATCAGCAAGCAATAATAGTTTAAAGTCCCACTTTGTAGGTTTGACTAGTATGTATTGTTTGAAATATAAATGTCCTTTAAACTTAACCACTGATTCGCTTATTGACAACTCCTGCCCAGGCGTGTAATGTTGAATGTAGGTTAGCAAAATTATGTCAAGGAGACTGTCTGCTTTGAATACTAACCTGATACAGCGAAATCCCTCTATAGTGCATCTTGCTATAACAAATTTCCCTATATAACAACACTTTTCGTATTCGTTGACCTGTGGCTTTCAACAGAGTAGACATACAACTTCTTTGAAAAACACTATCAATATACGGAGTACCAGAACATTTATTCAATATATGCACTCAAGGGCATTTATGCTTATAGCCAATGTGAAGTAAGAACAAATACATGAGTATCCAATAAGTTCCAAATTTAATCAGGAGTTCGCCAGGGCTGTGTAGTATCCCCCCTACTTTTATAACATATTATTGACCACATCTGTAAAATAACAAGTATCAATGAAGATAACATAAAAGACAAATTGAACAAACTACTCTTTGCAGACGACCAAGTACTAATAGTGACATCAGAAGAACAATTACAAGAACATATGAACAGATCCACGCAACATGTCAAAAATTTAACATGAACATTAATATTGAAAAGAAATAATGGCAATAGCAAAGAAAGAAAGAAATATCACTATCTCCATCGATGACAAACACTTTATACAGGTAAATAGTTAGTCGTTGGATCATCGTCATTGCACTCCGGACAAGCCCATAGGTGCTCAGATCCCTCCTTGAGTGTAGCCGCCATTACCGTTGACTGACGGTCCCAGTATGTAGTTATTGACCATAATTATTTCTTGCCCACGAAACCGCTCCTTTCTAGCGACACCACATTTCAAACCAAATTCCTTTATTCTAGTCATGAAACAAGAGCCATCGTCGCTTATACAGTCATTTGCTCGTGCGTTTTCCCGTATGGAGTTCAAAATGTCTGATTGATTCATCGCTCCACCAACAGCCGTAATAGCAGCGTGTGCGGCCAACCTATCTGCTCTCTCATTACCCCGGACTCCTGCATGTCCCAGCACAAAAATGGTCATTTTACACATACAGGAATTCTTCACTGCATTCAGCCACTGTTCCCGAATGTATCCCGCCTATACTTTCACAATCATGCTCATCGAGTCACTGAGTATGCAGGCATGCTCGCAGATAGTCTGCGAGCAGACCCATTGAATACTTCCGGTCACAATGGTGTACACAGCAACTTGTGTTTTTGTGCGACACCGTCAACATCACTTGAAAGATGGATTCTTTCATTATTTCATCTAGGATGTGGTGTTAGTTATTTTGACAGGGGGTCCACTCATCAAGATCTTCGCCGGCACGACAAAATACGTGCATCATCAGAGCTGAAATTTTCATGAGTGTGGCCGTTATTTCATGTGATTGCAAGACATACAGGTAATTGAGTTCACCTATTTAGCAAGCATTATATCAAGTGAAGGGAAAACTAGTAAAGAGATACAAAATAGATGCAACAAAACATCCTAGGACAGACGACACATATTTTCAAGAACAAAAATGTAAACATAGACACTAAAGTTGTATTATACACGATTATTATTATCTCATCACTATGCTACCAGTGCCAAACATGGATAATGACAGCACAAGACAAAAGTAAAATAGTGACAGCAGAAATGACGTGTCTATGAAGAATACTCGGAGTGTCATTAAGAGATAGAATTAGAAACGATAACATCAGACAGATAACCAAAATACCAGTATTGGAACACATCAAAAGACAACAGATGGTTTTCACACATTTCCAGATTACCAACAGATAGCATGCCACAAATGGCCATGACACAGATATAATGGCTATAAACCCAGAGGAAGACCATGTAAAAGATGGATCAAAGAAGCCACAGGAACAAGTTTACAAACAGCACACAAGAAGGCCATCTCCAGAGACTGAAAGACGAACAAGGACCACAGTGTATAGATAGAACAACACTTTTCAAAATCCGCAATCATATTTATTCTTTATACTGTATTCAGCGAATTTCTGTTATTACATACATACTGCATCAGTCCGGACAAAGTTGTTATAATGGAATTCCACTGTATTATTAAAATGTAGGTTTCTGTGTAGTAATTGATCTGTTCCACACATAACCTTGAATATGGTATGTCGTTTAACCAATAGTTCTTGCAATTTCTGTTTGATCAGGAAAAGAGTGTGGTCGACGAATGGCTCAACTACTCCAAACTTTAAACAAAATTCAGTGCTAGTCCTTACTCCTACACATGCCCAGAGTGTGGTAGCATTTTGCAATTAACATTGCCTGTGTACCTAGTGAGGTGGTTTTCTCCATAGCTGCTCACTTACTCTGTGATATGATATATGGCAGTGTTATGGGGAAAAGTTTTTAAATATCAATGCACTGGAATCCATCTGTGCAAGTACAGACATGCTGTTACTGTATGGAATAAGAATTCAGCTTCTAGCAAGTTTTCTCCATGTTAAATTATTGTTTTGGACATCAGTCCTTTCATGGCCAATTCTGCCACCTTCAACATCGCCCGTATTTACACTTTCGAAATCATCTGCATCTTTTCTGCTGTGACTATCGCCAGTAGGCCTATCATTTAGGCTATCAAAATTACTCCATTAGACATTTTCAGATTCACTCCAAGAATCAAACTCACTTCTGCTGTAATGGTCAACATTATCTGCCATGATCATTATATCTAACGAGCACACTTGTGCAAAAACAATGAGATATATAAACATTTTAACCATTAAATGCTGCTTTGGCGCCACATTCCAAATTGGCACCACCCCAATCTCAAAATATATTAAGAGACAACAGATCAAATAGTTTGCACACATCAACAGACTACCGGGGTGCAAAGGGAACGCATTGCTCTAGGCGGACCCATGGTTAGCAGATAACCAAGATCCCAAATGTACCTCCACGCGGTGCACCCTGGAAACAGAAATACAGCAGCTCGTGCTGATTCTGGCCAAATCTTTTGGGGATCGTGTCCGAGAATGTGGAGGTAGCAGATGGAAAGAGATTTGACTACACAAGAGACAGACAATATCTCCGACACCACCAGCAGCACCACATATAGCGACACTGTCGACATACAGTGAAGCTAGTCATTCCAGTCCGAACATTGGAAGGGCGGCCAATGTAAAATGCACGTAAAGGTAGATGCATGGCGAAAGACAAATAGATTTCATACCGAGTACAATGAAACAATGAACGGGCAGAACAGCGCGAACTGCAAATAGAAAATGAAAAGTTCCTAGGAAAGGGGAACTACAAGCTCCGTCAGCTCGAGACGAGCTTCTAGTTACCTGTGTTCCTTACAGGCAGAGACCCAGACCCATTCATTGGCGTTTGGTAAAGCAAGAAGACCTAATCCAACTCTAATGTCGAGCCTTCCTAAACCGGAAATATGCTCGCGAAGAGAAAGGGTTCTGTACTCGATACGCTCAGGCACAAAAGGGACAACGATTTAGCCCTGGCCCAACTCTACTGTCAGGTTTTCCTACACCGGAAATACACTTGAAGAGAGAAAGGGTTCAGTACCTGATGGGCTCAGGCGCTATTGGGACAAGGACGCTCAGCTCGAGAACGCCTTGCTCTCAAACGCGTGGTGTGAGACTCGAACTTGGATAAGGGGTACACGATGTCGGTGAATGACACCTCGGCTAAGAGGGCGAAAGAGCCAGGGTCCAACTCCTCTGTTGAGTTCTTCCCCTTAAGGAAGCAGGCTCACGGATGAGAAACGGTTCGGTACCCAATGGGCACAGGCACACCACGTCCAATTACACGAGACTGGAATACCTCGTTCGAGTCAGACGAGAGCAAAAAATCGTCTGGGCGAAGAGTCTCCACTACGCGTGCCTGGAGACAGATATAGAGGCTGTCACAGGCTAAGGGTAGCCCACCCGAATTGTCAAGGCATGCCGAAATCGGATGTGCTAGGCCTACAAGGCGCATAAGGTGGCACAACGTAATCACGCTCCCGGCGGAAATCGCACGGATATCTGTGATGGTTACAATGGAGCGAACGAAAAACAAAACAGACTACCATCAGATAGCATACAACAACAAGCTATGCTACAGATACAGTGAAGGCAGATTTAGAGGTCGACCACGAAAAGGATGGACCACTGAAATAAGAGGCGACAAATTCCACAATATACTCAGTACACAAGAGAGCCATTGCCAGCGAAGTTTAGCGAATACATAGAATGCCGCTCAATGTCATAGCTCACAAGTGCAGCCATTTTGTAACGACATAGTGCCTCGGATGAGATATATTTAGCAATGATATCAATATCACTGTGCTTGATGACACGTGGTAACTATTTCGACTACCAGCGAAGATGGTCAACAAGGGTAAATAGTGGAAATTTAACATCTGCCGAATTTTGTCAATAAAGCGTAAACCTTTAGGAAGCCAGATTATAAAATACAAAACGTCTTCCTGCCACCAGATTCTATTTTGAGAATTTGCGTTATTGATGGTGACTGTTTTGAAAATGTGATGTTTTGGTTGTTAGGTATTTAAATAATATTTGCACATATAAATAAAGAATTGAATTCTGCATATATTGGTGTAATTTATGTACATGTGTGTGTGATAGTAATAAAGTATGAGAAAGTAATAAAGATGTTTTCCACAAAAAACATATTTTATAACAAATAAAGCGAAAAAAAATAACTTACCTTACTTATCCAATTGTTTGGCAACACTGAACACTAAATCACACACAAATCTGTTGTATTTATGTTCTTTCATTGCGAAATTATCAAAATATTGCCGGGTGAACTGTATAAAACATGTAGATTTGCAATAAAATCGTTCTTAGAGCTTAGGCCTAGAGTCATTCTTGGTGCCACTTCCAACATATTTGATATCAAACATGTACAAGTCCCCACACCAACACAGCATTCTGTATATTCACTGCTCTGAAACTAAATAACCCAATAATTTATGATTCAAACCACAATTCAACGTGATTTTATTCAAAATACAATGATACAACAGCCTATAAACCCGATTCACCATCATGGCATCGTACCGGTGTACAGGTGTGGTCAGATTAATTGCTATACAACGTATACCTTCTACATAGACATTTTCACAATGACCATGACAGACGTAGAAATGTACCAGATTCAATTGCGCATGTTTCCCCAAGTATGTGCATTGACCAATCAGGCTCTGGTACGTGTATTTAACATGATTCTCATTAGATGAATACTATCGACAACAGCGATATCCGCTATTTAAATTTTTGTCGACAAGTGTTTACAAAAGCGTCGTACGGTTAATACACGATTAGGTCACGTAAAATATTGTACAAGGGACATAACATGTTAATAACTGCAAGGAATACAACTCGTTAATGATTGTATATAACGAAATTTGATTACATACATATTCTGTCAGTCTTGACAAATTCATTATAATGGGATTTCACTGTACCAACTCTCTTATACCAACATGGAGTCCATTTCCCAAAGGGGGCAATTTTATTCCATGAAGGGGCAATTTCAACAAGTAATTAGGTTTCATTTAGGGAATAATTCAGTTGTTTTTTAGAATTTTAGAGTCTTATGTAGGGCATGGAGTAAAAAAAAAAAGGTGGGAAACACTGTTCTAAACTGTGGGAGTGTGCAGCAACACATATCAGAATGTGCTAAGCACAAAATTTAAAGCTGCGATCTTCTTCTTTCATTCACTTGAAACATGTCTATATCTGTAATTCTGTCTCCTGAATAAAACTGTCTTTTGTAATTCATACAGTGGTCCATATAGCTTTGAATCCAGTATTGTTTCCTCTGTCTGCCTCAGCGTTTCATACTCAGAAAACTCTTGAAGTATATGTTTGGCACTCTGTACTGCCTGTCCACATGTGACTGCGGAGTCGGTTGTGTCTCGTTCCTAGGTGTAGAATTTCAACTTGTTCTGATCTGTTCATAATGTGATAGTCATCTTGTGGTGGTATTTATGGCTTTCTTATTGACCTGTTTATCTGTTTTTTCTGCTGGTCGGTGATTGTTTCATCTGGTTGGTCTTCGGCAGCACCTTCCTGAGCCAGTAGGTCTGCTTTTTCACTTCCTGGTATTCCACAGTGAGTTACTGAGTTAACAATCCACTGCATTGTTACCCTATACTGGTAAGACAATTCACTAAGTAGTTTTTTCAAGTCTGTTAGTTTTCCAGACTGGAGAGGTTGAAGCACTGACCTGGCATCTGTCAGGAATAGGGCCAGGATTGAAGTTCAGCAGTTTTTCAGTTGCCACTATAATTCTTTGGATTTCTGCAACATAATTATTGCAGAATTTACCTGTTGGTGTAGTGATAGTATCTCTAGGATCAAAAACACTGCGATCAAAATCCAGAATGGCAATCCTAAGAAAAGGTCAAATATCACCTCAAGCAAGTTTCATCTCTATACATTGCCGAAAATGGATGCATCTAGCCATTGGCGCAAATAAAATGGCGATACAACGCATTTCCATTCTCTGGACTATATCCTGCTGGAAATTTAGTAGGACCATGGTCCTGCTATAAGGGAGATCCAACGGGAGTTTGAGAATGAATGCAGAATAAGAAGAAGAATCTATACAAACCGCCATGAGCACACTGGGAAATATTTTGAGGAAATATAGATTGGGGTATCGGTATTCTGTTCTTCCCAGTGAATCCCTAGGTACATAGTTCACTGGTTGGGCAATCAAAACACAATAACCAAAAAAACGTTCCTTAGAATAATCAAACAAAAATATTGGCTGGTTTCATTGTTATACAATTGAAAAAAGTGATAATCTTGTTATACTGCATAACATCTTGTTATACATCTTGTTATTGTCATAGGACAATCATTTAAAATAAATGATTCAGCAAAAATTTCAAAATGATCTATTATTGATAACTAAACTTGTACACCAGAAATGTTGGAGTTCCTATATAATTCTGTGCAAATCTGCGTCCATCCGGAGTGGGATCGGAGAATGCAACTTTGTGTTTGGGAATTAGACTGCCATAATTAAACCATTGTCTGAAAATGAACAAAATATAAAGTTTACATGCACAGGATACACTAATTATTCTACTTTTTGACCGCTACAATTTAATGTAATAGTCTGCTACAAACTAATGGGTACAATACAAGAATCAGTGGACAGGTTTCTACGGAACAAATAGCTAATATAATTAAACGGAACGAAATTCTGATAAAGACACATATACCGACGCTTCCAATATTCAACACGTTGTGCGATTAAAGCCCCTTACCACTCGGCATGCGAACTGCACACTGAGTGGGAGATGGATGGCCAGTTCATTGCGCGCAAATAGCTAGATCGGTATTTTTAGTTACGACTTTTTAAGTTTCTGAGATAGTGCAATAACATATGCAATTAAAAAATTGGTATGTTGTCACATGATTTGTCCACTGATTCTTGTATTGTACCAACTAATGTATAATGTATTAGTTCTTTTTTTTTTGTTAAAATAAAAATATACAGTGGAACTCCTTTATAGCGCATTCTTTTATAACACATTTCCCTGCTTAACCTGTAGCACGCCATTGTCTTGTCTGGCAGACAAAAAATTAGCATCTGTCATACACTATTGTCTGGTGAATCAGCCAAATAACATAGGGGCATTTGTCGCAAAGCCTGATTGGTTAAGTAACCAGATTTTGACCAATCCTGTTAGCTATTCTATCTGACTTCCTTTCCCGAACTGTTTATGAACGGGAAGGACGCGTATGGCGTTTTAGTAATGAAATATATCACATCTCTCCACATCGACAAATCCAAATGGAGACATGAACGTGAACCGGCTTTCATATACTCTTATTTTATCGCATTTTCAGTAAAATCATTATTGATTGTGATGTGTATTACTAAATTCTTGAGAGGTAAGTTGGTTTTTATATTAGAATATAGTGTTGGACATATTGCTTTCATGAGGGAGTGAATGAAATTTGACTTTTTTGGATCTATAACACATTTGAGTAGGTCTAGTGTTTTAAAGAACAATTTATGGCAAATATATAAGATTCATTCATTCTCACCAGTGATATTATGATGATTTGACAATGAAACCACATAAATTCTGTAGAACTTAGCTTTGTTTACAGGGTTCCAACTTCGGAAAATTTAAAAACCAAAGATAAGTAATTTTTAAATATTTTTTCCTTGTTTTGTTTGTTATAATTCATTAGTTTTTTTGTGAATAAAACGTCTTTACCACTTGCTTATACGTCTGATATAACACCCACATATAAAAAAATTACACCAATATATGCAGCATTCAATTCTTTATTTATATGCGCAAATATTACCCCTCTTCTTATTTAAAAGAGATTATAACAGCTACTCCTAAAGCTGGGGAATATTTATTCACTATAAATAGATCTCCAAATATAATAAATAGAGCTTTCGACAAGGTCTAGATAAATGAATTGATAATAAAGCTGCAATGAAATGGAATTAGGGGTAATATGAGTAACTACACAATAGGAAAGCAAGAGTGCCAA
This sequence comes from Meghimatium bilineatum, assembly GCA_034231615.1. Classification (NCBI taxonomy): domain Eukaryota; kingdom Metazoa; phylum Mollusca; class Gastropoda; order Stylommatophora; family Philomycidae; genus Meghimatium; species Meghimatium bilineatum. Next base: position 31,484,773 of record CM067316.1, read on the forward strand.
GGAAGTCTACAACAGCAAAAAAAGAGTTCCTCAAGGCTCAATACTGTCTCCAACTCTGTTTGTCTTCATAAATGATATAATTTGTGATATGCCACAAAGTGTAAGATCTGCAATGTATGCTGATGACTTCGCGGTGTGGTGTGTAGAAGAATATCTAAAGATCGTCATCAAAAAAATACAAAAGGCAGCAGACAACATAGCAGTATGGGCAGAGAAATGGATCATCATCAAGTGAACTATTCTTTCCAGAACGTAGTCTTTCCTATGGATCTCTTGAATTCTCCGCGTCTTGAGCAAGTTGACCTGCATCTTCCAGTGACATACGCAGGCATTCTTGAATGTTTTTTGTCCAACGGCGTCTTGCGAATTATTCACCACATCCATAGAAAATTTCTTGGCACAATACTCCTGTAGTTTGCCATTGCTTTCAGGAGGAACATCTGATTTAAACTGACACCGAGGAAAACACATACATTCTCACTTGGATGGAGAAATGGATGGTAAAGATAAATGCTGAAAAATCCTCAACAACACTCTTTACACTCTCAAATAAGGACAAAGCAGGAGAAAATGTAAAACTTGAAAATGTACGTATCCAAACAGAAGACGAGCCGGTGTACTTGTGCACTACACTAGATAAGAGACTGACATGGAGGCCTCACATTGAGAAAGTAGAAGCAAAGGCAAGAAAGAAACTTGCCTTCCTGAGGAAATTGGTAGGAACAAACGGGGAGGGGGGGGCGCCGCAGCCCAATGAGGCAGCTTTAAAGAAGGTATATACAGGTGCAATTTGACCAGTACTAGAATATGGATCAACAGCATGGACTTCAGCAGCCAACTCCCATCTACAAGCCCTGAACAAAGTATAAAATCAAGCACTTCGTCTTATCGCAGGTGCCATGAAGACCTCTCCCATAAATGAAATGGAAAAAATTACAGGCATCACCCCCTTACCATACATGCGAGACATTAAGACCATGATCCATACAGAAAAGTACAAGAGCATGCCAGCACATCCAATAAGGGCCAGATACTGTGACCTAGCTAGTGGAAGACTGAAGAGATGCAGTTTTATACACCAATCGAACTAAACAGAGAATATAAGGAAGAATTACCAGACATAACAAGAGAGATATCACCAATACTTTTTCCAGTCCTGTGGGAGCAATACCCAAATCTCACTATCAGAACCACCATAAACAACTACCACACTATGATAGAACTGAATAATCTCCAAAATAAAAGAATAGTATGCAACATTATTGAAGAGAAGCATGGATACAAGTATATACAGATGGATCAGCAACTAGAGCTGTGAAGAATGGAGGTGCTGGGGTGTACAGAAAAAATACAGAAAAAGAAAATGAATCCACATGTGCACCTACTGGAATATTTTGCTCCAATTACTCTGCAGAAGTACAGGCTTTAAATATTGCTGCAAAAATAATTAAAAACACAAGTCAATGCCAGCAGGTGGTATTTCTTACTGATGCTATGTCTGTCCTACAAGCCCTTGACAGCTATAAGCTGCCAGACCTGAAGAAAGCCATGCGAGAAGTGAGCATCCAAAGAAGGGTAGCACTACAGTGGATACCATCCCACTGTGGTATATCAGGAAATGAAGAGGCAGACAGACTGGCAAAGGATGGAGCAACACAGGAACAAAAGATCCAAGAAATCACCTACCAAAAAAAGAGGACCCTCATCAAAACCATCAGGAAAGTCAACCAATCAAAAGACAATTACCACTATCTCAACAGAACAGACTATTATCTTCCGCCTCAGAACAGGCCACAACATATTAAACAGCCACTTAAATAGACTAAGACTTTACTCTGTGCCCTTGTGGTCAGGCAGAACAGACCGCTGAACATATGCAATACACTAAACCAGTTAAGGGAAGAACACTGGCCCACAGAGATGGATATCCACAGAAAGATGTATGGGAGCACTGAGGAGTTTTCAAATACAGCAGCATTTATTAAGAAAACAAGACTTGCTGTGTAGACATGTCAAAATGTGCAAAAAGATACATTCTCTTCTGGTTTGTCACGATGCGCAGTCTTCAAATGTTCAATTAATCTGCTTGTTTTCATGGCTTCATTTGAAAATACTCCCCCACATACTAGACACATTGGTAGCTGCTTTTTTACTGGTGATAATATGAATCCATGCCTTAAATATTCAGTGCTGCATTTTGTTTTTGATTTGGATAATTTTGATCTGCCATTTTGTAATCACGGTTTTTTAGATATACTATATACTTTGACTTCAGTGATCTGCTTATTTGAACACATTGTGCTATTTTGTTAACTATTTGTGGATTTCCTCCAACAATAAACTGTGTTATGACTTGTAGAATGTAGATGAATTGTCAGTATTTTTCAAACCCAATGTATACCCCCATTTCATCTGACCACCCCCATCCCCCCCACTTTTTTTTTCTTTGCCTGCGTCCACATTGAACTCCAATACTTTATTCAATACAAATCTGTACTACAATACATGTCATACTTAAAAAGAAAATACAGGCCCGTAATAATAATATAAATATAAACTTCACATTATATTTGGTACTCAAATTACCTACATTGTGCATATTTCCATATTTTTTAATCCATCTGACATATTTTCACAATGTAGATACGCAAAGAAAGCATGAACTCTGAACTACGTAAACATTACGGCCAGGGATTAACCCTGTGCAGACTAATAATGTAATAATGGTCGCAACGAAACAAGTTTTAAAAAAGCGAGTCCCTGTGCCTCAGTGTTCTTCCAAAAGCAGTGAGATGCAGCAATTCTAAGGGTCATAGGGTTAGTACTACTACCGTACCATTCTCACCTAAACCCAATAGAATTAGTCTGGGCTGAATTTAAGGCACAAGTAGAAACAGAAATAAAGCATTCAAATTTAAAAGATTTTGAAATACTTACAAATGTCACCATCTCTAATATAACCAGGGATTATTGGAAGCAATATGAGATCCATGTGTTACAAGAGGAAGAGAAACATTGGAGGAAAGATGGTTTGTCCTTTATTTAGTGTAACAATTTTTAAAAGGTTGATCCATAGGTTTTGGCTACTTTTGGACGGGTGAGCCAGAACTACGTGACAACACTAATCTGGTGTAATATATGAAGTCGTAAAATTTCTTTTATAGAGACATAATAATTAGTATGCGTACAAAGATCAAAGAATTTCATCCGTTCATAAAAAACGACATGATGCACAAATATAAAGTATAAATTTGTTGAGTCTAACCAAAAATAACATTGTATGCAAAGAATGGCATTAATATGTTAGATGATTACTCGGATAATTACATTTTTAAGGGAAAAGCTAGTGAAATGTGCTATAGAAGTATTTATCACTTCACAGTTACACTCTGAGCTGTTTTCAAGTTGTTAACTATGTATCACTCAGTTTTTTTTAATTATAAAGAAAAATAATTTATAACCAGAATAGAAGACAAATGTTGAAATAATCCTGTACATTAATCTTGCTAAAACATACCTAACACAATCCAAAAGCTTTGTGGCTACTCCGCGCTTCCTTTTTTCAGCTACAACCCACAAACGGCTTATACCAACGCAAGCTGGTTCTGGCACTGATGCACAACACCAAGGCCGATGTCCGCTTTCTTGACTACTGTCCATATTCCCTGGTATAATGCGATGACCCTAAATAATAAAGATCAGAATTAAAGGTACGGTACTTATCCTCAATCAGCAAAATGTAATAGTTATTCCGGCAATAGCGATTCTGCAACCTGCATCTGTAGAGCAATAACATGCACACCAGGACATATACTATAGGGCTATCCCAGTATCACTGCTAACAGAGTGACAGTCAGAACTCCTTGCAATCCACATTGTGAGCAACAACTATCATTCGCTAATAATGTCTACATCTGCAGTGTTGTTTCTTATATAAATTGGACAGTGTCTTCCATTGCTTGTTTTGTACCAGTTTTTTCCCCTCTGTTACCGTGATTTGACGTAATTTTTTTTTAAATTTGACCGTACTCGATTATAAGACGAGAAGTATGAAGTAAGATTATTTTCCAAAAATTCTCAATTTATATTCGGATCTTAACTGTAATTATTTTCCTTCTAGCATTTGTGTCTGATTTAGTGACATGATTCTTCCTTGTCATTTTGGCATCAAATGTTACACATTGAAACGTGGCTTGGTCATCTATCCTTAAAACTATTTTATTTACATAGATGTTTCCTGCTCTTTGTTTTCATGAAAGTGTAAAAATGGTTTTGGCTGACTTTTGCTGACTATATCAATACTTACATACAATTTCAGTCCAACTAGTCCAAATATCCATGGTGCTCTAAGTATTTTTTGTGGCAACCACAGTGCTCTTCTGTGTGCACCACAGAACTAGATCATCTGCATACAGTGCCATTCTAGTTTACAGGGCATTTCTTTAATTAAGTCATTGATAAATATGAGGAAAAGAATGTGTGAGAGACTGTCTCTCCAAGACAAAAGTGCTTGTGAGAAAAAATCTATTTCGAACATCACTTTTTCTTGGCAAACCACCTACTTTAGAAAATGTTAAATGTTCAGAATATTCTATTCAAACCAACTCTATTTTTTTTATTACATGATCTCTTGCATCCACATCCAAACTCTATAAACCAAGAAATAAACGTGTGCTAGCACACGATAACACAGCCTAGTGAGAACAGTGGTGAGATAACTCCACCCTGAGGCACTCCATGGTGTAGCAGTACCTTCGTACTTTTCTTGTCATTTACTTGTACTCTTGCTCTTATGAAGAAAGGCATTGGTCCATCTATACATATTGCCACTTATCTTGTAGTTTCTGATTTTTTAAAGCAATCCTTTCTATAACTTGTAAATCAATTTATGCCACTAACACTGAAACACTGATTTCTTGTCTTGGAAAGCATACTCAATTTCCCATGAGAGATATGTAGCTTGATCCTCCGTGGAGTAGCATTGTCTAAAACGATAAGGCCTATGATAAGTATTATTGTCACTGATAACTAATATAACTAGTAAATAGCAAACATATCAAATGTAAATTAATGTAAATGAGAAATAACAAAGGAACAAGGATTTTTTCTATGTTACAGTCCAATAGCGACCTTTATCAAGCAACCAATATTTCTGCATTTTATAATTTAGATGATTCTTTAGATTTTGGATGCTGATGCCCAGGCTGTCATTCTATATTCCACTACAGGTCTGACTCTTACCCATGTAGACTTTTCGGAGAATACTTCTATTTGTTCCCCAACTTGTGCCAGCAAATTTCTCCATCAAGGATAGCTTCCTGCTCAGTGGTTATCAGGTCTGGTTTCCAGGTGAGTCGCTTTAGTTTGATCCCGAGATATGTAGAGTTCTCTTCATGTGCTAGCTCACTTCCATTTATTTGTAGATTTACTTTTTCGTGATGGTTATAAAATGATAAGATGGTTGTCACAGTTTTAGAGAGGTTGATCTGTACTTCCCAGTCAGATGCCCATTCACCTAGGGTGTTAAGTGCAGTCTGCATTCTGTTCTTTGCAGTGGATAGGTTGCCTACCATACTTCAAGCAGAAAAGACAGCTAGAAAGACAAAGAGCCTCTGAAATATGATATAACAGTTTCTCTTCAATATCATTGATGAATACCAGGAAGAGGGTAGAAGATATCACTCCTCCTTGAGGCACTGCTTGTTGGAAAGTAACATGTTTGCTTAGTTTACCATCTACTTTTACTCTTGCAGTGCGGTAGCAGAGGAAATGTTTTATCCAGCAGAATATTCTGCCTTCAATTTTGTTTTGGAGAAACTTGAAGCAGTACATCTTTCTATGAGTTTCATTAAAAAATTGGTAGCATATCCCATTCAGGGCGTAGCCATCAGCCCAGCATTTTTTGGCTGTAGTGAAATTTTAGGCAATATAAATACATTCAGTAGTTTGTCATTGCTTTCTGAACGGTCCGGATGCTCAGATGCCTGTGGCAGGGATCGAACTAGTTACCTTGGCTGTCACAGACGCGTTTTGTACCACTTCGCTACAGTCGGACTATGAGTTAAATGAATTGAATATATATATATATATTTATTAAATTTGAAAGGCCATTGTATGGGTTAAATTTCCATAAATACTGAATAAAGTAAAGAGGTTACTATAAAATTCTAACTATCAATGTAAAAAATAAATAGCTAACAATAAAACAAAGAACAGGGACAATTTTCCACGTTACAGTACAACAGGAACCTTTCTCAAGAAACACATAATTAAGAAAACACAAAACTATAAAAATATTCTTCTTCTTCTTCAGCGTTCATTCTCAAACTCCGACTGGATATCTCTTGTAGCAGGACCATGGTCCTATTAGATTTCCAGGAGGATGTAGTCCAGAGAATGGAAATGCATTGTGTCACCGTTTTATTTGCGTTAATGGCCCGACACATCCGTTTTCGGCGGTTTAAAAATATTCAAAATTAGAATGATTTGGACATGTTTTTTGTTATTAAACCAGCTGATAATGGTGGCACTGTTGTTGTTTGGCAGAAGGACTTATACATTAAAGAAGCAACCTGCCAGTTAGAGGAGCAGACTTTTTATCGTCCTTGTACTTTTTCCTATTTATGCGCATAATGATAAAGTTGATAAAACTATCAAACAACTTGTTAACAACAACCAAATTCCCCGGATTGATCTTGCACTTTGGATTTTTAAGGGTTTGACAAAGAACTAGTAGGTCTACTTCCATCCCCAGTCATACTGGGCAATGGAACAAGATCTGCGTCTGCAAAACCTAAGAATTCCTCCTCGTCTGAATCACTATCCATGAAAAACTCTTGCAAAATGGAGTCCATCTTTGCAGAAAAATTTCCAACGAACAGATATTATGATAGCACAGAACTGCTCTGGCAAACAATCACCAGTAAATGTGAGTCTTGGGAGGAAGTTAGGTATACTTAGCTTCGTGTGGCAGGAATTATACGTCATGGAAAAATTACTTTGTGAAGTAACACACTCTGGAATAGGGCCATACCAACGGGCACATCGTTGCGCCTACAGGCACCTAGTAATGTATATTCATTGGCGCAGTATTACGCCTGTAGGGTCTGTAAGGTTAAGACTTGCATGGCAGGTGACAGTGTTCCTATTCTTTTATACATGGTCATTTTATCGCATTTTAGATCAAACCCCTGTAATGAAAATCTGCTCACAACCAGACAATAAATTGAGGATAATATTTTCATAAATAGGGGCAAACCTCCTGAATAGTTTCTGCAATACAGCAGCCAGAAATATGCTTGTCCTCAACATAGAAAAACACCTGAAGAGACAAAGAAATAATCATTGATAAATCTGTGATAATCATAATAAATATAACACAGAATATATAGATAAAATAGAAGCCAAAATAACAGCAACATTTAAAACAAGTGAATACACAGAGTAAAGGTGTTTACAAGAGTAAATTACAGAGTAATTTATTGCAATAAAATTCCATACTTGGAGCTAAGTTACATGAGAAATCACAGTTTTATATCAATTGCTTTTTGTTTTATATCACTGCTGAAATACCAGAACATTGACATGATCTTCAAAAGAACGTTAATAAATGCAGTATTCATGCGGACACTGCTACAAATGCCATACCCGGACCCTGACAGAGAAACTAGAACAAAAACTCGCTTTATGCGAAATGAAATGCCTGAGAACAGCACAGGAAGTAACAAAATGAGATAGAATAAACAATGACAGTATAAGAAAAAGAAATCTGATGAAAAAAATATTGTGCAAAGAATATATAGATTCACAAAGATCAAATGGTGTGGCCACCCAATCAGAATGGAACCAGATTTCATTTCATCGATAGTCTTCAATAAAAGATCATTTGAAAAGAGAAACAGGGAAAGACCCTAATGAAGATGGATAGATGACATCAGAGAAATACTAGAACATACTAGGCAGCGGCATCACAGTTTTTTAATGTCTTTTAATATGTCAAAAATACTTTATGTTTTATTTTTATTTCTTTTAATAGTTATTTTTTCATATGAAGTGTTGTTAGAACCTCTTTATTTATTTTCTTCTCTTTCCATGAAGTTCTCCCTATTCTCCTATATATCCACATCACAAGGCATAAATTCTGTCTTCTAGTTGTTTGTTCATTATTCATTAATGTACAATAGATGTATTTTACAATTCTCATTTTTGATTTGTTTGTGATACATAACTTCACAATCCATCCTTTGACCTGTAACGAACTGTTGTAAAAAAAAAAATCAGGCGGATGTCTATCAGTGTACAGCCATCGGCAGATCTAGTCATCAGTTACTATGCACTCAACAAGGAACTACATGATATTTAAGGTTCACGTGACCGGTAATTGGTGCCACGTTGGCAAATTAAAATTAAATTCCTTTACATGAATTTCTTTTGCAAGTTGGATGTAGATCTGAGTTGCAGTTTTAATTTTTACTCTCTGTTCAATCAAGATGAAAATTCAAAGAAGAAAAAAGAATCTGTTGAAATGGAAGTCATTTTTAGTGAAATTTTCAGCAAAAAACTGCTGAACTCCAACTCTGGCCTACAGCCTGTGGTATTCCTGACAGATGCTAGGTCAGTGCTTCAAGCTCTCCAGTCTGGAAAACTAACAGACTTGAAAAAACTACTTAGCGAATTGTCTTACCAGTATAGGGTAACCATGCAGTGGATACCCTCTCACTGTGGAACACCAGGCAATGAAAAAACAGACCAACTGGCTAAGGAAGGTGCTGCCGAAGACCAACAAGATATACCAATCACCTACCATCAGAAAAAACAGATGATCAAGTCAATAAGAAAGCCACAAACACCAACACAAGATGACTATCATATTATGAACAGACCAGAACAAGTTATAATTCTACGTCTCAGAACAGGACACAACCGACTCCACAGTCACATGTATACAAAGTTCAAGATTGGCAACACGGCCATGTGTACATGTGGACAGGCAGCACAGAGTGCCAAACATATACTTCAAGAGTGTTCTGAGCATGAAACGCTGAGGCAGACATATTGGCCAGAGGAAACAACACTGGAATCAAAGCTCTATGCGACACTGTATGAACTACAAAAGACAGTGAGTTTTATTAAGGAGACAGAATTACAGATATAGACATGTTTCAAGTGAACGAAAGAAGAAGAAGAAAAGTGAAATTTTATGGATTTTGATTCTTGGATTCTTATGAATTCTTGGGATATACAGATGTAGATCTTTCATTAGCCGATATGACAGGTGATGGAAACACTAGCTCTTTGTCCAGTATGTCTGGGGAAGATGATGTTATCGACAGACCCTAGGTTATATCGGGCTTTGCAACTTTTCTAAAGTTGCAAGGCCATAAGGGCTAGGTGATAACATTAGCGAAGTAGACGTGTTTCATTTGCTCTTATGACCTGATATTTTGAAAACAGTGATTGAAACTGCTCCATCTCCTGCTTCCCAAAAAAAACCATACAATTGTCAATTTCAAGGTGGATTGTACTCCAGAACTCTACCAAGAAGAGGTGCATCATTTATGTTTGTTTTTTGTGCTTTGGGGGTTGGGGGGGGGGGGGGGGGAAAAATCATCATTACCACTTTCTCACACCTCTTATATCACACACACACACACACACTACTTATACTAATAGATTGATTATCATCTCTTTTTTCCTTATTTAAAATTTTTTTTTTTTGATCTCCTAAAACAAAATATATTGCATTCTTCAAACACCCACCAAAAATAATTCAAATTGTCAACAAAAAAATCAGACTGCAAGAGGGGAAATTGCTTAATTTTTATGTGGCTTCCTAAGGTTATTGTTTGTTTTATTGAGAACCTCAGGAATTACGAGCGATTAGCTTACTTCCTATGTGCAATGGGGAGGTTTCTGAGCTTTCTTTCATATTCAGGAGACTTAATTTTTCGGCTTGGTGCAATGCGCATTCGAGGAGCCTTGTACTTGGGGGTGTGTGTATAATTGAAACAAAACGAGGTAAGCTGATAGTTTGCTTAGGTCACTCATTGTTTGTCTATCCTTTGACGAGGCGCTTCGCATCCAATGAGCTGTTCCTCATGTAGGAGGATCATTCTATTACCACCCTTTGTGTACCTAGGTCCCAAATCTAATTTCTTCCATATGAGCCGTGTTGGGCAACAACCACGGTCGAATTAGACTCAGGGTTGATACACCTTCCTAGACGAGGTGCTGCTTTGCTAAATACGTTGGGGGTCTGGAATTTGACCTGTGCATTTCTTACGCATTCACCATCTTCAGCTTGAGATGGCCTTCTAAATCCATAGCCAGGCACAGCCTGTATATTTTGACTCTTCGTCATTGTGTATATTATCCAAAGGGGTAGGTAAAATACGGATCTCGGACGAGGAGCTTCGCAGTGGGCTCTTGGGTACTGAACCCACATATCTTTGTATGAGCCGCAGCAATGGCGACAATCAAGTTGGGCTAGGTTTGCAGTGCCGTTAGAGACTTGTGCGCCCCTCTACATTACCCCCAGTGTCCAGATTCCGAGTCTCAACAAAGTTTTCTTCCATACACAGGAGTGCATGTTCAGGTTGGCGTATCCAATACCTTAGTCATGACTCCTACTTTGAATGGGGACATTGTGATGGGACATGTGGGTTTCTGCGTGTTCTCAAGCATGAACATAACTTACGCCAGTCGGTCTCGTGCTGGACCATTGTAGTTCCGTTGCCACTGAATCGACTCACGTACACTACGCTGCCCTCTAGCGTGTTACCGTTTCCAGATTAAATGTACTTGTAAGATCCCCGTATGTAAGGAACATTGACACTGTTCGCCACTCCAATGTTTCTGCTTTTTAAGCCGGCCAAGTCGAAATGCACAGATGCCAGCATATGTTGGATGTAATGGCGTAGAGGTTTCTGAGATATTCCCGGTCTCTCTGCAAGTAATTCTCATTTCATCTACAGCATCCACAGACACGAGCCTAAAAGTGTTAGCCAGGAATACAGCAAGAACAGCTGTATTTCTGTTTACAGGGTGTACCACAAGAATGTACTTTTAGGATCTTGATTATACGCTAACCCTGGGTCCGCTCGAGAGCAATGTGAGACCCTTTGCACCCCTCCTAAGGTTAATAAACATCTATTGCATTTCCATTCTTTTCAACATTATTTTGTGAATTACTTCCCCGTGCAGCATTGATTAATTTACTGACACTTGTTTCTCTATCATTCTTGTCCAGTTGGTCCACTGTTTATTTTGTTTAACCTTTGACAAGTTAACCTTTAGTATGCTAGAAAATGTTATGGCAACTCAAGTAGATATATTATTTAACTTCCTGTTTCTGTTATTAAAATGGTGATAGGAGATGTCGTGTGATTATGACATTGAAATCCAAACAATCTATAGCCATCGGCATAGAGGCAAAGCAACATGACAGTGAATCGGGTTTTATATACTTTTGTTTTATTGTATATTCAGTGAAATCATTATGGATTGTGATTCTAAAGTGGAAATCTTGAGAGGTAAGTACTTCAAATAGATTAAATAAAATAGACAACAAGGTTTCTGTTATTTAAAATATATAATATTCAACAGGTTTGGACCTACCCAAAATACAAACGGTCTAGATTTACATAACGATTTTATTGCAAATCTGTCTTTATCACTGTCTCACATGACTCGTATCACACAAACACAAACAAAACTTACACCAATATATGCAGAATTCCATTTTTTATTTATATGTGCAAATATTATGTAAATATCACTAACAAAAATTGTGTAAATTCCCCCTGCAGGTGAATTAATTTTTGACAATTTGGGTTATTTTTGGAGGGTGTTTAATAAAAAGGAATAACATTTATGCTTCTAGAGATTTTTGTATATTTTTTTAAATATAAAAATTAATTGAATATTGAATCTAATGATTAAGTTTTGCTGGTGTATGTGTGATACAAGAGATGCAGAAAGTGGAAATGATTCTTTAAACCAAAAAAAAATGACTCACCTATAGATTGGAGTTCTGGTGCACAATCCATTTTTAAATTAACTAAATTGTGGTATCTTCTGAAGCAGAGGAAGGGGCACAGAGCAACTTGACACACATACTGGGTCAAGTGGCACCTCTTTTTCCAACTGGAACAAACCATACAGTTAGGCCTGGAAATCATGCCATTGGCCATCCATTTTGACTTGATAGTCATGTCCACCTGTCACAATCCTATCTGTTGGATTATTGGGTTTTTTTCCCATGTGGAAAGTGGAGGAACTAGACTGGCACCCATCAAGAAGTCTATGAACAATCTGCATACATAATTTTTCCGCCTTGACTCAGCCAGGATATTTGGTCTTCCACAGGACTAGCGTATTTACAAAGTAAGCTTCCAAAAGATATGAGAAAAGTGTGGGCTTATATCACTTATATCCTGTGGGCTACTATAATACTATATAATACGTTAGTTGTTAACTTCATTGCATGTCGTAGGAGGTAATTAACCTTTACGACTCTGCGGTCGCAATATTGCGCCTATGATCACAGCTCCATTGTGCCTGCGGGAGCAATCCCGCTACATAGGACATCGCCCGATTCCTGAGTACGGAACTTCACGAAGTAATGATCCCGTAAAAAAACCTGCCAAACGAAGCTAGGAATACGTCACAGTTTAAAGGTAAAATTCCTTTACTCATTACGATTGCAAGAAGAGAGAAAGCCAGCTAGTTTTGTCAACGAATTTCTAGAGCAACGTTGGCCATTTTTTACTATCAAATTGAGTACCGTGTCGCATGGCTAAGTGATCGTGAATACATGTTTTAATTGTTGTTTTTTGTGTTTAATATGTTGTTATTTGATAAGAATGTTTGTGTAGTCATTCAAAAACACAAAAATAATATGTATCAGGGGTGCCACGTCTGTGCATAGACAATAATTACGCTGCGTGTCGGGCTAGACCTAGTGTTTACCAGACGGACGTTATATGCGATTTCTTCACGTTTTATTAGTTTTTTAGTTCATATTATATTAGTATTGATATAAAACAATATATATACAATAAGTATAGGTATTTATCAGGATTTTATCAATGTTTCCACGCATTGCTCAGTATTAGGGTCATTAAGAAGTTATATGTGCGTTTTGAAAATGGTGTTTTGTGATTTTTTTCTCTCCGAATTTTCAACTTCACAACTTGCTCACAACTGTCATATCATACATACAACAACAAAAAACAACTATATTCACTATTCACTCCTTTATTTAGATATGCAAAAATTATTTTGATATATTTTAAAGCAAAAAAGTTATCACGTTTTCAAAATACCCACCATCAATAACGTAAATTTTCCAAAAAAGAATTCAGGCCCAAGGGGATGTTTCTTAATTTTTAATTACAGATATCGCAGCTAAGTTATAAATCATGACAACTCATCCATTCTTACTACTAGATACTGCTAATGTACAGTAGTTTGTGAGTGAACGAAAAAGAAAGCAAGGATTAATTCACCGTATTCTTTATATCTCTATTACTTCTATCATCTTTATTATTATATTATGAATGTTTACATGTAACAACTCATCAGTGCTAGAAATTGGAGCACTTACCTTATGATAAGCATGAACAGGTGACGTCATATCAGAAAACCCAAGCTCTCTTCCCATCAGCTGATTGACTGCTTCAACCTAAAATAAGGGCACAAGATTTAATGTGTATTTCATTTAATTGTGTTTTTTTTTTCATATATAAAGTGTTGTCAGAACCTCTTTGATTTCCTCTTTCCATGAAGTTCTCCCTATTATAAAATATATTTACATCTCAATGGCATCAATTCAAGTCATTGGGAGCAATTCCAATACACTTCTTCTTCTTCTTTCGTTCACTTGAAACATATATCTGTAATTCTGTCTCCTTAATAAAACTGTCTTTTGTAGTTCATACAGTGGTCCATAGAGCTTTGATTCCAGTGTTGTTCTTCTAGCCAATATGTCTGCCTCAGCGTTTCATACTCAGAATACTCTTGAAGTATATATTTGGCACTCTGTGCTGCCTGTCCACATGTACACATGTCCATGTTGCCAATCTTGAACTTTGTGTACTTGTGACTACAGAGTCGATTATGTCCCGTTCTGAGGCGCAGAATTACAACTTGTTCTAATCTGTTCATGTGAGTCATCTTGCGTTGGTGTTTGTGGCTTTCTTATTGACTTGATCATCTGTTTTTTCTGATGGTAGATGATTGGTACATCTGGTTGGTCTTCGGCCTCACCTTCCTTAGCCAGTTGGTCTGCTTTTTCATTTCCTGGTATTCCACAGTGAGAGGGTATCCACTGCATGGTTACCCTATACTGGTAAGACAATTCATTAAGTAGTTTTTGCAAGTGTTTTAGTTTTCCAGATTGGAGAGCTTGAAGCACTGACCTTGCATCTGTCAGGAATATCACAGGCTGTAGGTCAGAGTTGGAGTTCAGCAGTTTTTCAGTTGCCACACTAATTGCCTGGATTTCTGCATCATAATTATTGCAGAATTTCACTCTGATTGTATCTCTAGGCTTGTGTGGATATTCTATATATACACCTGCACCACCATTTCTCATTGCATTCTGTGCTGACCCATCTGTGTATACTCCGACCCACATATCTTGTGGATATTCCTCATCCAGGAAACTGAGGGCGATGTCCTTCGCTGCACACTGTTCTATTCAACCTCGCTTAGTATTCCTTTCACATGGGTCTGAATGTATATTGGCGTTCCATGCCTTTCACTCCAAGGGGTTTGTTCTGGTACAGATCTTAAGGGGCTGTCAACTTCAGGCAGGTCTGTAAGTTGTCTACGGGGTCGTTTAGCTTGGTTAATAAAGCTGCTTCTTTTCAGTCGCCCCATTGCTAGATTTTGGAATCTTTCCTTCATTGGATGACTTGGCATACACTGAAACTTTTCTGCTTGAATTAGTACTTTTGTGTCTCTGCGTTTGCCAAGTGTTTGAACTGTTCCCATTTTCTGCATCTCTGATATGGGTGTTGATTTAATTGCTCCCAACATTATTCTAAGTGTCTGGTTTTGCACTTTATCTAGATCTTGTAATGTGGTGTTTGATGCAGGACACCACGCAGCTGAACCATATTCTAGGTGTGGTCTTATGCCTTGCTGGTAAACTTTACTGAGTATATTCCCACTGGCTCCCCATTTAGTTCCACTTAAGTTTTCTCAGGATAGCTAACTTCCTCCTGACTTTTGTTGTTGCTTTGTTTATGTGTTGTTTCCATGTCAGCTTATCATCAAAAGTAACTCTGAGGTATGTGGGTTGTTTGTCTTCTTTCAAGAGCTCTCGATCTATCTTGATATGACCTGCTTTTTGTTTTGGTGAGAGGGTAAAGAGTGTAGTGCTGCACTTATCTGTGTTAATGCTGATGCACCATCTATTTGCCCATAAGGTTAGGGCATCGATAGCTCTTTGTATTTGTTTAGTGGCCACTGTCGCATGTTCTTCCGTGCACCAGATCGTCAGCATACATTGCCACTTTGATCCCATGTGCTAGTTCAGCAACTAGGTCATTGATGTAAACCAAGAAAGGGGTGGGCGACAGGACTCCTCCCTGGGGGACTCAATGACGCAGTAGGACTTTCTTGCTCTTGCGACCATCTAATTGCATCCTGGCTCTTCTATTATGCAGGTATGCTTTTACCCATTTGTACATTCTTGAGCTAACCCTGCAATTTCGCAATTTCTTTAAGAGTCCTTCTTTCCAGACCTTATCAAATGCTTTCCTGAGGTCTATCCATGCTGCTAGTACCAGTTTCTTATCTTGGAAGGCATCCTCAATCTCTTGGGAGGTAGTTTGCCTGATCTTCAGTAGAGTAGCACTGTCTGAAGCCTGATTACTGTGATACCAGAAGGTTTTCGCTTTCAAGGTACCACTGCATCCTAAAAGATTGATAATGCTTTCCATTGTTTTGCATTCAATTACACTATTCAAAGGTTCATATCCATGTAAACTCAAGAGATTCAACTACACTATTCAAAGGTTCATATCCATGTAAACTCAAGAAATTCAACTACACTAATCAAAGGTTCATATCCATATAAACTCAAGAGATTCAACTACACTATTCAAAGGTTAATATCCATGTAAACTCAAGAGATTCAACTACACTAATCAAAGGTTCATATCCATGTAAATTCAAGAGATTCAATTACACTATTCAAAGGATCATATCCATGTAAACTCAAGAGATTCAACTACACTAATCAAAGGTTCATATCCATGTAAACTCGAGAGATTCAACTACACTAATCAAAGGTTCATATCCGTGTAAACTCAAGAGACGTAGAAGATTGAGATGTAGAGTGCTTATATTATTGATTTAGATATGTCATTATACGCAGAAAAAGATGTCTTTACAGAGGTTCTTTAACATTAGCACTCTGCATTAAAATTATGCTAATTCTCCCCGTAGCTGGATTTTTGTTGTTGACAATTTGTTTAATTTTTAGTGGGTGTTTGGAAAACACAATAACTGATTTTTTTATACATTTTAAAATGTAAATAATTAATTGAATACTGAATTGGAAAGATGCTAATAGTAAAGCTGCATGAAATGGAATTAGTGGTAACATGAGTAAGTGTAACACGAGGAAGGATACAATCCTTCCTACACAATCGGAAAGCAAGAGTCACTATGAAAGATCACAACAGCAAAAAGGTTATCATAAAACATAGAGTTCCTCAAGGTTCAGTACTGTCTCCAACTCTGTTTCTTGTGTTCATAAACGATCTAATCTGCAAATTGCCACAAGGTGTAAAGGCTGCAATGTATGCTGATGACTAGGTGGTGTGGTGTGTAGAAGAACATCTATTAATTAAGCAATTAATCCAAATGTCCGGTATGTTTCTTGCAGTAACCATACTTTGAATCTGTCTGGTTGGAGTACATGCAGCGTCCATAGCAGTGGACTCAGTTACGTTTTTGGTACTATGGATAGAGTTTTTAATTATTTTTCATCTTCCACTCCCCACTGGAAAGTTCTTCAGATATTGCAGGTCAAGATGTCAAACGCCTTATTGAAACACGCTGGAGTGCAAGGTACGAAGCCATAGCGATCATGAAGATCCATTATAATGAGATTATTTTGGCAAGATGATAACAACCTAATCCTCCTGAACAATCCACAGGATCCACCAACTTTCTACTCAAGAAGATGGCATAGCACCTCAACCCCAGACCTGACATTCTGCACCTCAGAACTGGCTGGAATAATGGAAAGAACAATAGGCGAACAACTTGGTGGCAGTGATCACCGTCCAGTTATCATCCAAGCGAACAAATCAACAATTACAAGACCAACTAAGCCAAGATGGAACTACAAGAAAGCAAACTGGCACATATATAAACATAGAGCAAACCTACTTACAAAAGACATAAAATTAACAGGCAGAGACATCAACACTATTATTATGGAGTTTAATAAAGGAATACTTCAGGAAGCTAAGGAGACAATACCTAGAGGAGCAAGGAAGAATTATGTACCATATTGGACCAATGCACTACAAAAACTACAGGAAGAACTGACTGAAGCACATAATTATGGCAGAGAAACAACCATCACAACAGAACCACATTGCTCTACAAAAAACCAAAGCAAAGTTTACTAAAGAAAAGATAGAAACACAGAGAAGAAGTTAGAGGGAAAAAACATAAAAATTAAATTTTGAAAAGGGAGGGAGAAAGCTGTGGAAACTAACCAAGCCAATAAATGATGATAGCAATACCCAGCGACAAAAAATTATGCTGGAAGATTCAGGTAAATTCCACTCTGGCAAACAAGCAGCAGACAAGCTTGCAGAATCTTACAGAAAATAAAGCACAATTACCATCAATACATGTAGACAACAAAGCATTCGCCAAGAAATGAATAATGGTCAGAACAACACAAATTGCCCAGACGTCATGTCCAAATTATTCACAATATAAGAAATAAAAGCATCTATAGGGAAATTAAAGGATAGAAAATCACCAGGACCGGACGGTGTCACCAATGAAATGCTTAGGAACCTAGGACAGGCAGCAATGTACAAATTATTACAGATATACAACTATAGTTGGGAAACAGGCAATGTACCACAGTCGTGGAGAGAAGCGTTTATGTGTCCTATTATTAAAAAAGGCAAGGACAAACAGAAGGCTGACAGTTATAGACCAATAAGTATAACGAGTTGTGCCTGCAAGACAATGGAAAGGATGGTCAACAGTAGACTAAAGTGTTACCTAGAGTCCGAGAAGCTATTGGTGCCAGAACAAGCTGGGTTTAGAGAGTGTAACAGCACAGAAGACCAAATAACATTCCTGTCCCAGATCAAAGAAGATGCATTTCAAGAAAAGAAAAAAGTTTTCACCATGTGGATAGATCTTCAAAAAGCTTTCGACAAGGTCTGGAAAGATGGACTGATAATAAAGCTGCAAAGAAGCGGAATTGGGGGCAACACGAAAAGTGGATCCGTTCCTTCCTACACAATAGGAAAGCAAGAGTTACCATGGAAGGATACAACAGCAAAAACGTTCTTCTAAAACATGGAGTTCCTCAAGGCTGAGTATTGTCTCCAACTCTGTTTCTTGTCTTCATAAATGATATAATTTTTGAATTGCCACAAGGTGTAAGAGCTGCAATGTACGCTGATGACTTGGTGGTGTGGTGTGTAGAAGAACATCTAAAGATCACCCAAAAAAAAATACAAAAGGCAGCAGACAACATAGCAGCATGGGCAGATAAATGGATGGTAAAGATAAATGCTGAAACGTCTTCAACAACACTCTTCACACTCTCAAATAAGGACAAAGCGGGAGAGATACAACTCGGAAATATACATATGTACATATCCAAACAGAAGACGAGCCGGTGTACTTGGGCACTACGCTAGATAAGAGACTGACATGGAGGCCTCACATTGAGAAAATAGAAGCAAAGGCAAGAAAGAAACTTGCCATCCTGAGGAAATTGGCAGGAACAAACTGGGGAGCCAATGAGGCAACTTTGAAGAAGGTATATACAGGTGCAATTAGACCAATACTAGAATATGGATCAACAGCATGGACTTCAGCAGTCAACTCCCATCTACAAGCCCTGAACAACGTACAAAATCAAGCACTTCGCCTTATCACAGGTGCCATGAAGACCTCTCCCATAAATTAAATGGAAAAAATTACAGGCATCACCCCCTTACCATACAGGCGAGACACTAAGACCATGGTACATGCAGAAAAGTACAAGAGCATGACAACACATCCAATGAGGACCAGGCACAGTGACCTAGCCAGTGGAAGACTGAAGAGGAGCAGTTTTATACACCTATCCAAAAAACTAAACAGAAAATATAAGGATGAACTACCAGACATAACAAGAGAGATAACACCAACACTTTTCCAGTTCCGTGGGAGCAATACCCAAATCTCACTATCAGAACCACCATAAACAACTACCACACTATGATAGAACTGAATAATCTTCAAAAGAAAACAATAGTATGCAACATGATTGAAGATATGTACCCCAGAGAAGCATGGATACAAGTATATACCGACGGATCAGCAACCAGAGCACTGAAGAATGGAGGTGCTGGCATGTACATAAAATATCCAGAAAAGAAAATGAATCCACATGTTCACCAACTGGAATATTCTACTCCAACTACTCTGCAGAAGTACAGGCATTAAACATTGCTGCAGAAATAATTAAAAACACAACAAGCCAATGCCAGCAGGTGGTATTTCTTACTGATGCTATGTCTGACCTACAAGCCCTTGACAGCGATAAACTGTCAGACCTAAAGAAAGCCATGGGAGAAGTGAGCATCCAAAGAAGGGTAGTACTACAGTGGATACCATCCCACTGTGGCATACCAGGAAATGAAGAGGCAGACAGACTGGCAAAGGATGGAGCAACACAGGAACAAAAAGACCAAGAAATCACCTACCAAGAAAAGAAGACCCTCATCAAAGCCATCAGGAAAGTCGACCACCCAAAAGACAATTACCACTATCTTGACAGAGCAGAGCAGGTTATTATCTTCCACCTCAGAACAGAACACAACATATTAAACAGCCACTTAAATAGACTAAGATTGGTCCCATCACCACTGTGCCTTTGTGGGCAGGCAGAACAGACAGCTGAGCATATCCTGCAAGACTGCAATACACTAAACCAGTTAAGGGAAAAACACTGGCCCACAGAGATGGATATCCACAGAAAGATGTATGGGAGCACTGAGGAGTTTTCAAATACAGCAGCATTTATTAAGAAAACAGGACTTGCTGTGTAGACATGTCAAACTCCGAACGAGAAGAAGAAGAAGATGAGATAATTGAAGTCCTGGAATCACTTTCGCAGAACATAAAAGAAAATGCAGTGACATGATCAGACTTCCTCCTCTCCAGTCTTTATCATCTTTGGCCTGCCATGGATTATGGAATCAAGTTCTTTGTGAAATAAATGATACACAATTATATCTCCAGACAAAAGGTCTCAATGTGCTTTGAAAATTTAGGCATTACAATTGTTCCTAGTTGACAACCGTTATGTTATGATTAACGACACATTGGATTATGCTAAAAATGTTTGTGAAGATCTAGGCATCGATATAGCTCCTCGTCGAATAAGAAAAACAAATTAAGTAAAGAAATGGCTAGTGAGAAAGCTGCAGATACTGGTTTAAACTATGATATTAAATTAAGACAAGAAATGTTCGAATCAGTGGTCAGAATAATACAAGAAATCAAAATCAGGATTCAGCAATTGCATGAGCTGGACGTTAAATTAAAATACTCTTTCCTCACATGAAGCAACTTGTTAAACCCAGAATACAAGTGTGAATTAGAAGAAGAGCTTAGTGACATCGATGTGAAAGAGTTTGAAATCGAAAGAGAGAGGTAATGCAATTTCGTCGCTGTAGCTGATGCGAAAGACCAAAATAAAGTTATGAAGGGATCTTTCGAGTTTATTGAACAATGCAACTATGGTATTAGCGTGCCAAATATCGTGATAATGCTTCGCATATTTTTAACAATAGCTATCAGCATTGCAGCATGTGAACGAAGCGTCTCAAAGTTAAAGTTAATAAAAAATTACTTAAGGTCTACCGTGAGCTTCACAAGATTAAGTAATGTAGCCATTTTGTCAATAGAACAAAGTATCATGGACGAAATTAATTTTGACGACATCATAAACAATTTTGCTGCCCCTAAGGCTCGAAAAGTTAAAAATGATAATGTATTTTTATTTATGTACCTAATGTTTTCAAATAAATATTTTCATCCAGTCCTTTAGAATTACTGACTTATTATTTTTAATGTCACAAGGGCGGAAAATTATTATTCCGCCCCGGGCGCCATTGACCAACGCTACATCACTGGTGGTATCACAGTGGATATCATCCCACTGTGGCAGGAAATGGAGGTATATAAGCTGGCAAAGGATGGAACAACAGAGGTTCAAAAAGACCAAGAAATCACCACTCTCATCAAAACTATCAGGAAAGTCGACCACACAAAAGACATACAATATTTTGACAGTGCTGAGCAGGTTATATCTTCCACATAAGAATACAACAGACTAAACAGTCACCTAACCTTTAGCACTATATGTTTACAATTACGTAATTTCTCTCATGCTGCTGAATTTGTGGAAATGTTAAGTAATAGTTGGTTGCTGTTTTGAAATTGTGATAACTTTTTTGTTGTTTGAGATATTTAAATAATTTTTGCACATATAAATAAAAATTTAATTCTGCATATATTGGTTTGTGTGTGTGCAATAAAAAAAAACAATATAATTGTACAAACTTTCTGATATTATTTTGCAAATATTCTAGAGTGGAAACAGTCAACATAGACCGAATCGCGCACCATTTACGGTCATATTTTGTTGTAATTTCAGGGATTAAAAGGATTAAACCTACAGGTATGTCTTAAAATCCTTCTATAAACCAAGATCTAGTCCAGAAATGTATCGTTCGCACTTGATGTTTTATTTAATATAAGTTTAGATAAAGCAGCATGGAGTAACTGATTTTCGAGTGTGGAAATAACTTATCTCTCCATAAATAACCATATGAATCACAATCTATAATGATTTTAATGAAAATTTGATAAAATAAAAGTCTATAAAACCCAATTCACCGTCATGGCGATGCTTTTGTTTGAAATTGTCAATATATTGCAAAAATATTGATATTTAAATGACATTTAACACATGGTTGCCACTAAAACTGCAGGAAAAGGTAGTCAATTGAATAAAATACCAGATTAAATCTGGTAAAATTTTTTATTAAAAATGTGAGATTTTTAATTAATTGAAGTGTACCTAGCAATGGCATCTTTGGCGGCAACAAGAGAAGGGGAAATGTTAGTTAATATAGTTGTCGACACATGTTAAACGTTAAATAGACTAAGATTAGTTCCATCACCTCTGTGCCCATGTGGGTATGCAGCACAAACTGCGGAACATATGCTGCAGGACTGCATTACACTAAACCAGTTACGGTAGGAACACTAGCCCACAGTGATGTCTATCTACAGAAAACTGCATGGGAGCACTGAGGAACCCTCAAATACAGGAGCATACATTAAGAAAACCGGGCTTGATGTGTAGACATATCAAACTGCGAATAAGAAGAAGAATACTGAATCTAATGATGTAAATTTTGTTGGTGTTATGTGAGAAGGTGTTGAAGATCTAAAATGAAAACAAATTACAGCTATACTTGTCAGATGTTTGTGCATCTGATCTGTGATACTAGAGGTATGCAGACATTGTCAAGATGTGAAACATGGGGGGAGGGGGATTTTTTGAAACAAAATATATTACCTATATTGTCCGTTGTGGCAAACATTGATAACATACGTTTACACGCCTAAGTCTATAGTATTTATACTGTTTCATAACCAAACTAACATATCGCTGAGGAAATAAATAAAACATGCTACAGTAACTTACCTTATGGAAAAATTTGTTAGTCTTGCCTGTAATCCAACAATACACTAGCTCTATACTTGTTTCATGTCATTTCATAATGAAACCAACGTGTTACTAAATCTAATTTGAAAAGAAACATAATTCCCAAAAAATTCCTTCTCATTAAAATCACAATCCATAATGATTTTACATCAATGACATGTACTGATGGCCACTGTAATCCAACTAATTCCAATCTTGATAGACATCTCTTGAAATTTACAATTTCTTGTTCAACAGTATCCTATACTTCATATACCATACCAGCATCGGAAGTAGAATACTACTTTTAACTATGATTCGTTATTATGATTACATGATATTAACAATCATGTGATTTTCACTTTGCTGAATGAGGGCGATGTTGCTGCATAGCAACAGCAGAGTACACTCGCTGCCGGTATTTACAAACTGACACAACCGTCAGTGATTCCGCTTGCCCAGGGAGTGGTAAAGGTTAATTAACTGGTAATTAATATCCTGAAGAAATTCAAGCTTTAGATTTTTAGGACCAAAATATTTATTGACCACAAAAAATTGAAAACAACATTTCTCCTATTGCAAATGAACCCCCCCCCCCCCCCCCCCCCACAGTGTGGTCCACAGGCTGGCAAATGTGCCAAACTATAAAGGCGGCAAATATGGTCCATCTATGTGCTAAATTCGTGAAATCTATACATTACAGGAAAACATAGAGCTACTGAATTTTGCCCTTATATGTATAACTATATACAGATAGTATATAAAGGCATAGGCGGCTCACTTCACTGTACTCAGTTTCCCACTTATACTGTGTTCCTATCAAATGATCAGCAGCAAGATGCCTGCTGAGAGTATTGCTCAAGAGCATACAACTCCATAGCTTGATATTTCCCAGGGATTTAAGTGAAAATTGTACCTGTGAACCAGATGGCACTCAATTTTGAAATAACAACCTCTTGAGCACTTTAGCACACAGATTCCAATTACTTAATTCCTGTTTTTTAATTCTAAATTTCTTATTAAACATTAAATGATTATAAATGAACACCTACCTTCTTGTTAGCATACCTGGCATCATCAGGCAACACAAGGATGACACGACCAAGATCTTCTGGGTACTCTTGCACAACCCGTTCTTTCTTCCAACCCTGATAAAAGAAAATAAATATGCATTTGAGTTATTATTGGGGAGTTGTTGCACAGTCCATTTTATATCTGTGCTATAAAAAAACTAACACATTTGTTTTACAAACTAACTCATTCCCTTAAGAATAAATAAGTATTGTAACTAAGCATTATCAACCATGAAATAAAAAGAGTGAAATAAAACTTAATAGCTGTAATGTTGCCAAACATGGATATGTCATGCCATTGATGCAAATAAAACAGCAACACAGTGCACATCCATTCTCTGGACTATATCCTGCTGGAGATCTTGTAAGACCATTGCCTGCTACAAGAGAGATCCAGTGGGAGTTTCTTGAGCATTCATTCTCAAACTTCCGCTGGATGTCTCTTGTCTAGATTTCCAGCAGGATGTACTCCAGAGAATGGCTGGGTGTCAGACGTAATATGCGCTATTTGCAGCTGGGCTGCTACAGGTTAAAGACAGATAAAGGAACTATTCCTTAAGAGCGTCCTGTAAAAAGTACAGTATTGCATGAAACAAAGAATTAGAAAACAGTACAAATGAGATGCAAAGCAAGAAAATATATTCAGGGAGATTGTAATCATATTAACACTGGTTAGGTTATCTGTTTATCCATTGACATTTGGGTGTGTTTTGTGTATTTTCTGTTTGTGCTGTTTCACCTCTGACCTAGTTTTCACTCTTCTAGGTTATGTCTATATGCTATGTTCTCTGCCATGAGAACATGGACGTCAATAGTCCCGTTCTTACTTGTTTTTTTGTTGTCTTCTGCGTTCGTTCTCAAACTCCTGCAGATTAGCAGGATGTAGTCCGGAGAACGGAATGTGTTGCGTCATATTTTACAGCATTGCTGCGATATCTGCGCCTTTCGGCCTGACACATCCAACTTCAGCATGGCTTAGGGTCACTGACCATGTATGGGATGGGACAGCCAACTCCATCCCATAACCTTCTTAGTCGCATTTTATGACATGCTTGGAAGGTAAACAGTGATGCTATTCTTTGCTCCCCTTTCGGGCCCTGGCAACACACGGGCGGTTTTTTTTTTTGTTGTGACTATTTGACTATACCTTTGCTATAAAAAGGCTGTCTAGCTCTGGGGTGGCATGATACGGAGCACACATGGATAGGACAAGACAAGACAAATTTAAGTATTATAATTTAGTGCCATCTGATTCACAGGTACAATTTTCACTGAGATTCTTGGGAAGTATCAAGCTATGTGGTTGTGCACTCTTAAGCAATCAGTATGCATCTTGTTGTTCCAAAGAGAGGAACACAAATGCTGCCCTGTCTATCACTGCCAGCACATGAGTGAATACGCAATAAACTAACTGCCAAAGGTAGAAAACAAAGAGCAGTGACTTCTCACTTTCATTGATGTTGGCAGTCGTAAAAAAAAAGAGATCATGTCTTTTGGAACCTCGTAGACACTGAATGCTTCCCTTTCTATCACTGCGAGCGCATGAGTGAATATGTAATTAACTAACTGCCAAAACTATAAAACAAAGAGCGGTGGCTTCTGACTTTCATCCATGTTGGTAGCCATAAAAAATAGAGATCATGTATTTTGGAACCATGTAGACACTGAATGCAAATCTCTTCGCAGCAATGAGGTTTGGAGTGCATTTATAGCAGAGACCTTTCTCATCTGCATTTAAATATTTCTTGGCGCATACTGTTACACAATTTTCTGTAACTCAATTCTCCTCAAAGTATTAGTTGCTTTTTCTGAAACAGCTCCTGTCTCATCACATATTACTTTCATTGTAATTTCTCTTCAGCTGATGATTGCTGCTTGTAAACGCAGACATGGTGATGCATACCTGTCAACCTGTTGAGACTGAAAACCATAAAAAAAGTTATGAAAAACCATAATTGAGCATGAAAAACCGTAAAACCATACACAATGGTGACGGGGTACAATCTGCCAAAAAAAAAAAGTCATTCGGGTTTTTTTTTAACGGGTAGTTGCCTTTGTTTAACATGGACAGTCATAGTGTGGGAAAATTATAGAGCACAAAGACTAGGCCTATGTATCTTTATGTAACTTTAATATGAAAAAAAATAAAAATATGAAAACAAAATTAATGCAGAGAATGGATGCTTAAATCCGTTTGAAACTATAACAACTTGTTGGAGTGCTCTATAAAGCGTTCGACAATAATTTCAACTATCCATGAATAGCGCACAACATGCATTTATGATCAGCGGAGATCGTACAACTATAACTGGCACGGATCATGCATCTATGACCGGCAGAGATCGTGCAACTATGAATAGCGGAGATTGTGCATCGGCTATCGGCGGAGGTCGTACAACTATGACCCGTGGAGATTGTGCAGCTATAACCTGCAGGGATCGTGCAGCTATAATCGGCAGATATCGTGCATCTATGAATAGCAGAGATCGTGCATCTGTGAATAGAGGAGACTGTGCATCTATTATTGGCGGAGACCGTACAACTATGACTCGTGGAGATTGTGCATGTGTGATCGGACAGGATCGTGCATCTATAGCAGCGACGGCTTCATTTTCAGACAGCGGTATCATTTTCTCATTTTCCGTTTGTAATTCCTAAAAAGAAACATAACGTGATAATAAAATATTGGTTTAAGATAAGTCTAAAGATCAGATTTAGGCCTACATAAACAAATAACATATTCTATTATTTAACTATAGGCCTACCTACACTGCCTAGGTCTAGGAGGCAAACAAAAACTTACAATATAACCCACACAAATCACTGTTGCCACTAGAATATATACAAAAATATCAATGTCACCACTAAATTTAGTTTTAAAAAACCCAAAACATACAGAACTGCAGAAATTCACGTCAACACCCGTAAATGCCGGTGGAATAAAGCTTGGAATAAAACCGTAAAAATTACAGCGATTTACGGGCAGTTGACAGGTATGGTGATGTCTGTCTTTCAGGATTGGTTGTAGTGTATATGGTGAAATATCATGTTCGCTGCATATTTCTGCTTTTGATTTCAACTTTTTAACTGTTAATATTATTTTAATTTATAACATTAATATTATTTTAATTTTCAGTGATAAACATGTTCTACAACAACAGCAGAAGCCATTGTGATAACAAGAATATTTATTGCAACAAGTGGTCTAACGGACTTGGAAAAAAGACATCTAAATATTTCAAAAGCAAGAGACTTTGTAGTATAGGGAACAGTCAAATATATTCTCAGAAACAACACTAGGGAAATCTGGCATAACATATTAGAAATGGGCTGATTGGTCAAAATACACTTAGTGAAATGACATGGTCAAGGGACAATGACAACATAAACATACTGTGTAGGTGAAATCAATCCCTTATCTTCTAGTTTCAAACAGATCATGCAACAATAAAGTCATTAAAACCGTGTCAGAACCCAGTAACTACCTATTTGAAGACACTGCTCTAATCCCAATGAATTTGTGGAAAACCTCTTTAATGACAGCCTTTTCCTTTCAACTTCCAGGAAAATTGGTTAAAACATAGCTAACCCTAACAATTAATATTTAAATTAATTATTGATATAATACTTTGATTAATTAATCCTAAAATAAGCAGGGAGACAAGCATTCCAAACTAGAACCAAAATAACTTACTGGAAACTTCAGGATTTCAATAAGTTTGTTGTGGAACTTATTATGTTCTGCTTCATCTATGGGGTCAGCAAAAGAGTACACCATACCGCACACGGAACAGTGAGTCACACCAATTTTTTTTTGTCCTGCATCCTGGAAATATTTACAATAAAAATGTGAACCCACATTTATTAACTGCTAGAATATAATTATGAATATAACTACGAATGAGCAAATAATTTTTGGAGCTTTTACACAGCTGAAATGGGGGGATGTATGTGGCTTATACAAACCTCATGCGTAATTTTGGGAAAGTTCACACACACAGACATATGAAAACCTGATATAAGAAATAAACTTATGTATTGTATGTCAATCACATAATCTTTTCCTCAATGCAAAAAATGACAAAAATAATGCATATCAGCAGAGATTAACTCACATCTGCAATAGTCATTGACAAAGAACAACTAGAAAATATCAGCTACTTGGAATATCTCAGGTCAACCATCAACACCACTGGAGATTGCTATGCAGAAATTAGAGATTAGCAATGGCCCTACAAAAATACATCATGAATGAAAAATTTTTGGGAAGGGGCAAACAGAAAACAAAGTTACAACAATTAAGAAGCTATATATTTCCAGTGGCAACATATGGTTATGAGAAAGGAAATTATCTGCATTTGAAATTAAATATTATAGAAAGGTCCTAAGAATATCATGGACACAAAGATGGACCAACACAGACATCCGCAAAGACCTGCACATAGAAGAGAGGCTTCTCAAAACTATAAAAAAACACAAGTTTGGGCCTATTTCAGGCATATCTTCTTCTTCTTCATTCATTCTCAAACTCCCGACGAATTTCTCTTGTAACAGGACCATGGTCCTATTAGATTTCCAGCAGGATGTAGTCCAGAAAATGGAAATGTGTTGTGTCACCATTTTAGTTGCGCCAATGGCCCTACACATCCGTCTTCTGCAGAATTTCAGGCATATAAAGAGACAAAATGATTCTGAAACATTAATCATGTAGGGAAAAGTTCCAGGAAGAGGACAGAAGCCAGACCAAGACTACAATGGACACATGACATCGAAGACCTGAATATGACACAATTTTTTCTATATTTATTTTATTTCAACCTGGAATTTGATCTATTAGGATCTCTATGTGTATTTATTAGGTCTACAGTGCAAGTTTATTTACCTTTGGCACATGTGTACTGTAGATCTAGACTAGAACATTAATTGTTATCTAAACTTCTGAGTATGTCAGCATATTGTCTGATTTAATTCAAAGTAAACACCACCACCAATTGATAAATCTAAAACAACCAATGACATTTTTCCAGTAGAAGCTAAGATAGTGCTCGCATATCGCCAATCTTAACTTTCAATACTTGTGGTCCACCAAAGACAGATTTGTCGGGCAATTGGCACAAATAAAACAGCAACACAATGCATTTCCATTCTCTGGACTACATCCTGCTGGAAATCTAGTAAAACCATAATCCTGCTACAAGAGAAATTCAGCAGGAGTTTGAGAATGTACGCTAAAGAAACACTTATGGCAAAGAAAAAAAACATCTGCTAAAATCAAATATACATATTTTTCATCACTGAAGCCAAATCTGCAGAGCATTTGACATTAGATCTACATACAACATAGTTATAAAGCATTGTATTTCACACACATCTTACATGTAAAACTCTAAAAAGGTCATCTTGTGAAAAAAAAGAGAAATGCAGCAGCTCAACAGCGGAGAGTAGCTAGAAAGTCACGGATAGACCAAAATCTTTCTACAGTGGTCATTCCATGCCTGTACTGTATAAGGACATTTAAAGCATGAATAAGCTTGTTAGCCATCTACAAACTATTATTCATTCATTAATTCATTTTCCTATAGCGCTGAAGTTAGCCAATTGATTAGAGAAACACCCTCCATCAATGGACGTCACAAACTATTATGCATGGACATAATTCTAACTGAATTTTCAATAATGGATGTAACAAATGGTCATCATCACTTGTGATGGACGAATACACACAGGCAAAACAAAGCTTGCCTTTTCATGATGTACCAGTGTGTCGAAGCAGCAACCATTGCTAATTTTCAAACATACCAGTACGTCTTATAGGCATGGAAGGGGTTAATTAACCGATTCGCCCTTAGAGCGCAGCAGAGTCGCTTCTACGTGCTGACCCCTAGAGCGCTGCGGAGTCGCTTTTTT
Organism: Meghimatium bilineatum; assembly: GCA_034231615.1. Classification (NCBI taxonomy): domain Eukaryota; kingdom Metazoa; phylum Mollusca; class Gastropoda; order Stylommatophora; family Philomycidae; genus Meghimatium; species Meghimatium bilineatum. The sequence continues at coordinate 31,514,740 of CM067316.1, forward strand.
TTACTTATGTCGTTGCGATCGATATTACATTTTTAGTTTGCGCTGGGTCTATTAGAAACCATGACCATTGCGTAGATCCATGGTTTAGCTTCCTGTTTTATGTTTCAATCGAAACAATCGGACGTAAAAATTATTTATTACGATTTTTTTGTAATTAGCAGAGTTTTATCCTATTTTCGAGCCGCCGCCGCTTGATTTTTGTTACTTGTTTCGTTGCGATCGATAATACATTTTTTAATTTGCACCGGGACTATTAAAAACCATGACCATTGCATAGATCCGTGGTTTAGCTTCCTGTTTAATGTTTAGTCTACGAGATTGGGGAAAAAATGGATTTATTACGATTTTATTTTACATTTGCGAATTATTAGACATAATTGTGGAAATGGAAGATATTATTCATATGTACACTGATGATGACAGCCGTAGTTACGATGGAAATATGCACGATGTAGGTAATTTGCGTATCAAATATAACGTGGAAAGTGACAGTGAAGTTCTTGTTAGATAGGCCTAATGTTTCCCACAAAGAGATGGACATGCGTGGCACTAATTGTGACATCGCAAATTTCGCCGTAGTGATGTAGTTTTTCGAGTAGAAGTTGAGAGTTTTGTACAAAACATTGGGTCTGTACATAATCTTGATGAGATTGCCCCACATTTTCGGAATACTTTATCATCATTGTCAACGATGAGTTTATCAATTTGCAGCCGATCGGAAAAATTTGTATGCAATATAACGCAAAGAACAAGGAAAGAAGACACACGCTGAACATCTGCAACTGTCATTGAAATAAAACGTCATTTTTTAAATTTATATTATGATGGACCTGTGTATTCTGTTTGAGTATGGCATGTACTGGAGTACAGATGACAGGTTCAATGTTTTGGGCATTTCACCCTGTTTGGAAAAAGGGGATTTGAGAATATATCTCAATATTTTCGTCTCAATATGACTCCTCTACTCAACACCCCAAAGGTAAAAAAAAAATAATTTTCCCCACATTATGTCGAGTTTGACAGTTTATTATTTAAAACATATATGTATTAAATTATCTTTGATATAGGTTTATGCAAGACTATTCATTTTTCTGTTGATCTGCCAAGTCTGAGTGTGATATGAATAGTTTGAAAGAAAATGCAATTTTGTCATCATCATATCCATATTTTGGAGGAGTTGTGCCCCTTGCCTTAGGGGTCAGGGATTGACAATTGGGAAATCTTATACGGGTGAAAGGGTTACGGTAATTTCACAAAATAACTCTTGGATTAAAACCAACTGGTGACTACCCAATTTAACTTTGCCTACAGAGAAAACAAATACTGTTTGAGACAAGCTTAACCTTTAGCAAGCCAGATTAAAAAATACGAAACGTCTCCCTGCCACCGGATTCTTTTTTGAGAATTTGCGTTATTGATGGTGACTGTTTTGAAAATGTGATAATTTTTTGGCTGTTTAGATATTTAAATAATATTTGCACATATAAATAAAGAATTGAATTCTGCATATATTGGTGTAATTTATGTACGTGTGTGTGTGATACCAGACGTATGAGAAAGTGGTAAAGACGTTTTTTCACACAAAAATATATATTTTATAACAAATAAAGAGGAACAAATTAGTAAAAAAATAACTTACCTTACTTATTGAATTGCTTGGCAACACTGTACACACTACACACTAAATCACACGTAAATGTTGTATCTATGTTCTTTCATTGCGAAATTATCAAAATATTGCCTGGGAAACTGTATAAAACATGTAGATTTGCAGTAAAATCGCTCTTTGAGCTTATGCCTAGAGTCAATTTTGGTGCCACTTCAATATATTCGATATCACACATCTACAAGTCCCAAAAAACCAACACAGCATTCTGTATATTCACTGCTGTGAAACTAAATAACCTAATAATTCATGATTCAAGCCACGATTCAATGTTATTTGATTCAAAATACGATGAAAGAAAGGTCTATACAACCGATCCACCATCATGGCATCGTACCGGTGTGCAGATGTGGTCAGATTAATTGCTCTTGAACGTGTGCCTTCTAGCTAGCCATTTTGAACAACGATCGTTTCGGATGTGGGGATGTACCGGCTTCGATTGCGCATGTCCCCAGCTATGTGCACGGGCTGTGGTACATGTAAATCTCACGATATCTCGTTGGATGGGGTGTGTGTCCAACGGCGCGTGCCACCATTTTTATTTTTTGTTGACCGGTGTTAATATAGGCGCGGTGAAGGTTAAACAAACAGGTAATTATTTTTTAAAAAGCTACAATTTCTAATAATTTATCTTTCCCAACACTTAATTATACTTTTAAATACAAGCCCAAGGTACCGCACCTCACAACAAGTAAAAGACGGCTCTTGGGTCATGAATTTCAGGAAAGTACAGCAATTGTATTCTCTGAAAAGCACAACTACATGACAGAAAACAATGATTATTGATGCAGTTTCAAAGAAGATGGCATCAAAGTCAATATTTATATTGTCACAATACCCAAACTTCATACCATATGATGCAGTGTTCAATACACTTTCAGAAAATATATAATTATCTGATCGTATGATCTTATTTGGTTAATGTTTGCTGCATTTCAGTGGTCATCAAATTTTCATTATGGAACCTTGTGTGGCCAATTTCAACAATCGGTAAAACCACTGAGATCTTTCATAAATATGGTAACTGTAGCAATACTGTTACTAAAAATAGCTTGCCAAGGAAATTAGGTTGTTCCAAAATGGCAGCACCTGTAAAATAAGCAGTCTATAGGCGTAGTTCATGAATATTAATCATGAATAAATCTGAGTTTATGAAGGTGAGATTGTATGATATTTAGAAAGTAACATAACTCTAGGTCTAGTATTATAATAAGTAGTATTTTGCACTTGAGAGGTAGGTAGAGATACAAGTGGGAGAGTAACATCACAAGATGGACAGGTTAGTCTAGCAGAGTGCACCACCAAGACAAGAGACGGGATGTTGGAGGTCTGTTGCAGCCAACCTTTGTTGCGGAGATGGCACTTGATGATGATGATTTTGCACTTGAAATAACTGAATTTCAAATTTATTCAGAAAGTGCAAACATTCATTATGACACAGTTTCACGGCTCTCTCGCACAGGTTCTATTATATGCAGATTTTTAAGGACGGGGATGTCAATGTCTAAACATATTTCTCACACCCCGATAATGGGAGAAAAGTACTATCTGGATTGTTGATCATCAAAGTGTTAAACTAGTCTTCTTCTTCTTCAGCGTTCATTCTCAAACTCCCACTGGATTTCTCTTGTAAGAGGACAATGATTCTACAAGATTTCCAGTTGAATGTAGTCCAGAGAATGGAAATGCGTTGTGTTGTCGTTTTATTTGCGCCAATGGCCCAACACATCCATCTTCGGCGGTTAAACTGGTCAATATCACTAATGCAACAGATAATTCTATTGAACAGTTTGAGTGTTAAACAAATAAACAAAAAGGCCTTTTTTATGTCAATGTTTCCAGAGTGGTACCTCTACAGTCATGGAGAATTATGGTTTTGATGATTATTGTGCCAACATCAACTTTTTCAGGTTGCCATCTTTTGTCAACACAGCATCAGACGACACTATCCATTTGAGTCTTTCCATATGTGGTTTGTTAAGACAGGTAACTGTAAGAATGAGGTAATGACCCAAAGAACTTAACAAAAGACTATCTATGCCACCATTTTTCTACCCTTCAACATGCACTTGTTAACGCTAATCATCACATTACTACATAAAGAGTGCTTCTTCTGCGTTCATTCTCAAAATTCTACAGAACAGCAGAATGTACTATCCACGTGGTGCTGGAACCCGACGGGGACTAAAGAATAGCAAAACTGTTTATATTCCATTCATGTCATGAGAAGGTTATTGGGTGAAGTTGGCTATTCCATTCTGTACAGGTCAAAGTGACCTGACAGCCATGGTGAAGTTGGACATGTCCAGCCGAAAGGCACATATAACGGCAGCAAAGATGTAAGCCATGACACAACTCATCTCATTATCCAGAGTACATCCTGCTAAATGCAGGATTTGATAACACATGCAGAAGAAGCAGAATGTTGTCCCAAGAACAGATTGTACTGTTGTCATGGTTTACAGCTTAGTTGTGATATCTACATCTCTTGACCCGACGCATAAGGAGCACTTAGAATAGCAAAAATATTCATGGGTCACAAGTTTTCATCAAATTGTTGTCAATATTTTACCATAATTTCAATTTGAAATATATGGACGTACTTTGTTCAATTTTATTATATAAAAGTAATACATTCTGCTAATACAAATATATGGTATGTTCAAAATCTTCAACATCCTTGTGAAACTACTAGCTGCAAACAAAATTTAAAAACTAATAAAGTCTAGTAAACTTAAGAAATATTAAAATCTTACAATAATCATTTGGGAGTTGTTATTGTCTTTGGGTAGCTTGCTTGAACTTGTGGTAGGAGAACTATCACTAGACCTGACAAATAAAATATTGTTCAAATATTAATAGAATTCACTATAGACAATTTTTGGATGAAGTGTGAAAAATGAAGATACCAGGTATTCTCAACAACCTCTCCCAAGTACCAAAACATTAAACCCAGAAAACCTTGGAGGGAGAACCAGCAGAGCCAATATTGTCACAAAACAGTCTTCACTTAACATCCTACAACTGAACATCTGTGGTATAAGAAACAAAAAACTTGAGCCTGCTAATTTACTACATACTCACAAGATACATATGACTCTCTTACTGGAGACTATACACAATGGCACTGACTCATGTCTGCCAGGGTAAACCAGCTATGCCTGCAAGTGCACCAACTGCCATGGCACAATCAGAAAGGACATTCAAGGACATGTCAGTCAGTTAACAGCCCATCCCACAGACATGCAGAAGGTGACCATCTGTCACACTGGAGGAAAATACACAATCTACAACATATACAGCCCACATCAGACAACATGCAATTTACCAGAAATCCATACAACACAATTTCTCAAAACAATACTTGCTGGTGACTTTAATGGCCACTCACCCTATTGGGGTTACCAGAACCACAATAAGACAGGAAGATATATGGAGGAGCTCTCTAAAACAAACCTGTCAGTCCAAGATGCAAAGCCTGTACCAACACTTTTGCATAGGAGCCATCTATCTATGTAGAAAATGTCAAAAATAAAGCACTTAAACAGTTACAGCTACTGAAAAGACTCATGGTACATCTTAAGGGTCAGACAAGGATACCCTCAGAGGACTATATCTTTGTTACATACGTTCTGATATATGACCAGCCCACATCCTAAAGACAATATCAATCTCCCGAAAGACTAGAGTACCATCTTCCGACTTCGCATACACATGTACAGTTTTATCACAAATAGGGTGCCACAGGGTGCCGGCTGTGCACTCATCCCTATGAAACTGTTGATCACCACATTTTTTAATGTCCTTCACTGAATGAAGTTAGAAAAATGTTGCTCCCTCCAGGGCCAGATAAATGGAACATCTTATATGGAACAAATCAATACCTCACAAACACATGCATATATCACACAATGACATGAGCCCATGGACCGCTGGATCAGCAACCAACACAGTGTAAACTTTTGTAATACTTGAATGTCGGGTTACCATCTAAGGATCTTGTGTCATAACGTCTTGCATTTTAAAACCAGATGTGTGGCCTCAGCTGTGCTAGGACTGTGTCTGTTCAGTATGTCCCTGACATTTTCTATCCATCTTTTCCGTGGTCTTCCTCTGGCTTTGTATCCTGATCTCATTTGGTTATATACCTGCATGAGCAACTTGTCGTGATGCATTCTCATGTGGCCAAACCACTTGATCTGTTGGTTTTCTATGTAATTGGTACAAAGTATTATACCTCCTATACCTATAGGAGAGTGGTGCCTTTGCAGTCACTACGAGTAGTATGACCATCGAGACTATGGCGGTGACCAGGGCATTTGAGTGGTTATACACACAGAAGGTAACGCAGGTCTGCATCTTCAGTGACTCTATGAGTATGATTAAGAATGTACAAGTTGGTCTTGTTCACGAACAGTTGATTGAGGTCTTGAGAAAGGCGAGGCTGAAAGTGGTTATATTTATTTTCATGTCGGGGCATGTGAGCGTTCGGGGCAATGAAAGATCGGATCAACTGGCATCATGTGCGATTGTGGCACAGGGCGATGGAGCAAAGGATCGCGCTGACGTTTTGAACTCCTTAAGAGATATAACATGCGAGAATGAGACTAAAGTGGATGATGATTTCTTTTCAATAGCTAGGATTAAAGATCAGGGTTTGACATGCGGAGTTGCTAGAAGTGAACATTTTGGATTGCACAGAAGAATGATGGTCAACCAGCATAGGACAGGAACTGTCAGCAGAAGTGTAATGGCGGATACACTCAAGAAGAGATCGGAGCAACTATGGACGTGTCCAGTTTGCAGTGATGATGATCCGACGACTAACTACCTAACTATACCTATTCTTTCCCTGATATAATTTCATAATCTATTGAGCCTGGTGACCAGGGTGGCTTTCCTCAAGCATTTCATCTCACATGTCACTATCTTTCTGTAATGTGAAGATGAGAGAGATCCAGGTTTGGCACTGGTAACACAGTGTTGGTAGGAATATACTGTAGATCATTTGTCTTTTAACTTCCATCTTGATCTTGGGATGAAGAAGTAGTGGTGACAGTTGGTATGTTACTGCATTTGCCTTTTGATACCCCGTCTCTATTTCTCTATCACTCTTTTATATCTATTATATATTTATCTTTGGCTTTCAGCCAGACTGCAACTTATACTGACATAAGGAATGCATTAAATTTTTTATATTGTTCTATTTTATCAGGGGTCGGGAACCCGTGGCTCTATTGATGGCCGCATCTGGCTCGCGGACAAATGTTCGATTTTTTTTAAAATGTTTCTTTAGACTCCTTTGATCTAAATATTAATTGCATATCAATATTTCTTTCTACAAATGAGATAACGTCTACTGCAGCTCAGCATCAGAAGTCACATTAATGGTAAATACTGATTATTGATTAGCAACAGTATAACAATGTTATTAAAAAAAATTCAGAGACATAATTATTGTACTTTTAGTGATGAAATTACACAAAATGCATACATTTACTTGAATTTTTAGCTGTAAACATAATGTATGGCTCTCACAATATTACTTTTCAAAATGTGTGGTGTAAATGGCTCTCTCAGACAAAAAGTTTCCCGACCCGTGTATTTTATCATCCCTACTAAATAATTCTCATCATCCCTCTTTTCTCTTATCTTGCTGGACCTTTCCAGCTTTGATTTATTTTGCTTTCCCGTTATATATTTCATACCATAATTTAATCTCTTCCTTCTCCTCTACCAACATCACACTATATGTCCTTACTTATATTAAATATGTTGCTGTGTCTCATTATGTTTTGTTTATAAATATTGGTATTTGGACCTATTTTCGCTTATTTTTACATTTGCCTTGTGTTACCCCAGCCTTCGCATTGTTTCCAGACACCTGAGTTTTATCTCTTTATTGGGGTGCAAAGGGAACACATTGCTCTAGGCGGACCCAGGGTTAGCAGATAACCAAGATCCCAAATGTACCTCCACGCGGTGCACCCTGGAAACAGAAATACAGCAGCTCGAGCTGATTCTGGCCAAATCATTTGGGGATCGTGTCCGAGAATGTGGAGGTAGCAGATGGAAAGAGATTTGACTGCACAAGAGACAGACAATATCTCCGACACCACCAGCATCACCCCATATAGCGACACTGTCGACATACAGTGAAGCTACTCAGTCCAGTCCGAACATTGGAGGGGCGGCCAATGTAAAATGCACGTAAAGGTAGATGCATGGCGAGAGACAAATAGATTTCATACCGAGTACAATGAAAGGGCAGAACAGCGCTAGAGGGCAGCGCGAACTGCAAATAGAAAGTGAAAAGTCTAGGAAAGGGGAACTACAAGCTCCGTCAGCTCAAGACGAGCATCTAGTTACCTGAGTTCCTTACAGGCAGAGACCTAAACCGGAAATATGCTCGCGAAGAGAAAGGGTTCTGTACCCGATTGGTTTAGGCAAGAAAGGGACAACGATGGTAGTTCTGGTCCAACTCTACTGTAAGGTTTTCCTACACCGGAAATACACTTGAAGAGAGAAAGGGTTCAGTACCTGATGGGCTCAGGCGCTATTGGGACAAGGACGCTCAGCTCGAGAACGCCTTGCTCTCAAACGCGTGGTGTGAGACTCGAACTTGGACAAGGGGTACACGATGTCGGTAAATGACACCTATGCTAAGAGGGCGAAAGAGCCAGGGTCCAACTCCTCTGTTGAGTTCTTCCCCTTAAGGAACCAGGCTCACAGATGAGAAACGGTTCAGTACCCAATGGGCACAGGCACAGCACGTCCAATTACACGAGGCAAGTTCATAGACAGTGGAACACCTCGTGCGAGTCAGACGAGAGCAAAAATCGTCTGGGCGAAGAGTTGCCACTACGCGTGCCTGGAGACAGATATAGAGGCTGTCACAGGCTAAGGGTAGCCCACCCGAATTGTCAAGGCATGTTGAAATCGGATGTGCTAGGTCTACAAGGCGCATAACGGTGGCACAACGTAATCACGCTCCCGGCGGAAATCGCACTGATATCCGTGATAGTTACAATGGAGCGAATGAAAACAAACAAACAACAATCTCTTTATTGTCAAATACCAAATGCCAACAAATAATCACTCCAGTTACAATACAATGGTAAGTTCCTGAACTGAACATTCACTGTACACAGCAATTCTATGCAACAGGCAACAATGTAAATAAGCTAGAAACATATAAAAATAGACTTACTGTCTTTTACTAGATCTTGGAAATCTACGATCAAAGATGGGGAAAACTTTATGTGATGATACTGACATGTGGCTGTCTTCCTTAGATCGCAGGGTAACATTTGACCCACTGGTTCTTGTACAGATGTTATTTTGCTGGGTATTACATAGAAGGTTAATACTTTCTGATGAAGTACAAACAGAAGGGTCAGATGATAACTCTCTGTCCATGCTGTCGTGAGCAACTGCATGTTTTGATGATATAGATCCATATGTACTGCAATTGCTTTTGTTAAGATCTAAATTCTCATTTTCACTCTGAAAATTGTCTTTCTCTTGCTGTGACAGGAAACCTGGAGCAAACTCAAACCCAGATATAGGGGAAACAGTTGTGGTTGTGCGCAATTTCTGTGTTCTTTCTACCTTTGGCAAATTGGATGCTACAGATATTTTTGTAGTTGTGAAAGATGGAGAAACTGACACAGAATGTTTCTTCTGTAATATGACCTTTTTACTACCTTTATCTTTTAATGTTTTGGGTAGAAATTTCAAACTGAATCTTCTATCCAACACACCTCTTTTTGAGTTGTCTAAAGGTGATTTTGTCTTGAAGAATCTGCGCTTTGAGCTTGGAAGCGATGAAAATGTATGATTTGAATCTTTGCTTGTACTGCTTATCTGACAATTGTCTTTATGATGGACAATTAGTATGTCTTCTGCATTGTCAGAATCAACACATCCCATTGGCACATTTACAACATTTCTTGTGTGAGGCTTGGTATTCTCCGTTACACACTTTTTCCCATTCACTTCAGTCGTGTCATCTCTTAGATTTACTCTATGTTGATTTCTGTTAATCATGTGTTTTGCATGATTCTCATTCAATGGCTTATTTATAGAACAACTCTCCACTAGCAATTCTGTATTCATCTCAGATATCATCTGATCTGTTTCCCTACTCGAATCTAATTTGAAATCTAATTCATCATTACTTGAGTCACTGTATGAATATTGTTCAAAATTCTCTAACGTTTCTTTATTTATATTACGTGATTGTTGTCTTGTAACTCTGCATTTCTGTATTTCAACTTTTTTCTCCAGTTCTTTGTATTCATCTTTGTACAACTTCTTCAACTCATTAAGAGTACAGGTCTCAAAGACAGCTTGTTTAACAGGAGACAGCGCAATTTTTTTCAGCATGAGTACATCCAGGTAGGACTTAAGGCATGTGCCTTTACTGCTCCCTGCAAACATTTTTTTTACATGCTGTGAATTCTCAGACGATATATCCACAGCTGAAGAAGCAGCACTGCCTGGCATGTTTTCTGCTGCAATGTGTTGTCTTGGCTTTTGTCCATAGAAAGACTTGGGAACAAGAGGCACCAAATATTTATCTGCAGACTGATTAAGAGGATCTTTTATTTGAGGTGATACAGACTTATCACTTAGTCTATCTAACCTGCCTCTTTTAAGGGCAGGCTCTTCTCCAGGTACAACCCTGTAAAATAAAACAACATATTTATTTACTGATGGAAATTAACTCTTAAGATCTTAAAATACAATGCATGCATTGTGGTGTTCATTGAATAACTTCATAAAGAAGTTTCCTAAGATCAATATTGATGGACAGAAAAATGAGTGTCATGAAATCGATAATAACCTTTAGGACTCTATGGGCGCAACATTGCGCCTTGAGTGTGCATCCCACCTTGCCTGTGGTCGCAATCATGAGCCATACGATATCGCTCAATTCCCTAGTACTGAACTTCACGAAGTTAAAGCTTATATGACGTAGAATTCCCGCCACACGAAGCTAGGAATATGTCACAGTTTAAAGGTCAAATTCCTTTACACATTAGCATTGTATAGAAGGAAAAGTCAGTTGAATTTGTCAACGCATTTCTAGAGCGACTTTAGCCATTTTCTGCTATCAAATTGAGTATCGCGTGGCATGGGTAAGTGATCGTGACTACATGTTCTAATTGTTGTTTTTTGTGTTTAATATGTTGTTATTTGATAAGAATGTTTTGTGTATTTATTCAAAAACACAAAAATAATATGTATCAGGTGTGTCACGTGTGTGCATGGACAATAATTATGTGTGTCTGGCTAGGCCTAGTGTTGACCTGTGCCCTATGGACAGCATAGGGCACAGTTAGACACATAGTACGCTCTGGCCATCCACTGCACCTGATTTTCTCCCAGTTGTCTCGACTTTGTCTTGCCACTGGACGAAGATAAAACTCAGGAGAGAGAGTGTGGTTGACGATTAGCGCAACTCTTCCACACTATAAACCAACTTCAGCGCTAGTCATTTCTCAACGCATTTATTTACTTATCTTTACTAATGAAATATGAAGAGAACAAAGTGTGAATCAATCCTAGTTGGTTCATGGAATGTTCTGACACTTACGGATATCTCAGATGTAAACAGACCAGAAAGAAGAACAGCACTAATTGCTAAAGAATTGGCCCGTTATAATCTGGATATTGTTGCACTTAGTGAAATGCGGTTTGTAGATGAGGGTCAGTTGACAGAGAGAGGTGGAGGGTATACATTCTTCTGGATAAGACGTAAAAACACAGAGAGGCGTGAATCAGGTGTTGGTTTTGCTATAAAATCATCTCTGGTGCAGAAACTTCCAGGTCTGCCTCGAAGAATTAGCGATCGCTTGATGTCGTTGCGATTGAAAGTGAGCAAAAATAACTTTGCCACATTACTTTCTGCATATGCGCCGACAATGACAAATCCTGATGAGGAAAAGGATAAATTCTATGAAGAGTTAGATGCCGCTATATCTGGTACACCGAGAACTGATAAACTCATTATCCTGGGTGATTTCAATGCCCGAGTTGGCAAAGACTTCCAGACATGGCAAGGTGTTCTTGGACGTCATGGGATCGGTAAATGTATCAGCAATGGTTCCCTTCTTTTAAAGATATGTTCTGTGCACGAAATCACTATCACCAACGCTATTTTTCGCTTGCCAACGCGCAAAAAGACCTCTTGGATGCATCCACGCTCCAAGCAGTGGCATCTTATAGACTATATCATAAATAGAAAAAGGGACATCAAAGATGTTCGTGTCACAAAAGCAATGTGTGGAACTGAATGCTGGACTGATCACCGGCTTATAGTATCCGAACTAAATTTCACCATTGCAAGAAAAAGACGTCCACAGGGACAAAGATAGAAAAACTCCTAAACACTGATCGGTTGAGTAACCATGATATAAAAAATTATCTCTCCAAGGATCTCGACGTAGCCTTGGGAGACTTAGATCTTCTTAATACCACATCTGAAGATAGCTGGGCTTCGTTTAAAGGAATTATTTACGCCAAAGCGAAGGAACATTTGGGTGTGAAGGTACATAGACACCAAGACTGGTTTGATAATAACTTTGAGATAACATCCTTGTTAGAAGAAAAACACAAAGCTTTCAAGAAATTACAAGGGGGAGCATCTTCACCGTCCAAGAAAGTAGCCTATAACAAGATCCGTAACACTTGTCAAAAGAAGCTTAGAGAGATAAAGGATAAATGGCTACGTCAAAAAGCTGAAGAAATTCAAATGTTTGCAGACAGAAAGGACTATAAGCGATTCTATGAGGCTTTAAGAACTATATATGGCCCACACTCATCGGGATCACCACCTCTATTAAATGCCGATTCGTCGAAGCTTCTCACTGATAAAAATGACATCTTAAATCGTTGGGCTGAACATTTTGAAGAAATCCTAAACAAACCATCAGTAATAAATGAAGAAGTCATAAACAGAATGCCACAACTTAGGATAAGAGAAGAACTTGATATACCTCCAAGCAGTCAAGAGGTTATGATAGCAATTAAACAAATGTCAAATGATAAAGCTCCAGGTTTGGATGCCTTACCTGCTGAAATTTATAAAAATGGCGGACCACTGCTGATTAAAAAACTAACTGACATTTTTGGTATTTTCTGGAACTCAGGTACATTGCCTCAAGATCTAAAAGATGCTTCTATAGTGCACCTCTATAAAGGCAAAGGTACCAAAGTCTTGCGATAATCACTGGGACATATCACTTTTGTCTATAGCTGGTAAAATTCTTGCTCGTGTCATACTCAACAGATTAAATAATTCACTATTAAACGAGCTACTCCCAGAGAGTCAGTGCGGTTTTCGTGCAGGTCGTGGTACAGTTGATATGATATTCTCTGCACGACAAATTCAGGAAAAGTCACAAGAGCAACATAGTGAACTCTTAGCAACATTTGTGGACTTAACTAAAGCATTCGATACTGTTAACAGTGAACTCTTAGCAACATTTGTGGACTTAACTAAAGCATTCGATACTGTTAACAGAGAAGGACTGTGGAAGGTGCTTACAAAGTTCGGATGCCCCCCAAAACTTGTCACTGTGATACGACAATTTCATGACGGTATGATGGCTAGTGTTATCTGCGGCGGAGGAGTATCTCCTGCATTCCCTGTCACAAATGGTGTAAAGCAGGAATGTGTGCTGGCCCCTACTCTTTTCAGCCTGTTATTTACGGCCATGTTAACTGAAACACACCATAGTAATGAAACAGCAGGCATAATGATCAATTACAGAACGGATGGTGGTCTTTTCAATTTACGTCGTCTAAAAGCAAACACGAAAACTAAATCTAGTACTGTTAGAGAATTGCTTTATGCTGACGACTGTGCATTGTATGCTGACTTTGTCGTAAACATGCAGAGCACCATAGACCGCTTCTCACAGGCCTGCAACAACTTTGGTCTCATTATTAACACCAAAAAAACAGAAGTCATGCACCAAGCAACATCAAATAGCCAACATACTGCTACTTCCATCATCGTCAATCAGGAAAAACTGCAGGTAGTCGACAATTTTCTCGCGATGTCAACATTGATGTGGAAATTAACACTAGACTGGCAAAAGCTAGTGCTGTATTTGGCAGATTACGCAACAATGTATGGGACAGAAGAGGTATAAGAACAACCACCAAACTACAAGTATATCATGCTGCTGTTATACCAACCTTACTATACTCCTGCGAAACGTGGACAGTGTATGCTAGACATGCAAGAAAATTAAATCATTTCCATCTTACCTGCCTACGTAAATTACTAAACATCCATTGGTGGGACAAAGTACCAGACTACGAGGTCTTGGAAAAATCAACCTCAATAAGCATCCACACAATACTTATGAAGGCGCAGGCACGTTGGGCAGGCCATCTTGTGTGTATGGAGAACTCGCGTTTGCCAAAACAAATATATTATGGAGAACTCAAGGCAGGATTTCGAAAAGCTGGTGGACAGAAAAAGCGTTTCAAAGACACGCTCAAGTCATCCTTGAAACATCTTAACATTGACGTAGGCGCTTGGCAGAGCCTCGCTCAGGATAGAACAGCATGGCGTTACAGCATTATAACGGGAGTACTAGCGGCGGAAGAATTCAGACAAGAAACTGCAAGACAGAGGCGGACACATAGAAAAGAAAAAACATCTCAACCTCACACAGATACCTTCTATTGTTGTCAATTCTGTAAAAGAACATTTTGTGCGCGCATTGGACTTGCTAGTCATTTAAAAACGCACTATTAACTTTATTATTTTATTATTTATTATTATTATTATGGTTGAGTTTTTGGTCATCGTCGATCACGACGGACGAACATCATCAGTGTTGACCGGACGGACATTATATGCGATTTCTTCACGTTTTTTAGTTCATATTATATTAGTTTTGATATAAAACAATATATATAAAATAAGTATAGATATTTCTGAGGATTTTATCAATGTTGCCATACATTGCTCATGTATTAGGGTCGTCACGAAGATATATTTGCGATTTTGAAAATGGCGTTTTGCGTTTTTCGCCCAAATTTTCAACTTCGCAACTTGCTCACAACTGTTATATCACACACACAACAACAAAAACAAGATTATATTCACTATTCACTCCTTTCTTTAGATGTGCAAAAATTATTTTGATATCTTTTAAAACAAAAAAGTTATCGCGTTTTCAAAACACCCACCATCACCAACGCAAACTTTCACACAAAAATAAGTCAGGCCCTAGGGGAATATTGCATAATTTTAATTAAAGGCTCTAAAGGATAAGTAAACACTGCATCAAAACTGTAATCCAATGGGAAAAGTTGGAACAGGGTAATGAAGTTTTGCTAATGTCTGGTAACATACCAGATAACACACAAATTGATATGTCAACCAAACAGCATATATCAGGAATACAGCATAACACACGAGTAAGGTGGAACTGTCCATGTTCACATAATATTGAATTGAGATAAATCCGCACGTCTGGGACATTAATCCCCAGGGGCTGCAGTGTGCCAAATTGGAGGATATACCGGATCCTGTGAGCCTACACTCGATCTCGAGCAGGATATTCACAAGTTCCATCACAGCTTGCTCTTACAGTTTCACTTCTACGACAGTATATGATCCATACAGTTCTGTGGCACTAATGATACGTTTTCTCATTATGCCTCCTGCAAACACAACTGGACACCTAAGCCTGGTGCGTCCCGGACTCTGGAACTTTACATTAATAAGACCCTACATGACATTGAGTATCTTAGTTCACTGCCCACCTCACATACCTGAACATCCCAGCTGAGCTTCATGTCCTCAGGCAGCTGTCACCTCAAGGACAGTGTATCAAGCCGGCCGACAAAGGTAGTATGGTGGTCATTTGGTGTATGGACCTCTAACTGCAGGAGGGTCTGGTTGGGGAGAAGCGGTCACTGGTGACCAAAAAAAAGTAAGAAATCGAGACATGGCATGTAGGACTATGCGGTTGTCATGTCCAAAAGTTCACTACGGCAAGAATAATGAGAAAGTATCTGGAGAAGGTAGATTCTTCTGTTGAGTACACACGCAGGCAGCACTATGCTAGCTGGAGCATCAAGTGCAAAATAAGTGAGAATATCATAACCATAATGATAATTTTGACCTGGAAAGCCTAAAGGCACAATGGATGATAAACCATCATAGTGTATAGCAGATACCTGTTTGCCTGGCAACAGATTGGAATCAGATGTGCTGAGCTGGAGCGCAAATAAACACAGCTTCGCAATAAAACAGAACAATGTACTGCACGCTCCGTTGCTAAAATAACATTAAATTTTGTGATGGTTATCAAAGAGAAAATACAGAAGAATATCTTGTACGGCAAATGTCATTGATAATTAAATGTGTAGGAATCCCCTAAGCAGAACCTTCCACCACCATTCAAATAAAAAGCTCACCAATGCAAATAAGTTTCTTTGCTTTGTCAAATACCACAATAATCGACAAGGATGTTGCCCTGCTTGCGTTAATGCAGCGTTTGATGGTCTTCGTGTGAATGTCTGGATCTGCTGGGGTTTTAGCATGGAAACCACACATAATATAATATATACACTACGCATTTGCTCTACCTTCGCTGCTATATGCAGTTGAATCCTGGACTGTATATGCAAGTAAGATTAAATTTGTTCACCTGCAGAAGCTTCTTGATGTGCGGTGGAAGAATTACATTCCAGATACAGAGATTCACTAAAAGACTAAGATGGAAAGCATCTACACCCTGTTGACCAGGTCTCAATTTTGTTGAACAAACTGTCCTTATGCCAGACGGACATCTACCAAAGAGGCATTTAAACATCTTCTACTGTGAACTGTGTCTAGGTTAAGCATTTAAGTAGAGACCATAATAAACACTTCAAGGACGACTTGAAGTCATCTCTCAAGCGCTGTACAATTGACTCAAACTTTTGGAAAACAACATCTCTTGACCATCCAGCCTGGAACAGTGAGATCAGAGTGGTTATTAAGAGTTTTAAACAGGGTAGATCATTGCAGGCGAACATTACACAAATCAGATGATTTTTCCCTCAGATTGATACCTACTACATTCCTACTCACATCACGAAAGGTCTTTCAGAGCCTAGATTGGACTCATCAGCCATCTAAGGACTCACAAACAATCAAACCAAACTTGACCCTTTTTAATGCTAAGCTCATTTTCACTTGCGAAGGAGGAATATCATCACAATGTGCAGAATATCCTACTATATATGCATCTAATAACAATTCTCATTTACTTAAAATTTATACCTGCTCTTGGTAAAAGCATTCTTCATCTTTGATTGTGTAGAGGTTAGCATGCCTATCAATTAAGCCGTTTCATCAAAGCTGACATGATGAACCTAAAGAGAAAGAAATTAGTGTATTTTAATATACTCTCAAAAATACTTTTTAATGACATTGCAGAATGTTTTCCTTATTTTTATGATTCTAGCATGCAGAAAACCACCCCCACCGAAGTCTGGCCATTGGCTCAAATAAAACGACAATGTATATAGGGCCATTGTCCTGTTAGATGAGAACCAGCAAGAGATTGATCATAAACGCTGAAGAAGACCAATCATTATGCAACAGTAAACTCTAAATAGTCAATGTCAATACAGTCAGGCTTTACACTTTTGGAAGCCCATCAGCATTTCATCTGTATAAGTATGTTTCCCTTTGTGGTGCAACATTCAGAGAACCCATTATTGCACAACAAGCTGGGGGAACTAGATGAACTGCAGCCCTGGCCATAGTTCTAAATGCCAATGTGTACATGGTACTACTAGTGGCATATGGGATGTGAAAAGAAACTGCAAAAAGTGGCAATTGCCTGGGAGAGCCTAGAATCAAACAAATGTTTACCCTGCATAAATGGAGAGCCCCCTCACATGATGGGAATTGCATAGCTTCACCTATTCCAAAGCAATGTTGTTAAGGACACCATTGACAGGAAAGGATATTTTGCCAGGGAGCTGAAGCTCATGACTCCAACTCTGCATGTTGTGAAAAGTAGCAAAAGCACAAAACCCTTAGAATTTACCCCATCTGAATAATAGTCTTCTGGGTTTGTCATGATGAGGAAATAGTCCCTTTAGAAATTAATAGGTTTTTTTTTGACAGTCAATAGTCTCTCTGACAAAACCACACTACCCAAATTGATCAACCGAGGTGACACTCAAACAAGTAAAAGTGTTGCCGGCTCAGAAGGGAGCAAAGAATAGCAGCACTGTTTACCTTCCAAGACATGAATGTCATAAGACTAAGGATTACAGGTGCAGATACCATAGCAAAGCTGTTAACTATAACACAACCACATCCCGTTCTCCAACCACACCACACAGAAGTATGATAACGAATGCAGAAGAAGAAACAATTATAAGATTTTTTTATCTCACTGGTATGGTTGTATTTGGGTGTGTCTATGGATGCATGTTTAGTCCCCAAAGAGAATTTCAGTAGGGCAGTCACAGTATATTCCAGATCCACGTCCTGAAGAGATATAAGAACAACGACCAAACTACAAGTATATCATGCTGCTGTTATACCAACCTTACTATACGCCTGCGAAACGTGGACAGTGTATGCTAGACATGCAAGAAAGTTAAATCATTTCCATCTTACCTGCCTACGTAAATTACTAAACATCCATTGGTGGGACAAAGTACCAGACTACGAGGTCTTGGAAAAATCAACCTCAATAAGCATCCACACAATACTTATGAAGGCGCAGGCATGCTGGGCAGGCCATCTTGTGCGTATGGAGAACTCGCGTTTGCCAAAACAAATATATTATGGAGAACTCAAGGCAGGATTTCAAAAAGCTGGTGGACAGAAAAAGCGTTTCAAAGACACGCTCAAGTCATCCTTGAAACATCTTAACATTGACGTAGGCGCTTGGGAGAGCCTCGCTCAGGATAGAACGGCATGGCGTTACAGCATTAGAACGGGAGCACTAGCGGCAGAAGAATTCAGACAAGAAACTGCAAGACAGAAGCGGACACGTAGAAAAGAAAAAACATCTCAACCTCACACAGATACCTTCTATTGTTGTCAATTCTGTAAAAGAACAGTTTGTGCGCACATTGGACTTGCTAGTCATTTAAAAACGCACTATTAACTTTATTATTTTATTATTTATTGTTATTATTATTATGGTTGAGTTTTTGGTCATCGTCGATCACGGCGGACAAACATCATCATTATCAGATCCACGTCCTGCCAGGAGTGCATCACAGACTTCTGGGTCAACTAGCTTATCATTCTTCTGTCAGATCTGTTAACCCATCAGCAGTGATAGCACATCTAGCGTTCTCAAACCACCCAGGAGTCTGTCACAAAATGACAAAGGTGAAATATCCACTGGCCTGCCTCTCTTCATCATCTACGGGATCACTTCATAAAAGACAAAGTTGGAAATTGAGACGAACTACAATTGAAGTGACAGGTAGTCAACATACCCCTCAACTTTCCTTGTCATCTCGTATGGCACGTCTGGAAAAGAGATAGAAGGCTATAATCTTAGGACCTGAAAACTAGAAGTCTACATCCCAGTTGCCACATGAACGTTTGGATATAAAATAAAGTTCTGGAGAAACAACCCAATTGCATATATATAATAAGAGTTAGGTAATCACTCATATAACTTCTGGGGATCAAAACAACTACTCCAACAGTAGCAAGGGCTATATTGTCTATTGTCTTTCCCCAAGTGGTTATTTTATCCACTCTTGTCGTTAAGCGTAGGGGAGATTGGAACTCGAACTTGCATTCTAAAGCCAGATGTGTGGCCTCGGCTGTGCTATGACTGTGTCTGTTCAGGATGTCCCTGATGTTTTCTATCTATCTTTTCAGTGATCTTCCTCTGGCTTTGTACCCTGATCTCATTTGGTTATATGCCTGTACGGGCAACTTGTCATGATGCATTCACTATTGAAAAAATATTTCACTAAAATATACATTACAGGAATTTTGCTTCAATGACAAACACTTCCATAGATATTCAAAGTAAATATTAGCAGTCACTTTATAATTAGAATCACTTCATCCATACCATGGGGACTATTATAAACAATATTGATTAAGGCACAGACACATTGGGTAGGACACAGTCCACATGAAAAATCGTCTCCAAAAAACGTATTTGGAGAGCTCCAGAAGCGTTTTAAAATAACTTAAAACATCACTGACTCGCTTCAAGATAGACACAAATTCATGGGAGATACTTGCACAAGACTTGCAGAATCAAGAGTGATACAGCAGCGTCAATGAAACATGCTGCGCAACGTGCTAGAAGAAAGGCAAGAGCTACTCACGTCCCACAGACTACTCCCACATTTGCGCAGAGTGTGGTAGACAATTCCAGGCACGCATAAGACTCATTAGTCAGTCAGGCATACAGCAGACATCATCTCAATTGAGCAGAATTGTCATCATCGACTACGATGGACGAACAACACCATAGAGACTAAAACCAGACGCAGTTAAGTTCTTTGATCATTTTTGTGTTGATATATGTAACTTTTAGATCACCGAATCAGGACTGCCAAGACCAAAGAAAATAGCCATATTCACAGATTGCAGATACCTACTGGAATCAATCCAGACCAACAGAAATGAAAGTCTTCTGCACAACATCAGACATGAGCTAAGACAGATCCAAAAATCATCACATATTGCCATTCAGTGGATGCCATCACACTGTGGAATAATGGGAAATGAGAAAGTGGATGGTGTCATTAGCATGAAGCGAAATGGAGCAACACAGACTGTCTGAGAAAATATTTGACAACCTGGTACAGCAGGGAAACAACAACGACTTTCATACATAATACTGTGGACAGAGAGCTGTGGAGAGTCATGACCGCCTATGTCAGCCAGCATGGCACCTGATGATGATGTTTCAACTAAATTATTTCGCCTGTGTGTTGCCGCGGCCAGAAAGACGAGCTTCTTCTTCTCTAGCGTTCATTCTCAAACTCCTGCTGAATTCTCTTGTAGCACGATCATTGTCCTACTAGATTACGAGCAGGATGTAGTCCAGAGAATGGAAATGCGTTGTGTCACCGTTTTATTTGCGTCAATGGTCCGTCCGACACATCCGTCTTCGGCGGATAAAGAGGAGCAAATAATAGATACACTGTTTACCTTCCATGCATGTCGTAAGAGGCGTCTAAGGAGGTTATGGGATGTAGTTGGCTGTCCCATCCCATATAGGGTTAGTGACCCAAAGCCATGCTGAAGTCGGATGTGTCAGACTGAAAGGTGCAGATATCGCAGCAATGCTGTACCATAACACAACGCATTCCGTTCTCCATCCTGCTAATCTGCAGGAGTTTGAGAACAAACGCAGAAGAACTAAATTATTTTGATGTCAAATTAATTAGAAAAAATATTCAAACTATTTTCAGGATTGCCTTACACAGTAGACTTGGTTGAGGTATTGTTGAATTTCAATTTTCAAGGGCTATCTTAATCTATTCTATCGTATTTTTAATGATATAGACTGTAGCACTACATTATGATTGTTACTTTGCTATTTGTAACTTTGTGTTTAAAAAGTGTTTTCTTCTTCTTCTTCAGCGTTCATTCTCAAACTTCCGCTGGATTTCTCTTGTAACAGGACAATGGTCCTACACGATTTCCAGTTGAATATAATCCAGAGAATGGAAATGCGTTGTGTTGCCGTTTTATTTGCGCCAATGGCCCAACACACCCGTCTTCGGCGGTAAAAGTGTTTTCAACTACCTAAATATTTTTTTTACAAATTTATATTATTTTGCATTTTCAAAAACACCAACTAAAAATTACTAAATTTTTAAAAGAACCTAGTGTTGGGATGGGGGATCTGTAATTTTAAACCAGCCTGAAAAGGTTAATTAAAACAAAAAGGTATGGGCGCTGACCTGGTACTGTCTGCAGAACGACGAAGAAGAAATAATTTCTATATTATATGATTATGACGACTATAACTTTATTAGTAGTTTACTTTAACTTAAACTTTAAGTATACAGTATATTATACTTTTCTCATCATACATATCATACATATGATATAGTTTCTCATCATACATGTCTTTCCCCATCTAAATCCCATTATATATAATTTGTATTATTATGCATAGATCATGTTCTAGCAAAGCTGCTACTTGCAGGCAATGCAATACCAATAGTCCAAAGAGTGCACAATTGCAGCACATCAGTAGTATAGTGAGTATAATATAATAATAAATAACAATTAACATTCATTTCTTTATTTTAACTATTTATTTTATTATTATTATTATTAACTATTATTTAACTAGGCCTATTATTAACAGTAAAATATAAATAAAGTAACTGATAATTACCATGTAATTCCTTCAGCATGATATTCAAAATACGTTTAACATATAATGATACGGTATAATAATAATTTGAAGGAAAATGTCACATCGGGTGTCTGCTCTTGATCAATTTTGATTCACTTTCCCCGCCATTCGGTATAAAAGTCGCTTCGGTTGGCTCAATTTACCGCTGCAGGGTTGCCAGTTTTAAATTCTCATAAAAAGCCATATTATAATAGAAAAGGGATGTATATAATATATAATAATATATATAATAGAGAGGGCACCTCATTGCTCTCGGCGGACCCAGGATTAGCAGATAACCAGGATAACAAAAGTACCTCCCCATGGTGCACTCTGGAAATAAAAATACAGCTGCTCGTGCTGATTCTGGCTACAACTTTTGGGGATCGTGTCCGTGAATGTGCAGGTAGAAGATGGAAAGAGATTTGACTGCAAAAAGACAGGCAATATCACCGACACCTCTACGCCAACACATGCAAGTCGACACACAGTGAAGCTTGTAATTTCGGCGAAAGCATTAGAGGGGCGGCCAATGCAGATGCTACGAAGTGGGCAGATGTTATAAAAAATATTAAGAATCGGTGCGTCAGTCATCATACAGATAGCATAATGAGTACACTGAGAGGAAAGCACAGCACTAGAGGATGGACCGGATTAAACCATCTTGGTGCCCTAGGCACAAACCCACATGGGTGTCCCCTTCTGCCCCGGGCCCCCAATCCTCCACTGACCGCTGGTATGTTCAATATTGTGCAAAAAAACTAACAAAGAAAAGCAGTTGTTAACACATATGTTTGTACTACTATCACTCATATAAAAACCTACAATAAGGTATTTAGGGCCTATGTATTAAAATTAATAGTTAATTAATTTTGTAATAATAATAGACAAAAATACTGTAGCTTTTTGAATATACGAGAAAGTCACACAGAGAGAGAGCACACATTTACATTTTATAAAAACCTACAATAAGGTATTTATGTATTAAAATTAACAGTTAATTAATTTTGTAATAATAATAGACAAATACTGTAACTTTTTGAATATACGAGAAAGTCAGAGAGAGCACACATTTATATTTTAAAGTTCTTTTTTTCTGGATTTATATCTGGCAACGTTTTTAGTACATCATCAAAGTTCATTTTGCGCAACAAGTCTGCCTCAAACATCAGCAGAGATTTTTAAAAATCAAGCCTTTCTTGTTTCATTGTCGATCTACTTGGATTATTTTGTACATTTCAACTTAGAAAAAGAGCGCTCAGTTGAACAGTTCGTAACCATTAATGCTAACAAATATGCGCAAGGCGATTTCTACATTTGGAAAAGCACACTCGATGTTGTCTCTAACTATTACTTTGTAAAATTTTGCATGACTGAACGTGTTGTTTTCAGATTTTGATGCACGAAACTTGTGGCGAATATGTGACTGGAACCGTTGTACTTCAGTATACAAATTATTGTTCATATCTTCAGGATGCGCAACAATTATGGGCTCTCTGTTACCTCTAATATTTTATGGTAGTGTGTCCTGATATATACGAAACAGGACATATACCTAAAGACCTAACATCATCAATATTCATACCACTACCTAAGAAGCCCAGGGCTGTGGACTGTACAGAATATAGAACAATAAGTCTAATGAGCCATCTAACTAAAATACTTCTCAAGATAATACATGAAAGAATTAAGAACAAGATAGACATGGAGGTCGGTGAAGAACAATTCGGTTTTAGGAAAAACAAAGGAACCAGAGAAGCTATACTGAGTATCCGGCTAGTGATAGATAAATATATAGAAGTCCAAAAAAGTATCTATATTTGCTTCATAGACTACAGCAAGGCCTTTGACAGAGTCCAACATGAAAAATTAATCAAATGTCTTCAAGAAATAGGCATAGATGGAAAAGACATCAGGCTGATTAGAAATATATATTGGGAACAAACTGCATCAATAAGGTGTGAAAACAGCTACTCACCGTACATAGAAATAAGAAGAGGGGTAAGACAAGGATGCATTTTATCACCAAGCCTATTTAATATCTACACAGAGAATATCTTTAAAAATATAGAAGAAATACCAGGACTCAAGATCAATGGGAAAATAATAAACAACATTAGATATGCAGATGACACTGTTCTTTTAGCAGAAAGTGAACATGAACTACAAAGACTAATAGATCAAGTCAATAAATCAAGTAATAAATATGGACTGGATATAAACATTCAAAAAACAAAAACCATGATAATCAGCAAAAACACAGAAGAACAGGAGGTAAACATAAACATACAGGGAGAGAAACTACAACAAGTAAAACAGTATCAATATCTTGGACACATAGTCACAAATGATGGCAGATGTGAAACAGAAGTTAAAAGGAGAATAGGAATGGCTAAAAGTACCTTCAATGACATGAGGAAATTATTAATATCTAAACAAATTACAAACAAGTTAAAAATGAGAATTATAAAATGCTACATCTATTCCATATTAATGTATGGCTCAGAAACATGGACACTAAATAAACAATTAGAAGACAAAATTGATGCATTTGAGATGTGGGTATATAGAAGAATAGGGAGAACATCATGGAAAGAGAAGAAAACAAATAAAGAGGTGCTAAAAACACTTAATATGAAGAAAGAACTACTAAGAGAAATAAAGATCAGGCAAATAAAATACTTTGGACACATTAAAAGACATGACACCCTATTGAAGACCTTACTTGAGGGTAAAGTCAAAGGGAAGCGAGCAAGAGGTAGGCAGAGATACAAGTGGGAGAGTAACATTACACGATGGACAGGTTACAGTCTAGCAGAGTGCACCACCAAGACAAGAGACAGGAGATGTTGGAGATACGTTGCAGCCAACCTTCGTTGCGGAGACGGCACTTGATGATGATGATGATGATGTCCTGATATAACCTAAGTAGACTTTGTTGTCTGCTGGTTGAAAGGGGTACGCCTCTCCTTAAGAGAGAGGCAAACTCATTAACTACCTACCTTCAGGATAAACATGTAATTAGTCCTTTACAACACTGAGATATTTGTGGTACATCGACCAAACAAGAACATCGAACTGCTATATAATCATACACCTGTCCTCGTCTACTCATCTATGTCTCAAGTTTGTCAACAATGGCGTAGAAAGTAGATAGGCCTATGTGAAATTTGTGTCTGGCATTCAGAGATACCTCAGAGGCATCACTATCAATGATCACTGTCTTTCATTTACGATTACGGATCAAAGTTGACTTATAATCCACACCTGGTGTTATTTCTTTTGCTTCTTCAAATCTTTCAAATTCATTCCTATATTCATGCAAGTGATCTGCTAGTGAAGAATACAAATCATCACACGTGTTCAAGTGCTCATTTTGTAGAGTTTGACTGACCGTGAAAATGTTGTAACACTTCTTCCCAATAGACAAGCATGAGAGCAAATTATGATTATTGCATCTTCTGTGCAATGTTTTCTGCTTCTCTTCTGGTGTCCCCCTTCTGTGATTGGTATTCTTGTAAACATTATAATGCTTCTATACTCTGAGGATGAGACTTTAGAATAGCTTCAGTTGCGACAGCATGTAGTTCCCATCCAGTATCGGAAAGAGACTTTACCAGCGTTTAATTCACAAGGCATCCTTTCAGAATCTTCCATCTGTTGGTTGAAGTTGAGGAAAAATGTATAGATAAGTCGCACTGTATGGAAGAAGTTTACTGTCTCTAAACAAGTCAGCGGCACATCTGCCTACTAGATCTAGTGAATGGGCAGCACGGGTGTATATAGCAAACTCATTTCCCTCTATAATTTTTTTTCTACATGCCCTTGTAGCACCCAGACATAGTAGCTGCGTTATCGTAGGACTGACTGTATTTCGAAAAATCAATATTGCAAACTTCACGTAAGTACTGCAACACTTGCTTAGACACACCTTCACCAGTGTGACTTTGCAGCTCCTAGAAAGTCAAAAGGCGCTCAATTGGCTTTCCATCTACCACATATCGAAGCACAACGCTTAACTGGTCTATATGCGAAAGATTGGGGGTTGAGTCTACTGACAAGCTGAAATAACCGGAACCCTTCTTTGATTGAAACGTCAACTGTTTTCGTCCTTATCCTTTTTATCTTATTCTTCTTCTCGTTCGGAGTTTGACATGTCTACACAGCAAGTCCTGCTTTCCTAATAAATGCTGCTGTATTTGAAAGCTCCCCAGTGCTCCCATACATCTTTCTGTGGTTATCCATCTCTGTGGGCCAGTGTTCTTCCCTTAACTGGTTTAGTGTACTGCAGTCTTGCAGGATATGTTCAGTGGTCTGTTCTGCCTGCCCACAAGGACACGGTGGTGATGGGACCAATCTTAGCCTATTTAAGTGGCTGTTTAATCTGTTGTGTCCTGTTCTGATGCGGAAGATAATAACCTACTCTGCTCTGTCAAGATAGTGGTAATTGTCCTTTGGGTGGTCGACTTTCCTGATGGCTTTGATGAGGGTCTTCTTTTCTTGGTAGGTGATTTCTTGGTCTTTTTGTTCCTGTGCTGCTCCATCCTTTGCCAGTCTGTCTGCCTCTTCATTTCCTGATATGCCACAGTGGGATGGTATCCACTGTAGTACTATCCTTCTGTGGATGCTCATTTTTCGCATGGCTTTTTTCAGGTCTGGCAGCTTATCGCTGTCAATGGCTTGTAGGTCAGACATAGCATCAGTAAGAAATACCATCTGCTGGCATTGGCTTGTTGTGTTTTTAATTATTTCTGCAGCCATGTTTAAAGCCTGTACTTCTGCAGAGTAGTTGGAGCAGAATATTCCAGTTGGTGAACATGTGGATTCATTTTCTTTTTCTTGATATTTTATGTACACGCCAGCACCTCCATTCTTCACTGCTCGGGTTGCTGATCCGTCGGTATATACTTGTATCCATAATTCTCTGGGGTACATATCTTCAATCATGTTGCATACTTCTTCATCGTTCTTCACTCAGATATCAGGTTACAGAACCAATAGCTTCAATGAATTGTGTGATTCGCTTCAGGTCATCCATGGAACCCCTCAAGTCTGGAGGCAGTGCCGTCTCAGTAGGCCATATTTTCTCCCTCTCTTCTTGGTAGAGTTGACAGGCATGAAGAATGTGTTCTGCAGTCTCTGGGCTCAGTCCACAGTTGCACAGGTCTGTCTCACCAATCTTCAGCTTTCGGAACATGTGACTTCTCATCTTTCCATACACAATCAAAGGCTTTTTCCATATCTACCCACACCACTGATGTCTGCTTTTTTTCCTGGAAATCATCCTCTACTTCCTGGGCAATTAGTGTAATCTGGTCTTCAGTTGATCTACACTTTCTAAAGCCAGCTTGCTGATTTAGCAGGATTTTATTTTTTTCTAGGAACCACATCATTCTTTTGTTTACCAGGCGCTCCATTTATTTGCAAACACAGCTGGTCAGACTTATTGGGCAATAGCTGTCCACGTTATTTTTTGCCTTGCCTTTCTTGTGGATGGGTATCATTATGGCGGTTTTCCACACCTGTGACACTAGACTTCTATCCCAACAGTTGTTAAAAATTTTTATTAATTTCTTTTTTTTTGCTGATGGTCCGATGTGAATTAGCAGTTTATTTGGTATGTCATCAGGGCCAGGTGATTTCCTAAGTTTTAATACTGCTAGTTCTTCATTTAGTTCATTGATCATGAATGGAATATTCATGACATCTTGTTTATCTTTGCTGATCTCTTTTTCGATATTCCGTAGTTCTTTTCTTACTTCTCTTCTCCTATTTTCATCGACTTTGTGGCAGGCAGTACTTTGGTAATGCTGTATAAAGTTATTTGCAGCCTTCTTTCCTGTGAGTACATCTCCACCATTCTCTATAGCTACTGGTGCTGTTTTGTTATCTTCGTTGTTGAGCATTTTTGTTATTTTCCATAGCTTTCTTCCCTCTTTGTCGAAGTTTAAATTTTGTTTTTTTCATGCCAGCTTTTCCTTGTGTTTGTAATTGTCATTTGTCTTAGTTGGCTACAGCAGCTTTTAGTGATATGTTGTTTTCTGTGGATGGGCTTTTTTCTGCTGTGTCTCTGGCCTTTGACACTTCTTTCTCCAACTCATCGAGTTCGTCAGACCAGTACGGTTTGTAATTTTTCCTAGCACCTCTTGGTATGGTTTGCTTGGCTGCTTGAAGAAGTGCAGAAGACAGGAGTTGTGCAGTTTTGTTCACGTTTTTAATCCTTGGATTTAAGGTTTTTGTCAATTTGTCTGTCAGGTCAGCATACTTACTCTAGTTTGCTTTCTTGAAGTTCCATCTGGGTGTGGTTGTAGGGCCAGCAGGGGTATGGTTAATGTCAATGGTGAGTTTGATGGGGCCAGGGCTAAATCGTTGTCCCTTTTGTGCCTGAGCCCATCGGGTACGGAACCCTTTCTCTCTGCAAGTGTACTTCCGGTAAAGGAAACCTTGACAGTAGAGTTGGGCCAGGACTACCATCGTTGTCCCTTTCTTGCCTAATCCCATCGGGTACAGAACCCTTTCTCTTCGCGAGCATATTTCCGGTTTAGGTCTCTGCCTGTAAGGAACTCAGGTAACTAGATGCTCGTCTCGAGCTGACGGAGCTTGTAGTTTCCCTTTCCTAGGGACTTTTCACTTTCTATTTGCAGTTCGCGCTGCCCTCTAGCGCTGTTCTGCCCTTTCATTGTTTCATTGTACTCGGTATGAAATCTATTTGTCTCTCGCCATGCATCTACCTTTACGTGCATTTTACATTGGCCGCCCCTCCAATGTTCGGACTGGACTGACTAGCTTCACTGTATGTCGACAGTGTCGCTATATGTGGTGATGCTGGTGGTGTCAGAGATATTGTCTGTCTCTTGTGCAGTCAAATCTCTTTCCATCTGCTACCTCATCATTCTCGGACACGATCCCCAAATGATTTGGCCAGAATCAGCTCGAGCTGCTGTATTTCTGTTTCCAGGGTGCACCGCGTGGAGGTACATTTGGGATCTTGGTTATCTGCTAACCCTGGGTCCGCCTAGAGCAATGCGTTCCCTTTGCACCCCTTCTTCTAGAGTAGAAAGTTGGGTGGTCTTCAGATTCATTAAGCAGTTGAAGTTTCACCTCACACTGCCAGTCTTCCACTTCTTCTCCTCTAGTATCTTGTTCTGTATATCCCTAACTCTGTGAGTGGCTATTGAAGTCACCAATCACAAGACAGTTATCTTTTTCTGTGTTAATTGTGTGTAGAGATAGGCTCTTGTCTTGTGAACAGTAATAGTTATATACTGTGACCTCTTTAGTTGTGTTGTTCTCTTAAAAAATGACAAAAGTAAGCAGATAAGGCCAAAGGTAAGATCCTTTAAATATGATCGCAGAGGAGTGGATGTTGTGAGCAGAATTCGACAAGACAAACGTAAGGCTAAAGTAGTGGGAAATCTGGTGTGGGATAGGCCCCCCTGGTGGAACGAAGAGGTTCAAAGGGCATGGAGCGAGAAACGGAAAGCAGTATCACTATGGCATAGGGCACGGAAACGTGTTGCGGCTCAGCCCATGGAGGTCGCACAATGGAAACGGAAGAAAGATATCTTAGTCCAAACATTCAAATATATTGCAAAGTCAGCAAAGGCGTCAAAATGGGACGAATTTTGCAAAGAGATCACACGCGAAAAGTCACTAAAATTGTTCTGGCGGTTACACAAATCCATGAATGGTCTCACAAGACGCGTGACTATTGCCGATTTCCAGAGCGACGATACCGTCTGGCAGAAGACGGACGAGACAAAAGGTGCGGTATTGCTGGCACACTACACCGCACAAATTGGTCAGAGAAATGTGGAGGCATATCAAGAAATCAGGAAAACGCTCACAGACACGTGTAAGAACTTGAGCATGTAAAAACCATATGCTAATCACAGTTGAAGAAATCAGGAAGGCACTGAAAAGTACAAAAAATACAGCACCAGGGCCAGATGGCATTAGATACGATGACATTAGTCGAAGAACGAATGAGGAGTTGGGAGAGTTGGCGGACATGTTCAATAATAGCCTTCTAAAGGGCACAGTGAAAGAAGACTGGTTGCACAGCTATTTAGTTCCACTACACAAACCTGGGAAGGACCACACCAGGTTACATGGCTACAGAATAATAACTATGCAGAATACGATTGGCAAGCTTTTGGAAAAAATTGTGGCCCGGAAGGTATCGTGTTATCTTGAAAGAAATAAGTGTTTACCAACATTGTTAGGAGGATATCGTCGAGGAAAGAAGACATGGCAAAATGCAGCCATATTTGCGCAGGATGTTTGTGAGGGGTTCGATTCGCGCATGGAGACATGTGCGGTCGCAATAGACCTTGAGGATGCGTACAAGAGGGTGTCCTTGGATATCTTGATGCACCAGCTGTTAAATCTTGCAGTTAATCCTTTTGTCGTGCGTTGGGTTGGCGCCGCCCTGATGCACAGGGTTGTAGTTCTTAAGTGTGGTAACTGGATATCTACACCAACGGTTATTAGCCCTGGCCTGCCACAGGGATCGCCTCTATCTCCTGTACTTTTCAATGTATACACAGTATATATCGCTGGCAATCAAATCACAGGTGTTGGCAGAACGATGTCATATGCCGATGATATCCTGGTGTATAGACAGGGCAGAAATCGAGAAGAGTGCGTCGTGGAACTACAGAAGGAGCTCGACAGACTGACAAATTGGTGTCGAGATACGGGAGCAGTGGTTAATCCGTCTAAGGCATTCGTGACGTGGTTTTCCTTGAACAATCACATGGTAAAGACACCCATGCCACAAGTTTCGTTGTCCGGGAAAAGTTTAGAAAGAACTAGCACAATGAGATATCTGGGTGTGTTTTTTGACAGAAGCCTGAGTTTCAGGGAACATGTTGACCACATTATCATAAGGGCAGGCAAAGGCTTAGCAGCAATGAAGGTTATGGCTGCTGCGCAGTGTGAGCAAAGATTGTTATTTCTTTTGTACCAGGGTTTGGTTGTGGCTGTGGTGGAATATGCACTGGCAATTCTGACTCTTAGCCAAGCTCAGATCGAAAGACTGGATAGAGTCCAGAATGCAGCAATGCGTATCATTCTGGGATGCACAAGAGACACATCGACAAGAGCTATGCGATACCTACTTGACTGCCCAACAGCTGAGCATAGATTACAGTATTGCCGTGCACGGGCGTACCTTCAAATACATGCAGATAAGGAACACCCGTTGCATTCCGAAATACAGAAAGTTAAAGGCAGCAGACTCAAGAGAGGAAGGTCGTGGATGGGACGTGCTGAGGATGTAATACAAAGCGTGTGCAGATTACAGGATGTGGCAGCTGGTGCGGAATGGATAGGTCTACCCACAGATTTCGAAACTTGTTTGAGAGTAGTAATATCACTTAGCAGGGAATGCAGAGAATGGTGTCCCACAGCTGTGGAGAAAGAAGTGCAGGCTTTAATCAGTGAGAATACCAAAGAGGGGGATGTGATTATATACACTGATGGATCTGTAATTAGGCATGTTCGCAGTGCTTGGGCCTTTACAGCTCAGTGCGCAGGTAAAACGATCAATGAGGAAAGTGGTGCCTTTGCGGTCACTACGAGTAGTATGACCATGGAGACTATGGCGGTGACCAAGGCATTTGAGTGGCTACTCACACAGAAAGTAACGCAGGTCTGCATCTTGAGTGACTCTATGAGTATGATTAAGAAGGTACAAGTGGGTCTCGTTCTCGAACAGTGGATTGAGGCCTTGAGAAATGCGAGCTTGAAAGCGGTTACATTTATTTTCGTGCCGGAACATGTGGGCGTTCGAGGCAATGAAAGAGCGGATCAACTGGCATCGTGTGCGATTGTGGCAAAGGGCGATGGGGCAATGGATCGCGCTGACGTTTTGAACTCCTTAAGAGATATAACACGCGAGAGTGAGACTAATGTGGATGATGATTCCTTTTCAATGGCTAGGATTAAAGATCGGGGATTGAAAAGCGGTGTTGCTAGAGGTGAACATTTTGGAGGGCGCAGAAGAATGATGGTCAACGAGCATAGGACCGGTACTGTCAGCAGAAGTGTGATGGCGGATACACTCACGGAGAGATCGGAGCAACTATGGATGTGTCCAGTTTGCAGTGATGATGATCCGACGACTAACTAACTAACCTCTTTAGTTGGAAGGGTTAGACAGGTTCCAATGATTTCAGCCTGTTCTTCTGTGTCTACTCGAATTTCAGAGGCAACGATATTGTTTTTCACAAGTATAAGAACTCCTCCTTTATGACTTTTTTCTCTATCGTTCCGAAATGTTTGGTATCCTCGGATGTTGAATCTATTGTTGTTTGTGAGGGGTGTTTCCTGTATGCATGCTATGTCTATTTCCTCTGTGTGTAATCGGTTTGCAAGTGCAGTTTTTTTTTTATTGTACACACCCTCTGCATTATTTTTAAGTGCTTATTTTTGTCTTTGTCTGCATCATGATCTATATGTGATTTTTTTCCCTCTGATTTCTTTTCCTGGCTCCACAAATTGAGACAGAGGTACCACCAGTCGCTGAGGGTGGGCTCCTTCGAAACTTAGAGCCCGGCACTTCATCCGCCTGACGGGATTCCACAGATGAAGCACCAAAACGAATCATCTGTAACCTTTTATTTGACATGTGAAGTCAATGCATGACACTGTGGTTTTCAGCCTTGGCTGGACTATTTTGTACCTTTCGGTCCAGTGTCTCCGTCTTCCATCTTACTTTTGAGTCAGGATGTGTTTCCCTAGCCCTTATCCATCCAAGGATTGTCCACAGGGCAGTGGAGGTTTCATTTTGGAGTTTTCCTTCTCCTAGACAGCTTGCCTAACAGGGTTAATGAGCACCATCTGCCCGGGGTTTTGAGGTAGAGTTCCCCTCTCGTAGGATAATTTTGTTGTTGCCAGGTATTCATTATCCTCCTCTGTGGTTTATTTCTTGTAATCTAAGACACCTCTCACTCAGGGAAGGTGATTTAAAAACATTGCTCTCTCTTGTTCTAATATCTATAATTTCCCAATGGACATATGGGGTATTTCAGTGGGGATATCAGCGCCGACTGATATCCCACCCCGTCCTCGTGGTCAGCGACACCGTTTGGTCAGCGGCTGTTTATTTGCCCAGAGGGTTATTCACAGCTGGTCTCAAGAGGCTTTTCCACTATCCGCCACCTGTGGACGCTCCTGGTAGGGGTCGGTATCCCCCGCAGGATGTTGCATACTATTGTTTTCTTTTGGAGATTATTCAGTTCTATCATAGTGTGGTAGTTGTTTATAGTGGTTCTGATAGTGAGATTTGGGTATTGCTCCCACGGAACTGGAAAAAGTGCTGGTGATATCTCTTTTGTTATGTCTGGTAGTTCTTCCTTATATTTTCTGTTTAGTTTTTTTGATCGGTGTATAAAACTGCTCCTCTTCAGTCTTCCACTGGCTAGGTCACTGTGTCTGGCCCTCATTGGATGTGCTGGCATGCTCTTGTACTTTTCTGCATGTACCATGGACTTAGTGACTCGTCTGTATGATAAGGGGGTGATGCCTGTAATTTTTTTCCATTCAATTTATGGGAGAGATCTTCATGGCACCTATGATAAGGCGAAGTGCTTGATTTTGTACTATGTTCAGGGCTTGAAGATGGGAGTTGGCTGCTGTAGTCCATGCTGTTGATCCATATTCTAGTACTGGTCTAATTGCACCAGTATATACCTTCTTTAAGGTTGCCTCATTGCCCCCCCCCCCCCCCCAGTTTGTTCCTGCCAATTTCCTCAGGAAGGCAAGTTTCTTTCTTGCCTTTGCTTCTATTTTCTCAATGTGAGGCCTCCACGTCAGTCTCTTATCTAGCGTAGTGCCCAAGTACACCGGATAGTCTTCTGTTTGGATATGTACATTTCTGAGTTTTATCTCTCCTGCTTTGTCCTTATTTGAGAGTGTGAAGAGTGTTGTTGAAGACTTTTCAGCATGTATCTTTACCATCCATTTATCTGCCCGTGCTGCTATGTTGTCTGCTGCCTTTTGTATTTTTTTGTTGGCGATCTTTACATGTTCTTCTACACACCACATCACCAAGTCATCAGCGTACATTGCAGCTTTTACGCCTTGTGGCAATTCACAAATTATATCATTTATGAAGACAAGAAACAGAGTTGGAGACAATACTCAGCCTTGAGGAACTCCACGTTTTAGAAGAACTTTTTTGCTGTTGTATCCTTCCATGGTAACTCTTGCTTTCCTATTGTGTAGGAAGGAACGGATCCACATGCTCATGTTGCCCCCAATTCCGCTTCTTTGCAGCTTTATTATCAGTCCATCTTTCCAGACCTTGTCGAAAGCTTTTTGAAGATCTATCCATAGGGTGAAAACTTTTTCTTTTCTTTAAATGAATCTTCTATGATCTGGGACAGGAATGTTATTTGGTCTTCTGTGCTGTTATAATCTCTAAACCCAGCTTGTTCTGGCACCAATAGCTTCTCCGATTCCAGGTACCACTTTAGTCTTCTGTTGACCATCCTTTCCATTGTCTTGCAGACACAACTCGTTAGACTTATTGGTCTATAACTGTCGGGCTTCTGTTTGTCCTTGCCTTTTTTAATAATAGGACACATAAACGCTTCTCTCCACGACTGTGGTACATTGCCTGTTTCCCAACTATAGTTGTATATCTGTAATAATTTGTACATTGCTGCCTGTCCTAGGTTCCTAAGCATTTCATTGGTGACACTGTCCGGTCCTAGAGTAGAAAGTTGGTGGATCCAGTGGATTGTTCAGGAGGATTAGATTGTTATCATCTTGCCAACTTTCTATCTCTTCTCCCCTTCTGTCTAAATTGTTATATCCCCAGCTTTGGGAGTGGCTGTGAAAGTCTCCCACTGCCAGAAAGTGTTTGTTCAGGATGTTAATACTGGTCATGTTTAGTGGGATGTCATTTGGGCAGTAGAAGTTTAGTATGTCCAGTTTAAGGGAGTTGTCTTTTATATGAATCATCTGGTATTCTGCGCCTTCCTCTTGTGTTTTCGTTTCTATGGCGTTGATGTTATCCTTGACCAGAGTTAGTATGCAGCCTTTTCTCCGATCTTTCCTGTCTACTCTAAAGCATTGGTACCCTCGTATTTTGAGTGTTATTTTGTCATTGAGATAGGTTTCCTGTATGCAGCAAATACTAATTTCTTTCTGGTACAAGGTGTTTTGAGTTCGTTTTTTTGTATTTCTAACTCCCTCTGCATTCCAGTGCATAATATTCAGAGGGTTTTTTGTCTTGTCTGGTTGGTCAGTCGCTTTCCACTTCTGCCTCCTGGCTCCATGAGGTAGATTAGAGGGACCTCCAGTAGCTGGGGGTGGATTCTGTCGAGGTTCAGAATCCGGCACTGCTCCTGCCTGGGGGAACTTCACAGGGCGAGCACCATGACGATTTTCATTATTTTGTCGTGCAGACATGTCAACTATTCGGTTTGCATGATACCATGGTTGTTAGTGTGCCTTTGGCCTGGCATCTCTGACTTCAGCACCTGTGCTTGCTTGGTCAGAATTGTGATGCTGCTCGGTATTGGGTTGGCCCAACAAATCTTAGTTTCCAGTCTCTGTTGGCTGGACTAAGCTCCATCTCCACGTCAAGGAGTTGGCCTCGATGGGGATACTTTTTATTATAGTTGTTCTCTATATTTTTTATTAGTAGTGCTATGTATTTGTAACACAATTACCATATTCAAACACACTTCAATGACGCGATGAGGGGAAATGTGATTTATCTTAGTAAGGACGCATGTGGCTGCGTCTGTGGGTCTCACCAATGGCTCATAAGACAAACCACCCATGCAACAGAAAACCTTAGATGACATGCCGTTATATTGAGGTTATCTTCTTACAGAAGCAAGTCATCTATACAATTATGCTTCTCATTCTTTTATTTTGTTATTGCAATGTGTTTTTTTATATGCATGCACCCTCTGTGGTTGGGAGAGAGCCAGGGATGTACTGCACAGCATTGGGAGGAGGAAACTGACAGCACTGTTTTTCCTATGGCTGAGACCCATCATAGAAGCACAGTGACTAAGGACGTGACAATCCTTTTGACTTGAACATTTGGTTGCATGCCTGGAGAAATATAGAAGTTCGGCATAACCAGTAGTCAATTGGTGGCGAAGAATGAGCACAGTGAACCCTATCTTGGCTACAGTGGCTAGGAGCAGTGCATAGGTTGAAACATACCTTCTTGGAGGTGTGATAGTTATTCTCTGGCTCTGTCCCGGGGTGGGCCGAAAATCCACAGACTTCCCAGCAATATAATGCCATTTAATGGCATTAGGTCAAAGGGCATGGGCCCATGGACTGCTGGATCAGCAACCAACCATCAAAGAATATTAAATTAGCAATGTTTACAATAACTTTAATTATTTTTTTGCATCAAGTGTCACAATACATTCTTTTTCCCCAACCACATGTAATGCCTGGCTGCGCACAAATATAAAACATGTTTGTTTAGTTACAAACAAATATTTTCAACTTTTTCATTTATTCAGTGTAGTACAATTCATACAAAGCTTATTCTTCTTCTTCAGCATTCATTCTCAAGCTCCTGCTGGATCTCCCTTGTAGCAGGACCATGGTCCTACTAGATTTTAAGCAGGATGTAGTCCAGAGAATGGAAATGCGTTATGTCGCTGTTTAATTTGTGCCATTGGCCAGACACATCCATCTTCGGCGGGCCAAGCTTATTCAAACAATCCACAATTTTCATATGTACATGAAATAATTTTGTTGACATTCCATAAATACACTTTTGTATATGGATGAATTGGAGAATGCAGTAAAACTGTGTCATATGGTAAATAAATATAAGAACAAATATATAATGGATTAAATAGCAGTTTTACATTGAACAATTATTGGAAATTGATGTTTAAACCCCACTGGAATACTTTATGCACGCTCATATAACCTTCCCTTCTCCACTTACCTTGCATCCCTTCCCCATAATCTGGTGATTGTCCTCTATTTCCTTGAACACCCAATCATTCAAAATTCTCTATTCTTTCCCATTTTAGAACCATTGAACCTCGACTTTGTTCTTTACATCACAATGTTTCCTATTTCTTTCTCTTCAGTATCACCCTCCTCTGAAACAAAACTAAGGGATCCATTTCACAAAGAAAAGGTTTATGTTAAGTTATATCAAATTCTTCTTCTTCTTCTGCGTTCGTTCTCAAACTCCTGCAGATTAGCAGGATGTAGTCCGGAGAACGGAATGCGTATTCATGGTTTACAGCATTGCTGTGATATCTGCGCCTTTCAGCCTAACACATCCGACTTCAGCGTGGCTTTGGGTCACTGACCCTATATGGGATGGGACAGCCAACTCCATCCCATAACCTCCTTAGTCGCCTTTTACGACATGCATGGAAGGTAAACAGTGTTGTTATTCTTTGCTCCCCTTTCGGGCCCCGGCAACACACGGGCGAGTTATATAAAATGATCCAGCAGGAGATGCAAAGGGACCTTGTTGTAAGCATCCTCCAAATCAATCACCATACATACGTCTCCATACGTGCATGAAAACTCACATAAACATCCTTAGCAAGCAAAGACAGAACCATTTCACCATGTCTTTGTTTGTGAACGACTTCTTACACTTATATCAAGGGCTAGTCCTGTCTGTGGTTGAGTATGCCTTGGCTATCCTGACCCTTAGTTCAACACAGATTGATAGACTTGACAGGATACAGAATGAAAAGATGCGTATCATTCTTGGATGCCCCAGAGATACAGAAATAGTGGCAAAGCGCTTCTTGCTGGTTTATTCTACTGTCATGAAAAGAGCGGATATTTGCCATGCTTGTTAAACGGGCATGCACATTAGGAGCACCTATGACTAACTAACCTATGTCTTCAGTATGTCGTATATTATGTTGTTGATTAGAGAAGCATCAGGGTAAGAGATTGTCATACCACTATTAATTCTAGTTTTCTTTTTTAATTTCACCTTGTCCTTTTTTCTTGCAGGCAGCATTTTCTTGTCACATATCTTCGCATGATTTGAATGTTTTTTCGTTTATGCTACTCTCTCTTATGTCAGTTTCTAGTACATCTTCTTCTTCATCGTTCATTCTCAAACTCCTGCTGGCTCTCCCTTGTAGCAAGACCATTGTCCTAATAGATTTCTAGCAGGATGTAGTCCAGAGAATGGAAATGCGTTGTGTCGCCGTTTTATTTGCGCCTATGGTCCGACACATCAGTCTTCTGCGGAGTTTCTAGTACATAATTCCATACAGTTTCGGCTATATTGGTATTCCATTCTATGTTTGTTTACCCCTATCTTCATAAAGACTTTCTGGTTGAAAAGTCAATTCCATGTACTGTATTTGTTCAATATAAAACTGTTATTTCACCCATCTTATATTCTTCTTATACAAATGTCTTTTACACATTTGTACAGAGCAATGTGTATAAAATGCATGGTGACTTCTGACTATTTGATGAAGTTCTGTAGATTAAGCCTCAAAGCTCTCTAGCACACCTGAA
Source organism: Meghimatium bilineatum (assembly GCA_034231615.1). NCBI lineage: Eukaryota > Metazoa > Mollusca > Gastropoda > Stylommatophora > Philomycidae > Meghimatium > Meghimatium bilineatum. The sequence continues at coordinate 31,553,290 of CM067316.1, forward strand.
ACAAGAAAATATAGTTCAATCATCTGCATAATTGTCACAAATAAACAGATTCAAAATTATTATATTTATTATCATTATGACCAGACATAACAAGAGAGATATCACCAACACTTTTTCCAGTTCCGTGGGAGCAATACCCAAATCTCACTATCAGAACCACTATAAACAACTACCACACTATGATAGAACTGAATAATCTTCAAAAGAAAACAATAGTATGCAACATGATTGAAGATATGTACCCCAGAGAAGCATGGATACAAGTATATACCGACGGATCAGCAACCAGAGCAGTGAAGAATGGAGGTACTGGCGTGTACATAAAATATCAAGAAAAAGAAAATGAATCCACATGTTCACCAACTGGAATATTCTGCTCCACCTACTCTGCAGAAGTACAGGCTTTAAACATTGCTGCAGATTAATTAAAAACACAACAAGCCAATGTCAACAGATGCTATGTCTGTCCTACAAGCCTTTGACAGTGATAAGCTGCCAGACCTGACGAAAGCCATGCAAGAAGTGAGCATCCAAAGAAGGGTAGTACTACAGTGGATACAATCCCACTGTGGCATACCAGGAAATGAAGAAATGAAAAGGATGGAGCAACACAGGAACAAAAAGACCAAGAAATCACCTACCAAGAAAAGAAGACCCTCATCAGGAAAGTCGACCATCGAAAAGACAATTACCACTATCTTGACAGAGCAGAGCAGGTTATTATATTCCGCCTCAGAACAGGACACAACAGATTAAGTCTGTCTGTCCAGCTCCTTCTGTAGTTCCACGACGCACACTTCTCGATTTCCGCCCTGTCTATACACCAGGATATCATCGGCATATGACATCGTTCTGCCAACACCTGTGATTTGATTGCCAGCGATATGTACTGTGTATACATTGAAAAGTACAGGAGATAGAGGCGATCCCTATGGCAGGCCAGGGCTAATAACCGTTGGTGTAGATATCCAGCTACCACACTTAAGAACTACAACCCTGTGCATCAGGGCGGCGCCAACCCAACGCACGACAAAAGGATTAACTGCAAGATTTAACAGTTGGTGCATCAAGATATCCAAGGACACCCTATTGTACGCATCCTCAAGGTCTATTGCGACCGCACATGTCTCCATGCGCGAATCGAACCCCTCAAAAACATCCTGCGCAAATATGGCTGCATTCTGCCATGTCTTCTTTCCTCGACGATATCCTCCTAACAATGTTGGTAAACACTTATTTCTTTCAAGATAACACGATACCTGTCCGGAGCTGGACAGACTGATAAATTGGTGTCGAGATACGGGAGCAGTGGTTAATCCGTCTAAGGCATTCGTGACGTGGTTTTCCTTGAACAATCACATGGTAAAGACACCCATGCCACAAGTTTCGCTGTCTGGGAAAAGTTTAGAAAGAACTAGCACAATGAGATATCTGGGTGTGTTTTTTGATAGAAGCCTGAGTTTCAGGGAACATGTTGACCACATTATCATAAGGGCAGGCAAAGGCTTAGCAGCAATGAAGGTTATGGCTGCTGCGCAGTGTGAGCAAAGATTGTTATTTCTTTTGTACCAGGGTTTGGTTGTGGCTGTGGTGGAATATGCACTGGCAATTCTGAATCTTAGCCAAACTCGGATCGAAAGACTGGATAGAGTCCAGAATGCAGCAATGCGTATCATTCTGGGATGCACAAGAGACACATCGACAAGAGCTATGCGATACCTACTTGACTGCCCAACAGCTGAGCATAGATTACAGTATTGCCGTGCACGGGCGTACCTTCAAATACATGCAGATAAGGAACACCCGTTGCATTCCAAAATACAGAAAGTTAAAGGCAGCAGACTCAAGAGAGGAAGGTCGTGGATGGGACGTGCTGAGGATGTCATACAAAGCGTGTGCAGATTACAGGATGTGGCAGCAGGTGCGGAATGGATAGGTCTACCCACAGATTTCGAAACTTGTTTGAGAGTAGTAATATCACTTAGCAGGGAGGCAGAGAATGGTGTCCCACAGCTGTGGAGAAAGAAGTGCAGGCTTTAATCAGTGAGAATACCAAAGAGGGGGATGTGATTATATACACTGATGGATCTGTAATTAGGCATGTTCGCAGTGCTTGGGCCTTTACAGCTCAGTGCGCAGGTAAAACGATCAAGGAGGAAAGTGGTGCCTTTGCGGTCACTACGAGTAGTATGACAATGGAGACTATGGCGGTGACCAAGGCATTTGAGTGGCTACGCACACAGAAAGTAACGCAGGTCTGCATCTTGAGTGACTCTATGAGTATGATTAAGAAAGTACAAGTGGGTCTCGTTCGCGAACAGTGGATTGAGGCCTTGAGAAATGCGAGCTTGAAAGCGGTTACATTTATTTTCGTGCCGGGACATGTGGGCGTTCGAGGCAATGAAAGAGCGGATCAACTGGCATCGTGTGCGATTGTGGCAAAGGGCGATGGAGCAATGGATCGCGCTGACGTTTTGAACTCCTTAAGAGATATAACATGCGAGAGTGAGACTAATGTGGATGATGATTCCTTTTCAATGGCTAGGATTAAAGATCGGGGAATTAAATGCGGTGTTGTTAGAGGTGAACATTTTGGAGGGCGCAGAAGAATGATGGTCAACCAGCTTAGGACCGGTACTGTCAGCAGAAGTGTAATGGTGGATACACTCAAGGAGAGATCGGAGCAACTATGGATGTGTCCAGTTTGCAGTGATGATGATCCGACGACTAACTAACTAACTAACTAAACAGATTAAACAGCCACTTAAATAGATTAAGATTGGTCCCATCACCACTGTGCCCTTGTGAGCTGGCAGCACAGACCACTGAACATATCCTGCAAGACTGTAATACACTAAACCAGTTAAGAGAAGAACACTGGCCCACAGAAATGGATATCCACAGAAAGATATATGGGAGCACTAAGGAGCTTTCAAATACAGCAGAATTTATTAAGAAAACAGGACTTGCTGTGTAGACATGTCAAACTGCGAACGAGAAGAAGAAGATTATGATCATCATGTAATAACAGTAATAGCATAAGCTCATGGACCACTAGATCAGCAACGAATAATCTGTGAATATCTGCTGAATCAATGTTTTCGTATCTTGGATGAATGACCAGGTGCCATCATCAGGTGCCATGCCCACTGGCGTAGGTCTTCATGGCTCTTTATCTCCAGTATTATGTATAAGGATCGTTGTTGTTTCCCTGCTGTGCCAGGTTGTTACGCTGTCTAATATTTTCTCAAGTTGTCGTCCTGTCTCTGTTGCCTTCAATCCAGACTGTTATGACTATTTTCTCCAAATCTCATTGTTTCATAACGTGGCCAAAAAATGAAGAGTTTTTTTCTTATATTAATAATAAAGCTCTGTCTCACATTTGACTCTTTCAACACCCCCACATTAGTTTTCCTGGCAGTCCATGGTATTCTCAGCATTCTTCTGTAGAACCACTTCTCTACTGCCTTTAATTTCCCACTTTCCTGTTTGTTTAATGTCCAAGACTTGCATCTATGTTAGTATAGGAGTTATATAGCACTGCAGAACTCTCTTCCTCACCTCTAATAAGGTCATATTATACAATATATCCCCATTGAGGCCAGTTCTTTGTCGTGGAGATGGGGCTTATTCCAGCCACTAGAGGCTGGAAACTGAGGTCGGGTGGCAACCACTAGTGACCACCAGACCAACCACCATGTTACTTTATAGAAGATGATATGACTGAATAGTTAAAAATTTGTTTAACTTTAAAAAAAATTAAAACCCCACCAGCTTTCTATTTTTAGTTATATGATTTTTATGTTGTAATGTCCTGTTGTCAAAATCCCCTCCTCCCCCCTGAGTAGAGAGCCGTCCAATTGTGGCATTGCACTCCATCATAGAACCTAGGACCTGGCCAGACTGTCAAAATCTCATTGATTAGATGTTGTAACCCCCGCCGAAGACGGATGTGTCGGGCCATTGGCGCAAATACAACGGCGACACAACGCATTTCCATTCTCTGGACTACATCCTGCTGGAAATCTAGTACGGCCATTGTTCTGCTACAAGAGAGATCTGGCAGGAGATTGAGAATGAACGCTCAAGAAGAAGAAGATGTTGTAACCTGAGATGAAACCATTCACTAAAAATTCATTAAATATCTAACTTTATATATAGAAATTTCAAGTGTGTTTGAAGAAAAAGAAACGGACAATTAAAATCCTGATTGATACCATCAAGAAATGATCTGGGTATGATTTTTATACAATTCTCCGAATAGTTGAGGACATGGATGTTTGGTGATTTTTTTTGCTAATGTCTCTAGTGTGGCACCCCAACAATCCTGACATGTTATTGGTATTTATTTATTAGGGTTTTGATTAGGATTAGGTTGTACAGTGGAATCCCTCTATAGTACATTCTAATATAAATAATGACCTATATTGTTTGTACTGTATATACCAAATATCTGTTATTATATACATATTTTGTCAGTTCAGACCAAGTTGTGTTAACAGGATTCCACTGTATTAGTTGTAGAATGAGCTATTAGGGTTAGGATTAAAGAATAAGCTATTAGAGATAGAATTTAAGAATAAGCTACAGTGGAATCCCTCTTTAGTGCATTCCTTTATAACAAATGGCCCTATATAACAACACTTTTCAAATCCCCAATTATATTTAGTCCACACTGTATTTAGAAAATTTTGTCATTACACATATTTTGTTGGTCCAGACAAAGTTGTTATAATGGAATTCAACTGTATTAGAATGGTGAATAATTTGTTGAATAGTGGATGTCGCAGACATATTTTTTCACTTTTTAAGTTATGTTTTGCCATGAGAGAAACATGTCCAAGTCACCATCACAGTTTCAAATATTTTTATGGTTTTGTGTGGTTTTTTTTAGTGTTATGTGTTTCTTGAGAAAGGTCCAGGTTGGACTGTAACATGGACAATAGTCCTTGCTCTTTTGTTTATTGCTGTTTATTTATTTTTAACAATGGTAGTTAGGGTTTTTAGTAACCTTTCTAATTTATGTAGCATTTAGCACTTATCTTGAGTTATCTATGGTCATTTCTCCATCATTAGGTCTAGACCAACATACAACGTAATTTACAATCAATGTCATGAAATGTCTGGGACTATTGTATCCATAATATTTCACAGCATGCTACTAATATTAATATATTAATATCTTAGAACACAAATGTAATTCGGAAGAATTCATCATCATCAGAATCACATTCCATAATAATTTCACTGAATCACAACTGTCATTTCACTCAATCCGCACTGTCCAAACGTGGCTATAACCTGAAGGGCCACAACCACTAACAACATCAATGTCTTTCTCAGACAAATAGCTTGTGTTGCCATCACCTGAATTACAGGGTAATGGAACAAGATCTACATCTGTAAAACCTAAGAGTTCCTCATTGCCAGAATCAGCATCCATGAAAATTTCAGCAATGACGGAATCCATGTTGAACAATTGGAATGGACAGTCCAATCTAGATCGGTAGCAGTGAAACACACTTGCCTGCAAAACTACGTCGGCAAGAAGAAAGTTACATATTCTTAGCCTTGTTCTCGCACATTCACAGTCATGTTCCATATCGGTCATGTGAGTAAACACAAGCTATATATAGTCATAGCAATTGGCAACTAGCAGTCAGCGGCAGGGTCCAATGGAAAGATGTACATTGGCGACTATTAGTCATATGTGGGGTTCTGAAGGTTAAATCTAAAGAATTACCAAGTAGTCGCAAACAAATTTACCTTCCATGAAAGAATAGCAATCCTTTGTTTCAAATACATCATCTGAAAAAACATGTACATATCAGTTTCACTTGTAGAATAGTTCAGGCAAATTAAAATATGGCTACTGAACACATATTGGTCAGACTTCAAATCAAACACAGTTGTCAGACAAGAATCAAAACAAAAATATGTATCGACTTATATTAGAAAGCGTCGCTGGAATTATATTGTGTGTCTAAACTATGCAATTTTTCATCATTTCACTATTGAATGCAATGGTTCTTGTGAACCTGCATACATCTCTATATTACTTCTTATGTACACATTTGTCTTATATGAGATTCGTCTGTAACATTTGTATTTGAAGGTCTGTAATTGTCTCTCCGCAGTGAGCATCCAACTCTCACAACCATATAACACAATAGAAAGCACTAGTGAGTTATAAAGTATGTTTTCACTCTACACTAATGTTGTTTTTCCAAATTAAGCTTAGCTTTGACATAGTAGCCATCTTCGGCCGTATCATTAATTCTTTCCATTTTTCATCACTGCATATACTAGATCAGAGGTATTTGAAAGTATTAATCTCCTCAAGTTTATACACATTCCTCATGATGTTGGTCTGTACTTCTATGTCTCTGCTGTTAACTAAGATCTTGCTCATTTCTGTGTTGATTTCCATTCTGTAGTGCTGGTAACTTTTTCCAACTTTGCTGTTAACTCTTGTTGTAGTTCTTGTTCTGAACCAGATGTAAGATCAATATCATCAGCGAAGCACAAATTGTAAATAAGGTGACCTCCGATCGATATAGACATGCTGTAAACTAGAAGGATCTCCTGTATGATGTGCTCCAGGTATATGTTGAAAAATACTGGAGACATTATTTGCCACACTCCCACAATAGTTTTAAAGAACTCTCCAATTGTATTGTTATATAAGACAGAAATACTTGCGTTTCTGTTAAGTGATTCAACAATGTTCATTATTGTGGTATCAAAATTAAATTTTCTAAGTATGTGCCAGAGACCATCATGCCAAATATGGTCAAAATCCTTTGTAAAATCAATGAAATTGTGGTTTAGGCTATATTAGTGCTGAACATGTTTTTCAAAGAATATTCTGATGTTAAATAGTTACCGGTATTCAATGTACCTATTTGCTCTTAAACCAACTTGTTCTTCATTGAATCTGTGCTTTATACTGTTTATGTGAGTATTTTGAGCATCAATACTTGGATGCGTTAATAAGGCTAATAGTTCTGTAATTCTTACACACTTTCAAATATTTTTTTTCTTGGGAATGTGTATTATTAGTGATTGTGCCCATTCAGCAAACTATTGTTTTGTACAATATTGTTTTGCAAATTTTGGTGATAGTATTTACCACATTCATAACTCAGGATGACTAGAAGGATGTAGTTCTGAGAATGGAATGTATTGTGTCATAGTTTACAGCTTTGTTGTGATATCTGTGCCTTTTGACATGACACATCTGACTTTAACATAGCATATGGGTCACTTTGACCCTATATGAAATGGGACAGCCAACTCCATCCCATAACCTCCTTAGTCGCCTTCTACAACATGCATGGAAGGTAAACAGTGTTGCTATTTTCTGCTGCCCTCTTGACCCTGGAACACAGAGGTGATTTTTTTGTTATTTTTCTTATAAGTATCATATGCTGCCTTACTGTTTCTATGCTTAAATCCTGCATAGATAGTTTTAAGAACAATATGATATTATGCCTTTCTAACAATCCAACATATTGTTTATCATTTGACTAGTTTAATACATAAATTTGTTTTGCATTCAATCTCAAACTCCCACAAGACTTCTCTTATAGCAGGACAATGGTCCCACAAGATTTCCAGCAGGATGTAGTCCAGAAATGTGCTGTGTTGCCATTGTATTTGTACCAATGGTTCAACACATCCGACTTTGTTGTTGATAACTGATACATTCCATGCTTTTACCTTCCATTGAACATCTCTAACCATGTAGATAGTATCTTCAGCCAGTCATAGAATAGAACTAGTTTCTGGACCTACACACTGGTGATCATGCTCAAAGCTAACCGTGGTCATGGACTTTTTCACTGTCTTGCTATCGTCACATTCACAGATGACCACATACATAATATGACAAATTGAATATACATACAAAGTTTTGTATTTGATGGACATCACGATAAAATTATCACATTCATTTTACAATTAATTACAAAGTTTTATATAACCTTTCTTGTATTATCAATTCTTATACTGTAACTTGTTTAAATAACAGCTTATAAATGACAAAATTTAAGTATTTATTTTACGTAGATGTGAAATACCAACCTAAATGCTTCCTTAATACTATTTTTCGCTTTTCACGAACTGTTCTGATGGCTGCCTCTTTAGCTAATCCCTGAATGAATAGTTCCTGCAAAAGAGAGGATCAAGTTTATGGAGAAGTTTCACAAAACTATAGAACTTTGAACTTAAGATGAAAAGCAACATGCCACTGACCAAAAAAATTAGGAATGCAAATAAAAATCATGTAAAAGTTGTAAATATTGTATTTTTGGTTGAAATATTGACTGTGTCATGTAAGATATATTGCACACTGCTTTTTGTGTACATCATCCAATGCTGAAATACATGTGTTCTTCAGTTCTCATACTGACAAATATGTGACTTTGAACTATATTTTTCCCAGAAGTCATAACTTGATGCTGTTCAATACAGCAAGGAAAACTGCAAAGTATTTATAGCTCTTGGCTCACTATATTTTCTTTAAACAACAGAATGTTAGCAAATATTCCTTTTTCATATTTTTACAGAGACCATCATAAGAAAACAATTATAATAGATCAAGATATTTATTTATAAATATTTTTATGTTTTCTTTAATTTATAATCTATAACATTGTAATATATTATGAGGCTCTTGGCAGCATTTCCTATTGAGAATGTAGCCATAAACCCAGCTTAGATAAAGTGAGAAGGGCCATTAAAAACCTGAAGAGTGGGAAATACCCAAGGTGTGACAATATACCTGCTGAATTGATACAGGTAGAAGAAACCACCACCCTCATTCACCATGCACAAAGATTTGGACGAGTGAAGTATGGCACATTGGAATGGGCTAGATCAATCCATTATCATTAATAAAGATTAAAGAAAGAATATTTATTATAATGCACCAACTACAGATCTATTGAACATAACATTTACACCAGCAAAATACTACTCAGCATCATTATGAATATATAACAGCATAAACTGGAAGAAGAATTAAATTTAACAAAGGCAGGTTTTAAATAGAGATCACATTTTTCGTTTCAAATTTGCGCCCGTGTGTTGCCAGGGCCCGAAAGGGGAGCAAAGAATAGCAACCTTCCAGGCATGTCGTAAAAGGCGACTAAGGAGGTTATGGGATGGAGTTGGCTGTCCCATTCCATATAGGGTCATCGACCCAAAGCCATGCTGAAGTCAGATGTGTCAGGCCGAAAGGCGCAGATATCGCATCAATGCTGTAAACCATGACACAACGCATTCCATTCTCCGGACTACATCCTGCTAATCTGCAGGAGTTTGAGAACGAACGCAGAAGAAGAAGAAGTTTCAAATTTATAACGTGTGAAACTCTCTTTATATGACGTGCTTTGCAGAACATTGACATCACTGCCACCCTGTAAGCCTCACAGTTCTGTGCAAGCTGTCCAGCTTCTTTATGTATCGTGTTCAGAAGGTCTTTGATGTCATATTTCCATCGTAGTCTTTATCTGCCTCTTGTTCTCTTTCCTGGAACTATCCCCTCTATGATTAATATTTCCAAACCATAGTGTCTTTTTATATGTCTGAGACCCCCATCGAGGCCAACTCCTTGACGTGGAGATGGGGCTTAGTCCAGCCAACAGAACTGGAAACTAAGATTGGTCAGGCCAACCCAATATCGAGCAGGGCCACAGTCCTGCCCAAGCAAGCACAGGTGCTGAAGTCAGAGATACCAGGCCGAGAGGTGCACCAGCAACCATGGTATTATGCAACCTGAATAGCTGACATGTCTGGATGACAAAATTATAAAAATCATCATGTGCTCACCCTGTGAAGTTCCCCCAGGCAGGAGCAGTGTCGGATTCTAAACCTTGACAGAATCCACCCCCAGCTACTGGTGGTCCCTCTAGTCTACCTGGTGGAGCCAGGAGGCAGAAGATGAAAGCGACTGGCCAACCAGACAGAATGACAACCCCTCTAAATATTATGCACTGGAATGCAGAGGGAGTTAAAAACAAACAAAAAAAATATTAGAAAACACGTTGCACCAGAAAGAGATTAGTATTTGCTGCATACAGGAAACCCATCTCAATGAAAAAATAACACTCAAAATACGAGGGTACCAATGCTTTAGAGTAGACAGGAAAGATCGGAGAAAAGGCTGCATACTAACTCTGGTCAAGGATAACATCAACGCCATAGAAACGAAAACACAAGAGGAAGGCGCAGAATACCAGATGATTCATATAAAAGACAACTCCCTTAAACTGGACATACTAAACTTCTACTGCCCAAATGACATCCCACTAAACATGACCAGTATTAACATCCTGAACAAACACTTTCTGGCAGTGGGAGACTTTCACAGCCACTCCCAAAGCTGGGGATATAACAATTTAGACAGAAGGGGAGAAGAGATAGAAAGTTGGCAAGATGATAACAATCTAATCCTCCTGAACAATCCACTGGATCCACCAACTTTCTACTCTAGAGCAAAGCAGGTTATTATCTTCTGCCTCAGAACAGGACACAAAAGATAATAATTAGCCACTTAAATAGACTAAAACTGGTCCAATCACCTCTGCACCCTTGTGGGCAGGCAGCACAGACCACTGAACATATCCTGCAATACACTAAACTAGTTAAGGGAAGAACACTGGCCCATTGAGATAGATATCCACAGAAAGATGTATGGGAGCAATGAGGAGCTTTCAAATACAGCAGCATTTATTAAAAACAAACAGGACTTGCTGTGTAGACATGTCAAACTGCGAACGAGAATAAGATGTTCGAAATAAGTATGTTTGCATTTTTTTGATATATTTGAGGAGCCAGTCTTCTTCTATGTCCAGATCTTTGTGGACATCTGTGTTAGTTCTTTTTTTCTGTCCATGATATTATTAGGACTTTTCTATAGCATTTCATTTCGAATGCAGATTTCTTTTCCATTGTCAATATCATTGCCCACGTCTTACAACCGTATGTTGCCACTGGAAAGATATAGCTTCTAGTAGTTGTTTTTCTGTTTGCTCCTTGCCATAGATTTTTCATCTGTGATGTTTTTTGTAGTGACATTACTAATCACTTTCATATCTCTGCCAAGCAATCTTCTGTGGTGTTGATGGTTGACCAAGATATTCAAAGTTGTTTACATTTTCTAGTTGCTCTTTGTCAATGACCATTTTAGGTGTAATTTCATTCTGCTTACTTGATGCATGGTCTTTTTTGCATTGAGCAAGGTTTTGTGCCTCACTTTGTTCAACATTCATAATCATTTGTTTTAGATATGTGGGGTACTTGATATATGGTGTTATCTGCATACCTAATTTCTGGGATTTCGTGTCCGATATTAACTTGTGGCTGAAATTAATAAATTGTTCATATCAAAGTGGATCTTCTCGTACATTTCGCATGTTGTTTTGAGTATGATTAGTGTGAAACATCAGAGTTTATAGGACCTTGAATTACAATTACACAATCTCACTAATAGGGCTTGCATTTTGCAAAATATCGCGTTATTAATTAACAACTATGGACATTGGGCGCTCTTACCGCTGCTTTAGCTAGCGTAATAACAGCATCATGGCTCGCCATTCTAACATCGGGGTCCGTCTTGATAATACTTCTTATACGTGTAAGCGGTAATTTTATCAATTTTTCCTGAGGTTCCAATTCCACATCTTTAGATGGAGTCTCCGATTCTATAATATGATTACTCAATACAATTTCTTCATTTGGTTGAGCATCTATCTCATCAACATTTATGAATTGAGATTCTTGATTACATTCCGCCATTGCATTTCTCTGTTGCTGATCGCCAGTGTTGCCAACTCCTTTCATCATTAAAGCACTAGAAACGTCTCTAAACCAGGAAGCACTAAAAATATTTTTGGGAAGCACTAAACATAGACACATCTTGGACACATAGTCACAAATAATGGCAGATGTGAAACAGAAGTTAAAAGGAGAATAGGAATGGCTAAAAGTACCTTCAATGACATAAGGAAATTATTAATATCTAAACAAATTACAAACAAGTTAAAAATGAGAATTATAAAATGCTACATCTATTCCATATTAATGTATGGTTCAGAAACATGTACACTAAATAAACAATTAGAAGACAAAATTGATGCCTTTGAGATGTGGGTATATAGAAGAATAGGGAGAACAACATGGAAAGAGAAGAAAACAAATAAAGAGGTGCTAAAGACACTTAATATGAAGAAAGAACTACTAAGAGAAATAAAAATCAGGCAAATAAAATACTTTGGACACATTAAAAGACATGACACCCTATTGAAGACCTTACTTGAGGGTAAAGTCAAAGGGAAGCGAGCAAGAGGTAGGCAGAGATACAAGTGGGAGAGTAACATTACACGATGGACAGGTTACAGTCTAGCAGAGTGCACCACCAAGACAAGAGACAGGAGATGTTGGAGATACGTTGCAGCCAACCTTCGTTGCGGAGATGGCACTTAATGATGATGATGAAACAAAACACCAAATATTTTCCTTAAAATATTACAAGATTACACATTATAATTTATCAATATAAGTTAATCTGATAAATATTATTATTCCAGATTGCATAATCAGTCAAAGATTTTTTTCATTTTATATGTCTTTTTCCTGGTGCATTTAGTGTTGTCAACATATTTTTGTCAAAAGGCACTAGTCTCATGCCAAGAATGCACACATAAAATAATGAGAAAACACCAACAACAAAAAACATAATATTTAAAATATGTTTCAAGTTTTCACATTATAGTTCTTGATTATCAGTTAATATTAGAAATATATTTATTCAAGATTTACCAAATCCCAGTCAACAAGTCTTCTTCAATTTCTGTTGCATTTTCTGGCTGTGATTGAGTATCAGATGATAATAATTGAAACAAACTTGTATTAGCATCTTGTGATCCAATTTTTTGCAGGACATCCTTATGTAGTTTATAATCAAACCAACATTTACCATATTGTTTCATTCCATATTTAATAGTCAGAACAGCTCTCAAACTAGTGATGCTCAGTCTATTTCAAATTTTTTATTTTTAACCCTTACCTGACTGAAAACACACTCCACGTCAGCATTGGAATGAGATAAAGTGAGAATGGAATGAGATTGGAATGAGACAAACTAAATCTGCAAGACTTTTAAAAGGATTTTCACCAGTTGCATCCCTATATAAAGCTATTTCTGCCCACAATGCATGCGTGTCATTGTTATGTGTCCACTGCATATGATGAAGTTTTCTCCACTGGAAATCTATGCGGGTGAGAGTATCTGCATCATCAATAAACATGTTAGCAAGATCTTCTTCTTCTTCAGCGATCAGTTTCCTATGCTCATAAGTCTATGTAGGAAGGTGAGTCGCCTCCACGAATTCAGTCGTCAACAGGAGGTCATAACGGTTGCCCACAGTTTTACCTTAAAATCTGTCTCTTGGGGCCATATTTTAGTTCTCACGTCATCGAAGAGTGGGCTTGTCTGCAGAATTCTGGAGTCTGGGGACCCTTTTGACATAGGCATTGGTCAGTTTGGACAGCCTTAATTTTTGTGGAGATGTGCTTGTAGTTTGCAGTGTCCTGTGCGGAGTTTAAAAATTGTGATTTGTTGTGACCTGCTTAGCTTTAGAATAGGGTCCTGTGGAAAGTTGCTGCCTTTTTTCTGACTCCATGTATGTTTGTATTTTCTTTTAATGAGAGTTTTTTGCTTCAGTCAGTGATATTCTGTGCTGCAATTGTTCCTTTTTTGCATCTGCTTTTGCCAGTCTGTCAGCTGCTTCATTTCCTGCTATTCCACAGTGTGCAGGGACAACTTTATTGTTGGCAGACAGTTGATTTAGAAGTTCTACAGTTGTTTTTGTTTGGAGATCTTTATGTTCATTTTGGATGGTCTGGAGTACTGACATGCAGTCACACAAGAAGACTATGTAGCTCCTTTGAGCCTCCGTTCCTCTAGAGCCTTTGATGCTTCCAAGATTGCTTGTAGCTCTGCCCTGTAATTTGTTGATAATTTGCCAGTAGCAATTGAGAGTTCTAGTTTTGGGATGGTTGGTATGAGTATTAGTATCCCAGCTCCTCCTTTCTTTACTGCACCCTCTGATGATCCATCTGTGAAGACGTGAATCTACTGTGAGCTAGGGTATTGGATGTCTAGGTGATAAATTTTTTTTGCCTTAAGGGCAGTATGGGTTTCCATAGTTTTGCTCACAATTCCTGGGATTGTAAGTTTTGCAGTATATATGGATGAGGTGTTTGCGATGTTGTAATATTCTTCTAGTTGTTCCCATTCATCCGTATTGTTGCTGGTTACTTTTTCCTTGGCTTTCTTAATTTTTTTGGATAGGTGATTGAAGCTTGGTCTTTTCATTCTGTTTTTTATTAGTTCATTTGTTTTCTCATGCATAGGGTGATGCTTGTAGAACTGTGTTATTTGCACCTCGGTTGGCCACTTGTGGTCTGGACTTCCGAGGTCCAGCACATCCGTTTTCGTCATGCCTTTAATTCGGGTAGGCTTCCCTAGTCGTGACAGCCTGGCTATCTGTCGCCGGTGTGTAGTGCCTCTTCGCCATGACGCTTGTCGAGTACGTCTTTCCCGCACAATGTGTTCCACCATCTATCAGCCCATCTCGTGCAATTGGACGTACTCTGCCTGTGTTTATCGGGTACTGAACCGTTTCCCGAACCTGGTTCCGTATGAGGAAGAACTCGCCAGAAGAGTTGGACCATAGCTGTTTGGCCTTCTTACCCGAGGTGTCGTTCACAGACATCGTGAAACTCTCGCCCAAGTTCGAGTCTCACACCACGGCGTTCTCGAGCTGAGAAACATTGTCCCAATAGCACATGAGCCCATCAGGTACTGAGCCTTTTCTCTCTGCAAGTGTATTTCCGGTATAGGAAAACCTGACAGTACAGTTGGGCCAGGGCTGAAATCATTGTCCGTTTTGTGCTTGATCCCATCGGGTACGGAACCCTTTCTCTTCGCGAGCATGTCTCCAATATAGGAAGGCTCGACATTACAGTTGGGTCAGGTCTTCTTGCTTTTCCGAACGCCCATGATTGAGTCTGGGTCTCTGCCTATAAGGAGCACAGGTAACTAGAAGCTCGTCTCGAGCTAACAGAGCTTGTAGTTCCCCTTTCCTAGGAACTTTTCACTTTCTATTTGCAGTTGGCGCTGCCCTCTGGCGCTGTTCTGCCATTTCATTGTGTCATTGTACTCAGTATGAAATCTATTTGTCTCTCGCCATGCATCTACCTTTACGTGCATTTTACATTGGCCGCCCCTCCAATGTTCGGACTGAGCTGACTAGTTTCACTGTATGTCGATAGTGTCGTTATATGTGGTGATGCTGGTGGTGTCGGAGATATTGTCTGTCTCTTGTGCAGTCAAATCTCTTTCTATCTACTACCTCCACATTCTCGGACACGATTCCCGAATGATTTGGCCAGAATCAACTCGAGCTGCTGTATTTCTGTTTCCAGGGTGCACCACGAGGATGTACATTTGGGATCTTGGTTATTTTCTAACCTGTGTCCGCCGAGAGCAATGCGTTCCCTTTGCACCCACTTGTTATCTTAATTTTCCCCATCGAGACACCTTGAAGTGGTGATGGGGCTTAGATCAGTCATCAGGGGCTGGAAACTAAGACTGGTCGGGCAGTCCCACTCGAGCAGGACCTAGTTCGGCCCAAGTAAGCAGAGTGCTGAAGACGGAGGCAACCAGCCTAAAGGCGCACAGATAATCAGGATGACACGAACAAAACACAATGGAAACATGGCTGCATCTATAAACAGTTATGGTGCCTGCCCTGTGGCGGACGTTCAGGCAGGGACGGTGCCTTGCCCTATATCCCGAAAGCGCCCTACCTCAGTTACTGGAAGTCCTTCTCAATTGCCCCGAGGAGGCAAGGGAATAGAGCTACTGGCCAAACAAACAAACGAAAAATAAAAGTGCACTGGAAAGCTGATGGTGTAAATAGTAAAAGAGATGGATACAGCAAAAAATTGGAACTTGAATATGTCCTAAGCGAAGAACAAGTTAATATATGATGTATCAAAGAAACACACCTCAGCAGCGACATAGCCTTCAATATCAGAGGCTACCAGTGCTACCGCTCTGACCGAAAGGACAGGCGAAAGGGTGGAATTCTGAAACTTGTTAAAAACAATATCAGCGCATGTCAGCTGGAAGTATATATGGAAGGGGCAGAATACCAGATGCTCCACATAAAAACAGACAGTGCAGAATTCCATCTCCTGAACTACTACTGCCCAAATGATAAATGGCACTAGACACAATTCCAGACAAAGAAAGACTTATGGTGTGTGGTGACTTTAACAGCCACTCTCAGAGCTGGGGCTACGATCATATCGACAAGAGAGGTGAGGAACTTGAGAGCTGGCAGGATGAAAATAATCTCATCCTTATTAACCAGCCAAAGGAATACTAAGCGAGGACAAACATAATAGTGTGAAGCGAAGGACAGTCACCCTCAGTTTCCTGGATGAAGAATATCCACAAGATATATGGGTCAGAGTATACACAGATGGGTCAGCACAGAATGCAGTGAGGAATGGAGGTGCAGGTGTATATATAGAATATCCACACAAGCCTAGAGATACAATCAGAACACCGACAGGAAAATTCTGCAATAATTATGATGCATAAATCCAGGCAATTAGTGTGGCAGCTAAAAAACTGCTGAACTCCAACTCTGACCTACAGCCTGTGGTATTCCTGACAGATGCAAGGTCAGTACTTCAAGCTCTCCAGTCTGGAAAACTAACAGACTTGAAAAAACTACTTACGCACGGTTTGTGTCTGTGGGTCTCACCAATGGCCCATTAGACAAACCACCCATGCAACATAAAAACCTAAGTAGATGACATGCCGTTATATTGAGATTATCTATTATCGAAGCTTCATGGCATGTCATTTATACAATTATGCCTCTCATACTTTTAATTTTTTGTTGCAATGTATTTTATGCCATATTGTTTTCTTTTTGTTTTGTTTTGTTTATGTATGTGGATGGGAGAGAGCCAGATATTTGCTGCACAGCAGTGGGGGGGGGGGGAGGAAACTGACAGCACTGTTTTTTCCTATGGCTGAAACCCATCATAGAGGCACACTGACTCAGGACGTGACAATCCTTTTGACTTGAACATTTGATGGCATGCCTGGAGAAATAGAGAAGTTCGGCATAACCAGTAGTCAATTGGTGGCGGGTAATGAGCACAGTGAACCCTATCTTGGCTGCAGTGGCTCGGAGCAGTTCATAGGTTGAAACCTACCTTCCTAGTAGTGTGATAGTTGTTCTCTGGCTCTGGCCCGGGGTGGGACGAAAATCCACAGACTCCCCAGAAATATAATGCCAGTACATGCATATATCACACAATGGCATTGGGTCAAAGGGCATGAGCCCATGGACCGCTGGATCAGCAGCCAACCAAAAAACTACTTAGTAAATTGTCTTACCAGTATAGGGTAACCTTGCAGTAGATACAGTCTCTCACTGTGGAATACCAGGAAATGAAAAAGCAGACCAACTGGATAAGGAAGGTGGTGCCGAAGACCAACCAGATATACCAATCACCTACCATCAGAAAAAACAGATGATCAAGTCAATAAAAAAAGCCACAAGCACGAACACAAAATACTCACATTATGAACAGATCAGAACAAGTTATAATTCTACGTCTCAGAACAGGGCACAACCGACTCCGCAGTCACATGTATACAAAGTTAAAGATTGGCAGCACTGTCATGTGTACATATGGACAGGCAGCACAGAGTGCCATATATATACTTCAAGAGTGTTCTGAGCATGAAACGCTGAGGCAGACATATTGGCCAGAGGAAACAACACTGGAATCAAATATATATGGGACACTGTATGAACTACAAAAGACAGTGAGTTTTATTAAGGAGACACAATTACAGATATAGATATGTTTCAAGTGAACGAAAGAAGAAGAATCTTAATTTTGCTTTCATCAGCATAGAATTTGCAGCTTGTGTAGGACTTTTCCTTGTCTTCTATGATGATACTGATTTGGGGGTTGTTCTCTTCATTGAGACACTTGATAAGTTTCCACATTTTTGTTGAGTATTTTTCCATGTTAAGTGTTGCTGTTTTTTTCTTTCCAGCTGGATCTAATGCTGTTTAGCTTTTTTCTCTCCTGAAAATTGCTTGCAGTCTATTGTGTTCAATGATATTGGTTTCTGTTGGTCTAGTTTCCATCTCGGATCTTGCAGCAGAGGCATTATCACGCATAGCCTTGAGGTTTCTGTTCCAGATGGGTTTGTAGTTGTGTCTTCTGCTTCTAGCTATGCTGTTGTTGGCAGCTTCCAAGATTATTCCTGTTATTAATTTTGCATCTTTTCGTATATTTCTTGTTGTGAAGTGTGTTTGTAGTTTTTTTCTCTGTAAAGCGTTGGTAGGTGTCCCAGTTTGTCTTTTTGTAGTTCCAGCTATATATTTTCTGTTTTTGTTTTTCTGTCTTGTATTTCCCTTTTAATGTTAATATTACGGGCTTTTGGTCACTCCCATCAAGCTGTTGTGCCACTAATCTTTCTGTCACACGTTGGATGTTCTCTGTTGCAATGGCAAGATCTGGAGTGCTCTTGAGATTTCCATCGTCTGGAGTAAAATGTTGGCTCTGATAGATGTTCATTTATAAGGATTAGCCTATTTTCTATCATCCAGTATCTATTTCTCCTCCCAAGTCCATAGTTGGGTAACCCCAGCTTGGGGAGTGACTGTTGAAATCTCCAACTATATGATTTGATGATGTGAGAGATATTGACCTGAGGTGTAATTTCTTGTTGTTTGGGGTTGTGTATAATTTGATGGTGAGATGTTCTGAGTCCTCTGGCTTACGTGCAATTTCTGTAGTAGGTATGTTATTTTGTACCATAGTGATGATCCCTCCTTTGTGGCCTAATCTATCTAGTCTGAAACATTCAAATCCTCTGATGGATAATCTGTTGCTGTCATTAAGATGTGTCTCCTGAATACACAACACATCAATCTTTTACTTTTGAAGGAAATTCTGTAGTTATAATTTCTTCTTAGCTACACCCTCACTGTTGGTTGGTTGCTGATCCAGCAGTCCATGTGCTCATACCCATTGACCTAATGACATTATATTGCTGGGAAGTCTGTGAAATTTCGGCCCACCCCGGGACAGAGCCACAGAATAACTATCACACCTCCAGGAAGGTAGGTTTCAACCTATGCACTGCTCCTAGCCACTGTAGCCAAGATAGGGTTCACTGTGCTCATTTCCCGCCACCAATTGACTACTGGTTATGCCGAACTTCTCTATTGCTCCAGGCATGCAACCAAATGTTCAAGTCAAAAGGATTGTCACGTTCTGAGTCGCTGTGCCTCTTTGATGGGTTTCAGCCATAGGAAAAAACAGTACTGTCAATTTCCTCCTCCCCTGTGCTGCACAGTATATCTCTGGCTCCCTCCCAACCACAGAGGGTGCATACATATATATTCAGGTAAACATGAAACACATTTCAATAACAAAATAAAAGCATAATTGTATAGATGAAGTGCCATGAAGCTTCTCTAAGAAGATAACCTCAATATAACGGCATGCCATCTACTAAGGTTTTCTGTTACATGGGTGGTATGTCTAGCGTGGCATTGGTGAGACCCACAGACGCAGCCACATGCGTAACCCTCTCTGTTCCACCGCGTGATTTTGATTGTGTTTTTGTTTACATGATTGGTTTGTCCAGTTGCTTTACTCTGTTTAATCCCGGGTCCCCGATAAACAGAGTCATCATCAGTAGCTTTTTGTGGACCCATTCGAGGCTGGGGGTCAGGAGCTCCTCCTGCCTGGCGATGAACCACAGGGCAACCCCATTTCGTGTAACGAATCTGAGCATAGTCATTAACTGTATAATGCGTACATGTCCCATTTCCATTGATGTTTGTACGCCTGTTCTTCTTCTTCTTCAGCGTTCATTCTCAAACTCCTGCTGGATCTCTCCTGTAGCAGTACTACTAGATCTCCAGCAGGATGCAGTCCAGAGAATGGAAATGCGTTGTGTCGCCGTTTTATTTGCGCCAATGGCCCGACACATCCGTCTTAGGCGGAGTACGCCTGTTCTGACTGACATGTTCCGTCTTCGGTGAGGAACGTTATAGAGTCTTCCTATCCATGTTCTTGAGCATCCCAGCACTTCCTGCAAGATATCGGACGTTTGTGGAGTGGCCTTCTCCTATTTCTCTGTCAGTGTTGTCTTCTGTAGCCTTTCTATCTCCCGATCATGACTGCAAGGCAGTAATTTTGGATGGGGTAAAAAAAGCCCCCCCCCTCCCCCAGAACACTCCTGACATGGAGTTACTAACCCCATGTCAGCAGCATGAGCTTATAGCGACTCATACTCGCTTGAAGCTGCCCGTCACTGGACACATGGGGTATTTCAGTGGGGGATATCAGCGCCGCCTGACATCCCGCCCCATCCTGGTAGGTAGCAACACCGGTTTGGTTCGCCGCGGCTGCTTAATTGCAGCTAACACTCCATACATAGACATATATGGAGTGCATTCCACTATCCGCCACCTGCGGACGCACCCCTACGGTAGATTCTCCCCCCCCCCCTCAAGGTAGCAAGATCTAATATGCAAAGCTTAATTGGCTGTAGACATTCACTTCCACTAAAACATAACATGGGCTGCAATATGTGAATGTTATCTGGCAAACGTAAACGTAGCTGTGTTAATAACTCCACTAAAAACTGTACACATCTTCAACTAATTTCTATTTATCAGAAAATTTGTAGATTGCATTTCTTTTTCAAACTCATAACCCAGATAGGGATTAGGATCTAAATAGTCTTCAATAGTATATACCCTCCATATCTGGTGGTTGGCTGCAATATAAACAAGATCTCTGGACGAATAACCCAGATTTCTGGACGAATAAGCAGTCGCGGACAAACTGGCGATGTTGCCCACCAGGACGGGGTGGGATATCAGGTGGCACTGATATCTCCACTGAAATACCCCATGTGTCTCGTGACGGGCAGCTTCACAGCAAGTATGAGCCGCTTTAAGCTCAGGTTGCTGGAGTAGGGTCATTGACACAACTCCAGGAACGTGCCAGAGGGGAGGGATAGGGTTTAGGTAAGGTTAGAGGGTTGGGTAGGGCAAGGGGGAATTATGGATATTGGAACAAGAGAGAGTATGTTCTTAAACCACCATCCCTGAGTGAGAGGTGCCTTAGATCACAAGAAATAAACCACAGAGGAAGGATAATGAATACCTGGCAACAACAAAATTATCCTAGGAGAGGGGAACTATGACTTCAAAACCCCGGGCAGATGGTGCTCGTTATGTAACAGTATTCACTCTTTGCGAATCTATGTGTCTAACCATGTGTGATAACCATGTCTAACCATGTAGATCTCTTCTGGCATCAATAAATACAGAGGCACTTCTTGTTACAGAAATAAAATGTCGTTTAATATAAACATCAAGCCAATGGTACAAATCAATATTAAATTCCGGAGTATTTAATATCTCCGTGACGTATAATACATCACCAATACAAAATGCCAAGATTTCACAAACTACTCTAGCACATCCAGGAATTTGGCGCACGTTATAATATAAGCTTAATGAGATTATAGACTATCTCATTATTCTACTATTAATCTCACTTTTGCTCGACTATCTTTCTTTCTATTTCAAGTCGGGCCGACCTTCTACCAAGACTGCAGCTCTCTGCCTGTCTGTTGCCAAACTAACTAGGACTTGTCTCTCCGGGGAGACAAGTACTCTGTCGGCTGTGTCCGGGGACTCCGTGGGACACTCTCTCCCTGAGACCGACTCGGGGCTCTGCTTTTCTGTGTGCCGGTGAGGCCCTCAACTCCACCGTTCGTCTTACTCCCCACCTATCAACTATCTTCTCGTCCGCGCCTCACTACTTCTGACTCCGCCTCTACATTATCACCTGTCAAACTCCTGTACGCGTTTCTTAGACCATGCGTACGTTTGATGTTCCTTTCTGGTCGGAGGCTATGCCCTTGGCGTTACGCACTTAATACTTCTTGCCAATTCCATTGTCTGGTTGTTTCGTGTATCCACGAGTTCAGACGGACTGTGTGAGTTTGTAGACACTCGTCTTAACCTAGTCCAAACATCCCATTGTCCTTCCTGGGGTATGGTATAGTGGCGTCGTCTGCCTCCCGTGACCGAGTGCGTAAGATGCAGATTTGTGATAAATAATATTGCCTTTTTTCTAAAACGTACTAGCTTGTTTCAGACTTTCTGTCTGACATGTGCGCGAACAATTTAAAGTATTTGTACCAACATTTACACAAGAGCAAAACATTTAATGTGTTGCATTTCCCCAGTCCATCTCTTGCTATCTGTGAAGGGTTCTCAACCAGATACTATCACAGTTAACTCTGGTAGGAAAGCTGTCTAGGAGAAGGAAAACTCCAAAAGGAAACCTCCACTGCCCCGTGGACAATCTTTGAATGGGTAAGGGCTAGGGAAATACATCATTATCCAAAAGTAAGATGGAAGACGGAGATACTGGACCGAAAGGTACAAAATAGATCAGCCAGGGCATGACTGCCAAGGCTGATAACTACAGTGTCACGCATTGACTTCACATGTCAAATAAAAGGTTGCAGATGATTCGTTTTGGTGCTTCATCTATGGAATCCCGTCAAGCGGATGAAGTGCCGGGCTCTAAGTCTCGAAGGAGCCCACCCTCAGCGACTGGTGGTATCTCTGTCTCAATTTGTGGATCCAGGAAAAGAGATCAGAGAAAATTAACTACTGGTTAAAAAAAACACATAAAGAACATGATACAGACGAAGACAAAAACAAGCACTTGAAAATATTGCAGTGGAATGCAGAGAGTGTCTACAATAAAAAGACTGCACTCGCAAACCGATTACACTTAGAGGAAATTGATATAGCATGTATACAGGAAACACACCTCGCAAACAACAATAGATTCAACATCCGAGGATAACAAACATTTCGGAATGATAGAGAAAAGAGTCGTTAAAGGAGTAGTTTTTATACTTGTAGAAAACAATATCGTTGCCTCTGAAATCCGAATAACACAAAAGAACAGGCTGAAATAATTGGAACCTGTTTAACCCTTCCAACTAAAGAAATCACAGTGTATAACTATTACTTTCCACAAGACAAGAGCGAGATCACAGCGTATAACTATTACTGTCCACAAGACAAGAGCCTATCTCTGCACACAATTAACACAGAAAAAGATAACTGTCTTGTGATTGGTGACTTCAATAGCCACTCACAGAGTTGGGGATATACAGAACAAGATACTAGAGGAGAAGAAATGGAAGACTGCCAGTGCGAGGTGAAACTTCAACTGTTTAATGAACTCGAAGACCACCCAACCTTCTACTCTAGAAGATGACACACCACCTCAACCCCTGACCTAGCCTTTGCAACAGACGCTTTAACTAAAATAACATACAGGGGAGTGCTGGAGCAGCTTGGTGGAAGTGACCATCGCACCATCAAACTCACCATTGACATTAACCATACCCCTGCTGGCCACACAACCACACCTAGATGAAACTTCAAGAAAGCAAAATGGAGTAAGTATGCCGACATGACAGACAAATTCACAAAAACACTAAATCCAAGGATTAAAAATGTGAACAAAACTGCACAACTCCTGGTTTCTGCATTTCTTCAAGCAGCCAAGCAAACCATACCAAGAGGTGCTAGGAAATATTACAAGCCGTACTGGTCTGACAAACTCGATGAGCTGGAGAAAGAAGTGTCAAAGACCAAAGACAGCAGAAAAAAGCCCATCCACAGAAAACAACATATCACTAAAAACTGCTGTAGCCAAACTAAGAACCACACTGAAAAACCACAATTACAAACACAAGGAAAAGCCTGGCAAGAAAAAACAGAAAACTTGAAACTTTTAAAAAAATCAAATTTAATTCTGCACTGTCGGTTTGCTAGACCTGTCACAATATTGTTTCAGCGTTTCCAAATGGTTAAACCATGTTCTTCTTCTTCAGCGTTCATTCTCAAAACTCGTCGGATCTCTATTGCAGCAGGACAATGACCCTACTAGATTGCCAGCAGGATATAGTCCAGAGAATGGAAATGCCATGTATCGCCGTTTCATTTGCACCAATGGACCGACACACCCGTCTTCGGCGGGAAAAACATGTTCTAATCTATCATGTTTAGAAAATAAATTACATATTCCATTTAGAAAGCAATGAAACACAGAACTTTGCTTCCATTTGGACAAGCAGGTTAGCAACCGACATCTCGCGCTATTAACTGGAAACCTCTGCACTAACATGTAATATACTTTTATCAAACCTGACGTTATGCAGTCTTGCCATTGTTGGAGATTGATCCATTTGATGTAAATTTGCATAAAATCGTGGAAGATGTTGATGGTAGATGTGAAAATATGTTTCAATTACAATACCTGAGAGACAAAGAAAGCCAATTTCATTAAGAGATGTCATTTTTAATCGATTTATGTGTCCAAATAAGAAAACGCTTTCCTCTATAAGGTGATAGTATTTTGGCTGCCATAAACGCAATATACATCAGAGCCTGCAATGCACGCCAACATAAAATAAGGGAGAATCATGATATGCGGTTGCAACAAAAAGCCAAAGAAATCCAGAATTATTCGGACGGAGGGTACTACAAGTGATTCTACGATGTATCGAGAACAATATACGGCCCTAGTTCTGCAGGATTACCGCCCTTGCTTAACGCAGATGAGTCAGCTCAGCCTACATGGATAAAAAAAACCAGAACCTAAACCAATGGATACAACATTTCGAAACAATTTTAAATAAGCAATCAGTCTACACTGAAGAAGCAACAAACCGCATGCCACAACACACCATAAGAGATGAGCTTGACATATCACTAACACGTTTCGTTCGTAAGCTGTGTCACTTTTCTTGTCGTCTTCTGTCCTACCATTTCATTTATTAATCCGTCTAAAGTGGTTATTACATGCCCGAACTGTCCAAGGACATTTAGAGCTCGAATAGGACTCATTAGCGATCTACGAATGAGAGACTTCTATCAAAGGCTATCCCAAGATATTTAAGGTCCTGTTCTATTTCAGTGAATGAGTCCATGCAACTGACAGTGTGCCCATGGCCAGATTATTATTTACGGAGTACCAGACGACCTTTGCTTTCGAGAGATTTATCACAGAATTGTATGTTCTGCAACATATCGACAACTGATCTAGTCCACACTGTACAATGTCCGCGATATCCGTTTTGTTCCTGCCCGTGTTGTATAGTAGGATATTATCAGCGTATATTAGAACTCTAAAATTACTTGAGGTTTTAAATTGAGCAATTCTCAACGTATATACATTATATAGCACTGGGGACATAGGAGATCATTGTGGCAGACCAGGTGCTATTGTTCTGATCTTAAACGTCCAGGATCCGAACCACAGTGCAACTTTTCTGTAGATTAGCACATTTGCTAATCAGCGTATGATCCAGGGATCGATATCGTGTTCCTTTAGCATGTCGACAAGATGGGTGTAACTAACTCTATTATACGCATCTTCTAGTTCTACCGCTACAACTATAGATTATTCTTTGTTCTGAAAACCTTCACAAACTTCATATGCAAAAACTTCTGCATTTGTGACTGTGTCTCTTCTGGGTCTGTATGCACCTAGGTTGTTTGGGAGAACGTTTTTGATCTCTAGATCCCTGGTTATGCATCTAGCGACAATTCTTTCCAGAATCTTACAGTACATATTCTGCAGTGTGATGATGCGATAACTATGTATGCCCGTAGAATCTTTGCTTGGTTTTGGAACGGGTATAAGATAGATATGTATCCACTACTCTGGTACTACTCCTGTTTTCAGACTCGCATTATAATCGTCTGTCATCTTAGTAAGCATATTCTCCACAATGTCCTTGAGTAAGCTGTACCTGATTCCATCCGGCATGGGGCGCCATCGGGTGTATTATTAATAGCTAGTTGCACTTCAACATCTGCAAGCTGGTTTTGTTTTTAATATCTGCGACGGATGTCAGGGTACACAGCATTTCTTCGCGTTGATATAAGTCACCTTGATTAGTTTGTTGAAGATATCTATCAAAGAAAGCTCTGCCTTTTATCTCATCTGATGTCAGCGTTTGCCCTGAGTCGTCCCTCGCGCTTGTGATGGGTTTCGTTTCTGTTCTCCGCTTCATTGACTTATGTAGCTTCCACAACTTTTGTAATGCTTTATCCGCCGTGACCGCCTCAGTCAATTTTTTCTAACACATCTTCTGTGCTTCTTCGACGACTTGTTTAAAAGCTTCAATTGTCTTCTTCATTGCACTATGTGCCTCACGTCTATCACTGAGTGTGACGTGTTTTCTCTTGCGCTGCTTTTTGAGTAGTCATGTTGCATATTTCTCTTTAGTCCACCATGGAGGCTGTTGAATCTTAGGTCTTACCCACTTGCGATCCCAGGCCTTTTTCCTAAAGTTGTTACGCACTGATTCTTTCGTGCGCGCATATCTAAAAGGGTGGTGAGTCTTGATCAATAGACTTGCCGCCCTTTCGAGAAACTTATGGCAAATGGTCGCTCCCATAGTATGTAAGAGCTATCCATCTCGCATCTGTCGCTCCATGACCTGACATCAGTACGAGGCAAACATTGGAATTTGAGTCTATATCTTTGGTAGCTAATCTAGTCATGCTCACGCAGTTTCGAAGAGTTAGGAGACGTTGCGTGCAATGAAATCTCTCTAAACTAGTAGCATTTCTCCAGGGAGATGCTCTAGTTCACTAATTAACTCCCAGTTGTCGGTATTAATGTGAAAGCAATGTCTCTTGTAGATGTTAAAGATATTTCACCTTATACCCTGGAATGTTATCTACACTCCCTGCAACTCTCTCACGTTAAATTCTTCATTCTCTCCCCCTCTGCTGATCCAATCGCGATAACCGTGTTTTCTGACTTGATAGTGTTACGAGTCTAATGCTGCTGAAACAGAAGTCGAAATCAGGGAACAACTCTGGCCCTTGCAACAGGTTTCTTTGTTGTTCCGCCTACCCACGCTGTGCACGTCCACGAACTGTGAGGGCTGAAGCTCTAGCTATGTTTTTATGTCTAACAGATATTTATAAATATACTTGGACAGCCAGTTGTCGTTGTTCCTTTACGGGAATTCCCGTTCGACAGTGAAAAGTTGGTATCTGTGCTAAAAAAAAAGAATTATATAAATCGTAAGTTATACCGACCTTCATTAAACGAATTGGTGAACACATAATTGTCGCATTTCCTGTCGAAGAGAACACTGCACAAGACAACCGTAATCTTCATCCATATAGTATGCCGCTACCAGGCAATGGTGCATTCAAAATAGTCATTCATTCAACAAACACATCACAAATATGATTCAGAAGGCTAAAAGAGGGATCAGCGTTATCAAAGTTATGGCGACCTTCAACATGCAGCAATGGATACTATTTCTGCTATTTTCATAGATTATGACCTTTGCCTACTAACACTGTCACAAGTCGATAGATTGGAAAAAGACCAAAATTAGGCAATAAGCGCGGTACTGGGGTGTACTAGGGATACACCCATCTCTGCTATGAGATTTTTGCTTGATCTCCCCAGTATTAGTGTTAGTTAGTCGTTGGATCATCGTCACTGCACTTCGGACATGTCCATAGGTGCTCTGATCTCTCCTTGAGTGTAGCCGCCATTACATGTTGACTGACGGTCCCAATACGCAGTTGACTGACCATTATTCTTTCTTGCCCACGAAACCGCTCCTTTCTAGCGACACCACATTTCACAGCAAATTCCTTTATTCTAGTCATGGAACAAGAGTCGTCGTCACTTATACAGTCATTAGCTCGTGCGTTTTCCCGTAGGGCGTTCAAAATGTCTGCTCGATCCATCGCTCCACCAACAGTCGTAGTCGCAGCCTGTGCGGCTAACCTATCTGCTCTCATTACCCCGGACTCCCTCATGTCCCAGCACAAAAATAAAAGTCACTTTACACATACAGGAATTCTTCACTGCATCCAGCTACTGTACCCAAATGTGTCCCGCCTGAACTTTCACAATTATGCTCATCGAGTCACTGAGTATGCAGGCATGTTCGCAGATAGTCTTTCAAGCAGACACATTGCAAAGCTTTGGTTACTGCCAAAATCTCCATTGTCATACTGCTTGTCTGAGCGAATGCACGATTCGTGCTCGATCCCTTTTAGATATGCGCGCACGAAAGAATCAGTGCGTAACAACTTTAGGAAAAAGGCCTGGGATCGCAAGTGGGTAAGACCTAAGATTCAACAGCCTCCATGGTGGACTAAAGAGAAATATGCAACATGACTACTCAAAAAGCAGCGCAAGAGAAAACACGCCACACAAACGTGTGGTATGAGATTGAACCAACTCTGATGGTTTCCCCCCACATTTGAGCTGTGAAGACCCAGGCACTTCTGATGTGTCTCTCAATCGACCCATCTTTATATATAATCATATCACGAACAATTAGAGTCAATCATATCAATTAGAGTGTGACATCAGGAATCACATGTAGCACCGTAAAGTGACAGAATACAACCACCACCCAATATACCAACGTCTAGATGAGTCAAAGGGAAAATGAATCATTTGTGGCAGATCATGGATGAAAGAGGTTTAAGACACACTGCGATGAGTATGAAAATTTGAAGAAAGAAATAGGAAAGTGTAGTGAATGGGTGGAGGTAGATATGCAGCATAAAAAATAACCGGCTAAAGTAATAATACAACAAGATAAAGCGTGTCGAAACTGGACCAGGATACAGTGCAAGAACTCGCCCAGCTACACTGAAACACTCAAGACATAATTATATACACAGATTGCTCAGTTAACAGAAACACAAATAAAAGCAGTTGGGGTTTTATTGCCTATAGAAACACCGTGAAGTTGGTTGAGCACATTTTGTTCGTAATAAGACTTAAAACAAAAGAATTGACAGGAAAAAAAAATCACATACAAAAACAAATAACCAGAAGCTTGACGACTTCATTAGAACTAATATGGGATACAAAGGAAACGCATTGCTCTAGGCGGACCCAGTGTTAGCAGATAACCAAGATCCCAAATGTACCTCCTCGTGGTGCACCCTGGTAACAGAAATACAGCAGCTCGAGCTGATACTGGCCAAATCTTTTGGGGATCGTGTCCGAGAATGTGGAGGTAGCAGATGGAAAGAGATTTTACTGTAAAAGGGACAGACAATATCTACAACATCATTTGCATCACCACATACAGCGACACTATCGACATACAGTGACGCCAATTAGTCCAGTCAGAATATTGGAGGGGCGGCCAATGTAAAAGGCACGTAAAGGTGGATGTATGGCGAGAAACAAATATATGTCATAATGAGTACAATGACACAATGTAAGGGCAGAACAGCACCAGAGGGCAGCGCCAACTGCAAATAGAAAGTGAAAAGTTCCCAGGAAAGGGGAACTACAAGCTCTGTTAGCTCGAGACGAGCTTCTAGTTACCTGTGCTCCTTATAAGCAGAGACCCAGACTCAATTGTGGGCATTCGAAAAAGAAAGAAGACCTAAACCAACTCTAATGATGATGAAACACATAACTAATACTTAAGAGCCAAAGAAGACACTGACCTGATGTCCCAGTCATTCACCCACTAGTTATACAAAAATATATTTCTGTGTTCTGTAAACTTTTATTGTTTAAATTTATTTAGAAGAAAAAATCATACACAAACAGCAAAGAAAATTGTTACGAGCCTTTGCTCTGAAATTCAGAAATGTATTACAAGACTTATTCAACTATCCTTCCAACTCATTCAAGTAAAAACAGTCAATGACAATATAAGAAAAACATTAATTGACAGGAATTTATTTCAAATTTTAACAATAATAAATGTCTATCTTGTGTTATTCTCTGAACAAAGTCTGTTTGCAATGAGCATTATCTTCGTCTCTTTGTAGGAGGCTCTGTAGGAGTTGCTGGACTAGTTCCTGCAGATGGACCATTTCTGGTGCGCTTTATGCGTTTTGGAGATGGATCTAACGTACTGAGAGAGATGAGCTGTTGGGAAGACTTTGAAATAGTGTTGGTTTTCTGTTCTCGGCTGAATGATGTGTTGGGGCGTATATCCAATTTACTTGCAACAGATTTATTTTCTGTTCTTGCTTCAGCTTTAGGCCAAAATGTCTTTTGTTCCAATTTTCCAGATTTTACTAAATATTTTGATAAACCTGAAATAATTTTCAAAATAAATTTCATTAGTAAACTTTATCATTAATACAGTGGAATCACTCTATAGCATTTTCTTTTATAAAAGATTTCACTATATAATAACACTTTTCAAAATCCCCAGTTATTGTATTTCCCCAGGTGAAGGATGGTTGATTGTATCCACATTTGCCATTAAGCATAGGGTTGGAAACTTAAGTTGCCATTCCAAGGCCAGATGCGTCACCTTGGCAGCATTACATCAATGCTTTTTCAAGGCTATCTTGATCTACTTGGATTAGTATGCTTGTTCGTTCTTCCTCTATCAGTTGTATCTATATTTTCCTTTCTGAGATGTATTCTATATCTGTGATATATTTCACTTTATTTGGATTGATCAAGAAACCCAAGTTGTGACTTGCTTTTAAGTTGCTCCATATTAGTACATAGTTTTGTATGTTACATCATTTCTTTCTCGTATCTGCAATGCCTAAAATGTCTATATGTTTCTTTGTTATAAATTTGATCAGCTCTGGTGTTTTGTCACTAGACCACATACATTTAATGTAGCGGTTCTTGTGGTCTTCATTTTATAGCTCCTATTGTAGGTTTAATGCAGTGTTTACTCACTTCCGGCTTGCAAGGCCTGTCGCAGATCGACATTTTTCACTGACCTAGTTTACATCTCAGGATATTCACATCTCCTTCTCTCCGGATTACTTACATTTCACACTAGAATAGAACACATATTATAATAAATCCGTTAAAAAACACTTCCGTAGCTTATTATTATTCCCCAATTATATTTATTCTATATTGTTTGTACTGTATATAGTGAAATTCTGTTATTACATACATATTTGGTCTGTCCAAACTAAGTTGTTATAAGAGGATTCTACAGTATTCTATAATATTAAACCAAGAACAAGAAAGTAAAATATTAATGTTTACAAGTACTAAAAAATCTTTTGTGGTTGGGTTGCCCTGAACTCTTTAAACAAACTCCTTATCAGGCATGTCCATAGGTGACAAATAATAAAACAACCATCAGATACTATATATTTTAGCTGCAATATAAGACATTTCTCCAGATGAATAAGCTGTCACAGCAATAATGCCTACCCGAATAGGAAAAAACACAAAAGAGCCCCTTTGTGGACATAATTTATGTGTATAAATTGGCAACACTTTTTTGGCAATATTTGACCCCATTGCTTAATTATGTCAAAGTTTATTTATAATACCTGCAGTATATTATTTCTAATGCCAGCTATTAGAGTTAGTTTTTACATATCATGCAGAGTAAAGTGGTAACTTCAGTGGCAAATCTGTCACTATGTTGGCACTCAAATAGCTTAAATTGAGAGGAACAAAACAGGACTCCTGAAAGAACCACTTAGAAAAACAGTTTCCAAGGAGAGGGTAAACAGGGATTTAGACTTTGGTAGACTACATATATTTCGTACAGAGTGTTCCCCTGCCAGTTAACTTTTCTTATTAATTGGATGGTGCATTGACACTATGCATTTGGGTACTGACCCTTATCTTGACTGTGAGCCTGGTTCCAGTATAAGAAAATGTTCAATAGCAACGTTGGTTCGTCGTCTTAGCCGAGGTTTTATTCACCAACATCATAAACACCTCATACGTGTATTTAGAATGATTGCCACTACAAGCATTAAAATGGGTACTAGATGGCAAAAGAGGAAAACCAAGAGACTTTGCAGAATGACCATCAAAAAGTGTATGACTATGGTCTCAACAACATGCAAAAATTACACATGGTAGCATCGCCCCTTTGAACTGGAGAGCACTGGTTTCTGCCCTATGCAGTGTATTCAGTGCCAAAAAACATGCATGCATATATATCTCTGTCTGTGCATGTTTCTATTTGCAAGTTTCCATTTGTCCTTTTAATGCCGGGTACAATTTGTTAACAAAGTTATATTTAAAGTGTATCCTACCATCAGAGATAGTCAGTGGCTCCCTTTGTTTGTGACAATTGACAAAAAAAATTCAAAGTGAACTGGAAGCTACCAGATGTGGTTTTTGAGAAGAATGATGAAAATTCCATGGACAAGTAAATTAATGTTGTCCTCAGAGATGCTGGTTGATAAAAGGTAATGCTGCTGTAAAACTGAATAATAGTACTTACTCAGAACACAAGTTTTGTAGTTTTACTTGACGATGACTAACAGACTATCACTATCAGACTATAGGGTGTTAACAAGGAAACATACCAATTATACAAGATAATTTCAACCTTTAGGTCTTTATCAAGAATATATAAAAACAGACAGTGAACAAACAATAAAATACTCAGAGATACTTGATAAAAATTTAAAAAAAATTAGAAGTAGGGCTAGACTCTGAGTCTAAATACACTTGAATGGCTGCTGGAATAGAGAGCGGAGCACTTATGGGAGTGCCCTGTGTGTTATGATGCTAGTTTCTAATCAAAAACAAAGAATGCATGAGAGAAATGTATATCCTTGTGCACCCCACGTATGTACCAATATTTGTGTAGATAAATCACCAGTGTCAGAAATTTAAGTAACTCGTCTCATTCTTAGTTTGCATAAATTATAGCAGATCCCTCACAGTCCATGTTATATATCCAGGTCTGCCTTTTCCATCATGATGACTTAACCATTGCTAAAGATATAATTATTTTTATGAATGGAGGAATTTGGTATCATAAAAAGGAAGACTTTAGAAAATCAGATAAATAACAATACATTACATAATCACAGAAAGCCTTCTCTCATATTGGCTCAAGTACTGTTTAAAATGCACATACCATCTGACTTGACAGCTTCAGTTGGTGGTGTGTTAATATATGGAGTCCGTGGAAAATTTTTCTCACACAGGTCAGTTACCTCACTCTCCAGTACATCAAAATATGTACTCTTATTAGGAAATGGAATGATCTCCGATTCATTCTGAAATGAGATTTGTCAATAATTACAATTGAAAAGTTCAAACACAAAAAACATCTTACGTCTATGACTCTATGACTAATGAAGATGCCTAATTTATGTTGTTATGGAATTTTTTTAATCTTCAGAGAGGTAAAAAGTGTATCTCAGATTCCAAGGTATCAGGTTCAATTACTGCTGTGGGCAATCATGTAATTAGACCAGTTCAGAAAGCTACCAGGTTCAATTGCTGCTGTGGGCAATCATGTAATTAGACAATTTCAGAAAGCAATGGCAATCTACAACACTTAAATATTTCCTAAAAAATCTTTTCTTTTCAATTTGTTTGCTGTTTGCATCACATAATTGAATGATGCAGTTTTCGGGTTGTGTACTATTTGGTCGCTAGATATGTAGTAATATTGTGAGGTCTCAGAACGTTGGTAAGTCCTTAAAACCACTTTCTTCTTGGTCTTCCTCTTGCTGTTTCCATTATCACGGTGTGTGCTCTTGCTGCTAGTCACTATAGTTTCATTCTCATTAAGTGGCTGAACCATTTGCCTCTGTTTTTCAATATATTTGACCACAGATATTTTTTCAACAGTTCTTGTAATTAATCTCTTCATTCCTCACATGATCTTGTTTTTTTGCTGCTTTTCTTAGACATCTCATTTCACATGTGGTCCTAAAAATTCACTTAAAAATAATTGGCAGCTAATCCTATTCAGGATGCAGCGATAAATCCAGCTTTTTGTTGTTCTTCTGCAATTAATTGTTAAATATCCAGTAATTTTTTGGGCTGAATACTATGCTGAGTATATATTGTACTGAGTATCCTAGATATATGAAGTGATCAACTTCGTCTAGCTCATAACATGGGATGACAATACATTGCTGAGAATATACTTCAAAAGTATTCCATATATGCCAAGACAAACACACTAGCACAAGGAAACTACAATGAGTTACAAAACAATCAAATTTTTAGAAACTTTAGATAAAAGCACATTCCAGTACTTACAGGAATATTCCCAGTGTTGTGATACTGGTTTCTAATCAAGAATTAAATAAAGCGATTTATGTCTTTATTCTATTTCCATTGTGAGATGCCAAAACAAGGATAATGAACAAACAAGTAGAGGGAATAACTGAATTTATCTACAGAACACTGGATAGAGTAAAAACTGACAAGTATACAAACATTTGGAATGACAAGCAAAACATTTTATAAAATATATATAAATAAGTAAAGAATAGTTGGAGAGGAGATGGGCACCACCGGTTAAACCTTTCACCCACTGAAATATTGCAATGAATACAGACAACATCAAGGATTAGTATCCTCATTCCCCTGTGTCTACCTTTATTCTCATCCATCTTGCAGAGATTGTACTCACTCTGAACTCCTTTGTGTTTGATGGGCACTTCTTTGACCATATCAGTGGTGTCACCATGGACACCAAGATGGGACCCAGCTATGTTATTTTCCTCCAGGGCCATTGCGGCACATAGGGCAGAAACCATAGCTTTCTATTTCTGTCTTTGTGTTGTCAGGTCTTTCAATTCTTGTGTGTTGTTTAGGTTCATTGACAAGCTATGCCTGCTTGTTTATCAGGCATGTTTACTGTGAGCATCAGGTATGGAAATCCTATGGTGGGCTCTTCCCATTGGTGTTTCATAGGTATATCGATGATGGGACTGGCATCATGGACATATCTGAGGTTGATCTATCACTCTTTATACACTTCATCAACAACTTTCACTGGACCACCTCAGCCTCCGATGTGAACTTCCTTGACATATCAGTCACCATTCAATTCTCTTGTCTTAGCACATTGGTACACTACAAACTGAGTGATGTCCATAGCTTTCTCCTCTACACTTCCTCTCATCCCTATGCCTGTCGTGGTTCCCTACCATTCTCTCAACGTCTGTGCTTGTGGTGCCTGTGTAGTGGAAAAGAGGCCATTCTCAAGAAAGCCCATTAGATGATGGATTTCTTCTGCTGTTGCCTTTAACCTGACAGGGTCCTCAAGTCTGCCGCCTTTACCACCAGGACACCCTCACTTGGAGGCCTTCCGCCACAGACAGGATCAAAGTTAGTCTCACTTCCACACCTACAGCTTGACTGTCCATCATGTCCTACTCAGATACCATCCTCTTCTCTAGTCAGAACCCAAGGCACTTGATATGTTTCACAACCTTCTTCACTCCTGAATGTTTACAGACGTGACAAAACCCCAGGGATATATTGATCCGGAGTCATTTCAAGTCTGATATCCATAATCATTTTGGTACCATCAGCTGCAAATGATGTAAATACTACAATTGTTCCTATGTCATGCAGACCTGGTCCATTATATTTCCCAAAACCATCTTCACCATTGAAAGAGATCTTTATATGTCCCACAACATCATCTATGCCATCATCTGCAAGTATTGCAGCACAAAGTACATATGTGAGACTGGTAGGAGGCTCGCAGACCGATTCTGTGTGCATCTGTACAGCATTAAAAACAAAACTGGTACTTCTGTTTCTGATCACTTTAATGGCACGGACCATCTGCATGGGCTGTGATATTCATGTGACTGCCATTATATCATGCTTCTAAGATGACCAGACTCAACATGCACTTGAGAACCTTTATGAAGTCAATAAATTTTGAACAATAGAGCCCTTTGGGGTAAATGCAATCAGTTTTACAAGCAGATATACTGTTGCTCAGTAATTTTTCTGTTTGTTTTATTTTATCGATATATGAATGTGTTTGGAGGGCCACCCAATTTGTGGCATTGTACACTGCCATAGTGACCTAGGTCCTGTGACCGGGACTGTCAAGATCTCATTGGTTAGATGTTGTATGTCGAAATGACACCCAGAAACCAACTGGAGGAAGGAGAAACCTGAGGTGAAACCATCCAATTCAGGAAGTGACGATCCTATATGTGTTTCCAAATTTGGCAGACATGACACACATCTAGTGTGCCGGCAGACTGTAGGTGGCGGGAAATGGAGAGTGATGAAGCATGCCTCAGATCCATTACCTAAAGATGGAAGTTTGGGAAGAGTCAAGTCAAAGCAGCATCATGCTAGTTGAAAACTGGTGTTCCTGGTCCCAGGCCAAACTTTGTTGGATCAGCCCTCTATGTTTGAAGCAAGCTTCAGAAAAGTAACACCAACATGAAAGTGCCTAAACAGAAAATATCACATGACCTTGGATGTTGTCTCACAAAATTTCAGCACAGGGCAGTTCAAACATCACTGCAACCATACTTAATGCAGCCTACAGATCAATCCACTGAGGATGCAGAGAGAAATATAGCCCATTCTGGACAAAAAAATTAATAATTTGTAAAAAAAACCAAGAGAAGCAAGAAAGCAGAGAGGCTCCCTATACATGCAAACACAACAGAATATAATTAATAAAGTAACTGCACGGATCCGACTAGAAACAAAAGATACAAAACAACAGAAATGGTCAGACACTTGTACTAAACTCAACCTTCGCACTGATGGCAGGAGGACCTGGAAGCTATTAAAAACCTATTAGGGAAAAGCAAACACACAAACCTAAAACCACTGCAGACTGCAAACCAGGAAATAGTCGTATATACAGACAAAGCAGTTTCAACAAATACTTTTCAAGCATCAACAAAATCTCACGCAGGAAAGCACTAGACAATACAATTATCAAGATTCTAAAATCTAAAGAAATATCAAAACCAGCATACACTGCACTCTTTGATTATTAAAAACTATTTAAAAACTTCACCATTAAAGAACTGCAGACTGCATTATAGCTAAGAAAAGTACCAGGTCCTGATAAAATATTCAATTAGATGATCCATCACCTAGGATCCAAAGGAAAAACAGAGCTCTTAAACATCATAAATAATTGGCAAAGTGCACACCTACCAACAGCCTGGAAGACAGCTATTGTCAAGAATATATTAAAGAATAAGCCTGAACATGACATAAAAAGCTTTCTGCCAATCTCTAACTTCTAATAACAGTACACTTGCAGAATGAATGCTGAAAAATAGACCATACTGGAGTTGGAAGCTCCAGAGTCCCTCAACAGCTCTCAAGCAGGTTTCTGAAAACGATCAAGGACTGAAGATCCACTCTTTTTCTTCACCTTCTTCTTCTTCTTTTGTTCACTTAAAACATGTCTATATCTGTAATTCTGTCTCCTTAATAAAACTCACTGTCTTTTGTAGTTCATACAGTGTCCCATAGAGCTTTGATTCCAGTGTTGTTTCCTCTGGCCAATATGTCTGCCTCAGCGTTTCATGCTCAGAACACTCTTGAAGTATATGTTTGGCACTCTGTGCTGCCTGTCCACATGTACACATGGCCGTGTTGCCAATCTTGAACTTTGTATACATGTGACTGCGGAGTCGGTTGTGTCCTGTTCTGAGACGTAGAATTATAACTTGTTCTGATCTGTTCATAATGTGATAGTCATCTTGTGTTGGTGTTTGTGGCTTTCTTATTGACTATCATCTGTTTTTTCTGATGGTAGGTGATTGGTATATCTGGTTGGTCTTCGGCAGCACCTTCCTTAGCCAGTTGGTCTGCTTTTTCATTTCCTGGTATTCCACAGTGAGAGGGTATCCACTGCATGGTTACCCTATACTGGTAAGACAATTCGCTAAGTAGTTCTTTTTTAAGTCTGTTAGTTTTCCAGACTGGAGAGCTTGAAGCACTGACCTTGCATCTGTCAGGAATACCACAGGCTGTAGGCCAGAGTTGGAGTTCAGCAGTTTTTTAGCTGCCACACTAATTGCCTGGATTTCTGCATCATAATTATTGCAGAATTTTCCTGTCGGTGTTCTGATTGTATCTCTAGGCTTGTGTGGATATTCTATATATACACCTGCACCTCCATTCCTCACAGCATTCTGTGCTGACCCATCTGTGTACACTCTGACCCATATATCTTGTGGATATTCCTCATCCAGGAAACTGAGGGTGACTGTCATTCGCTGCACACTGTTCTGTTTGTCCTCGCTTAGTATTCCTTTCACATGGGTCTGAATGTATATTTGCA
Source organism: Meghimatium bilineatum (assembly GCA_034231615.1). NCBI lineage: Eukaryota > Metazoa > Mollusca > Gastropoda > Stylommatophora > Philomycidae > Meghimatium > Meghimatium bilineatum. The sequence goes on from CM067316.1 coordinate 31,591,535, forward strand.
TTCCATGGCTTTCACTCCACGGGGTTTGTTCTGGTACAGACCTTAAGGGGTTGTCAACTTCAGGTAGGTCTGTAAGTTGTCTACGGAGTCGTTTAGCTTGATGGATAAAGCTGCTCCTTTTCAGTTGCCCCATTGCTAGATTTTGGAATCTTTCCTTCATTGGATGACTTGGCATACACTGAAACTTTTCTGCTTGAATTAGTACTTTTTGTGTCTCTGCGTTCACCAAGTGTTTGCATTCTTCCCATTTTCTGCATCTCTGCTATGGGTGTTGATTTCATTGCTCCCAACATTATTCTAAGTGCCTGGTTTTGCACTTTATCTAGATCTTGTAATGTGGTGTTTGATGCAGGACACCACACAGCTGAACCATATTCCAGGTGTGGTCTTATGCCTTGCTGGTAAACTTTACTGAGTATATTTCCACTGGCTCCCCATGTGGTTCCACTTAGTTTTCTCAGGATAGCTAGCTTCCTCCTGGCTTTTGTTGTTGCTTTGTTTATGTGCTGCTTCCATGTCAGCTTATCATCAAAAGTAACTCCGAGGTATGTGGGTTATTTGTCTTCTTTCAAGAGCTCTCCATCTATCTTGATATGACCAGCTTTTTGTTTTGGTGAGAGGGTAAAGAGTGTAGTGCTGCACTTATCTGTGTTAATGCTGACGCACCATCTATTTGCCCATAAGGTTAGGGCATCGATAGCTCTTTGTATTTGTTTAGTGGCCACTGTTGCATGTTCTTCCGTGCACCAGATCACCAGGTCGTCAGCATACATTGCCACTTTGATCCCGTGTGGTAGTTCAGCAACTAGGTCATTGATGTAAACCAAGAAAAGTGTGGGTGACAGGACTCCTCCCTGACGCAGTAGAACTTTCTTGCTCTTGCGACCATCTAATTGTACCCTGGCTCTTCTATTATGCAGGTATGCTTTTATCCATTTGTACATTCTTGAGCTAACCCTGCAATTTCGCAATTTCTTTAGGAGCCCTTCTTTCCAAACCTTATCAAATGCTTTCCTGAGGTCTATCCATGCTGCTAGTACCAGTTTCTTTTCTTGGAAGGCATCCTCAATCTCTTGGGAGAGGTAGGTTGCCTGATCTTCAGTAGAGTAGCACTGTCTGAAACCTGCTTGCTGTGATACCAGGTTTTCACTTTTAAGGTACCACTGCATCCTAAGATTGATAATGCGTTCCATTGTTTTACATAGACAGCTTGTGAGGCTGATGGGCCTGTAGTTGGAGACTGTGTTGCCATCTTTTCCTGATTTGAGGAGTGGTATCATTATTGCTTCTCTCCACGCCTGTGGTACATTACCTGTGGACCAGCTTGTGTTAAAGATCTGCAGTAGCTTTGCCCTTGCTGCAATTCCCAGGTTTCTAATCATTTCATTGGACACTCCATCAGCTCCAGGGGACTTATTCATTTTCAATTTGGATATTGCATGCTCCAGTTCTCTCATTGTGATTGGTGCCTCCATGACTTCAGGTATAGGTTCACCTTGTCCAATGTTTTGCTGGTTCTCTCGAACCTCCTGTTGTTTGTCTGGGCTGACTTTGACGTTATTGTCTTCTGCAAAGGAATCTGCAAAGTAATCAGCTGCATGTTTACCTGTTAAAATGTTTCTATCTTTATAAAGTGTGATCCTGGTATTTCTCCCTGTACCTTCATCATTTAGTTGTTTTACAAGTTTCCATAATTTCCTAGTATCTCTTTCTAGGTTCAGCGACTCTGTTTTTTCTTTCCAGCTGCTCCGTCTGGCTTGTAACTTGGCTCTTTGAAATTTAGCCTTTGTTTGCTGATATTTGTTGTGATGTTCTTGGCTAGGTCTGTTCTCAGCCTGCCGTCTAGATGTTTCCATCTCATTTTGCAGCTTTTCCAGTTCATCATTCCAGTAGGGTTTGTAGTTTTTTGCGTGCCCCCCTGGGTATGGTTTTACTAGCAGCATGTAGTATACATCTATTAAATTCACTCACTGCTCTATTGATGTCTTTGTCCAAGTTCATGTCCTTAGCTAGAACACTGGTTAAATGCTGGTACATTTTCCAGTCTGCCCTTTTATAGTTCCACCTAGTGAGCGTGCTGCTGTCCTTGGTAAATTCATTGTGGATTTCCAGAAATACTGGTCTGTGGTCACTACCTCCAAGCTGCTTTCCAACAACACGTGTGATGTTCCATTCCAAGCCTGGTGAGTGGAATGCCAGGTCTGGTGTAGAGGTGGTGTGCCATGCTCTCGAGTAGAAGGTTGGCGAGTCTGCTGGCTGGTTAATAAGGATGAGATTATTTTCATCCTGCCAGCTCTCAAGTTCCTCACCTCTCTTGTCGATATGATCGTAGCCCCAGCTCTGAGAGTGGCTGTTGAAGTCACCACACACCATAAGTCTCTCTTTGTCTGGAATTGTATCTAGTGCCAATGGTTTATCATTTGGGCAGTAGTAGTTCAGGAGATGGAATTCTGCACTGTCTGTTTTTAGGTGGAGCATCTGGTATTCTGCCCCTTCCATATATACTTCCAGCTGACATGCGCTGATATTGTTTTTAACAAGTGTCAGAATTCCACCCTTTCGCCTGTCCTTTCGGTCAGATTGGTAGAACTGGTAGTCTCTGATTTTGAAGGCTATGTCGCTGCTGAGGTGTGTTTCTTGGATACAGCATATGTTAACTTGTTCTTCACTGAGGACATTTTCAAGTTCCAATTTTTTGCTGTATCCATCTCTTTTACTGTTGACACCCTCAGCATTCCAGTGCATTATTTTTATTGGTCGTTTGTTTGTTTGGCCAGTAGCTCTATTCCCTTGCCTCCTGGCTCCTCTGGGCAATTGAGAAGGACTTCCAGTAACTGAGGTTGGGCCCTTTCGAGGTATAGGGCCCGACACCATCTCTGCCTGAACGTCCGCCACAGGGCAGGCACCATAACTATTTATAGATGTAGACATGTTTCCATTGTGTTTTGTGCGTGGCATCCTGATTATCTGTGCGCCTTTTGGCTGGATGCCTCCGTCTTCAGCACTCTGCTTACTTGGGCCGAACTAGGTCCTGCTTGAGTAGGACTGCCCGACCAGTCTTAGTTTCCAGCCCCTGATGGCTGAACTAAGCCCCATCACCTCTGCACGGTGCTGGTCTCGATGGAGTTTCTTCACCTTGAATATGAAGGACAATTTTCAGCAAGGGAAGAGTACAGTCGCTGTCTTTGTAGACCTAATGCAAGGATATGACAAAGTATGGATAAAGGCACTATTACTAATAATGCAAAACATGGGCATTTGTGGTACAATGTACGAATGGATTCAAAACTACTTAAGTGACAGAAGGAACCAAATAGATTACATTATGATCAACAACAGATTTAGAAATAGTGTCAAAAACACGAAAACATATCGAGGTGCAGATATCAACTCTGACCACAATCCAGTGCTGTGCAAAATACATGTCAAACTTAAAAAGATAGTACATAGAAGAGTTCAAGAAACACATAGATGCATCAGCACTAAAACAACCAGACATACAACAAAAATACCTTGTAGATGCAGGAAATAGATATGAACATCTAATGATAGAATGCATGGAACAATACAGAAGGGAAAATGCAGAAGAGAAAATAGACAATAAATGGGACAGCCAAAGGAAAAGTATTCAAACAGCAAATGAAAATTTACCAATAAGAAAAGCCAAGAACAAACATGGATGATAGATGAAATATTAGAGAAAATGTAAGAAAGAAAGAAAGCTAAAAATACCCCAAAATACTCAATTATAGACAAGGAAATACATAACATGTGCAGACAAGTGGAGAAACAATGGTTAGAAACAAAATGCAGTGAAATAGAGGAGATGTCCATACAACAGAAGACAAAATTAATGCATAAGGATATAAGGCTGATCACAAATAAAATCCTATAAATGGGGGTGGCTGTATTAAGGATAAAAATGGTAAAATAATATTTGATAAAACAGAAGTACTTACAAGATGGGCAGATTATGTCACAGAACTGTTTGACGACCAACGGAACAAAAAACCAACAATACACAACAATGACGGACCAGCAATACTGAAAGCAGAAGTAGAACATGCAATATAAATCAATATAATGTGGAAAGGCTGCAGGATCTGACAACATACCAGCAGACATAATAAAAACTCTAAATGATTTTGGTGTAGATACTATCACAGAGCTTTGTAATGACATATATGAATCAGGCCACATACCTAGAGACCTAACAACATCAATATTCATACCACTACCTAAGAAGCCCAGGGCTGTGGACTGACTGTACAGAATATAGAACAATAAGTCTAATGAGCCATCTAACTAAAATACTCCTCATGATAATACATGAAAGAATTAAGAACAAGATAGACACGGAGGTCGGTGAAGAACAATTCAGTTTTAGGAAAAACAAAGGAACCAGAGAAGCTATACTGAGTATCCAACTAGTGATAGATAAATATATAGAAGTCCCAAAAAAAAAAATATATATATATATATATGTTTCATAGATTACAGCAAGGCCTTTGACAGATTCCAACATGAAAAATTAATCAAATGTCTTCAAGAAATAAACATAGATGGAAAAGACATCAGACTAATTAGAAATATATATTGGGAACAAACTGCATCAATAAGATGTGAAAACAGCTACTCTCCATACATAGAAATAATTCTTGATTTGAAACTGGCTTCACAGCACGCGGGACATTCCCATAAGTGATCCGCCCTCCGCTCCAGCAGCCATCCCAGTGTATGTAGACTCATAGTTCCGGTCAGGTGTTAATTGTGTGATCTTCAGGACTTTCCAAAAAATTTACTTTTCCTCACCTCCATTTCTAACATTCTCTGTATGTGTACATTCTCAACATCATTGACATCATCTGCATCTTGAAATGAATTTATTACTGCTTTTATTAAATCTGCTTTATCTCTTCTCAGCAATGTGCCGTCTATCGCCGCATTGCCTGCCAATAAGTCGGCTCTCTCGTTTCCTCTGACCCCAGCAATCCATTGAAAAATGGAATCCAACAGCAGAGAAAACCATAAGTAATATACTTCAAGCTACAAACATATTTAAAAACTATGGAATCAATACTAAACTACAGTGGATACCAGGCCACACAGGTATCAGTGGAATGAAAGTGCTCATAAACTGGCAAAAAATGGAGCTAGTATGCCCCTACCAGAAATTTCCACAAACCTTAGAACAGCTAAACACATTATCTGAAACAAATGTAAACAACAATGAATGGACCGTTGAGCCACTGGTTCAAAAGGATGAGTTCTATATGCAGACATGTCCCAACAAAATCCACATGGCAACATAAACAGACTACATCGCAAAGACCATACCCCAATATTTAGACTGCGAACAATGCATGTCCAACTTAACAAGAACATACAAAGAATTACTAAAAACCACACACCATACTACTGCAACAGACAAGAGGAAACAGTAAAACATCACCTTATTGAATTTGGCAAGAGCAGCAAAGAAATAAGCAATAGATGTAGATGCATACCAAGTCCTAGGGAAAATGACACCAATCTTCAGAAATCAAAATGTGAATTTAAACACCAAAACAACACTATCAAAACGGTTATTATGCCAATACTTTGCTACCAATGTCAAACATGGACAAAGACAGCACAAGACAAATGTAAAACTTGTGACAGCTGAAATGGCATGCTTACGCAGAATGTTAGGAATATCGTTAAAAGACAGAGCGAGGAATGATGCTATTAGACAAAGAACTTGCACCACCCCAATCTTGGAATATATTAAGAGACAACAAATAAAATAGTTTGCACACATCAGCAGACTACCATCAGACAGCATACCACAGCAAGCTATGCTACACAGATACAGTGAAGGCAGACCTAGAAGCTGACAAAAACAATGGACCTCTAAAATAAAAGAGGTTACAAATTCCACAACATACTCAGAACAAATAGGGCCATCTCCAGGAACTCTTCTACCCCGATGTTGAAAGGCAACAAAGGGTTTAGTGAATAGATAGATTAAATGCCCTGCACTACAAGACCTACGAAAACAACTGTTACCACCAAACCCCCTCCATCACACCCTTTATACAGATACACCACAGCTCAAGAAGACATGCACCTACCACCACCTGACACTGGGAAGAAAGAGTGAATTCTTGCAACCCCGGGAATAAGTAAGTAAGCTGGCTACAAATAACATAATATGAAAACTATGCTGGTAGGTAAAGTTAACCTATCAGGAAAAGTAAAGATGTCATGCAAGTGAGTAGATAACATAACCACAGCATGTACACTATCTTAAGTCAGGAGACAGAGTTATATTAGTCAACTTTAGATGTGAGACAACCACATATTATGATCTGAAATTTATACGAAGCCATATATGACTTTTCTATGGGAGGGAAGGGCCCCTAAAATAATTATCACTTTGTCTTAGATATTTTTAATGGAAAACCCTTAAATTTTCAGTACCATAGTTTCTCCATAAATGGAGAAATTGTGGTGTCTGTTTCACCACTTTTTTTTGCTTGTTGTAGTGGTACAATTTTCTAGGGAAAGGGGGATTAAATCCCCAAAGAACATCCCCTTTGCCTGCATCGGTGAGAATGAATTGGCAATAAAACTTCTAAAACCATTATAAATATAATTCAAGACATCATTGTTAACTGCATTGGTACCATTCTAAATTCTATTAGATAACATACCAGAGCTTGCAGATCATACAGTGTTGAAAGATGGTTCCAGACATCTTCGGATGAAATTTTTTTGTAAGCTGAGCTGAGACGATCATGAATTGATATCATTTGGAAGTGGCGGCTAACACCTGATAAATATAATCAAGTTTAACATAGAAACTAAATATTATACAACTTGATAATACCAATTCTTCTTCTTTCGCTTACATTGTCTATATCTGTAATCTTGTCTCCTAAATTAACTTCCGTCTTTAGCAGTTCAAGCAGGGGTCTATAGAGATTTGATTCTAGTGTTGTTTCTATGAGTCAGTTGTTTTTCTCAGCATCTTATACTCAGAATATTCTTTAAATATATGTTCTGAAGTCTGTGGTGTCATGTTCTGAGGCATAGAATTGCAAATTGTTCTGGTCTGTTCATAATTTTATAATAAATCTTGTGTTTGTTACTTTCTGATAAATCTGATCATATATTTTATCTGATATGTGATTGGGATACCTTGGTTGTACCCTTCATAGCCAGTTGATCGTCTATCCTATTTCCTGGTATTTCACAGTGAAATGGTATTTACTGCATTGTTACCTTATGCTGATTACACAGTTCAGTCAGTGATGTTTGCAGGACTGGTAGTTTTTCATATTAGAGCCTTTGGAGTGATAACCTTGTCAGAAATACCAAAAATACCTCAAGAGTGAAATTAAACAGTTTTTTCCACTGCAACCTTGATTGCATGAATGTTTTTATCATAATCATTACTGTTTGAGAACAGTTTTAAATGTCACCAGAAGAGACAGACAGAGAAATGAAGATATCAGGAAAGAAATAAAGACTATGTCAAGATTACATCAAGAGACAGAACACCAGATGGTTTAACTACTCATGAGAATGGAACCAATGCAACCAGCCCTTCATGCATATATAAGCAGAAGATTTGGGTTATAAGTCACAAGGAAAACCAAGAAATAGATTGGTGGAGACAAAGAAAACTTAAAACTACAGAAATATCAGAGACATGGGCTGACATTGTCCAATGCAACTCAAATGGCCAAAGACAGGCAACTCCAACTTCCCTTCGCCCTTCACGATACAACACTTAATGGCACAAGTAGAAATGACGATACATAGGATTATTCATTAATTTTCCTGTGGGTACTTTAATTGTATTTCTAGTATTCTTCGAGTACTCTGCTCCTCCATTCTGTACTGTATTTTGTGCTGATCAATTTGTGTGTATTCTGACCCATATATCAAGTTGATATTCATCCATGAAACAGGATTGGTGCTAGTGAGGACTTCATTATCAGATATTTCATCTTTAATTAGTCATGTATCTTGCTGCTTTATTCTGAGAAGTCTGCAAATGCAGTATGTATAGAAGTGATTTAATACTCTGGCAAGTCTGCTGTACACTGTTTAGGTCTCAAGGGCAATAGCAAGGTAGTCAGCACAATGGTGCAATATTATCACTCTGTCTACAAAATTCATGTCACTTTAGAGATTCCTATGTTGACTGAAATCAATACTATCTGTTCTGAAAAAAGACCTACAGAGATAAGTGAACCTGACAACTGGTGAGAGACAATTATTATTGACCTTGATGACTTGGTTCATGTTTGATTGTTTGTTTTGCGTTCGCTCCATTGCAATTAGCACTGACATTCATGTGATTTCCGCAGGGAGTGTGGTTACATTGTACCACCATTATGTGCCTTGTAGGTCTAGCACAATGCCTTGACATTTCGAGTGGACTACCCTAGCCTGTCTTCTTCTTCTTCTCGTTCGCAGTTTGACATATCTGCACAGCAAGTCCTGTTTTCTTAATAAATGCTGCTGTATTTGAAAGCTCCTCAGTACTTCCATACATCTTTCTGTGGATATCCATCTCTGTGGGCCAGTGTTCCTCCCTTAACTGGTTTAGTGTAGTGCAGTCTTGCAGGATATGTTCAGCGGTCTATGCTGCCTGCCCACAAGGGCGCAGTGGTGATGGGACCAATCTTAGTCTATTTAAGTGGCTGTTTAATCTGTTGTGTCCTGTTCTGAGGCGGAAGATAATAACCTGCTCTGCTCTGTCGAGATAGTGGTAATTGTCTTTTGGGTGGTCGACTTTCCTGATGATGGTCTTCTTTTCGTGGTAGGTGATTTCTTGGTCTTTTTGTTCCTGCGTTGCTCCATCCTTTGCCAGTCTGTCTGCCTCTTCATTTCCTGGTATGCTACAGTGGGATGGTATCCACTGTAGTACTACCCTTCTTTGGATGCTCACTTCTCACATGTCTTTCTTCAGGTCTGGTAGCTTATCGCTGTCAAGGGCTTGTAGAACAGACATAGCATCAGTAAGAAAATCCACCTGCTGGCATTGACTTGTGTTTTTAATTATTTCTGCAGCAATGTTTAAAGCATGTACTTCTGCAGAGTAGTTGGAGCAGAATATACCAGTTGCTGAACATGTGGATTCATTTTCTTTTTCTTTATTTATTTTCTTCATTTTCTTTTATTTAATCTTTCCAAGATGATGCTTAGGAAAACCTTGCCTATGACTGATAATAGGGTGATACCCCGCCAGTTATTGCAGTCTGAGGGGTCACCTTTCTTGGGGAGTTTGATGATGATACCGTCTTTCCATTGTTGAGGTGGATTTTCATTGCACCAGACATCATTCATAAGAGACAGCAAGTTTTGTAGTGTGTTATCATCAGAAGCTTTAAGCATCTCACTTGTTATTTCATCAACGCCAGCGGCTTTGTTATTTCTTAGTTTATGGATAGCATATTTTAATTTGGTCATAGAGAAAATTTCACATGATACTGGCATGGTTGTCATTTGTGTGTCATTGACAGTCTAGAGTAGCTGTTGGTTGAGGTCTATTTAATAGTTCATTAAAGTGTTCTGCCCACCTCTTTGTTTGGTCGTGGGTTGTTGATAGTAGTTTTCCATTTTTATCTTTGATGGGTACGTTGTTTGTTGTGACTGTTGTGTTACATAATTGCTTGATTATATGATGTATTGTTTTGCTGTTTCCATTCTTTGCAGCATTTTCTGCTTTTAATGATAATTCGTTTATATGTGTTCTTTTGTCCTGTCATGCGCTCTTTTTTATTTCTTTGTCCATTACATTATAATTTCCTCTAATTATGTCATATTTTACTGGTTCTTTAGTAGATAAAAGTTGTAATTTAACCACTTTTCTTAATTTGATTTTATTCCATGTTGTCTCGCTTAGGAATTTCTTTTTCTCACTAGTAGTATAACCCACAACTGAAACGGCTGCTTCTTTCATAGCGTTTTTGATGTTGTCCCAAGATGTAGTTTTATTATCTATGAGATCTTCAGAATGGTCAGTGGAAAGATTTTGCAATGCGGAGAAACAATTTTGCAACTCCAGCTTGTATGTGTTTTGAATGTTTTGTTCTAACAGGCGATTAGAATCTATTTTCCTGTTTTTCAGCTTTAGTGATCCTTTTTAGTTTCACTTTTAGTTTGGCAATACATAAGTTATGATTACTGCCCACGTCTGCGCCTCTGTATACTCTAACATCTTGGATCGTGGAGCGGTGTTTTCTATTGATGCATATTCATATATGGTCTATCTGATTTTTTGTTACTTTGTCTGGAGAATTCCACGTGGTTTTGTGTATATCATATCTTTATCTTTGAATAGTGTACTTGCTAAAACAAGGTTGGTCATTACACAGGTTTCTATAAGCCTCTCTCCGTTTTGATTTATATTTCCTAATCCATGTGTTCTTTTACTCCTTCGTTGTTATCGCCAACTTTTGCATTCAAATCCCCCATCACAATTAGTTGAATTAGGATGTCGTCATAGCCTAACACTTCACTATAGACTATAATATATATATCATTTATATCACAGCTGAGTTATGTAGGCCTAACTCAACTAACTGGTTCTGTTTATAATGATGTACGCCCTAACTTACTTAGTGAGTAAGTCTGAGTAAACCATTAGATTCTAGAACTAAAATTGTGTCAAACTAGGCCTACCTATTGTAATAAATTACAGCAATTACACATTGATGATTCTAATCAAATTAGTACCCAGTGCCGGGGTATCTCACCTGCTGGCTTATGGCCTCTCATAGCATGAAAAAGATTTACTTCCATATCAGTGTTCCATGACACTTCACTGATATCTCCTGCCATTTTAAATTAATATGTGAACCCTTTGACTTTGATATTTAGGATTGTATGCCTACCCGTTATTCATCAGATAATAAAACAATGTAAATTCCCGTTTAATCCTCTACAAAATAGTGAAATTACTGAAATAATGGTATATTTTTCAATGTTTGCCAGATTAAACTTGTCATTTAAAGCCAAAAATAAATAATACGACTAAGTAAAATAGAAAGCCAGAAATATGCCAAGCAAAACATATAGCTTAAATAACCAAACTGTCAGACAGAGGATATCCGACAAGGTGTGGAGTGCTGCAGAAACAAAACCAAGAAACGATAAATAATCTAGCTCCTTATACGGTACTTTCATTACTGCATATTCTCATGTGAAGGAGTGAAGAGGGGCTTTCTATGGGCGTATACCGTGCATAGGGCAAATCTAGAGCTCTCCAGTTCGAGCTATGTGTGTAATTCTTTCATGTTGCTGAGACTCATAATCATACCCTCCCTGACAGTTGTTATGCGAAGTCTCTATTTGTCTTTTTTTTGTATCCGGTACCCATTTTAATGCTTGTAATGACTGTTTTATTTAATCCATTCTAAGTAACTTTTGGGGGAGAGGGCTACTGATTCCTACCAAGAGCGTCCACATATGGCTCTCTCTTTCTCTCTCCATATATATATATATATATATATATATATATATAATATATATATATATATATATATATATATATATATATATATATATATATATATATATATATATATATATATATATATATATATATATATATATATCCCTTACAACGTCAGTACATTATAAACCCACTGCTTTTCATAGTTTTCTCATATGATAGTTTTCATATCATAGTTTTCTCAGTCTTCTTATATTTATCTCGCATACAGATACATCATCTCACCCTAGGTCCTGCCGTCAATCCTCCCATTTTTCACGCAGTTACTCCACCACGCTCACAAGATGCAAGATTTTTTTCGCCGTCGCTTGTATTCTGAAGATGTCATGTCAACAGCTTTGCAACCTGTTCTATTTCCCGTTTGGCTGCACTTAAACCATCAATTAAACATACATCTGACCGCCATAAACTGGCTATTACCAGGGCCGGTCTTAGGCCATTGCAACCTATGTGGCCGCAGTGGGCCCCGCACTTCATAGGCCCATAAATTCATATTAGAATTTATTTTATTATCTTCTTCCCTACCAGACTGGGCCCCCGCGCAATCCGTTTCGCATTGGGTCCCTCAATTGTTAGGGCCGGCCCTGGCTATTACTTTCTATCCTCATAATACGCCGGTACTTCGTACCATATTACAACAGTTCTCTATCTTCCAACTAGATCCTATCTCTAGTCTTGTATTTCCCTCTCCCCCTCTCGTCGAATTCCGGAAGGATAAGAACCTTCGTGATCTTTTGGTTCATTCCAGTTTGCGTACCTCTGCTGGTCACATTGGTACTGTTCCTTGTCCCCGACATTGTTTGACTTGCCCTACTGTTATTCTAACTCAATCAGTTCCCCAAGTCCCATTTGACATTCAACTCTTATTCATGAGTGTCCCGTAATTTAATATACTCGATCATATGAGAGCGCTGTGATATGAAGTATATTGATGAAACCGGCAGACGTTTCGCTGATAGATTTACCAAACATTTAATCACTAATCATCGTGAATCCCAGGTAGCCATTAAATTTCAATAGTACTTCATATCAATTAGTGCTGATGTTTCAGTAACTGGTTTATCACAAAATAAGTCCGAAAATTGTGACATTTGATAAGCTGGACGATTGGACTAGACTATAGAGTAAAGAACTGGTTGATGGGAGATTGATATGATTATGAGATGTCACGTATCTGTCATATGGGAGACATGCTTACAAGTAGAATAATGGACATCTTGGAGAATACCCAGCAAGTTGAGAGTCTGCGGCACGAAAAGATATCGACATTGGATTTTTGAGCAGTCAGTTTTCGAACGTTGGACTGTCGACAGACCGACCGGACGGGGAGTTAGCACCGTCGGACAGAACGGTTGATCCTGAGATTTGGGGTCCGAGACTGTTATAGAGATACTTCTAAACGGGAAACTAGTCTATGTGCTAAATTTTACTACCATGGGAAAAGTGGCGTGGTCAACTATAAATCCAGACAGAAATTTTGCCACCAGGAAATCTTGCGTCAGTGTCCTTGATTGTTTACAAATCTGATTAAAAATAAATGAGATGATCTTTACGTGTTTTATGGTGGAATGTTTGTTTGAATGGATATGTATGAAAGTTTATTTAGGTTGAACCAACACTCCGCAGAAGACGGATGTGTCGGGCCATTGGCGCAAATAAAACGGTGACACAGCGTATTTCCATTCTCTTGACTGCATCCTGCTGGAGATCTAGTAGTACTGCTACAGGAGAGATCCAACAGGAGTTTGAGAATGAACGCTGAAGAAGAAGAAGAACCAACACAGACCCAAAGTAAGAAAAGGAAAAGGTGGTGATACCGCGTTAACTAGCGCATCCCCAGAAAAACCCCAATTATATATATATTCGCTAAACCCTTTATTGCCTTTCAGCGTCAGGGGTAGAAGAGTTCTCTGGAGATGGCCCTCGTGTGTGCTGAGTATATTGTGGAATTTGTCACCTCTTCTATTTCTGTGGTCCATCATTTTCGAGGTCGGCCTATAGGTCTGCCTTCATTGTATCTGTGTAGCATAGCTTGCTGTGGTATGCTGTGTAGTGGTCGTCTGCTGATGTGTGCAAACTATTTGATCTGTTGGCTCTTAATATACTCCAAGATTGGGACGGTGCCGGTTCTTTGTCTAATGTCCTATTGAAACCAATCTTCAGAAACAAAAATGTAGATTTAAACACCAAAATAACACTATTCAAAACGATTATTCTGCCAACACTGTGCTACCAATTTCAAACATGGACAACGAAACCACAAGACAAACGTAAACTAGTGACCACTGAAATGGCATGCTTACGCAGAATCCTAGGACTATCGCTAAGAGACAGACGTGTGTCTTGTGATTTCGTTGTCCATGTTTGGCATTGGTAGCACAGTGTTGGCAGAATAATCGTTTTGAATAGTGTTATTTTGGTGTTTAAATCTACATTTTTGTTTCTGAAGATTGGTTTCATTTGCCCTAGGGATAGGTATGCTTCACTACATCTATTGTGTATTTCTTAACTACTCTTGCCATCTGTTGTTATATTGCTCTCTAGATACGTTAATTATGTCATTTGTATAAGTCTCTTGTTTCCAATATATATATATATATATATATATATATATATATATATATATATATATATATATATATATATATATATATATATATATATATATATATATATATATATATATATATATATATATATATATATATATAGGGGCCTATATATAAGGAGGTTATGGGATGGAGTTGGCTGTCCCATCCCATATAGGGTCAGTGACCGACCCAAAGCCATGCTGAAGTCGGATGTGTCATGCCGAAAGGCGCAGATATCGCAGCAATGCTGTAAACCATGACACAACGCATTCCGTTCTCTGGACTGCATCCTGATAATCTGCAGGAGTTTGAGAACGAACGCAGAAGAAGAAGATGAAGATATATTGCACTACATACACCAGCACAAAAAGCTCTCCAAACTACTTTATCCTCAACCATTCTGAGAAGTGTAGAGTAATCACGCCGACCATTCCTTGATGTTACCAATCCAGGATTTTCTTTTCCCTTCTGTCCTCCTTCCAAAATAATCCATCTTTTCCTTGCAAAATATTTTTAGAAAACGAGTCGTGTCTTGATAAATGTCCAAGCCAAAAAAGTTTACGCCGTTTCGTCATATCAAAAGTGGTTCTTGGTAACTTGCAAAGTTGTTTATTTGCTGCCGGAGAATTATATTTGTCTTGTGTTCTATAAACAAATTACAAACAAGTTAAAAATGAGAATTATAAAATGCTACATCTATTCCATATTAATGTATGGCTCAGAAACATGGACAATAAATAAACAATTAGAAGACAAAATTGATGCCTTTGAGATGTGGGTATATAGAAGAATAGGGAGAACATCATGGAAAGAGAAGAAAACAAATAAAGAGGTGCTAGAAACACTTAATATGAAGAAAGAACTACTAAGAGAAATAAAGATCAGGCAAATAAAATACTTTGGACACATTAAAAGACATGACACCCTTTTGAAGACCTTACTTGAGGGTAAAGTCAAAGGGAAGCGAGCAAGAGGTAGGCAGAGATACAAGTGGGAGAGTAACATTACACGATGGACAGGTTACAGTCTAGCAGAGTGCACCACCAAGACAAGAGACAGGAGATGTTGGAGATACGTTGCAGCCAACCTTCGTTGCGGAGACGGCACCTGATGATGATGATGTGTTCTATATACCTAATTCTTAACAAACGTCTGTAACACTTGTTTTCAAAAGCCCGTATCCTTCTTTCTGTGTTTGCATTGTGTCCAACTTTCAGATCTGTATAAAAGTATACTTAACACTCATCATCATTAAGTGCCGTCTCCGCAACGAAGGTTGGCTGCAACGGATCTCCAACATCCCCTGTCTCTTGTTTTGGTGGTGCATTCTGCTAGACTGTAACCTGTCCATCGTGTGATTGTTACTCTCCCACTTGTATCTCTGCCTATCTCTTGCTCGCCTCCCTTTGACTTTGCCCTCAAGTAAGGTCTTCAATAAGGTTTCATGTCTTTTAATGTGACCAAAATATTTTACTTGCCTGATCTTTATTTCTCTTAGTAGTTCTTTCTTCATATTAAGTGTCTTTAGCACCTCTTTATTTCTTTTCTTCTTTTTTATGATGCTCTCCCTATTCTTCTATATACCCACATCTCAAAGGCATCAATTCTGTCTTCTAATTGTTTATTTAGTGTCCATGTTTCTGAGCCATACATTAATATGGAATAGATATAGCATTTATAGTTCTCATTTTTAACTTGTTTGTAATTTGTTTAGATGTTAATATTTTCCTCATGTCATTGAAGGTACTTTTAGCCATTCCTATTATCCTTTTAATTTCTGTTTCACATCTGCCATTATTTGTGACTATGTGTCCAAGATATTGATAATGCTTTACTTGTTGTAGTTTCTCTTCATATATGTTTATCTCTTGTTCTTCTGTGTCTTTGCTGATTATCATGGTTTTTATTTTTTGGATATTTAGGCCTATATCCAGCCCATATTCATTACTTGATTTATTGACTTGGTCTATTAGTCTTTGTAGTTCATGTTCACTTTCTACTAAATGAACAGGGCCATCTGCATATCTAAGGTTGTTTATTATTTTCCCATTATCTTGAGTCCTGGCATTTCTTCTAAATTTTTAAAGATATTCTCTGTGTAGATATTAAATAAGCTTGGTGATGACATGCAGCCTTGTCTTACCCCTCTTCTTATTTCTATGTATGGCGAGTAGCTGTTTTTGCATCCTAATGATGCAGTTTGTTCCCAATATATATTTCTAATTAGTCTGATGTCTTTTCCATCTATGCTTATTTTTGAAGAAATTTGATTAATTTTTCGTGTTGGAATCTGTCAAAGGCTTTGCTGTAATCTATGAAACAAATATATAGGCCTACCATATATTTTTGTACTTCTATATATTTATCTATCACTAGTCGGATACTCAGTATAGCTTCTCTGGTTCCTTTGTTTTTCCTAAAACTGAATTGTTCTTCGCCGACCTCCGTGTCTATCTTGTTCGTAATTCTTTCATGTATTATCTTGAGGAGTATTTTAGTTAAATGGCTCATTAGACTTATTGTTCTATGTTCTGTACAGTCCACAGCCCTGGGCTTCTTAGGTAGTGGTATGAATATTGATGTTGTTATGTCTCTAGGTATGTGGCCTGATTCATATATGTCAATACAAAGCTCTGTGATAGTATCTACACCAAAATCATTTAGAGTTTTTTTTATTATGTCTGCTGTTATGTTGTCAGATCCTGCAGCCTTTCCACATTATATTGATTTTATTACATGTTCTACTTCTGCTCTCAGTATTGCTGGTCCGTCGTTGTTGTGTATTGTTGGTTTTTTGTTCCGTTGGTCGTCAAACAGTTCTGTGACATAACCTGCCCATCTTGTAAGTACTTCTGTTTTATCAAATATTATTTTTCCATTTTTATCCTTAATACAGCCACCCCCATTTATAGGATTTTTATTATTTGTGATCATGCCTTATTTCCTTATGCATTAATTGTCTTCTGTTGTATGAACATCTCCTCTATTTCACTGCATTTTGTTGCTAGCCATTGTTTTTTCGCTGTTCTGCACATGTTACGTATCTCTTTGTCTATAATTGAGTATTTTTTAAGCTTTCTTTCTTTCTGACATTTTCTCAAATATTTTCTCTGTCATCCATGTTTGTTTATTTTTATACTTTATTCTTAACACTAGCGATCTGAATAGAGTGATCTCTATTGTAATACTGATCTTAATTTTCCATATATTCAAACTTGCCATGGTAGCCATCGCCATCTCGCGTCTTAGCTTAATCTCATTTACGAGTTGTCATCTAATATGTCATTTCCAATAAGCAAATCCATCAAATGCGAGTAAAAAAAGACTGTAACCTGGAACATTCGTACACTGACAGACTTAGGAAAATTAGATAATATAAAACAGGAAATGAGCAGAATGAATATCAACATATTAGATCTATGTGAGATGAGATGGTTGGGAGCATGTAGCATAGTATCAAAAGATCTGAGAATAATATACTCAGGAGGAGATCAACATAGGAACGGCGTGGGAGTAATATTGGATAAACAGAGTGCGAGATCTGTTATAGGATTCTGAAATATATCAGAGAGATTGAGTGTTATTAATACTACTAAAGGGGCAGCCTATTAATTCAAATATCATCCAAGTTTATGCATCGACATCAGAGTGTACAGAAGGGGGCATACAACAATTCTATAAGGACCTGAACACAGCTTTGAAACAATGCAAACAACACGAAGTAAATATTGTCATGGGTGATATGAATGCTAAGGTAGGGGACAGCCAAAACGTGGATGTTTAGGATTAGACACCAGAAATGAAAGAGGTGAGGTCCTGGTAGACTGGCCAGTAATAACAATATGGTGATAGGGAACACATTCTTTACCCATCACCCAAGACGACTATGGACATGGAAAAGCCCAGATAATAAGACACGCAATCAAATAGATTACATCATAATAGATAATAGATTAAGAAATTCATTGAAGTCTGCTAAGACACGCCCAAGCGCTGATTACAACAGTGACCATGTACCAGTAGTGAGAAAGTTTAAAATTATGTTAAAGAGATTAAACACTACAAGGACAATGTGAATATGCTTACAAAGAACGCAGAATTAAAATAACAGTATAACAACAATGCAATATAAAAAATAGAAACCATTGAAGAACAGTGGACGATGTTAAAAGAATCATTGCAGCAAACATCTAAAGAGATCTTGCCGCCTAAGAAACATCTCAATAAGAAAGACTGGATGACAGAAGATATTTTGAATATGATGAAGCAAAGACAGATGAAGAATAACTTTGAGGAGTACAACAAGATGAACAAAGAAATTAAACATAAGAGCAACAATGCTAAAGAGGATTGGTAAGCGCAAAGTGCAGTGAAATCTAAAACTATTATCATAGAAATACAAGTGATACACATTTACAAATAAAAGAATTAACAGGCAGAGGGCGGGCTCACAAGACTAGGTGCCTAAAATCTAAGCAAGGGCACATATTAATAGGAGAAAATGAAATCATGCACATATGGGAATACTATATTAAAGAACTGTACGAAGATAGCAGACATGATACTTATATTATAACAATGAAGGTCCAAGTATATTAAAAGTAGAAGTAAAGGAAGCTATACAACACTTAAAAAACAACAAATCATCGGATCCGGACAAGATTACAAAAGAAGAATTAGAAGCCCTGGGAGATTATGGCATTGAAGTTATCACCAAAATGTTACACGACATCTATCACAGTGGCCATATTCCATCGGATTTTCAACAATCAATTTTCATAGCTCTACCAAAGAAACCTAGTGTAGTAGATTGCGAAGACCACAGAACAATCAGTATTATGAGTCAGATGACCAAGATTCTACTGCGCATAATAATGAGGCGTATAAGAGGAAAAATTAAACCATAGATAGCAGATGAACAATGCGGATTCGTAGAAGGAAAATGCACAAGAAATGCCCTATATATAGTAAGAACATTAATGGAGAGGGCCATAGAAGTACAAGACCTTTTCTGTGCTTCATAGATTGCAGCAAAGCATTTGACAAGGTGAAGCATTCAGAGATTATAAAACTGCTAGAAAATCTTAACGTTGATGGGAAAGATCTAAGAATAGTAAAAAATATGTATTGGAAACAAACGGCTGCGATGAGAGTTGAGAACATTATAGGTAAAATTCAAAAGATAGAAATGGGTGTCAGGCAAAGTTGTGTAATGTCACCAGGCCTTTTCTCCCTGTATACAGAATTCATTCATTCATTTTCCTTTTGCGCTGAAGTTAGCGCATAGGGCAGATCTCTCCAATTCTGTCTGTTAAAAGCTATTCTGTGCAGTTCTGGAATAGTATGAAAATTGGTTGTTTTACTTTCTCTGAGTATTGTTCTTCTGAGTGTTTCTTTTGGTCTACCCCTTGCTCTTTTGCCTGTATTTATCCATTCAAGAGATTGGTGGTGTATACAGAATACATTATGCGAAATATAGAAGATATGCCAGGAATAAAATTGGGAGAATGCAATATAAATAACTTGAGATATGGTGATGACGGATGACATAGTATTGATTGCAGGAAGCGAACAGAAACTACAAGCCCTATTAGATAAAGTAGCGACAGAAAGTGAAAACAAAGGCCTCAGTTTAAACAAGAAGAAAACAGAAATAATGGTTAGGCCTATATGGAAGAGACATACATCACCAAGATGCAACATAATAATTAATGACACAAATATAGCACAAGCTGAAAAAGTGAAATATCTTGGCAACCTGTTAACATCAGAGGGTAGATGCTCCAGTGAGATTAAGAGCCGAACAGCACAAGCCAAATCAGAATTCTAAAAAGTGAGAACCCCTTTGTGTAATGGAAGACTATCAATGCAGACGCGAATTCGAGTGCTGATATGTTATATCGAACCAATTCTTTTATTATGGCTGTGAACAAGGACTGTAAACACAAAAAACTCAAAGCTAATTAGAGGCTACAGAAATGTGGTTTATGAGAAGAATGATAAAAATACAATGGACAGCAAAGAAAACTAATGCAGAGGTTCTCATTGATGCTGGTGTAAAAAAGATCAACCATATCAAACATTAGGGGCAAACAGTCAAGGTTTCTAGGGCATGTGCTGAGAAGAACACAACTTGAACACGAAATAACCACTGGAAAGATCAAGGGGAGAAGAGATAGGGGACGACAAAGAGAAAAGTTACTAGATGGTCTTGTATTGTGGCACGGTAAAAGCTCACCAACTGAGCTTATTGACAACACAAGAGACAGAGATTCGTGGAGAAATATGATCGCCTATCCATTCGGCATGGCACTTGATTGATGTTGACATTTTTCTGATTCCGTTTGGCATTTTTTGGGTTCCATTTGGCATTAAAAAATAAATAAATCTGGCAATCTTGCTTGCGACACTATTTGTAGGTATCAACGTGCACCAGAGTTGTGTGAGAATCACTTAAACAGGTAAATAATTTATATTTAATTTGTATAATTGTATTTGATTTATTAATCAATTCACAGAATTTCCCACTTTTACTATAATTCATTGAATAAAGTAGCCATACATATCGTAAGACTGACAACACTAACTACTACGACTACAGTCTGAGTGAGTCTACACAAGTACACACGACAGAAGACACTCGTCACCACACAAGACAGAAGACACACATGACACAACCATAACAACACACAGGAGAGTGTAGTAACACTGTAGTCTGTAGACTAAGTGTAACAGTTACACACTCACTATCACTAGTCTACACTCTTATCTCTACTCTACACTCAGTCATTGACACAACACAAATTACAACGCAAGTCAACAAAACATTTTCAAACATTTTTTTGTAGTCTACCTAAGTTCATGATTCATCATCAATCATACAATATAATATACAATTATTTATTTTTTAATATAATAATAATACATAATTTCAGGGCAAGTAAAGTATGTCTTCACTGTGACCTTTGTTCTAATTTCCTGACCGTTGTTGTGTGATTTGGCAAGCTTACTCTTAAGTACTTAAAGTAAGGTTAGGATTAGAAATAATATTTCAAATGTGTAGCTAGCGGGCAGATTTCTAATGTCGCACCTCGCTTCGTGTGTAGCGGGCAGAAATAATGATCGCTCAGTACAAATCAGTCATACTATGACTCATAGTATTCATAGGAAATTTAAAAAAAATATGTAAATTGGAAAAGAAACAGATTATTATGCATAAGTTTGTCTGTGTCTAGAGTAGAACTCAGTGATTCTCGGGATGTGAAGTCACAACAGTCATTAAGTTCATTGGTGTTACACGGAAATCTGTGACCGTAGGTAGTTACAAATGTAAACAGTGCACTATTTATAGCACAGTGAAGACTTATTCTTTACTTCTACCCTTAAGAGATATAGCACGCGAGAGTGAGACTAGTGTGGATGATGATTCTATTTCAATGGCCAGAATTAAAGATCAGGGTTTGAAATGCAGTGTTTCTAGAAGTGAACATTTGGTAGGGTGCAGAAGAAGGATTGTCAACCAGTATAGGTCAGGTCAGCAGAAGTGTAATGGCGGATACACTCAAGGAGAGATCAGAGCAACTATGGACGTGTCCAGTGTGCAGTGATAATGATCTGATGGCTAACTAACTAATTAACTATCTTCTCTCTTTTTTTAGAGAGTACAAAAGTTTAAACTTTCTTTGCCATATCAGTAGTGTGTGGCCCTATATCAGCCCTCAGATCCTGCATTGACTTCTATACTTTTTTGCTGTGGCCATTGTTTTTCACTATAATTAAAAGAACATTCTTTTAGAGGACATATGAAGAAATACAATTATATTAGAATTAAGACTTGGTAATTAGTTTTTACAATTATTATTCATTTAACATTCCAATAACTAAATTACTAACAAATTTGATTTAACTGTGCAAATTAGTGCAAAATAAGCAAAGCTGCTACTTGCAGGCATTGCAGTGATGTTCAGTAGTCCATAGAGTACACATTGCAGCACATCAGTAGTCTAGTCACACTCACAGGAGTTGTTATGTAGGCCTAATGAAGAAAATATAATTCACTAATTCAATGACAACAAATGCTAAAAAATTTTTACTGTCACTACATTTTATCTATTTGTGTATATTTTGTAGGACTAATAAATTTTAAAAGCTGTGGTTAGGCCTAAATTTCTATTGCCTATACTATTTAGGCCTAATGTTTAACAAACTTTGTTAGTAAGTAAATTATAACCTAGGCCTAAAGCTTAATGTTGTCATGACGATGATCTAGTAATCATGCTCACAAACTAATTTGCATTCATGTGCTTTACCGTGTATTATTAAATTATATAAAAGTTACAATTCTAAGAAACCATTACTAACAATTTTTTAAATACATAAAGAAACAAGCAGGACATTTTTTATAAAAAGAAAGCAACCGTATTTCTTTAAATATGTGATTTAAATATGTGTTACCAACATAGCAAGTACATAAAACAAAGTTAGCGGACTAGCGTGAGCATTTTTAAACATGTCGGTAATAAAAAATGGAATCATCATACGTCTTATATACTTGGTATATAACTATATAAATGGCTAATACAATATTTAAACATTAGAGAGAAATTGAGCCAAATAGTACAATGAAATTACACATACATCATGTTCAAAAGTTACTTGAACAATATCCACTATTTTCGCCAGATAGATGCACTGATGTATACAACAAAGACATAATGTTACAAAAATGTCTGCTTATATATACCAAATAGGATCAAAGACACTGTAAATCTAATTAAAATGTAGTCACTGCCTTTCGTGATCGGGAAATAAAACTAGTGGACTTTGTTGGAGCTCTTTGGAGACTTCCAAACAGCTTCTTTATCCTAATGCCTAGCATTATATAAAATTTCATGTCTTTATTCAATGCATCACAAGACATCTTATTAAATGAAATGAAAAAAGTTATCAAGAAATTAAAAAAACGCCTGTTGAAATGCTAAAACTTTTTAGTAAAAGAAGCAGATGACAATACCGTAGGTCCCCTACTTGCTATAGGACCTAATGAATGCTTGTGTATGGCAGACAGAATCACCTCCAAAAGACTGGAAAGTGAAGATTACACCATCTACCAAAAAAAGGAAGACCTGTCAGTCTGCAATAACTGGCATGGAATTACTTTACTATGTTTTACTTTATACATGTGCATTTTACATGCACCATACTTTAATATATAATAGATTTATCATTTTAGATTCCCATTTTTAGCTTGTTTGTATGTGAATTTATTTAGATGTTAATATTCTCCTCATGTCGTTGATAGTACTTTTAGCCATTTCTATTCTCCATTTAACTTCTGTTTCACATCATTTTCTGCCATTATGTGTTTGAGATATTGATAAAATTCTACTTGTTGTAGTTTCTCTCCATGTATTTTTATGTTTTGCACCTTTTCTTCAGTGACTGCTGATTTCATAGTTTTTGTATGTTGTTTTTTTGGATGTTTATATCCAGTTCATTTCTTTACTTGATTTATCGACCTGATCTATTATTCTTTGTAGTTCCTTTTAACTTTCTGAATGAACTTCCTGCTTATTACACCTCAGCAGTACTACCAAAGAAACAGTGCTGCAGTGGATCTCTGGTCACTATGGCACTTGGAAATGAAAAAGCTGATCTTCTAGCAAGGAAAGGGAGTTTACTAGTAAAAATATAAAATAATATTACATACTATGAATGTAAGACTATGATAAAAACAGAATATAGGAAAAAGTGGAAGCAGGTGCACCCAACTGCAGAACCAAATGACCCCTACCATCAGGAAGGAAGAAATCATTTTCTTCAGACTATGAACTGGCCATAACAGAATGAGAAGTCACATGTTCAGAAAGCTGAAATTTGGCGAGACTGACCTGTGAACTGAGCCCAGAGACAGCAGAACACATCCTTCATGCAATTCAACTCTTATCAAGAAGAGGGAGAAAATATGACCTACTAAAACGACACTACTTCCAAACCTAGAGGGTTTCATGGATGACCTGAAGCGAATTACACAGTTCATTTAGGCTGTTAGTGCTGTAATCTGATATCTGACTGAATAGCAAAGAAGACTGTTGTGTTTTAGCCTAAGTTATGTTGTTACGTTAGGATGATTGAATAAAAAGTTCATCTTACTGTATACTGTGGTGAAGTGTGCTTTTTTCAACCATTGAGGTCAGGTCAAATTGATTAGGTTAGTTATATCTATGATATGTCAGAGCTTTTAACTTTAATCATAAAAAAAGTAGCGGAGGTTACTATTCAGAATCATCACTAGTAGTCCCCAACCTTAGGGACCTAAATGTTTTATTTTACAAGAAAATTGTTTAGCATAGCCTGCCGAAGACGAATGTGTCAGGACATTGGCGCAAATAAAATGGTGACACAACATATTACCATTCTCTTGACTACATCCTTCTGGAAATCTAATAGGACCATGGTCCTGATACAAGAGATATCCAGTGGGAGTTTGAGAATGAACACTGAAGAAGTTTAGGATAGGTCCTTACTTTATTATTGTTATTTTTGTGCGACATAGTCCCTAGTCCTTCATAATTGTATAGGCCTTAGGACCTAATATAATATGTAGGCCTGTGAAATATGACAGTATCAGTGTGTTTTTTTTATAGGAAAAAAAGTGGGTGTGCACTTCTTTTGCAAAAAAATGTGACTATTTAAACAGTTAAATCTTTCTTCCCCCCCTCCCCCCCAGATTGCCCTCGATATAACTCACAAACAAAATTCGTTAGCCTCCTTAGAAAATATTTATAGTATAAACAAGTTGATATATGAGATGTAGACTACATCTAAAAAGGTCTACACTTGGCTGGTTGGTTGCTGATCCAGCGGTCCATGGGCTCATGCCCTTAGACCCAATGCCATTGTGTGATATATGCATGTGTTTGTGAGCTGTTGTTTTGTTCCATTTATCTGGCCCTGGAGGGAGAAACATTTTTCAGACACCATCCAGTGCTGGGCATTCAGAAAGGTGGTGGTCAACAATTTCATATGGATGAGTGCACAGCCGGTATCCTGGAGTGTGTTGTGATTGTATTCTGTTCAGGTGATTGTTAAGCTGTACATGTGTGCACAGTCGGAATATGATACTCTGGTCTTTTCTTTCCAGGAGGTTAATATTGTCTTTAGGATTTGGGCTGGTCATACATTTATAGATTTCCCTCCCAGTGTTTCCCATGACCCATCTGTTCATCCAAATTTCTTTATTCACAGATTTCAACATAATTTTAACTGTGTGCATGGTTGTTTCTGTATAAGACTGTTCTTGTTGTGCTCCCATCTTTGCTAGTCTGTCTGCCTTGTCATTGCCAGGTGTGTTTGAGTGGCCAGGAATCCACTGCATAACAATGCTGACTTCATAAGATGTAAGCAGCTGGTTGGCATAGTGATATATTTCAACTAGCTCAGGTTTACAATGTCCATCACATTCCAGTGCTTGTAGAGCAGACATAGTCTGTAAAAATAACAATGTTTTGGACTTTTGATGGGAAGGCATCAAATATGGTCTTCAGGTGGTACAAGGCAACTTCTAGTGCTATTATTTCAGCTTCATAGTTAGAACATATCTCCCCACCTACATTTGGCTAGAAAAACATTATTGTCTCCCCATAACTTATCTGTGGACACATAATTGTATTATCTGGAATCTAGATTCTACATAAATGTCGTGATGTATGTATGTAGGACCCTAGTGCTTAATTGAATTGTAATTTTTTTTTTGCCATTCTTGTCAAGGACTTAAGCTCTCAATGCCTGTAACTTCACAATGGTGCAGTGGGTAGGTAGCCACTGGAATATAATGTGTGAACTTTAACAATTTTTTAAATTTATAAATCTGGTGCTTTGTAATTTCCCTGTCTGTGAAGAGTACTATGTTGGTTGGTGTTTGCTGTTCTGTCCTTGGTGGTTGGTATTTGCTGTTCTGTGCTGTGCATCCTAATTGCATTTTGTGTAAAACTGAAAATCCTGAAATATATATGTATGCGTCATTGCATAATAGTAATATATGTATTCTTTCTGCAGTGTATTTCATGTTCATATGACCCACCATCATGGACTCTTCCTACATAGCATTAAATGGCGCTGGCTTCAGCGTCTATGGCAAAACAGAAATTCTACAGCTAAGTGTGAAGGAAATTGTGAACCCACAGACATTTGATATTTTACAGAACCCTGTAGTAGGAGGATTACATGACCCAGCACTAGGTATTGTATTAAATATGCAATTAAGTCAATATTGCAGTTTTATTAACTTTATTTTGGACTTCCGGTAGTGATGTCCGTTTATGGAGGGTGTTTCTCTAATCAAGTCTGGGTCATTCCGTCGATCGTTGGATTAATCAACTAACATCGTAAAGTCCAGACCGATTTGTGTAACAGAAGTCAGTTTATTCCAATTCTTTTTCATTCAAATGGAAGAGACACATCAAAATTTCATCACAGATGTTATCAGAAAACGCTGTTGATCCAACATCGGGCATGTCCTACACGCAGACACCAACAGAATACACCACCGATCTCTTGAATGGATACATACAGGCAAAAGAGCAAGGGGTAGACCAAAAGAAACACTCAGAAGAACAATACTTAGAGAAAGTAAAACAACCAATATTCATACTATTCAAGAACTGCACAAAATAGCTTTGAACAGACAGAATTGGAGAGATCTGACCTTTGCCCTATGCGCTAACTTCAGCGCAAAAGGAAAATGAATGAATATCTTCTCTGTTTACATATCAGATAGCATTAATTATAAAGCAAATGCAGAAGTTCTTCTTCTTCTGCGATCAGTTTCCTATGCTCATAAGTCTATACAGGAAGGTGGGCCGCCTCCATGAATTCAGTCGTCAGCAGGAGGTCCTCACGGTTGCCCCACAGCTTCACCTTCAGATCTGTCTCTTGAGGCCATATTTTGGTTCTCACGTCATCAAAGAGTGGGCATGTCTGCAGAATATGTTCTGGAGTCTGGGGACCCTTTTGACATGGAAATGCAGAAGTGATTTTTAAGATTCTTTACCTGTTATATTGTCATAAATTCAGGATCAGTAGGGTTTCTGTCCTTTGTTTTTATAATGAACTGACTTATTGAAATTTGACTAAGGGTATTTATGAGAAAGATCTTGTCCTATCCCCAGCCAGGGGTTACAAAAGGATTACTAATCTATATATTGCATACCTCCTGAAAATGGACACTGTTTTTGAGCTGTTTAGTCGGCACATTAGTTCAATTCCTGCCAGCCTCAAGAATTAGTCAGCACTTGGGGATAGAATAATTGTACCAGTATAGTATATTCCATAACCAGTTAGGGTGCTGCAGGGGATGTGCCATAGAGGTCTCCATTTTCTTTTTAACGAGAAAGTCTATGTAATCAAATCTATGATATCTATGTAATCACGAAAGAATAGCTGGAGAAGAGATGGATGCCACCAACTAAACCTTTCTTCCACTGAAATGTTGCAATAAAGACAAATGTGTAAGTAAGAAATAAAATAGAGGTATACATGTTCACAAGAATCTTTGTTTTTGAAAATGTATACCAACATGGTTCCTTGTCAAAAACAACACTGAAGGGATCCATTGAGGATTGAAGAAGCAGAAGAGGACAAATAAAAGAATGGACATAATATCAAGGGCTGAACAGGATAGGATTTTTCCTTAATTGTTTGTATTATTGAAGATAGAAAAAGCTGGAGGACTCTTGTGCATTGATGCATTTAATGTGGTGTTCCTACGACCAGTGTTCCCTCTAAGGCAAGAAAGCATGTGAGCAAAATTGCAAATGTGTGAGCTGATACATTTTTAACACCGATTTGTATGGGCAGAACTAAAAAAGGCTCCATCTTCAGCGTGTCATTTTCACCTCAACAGCCCCTCCCCCTTCCCTCCTACATGATATGAAGCTTATTCTGTTGGACATCTAAGCCCATAACAATATGCCCAGGCCTTCCACATGGATCTCCCCTCTCATCCGTATTATTCACTGTTTACACTGTGGCAATCACACAGCAGCAGCTCGTCGGGAGAGGTCGAGAGAACAATGTCTTTTGCGGATGATATCCTGTTATACAGGCAGGGAAGAGTTAGAACAGAAACTGTTGGATCACTGCAGAAAGAGCTAGACCGTATCATCTCCTGGTGTGATGGTTCAGGGGCACAGATCAACCAAGAGAAGGGTTCAATGACATGGTTCTCACTTAACAATCACATCGTAAAGTCTGTGACACCGACTGTGGAGATGAGACTAGACGATATAATCAGGACCTCATCCTTACAATACCTGGGTGTGCAATTTGATCGTAGTCTGTGTTTCCGGGAACACTTAGATCATATAATCGCTAAGGCCCGCAATGGACTTTCAGCTCTGAGAGTAATGGCAGCGGCTGACACTAAACAACCACAGCTCGTAATCTTATATGAGGTAATCTCAATCTTATCTTGTCCTCCCTGTCATTGAATATACAGGCGCTACTATCACCGCCAGTCACACACAGATTGAGAGGCTGGAGAGGATTCAAACAAAGCGATGCAGATCATTCTTGGATGCACAAGGGACACACCCCGTGTGGCTATGAGATTTCTCCTTGATTTTCCGAGCATATTTCATAGAATTGATATGTGGCATGCCAGTGCATGCCTTAGAGTGAGTTCTGACATAGACCACCCACTACACAGCGAGTTCCCTCTTATGAAGGGAAGCAGGCTCAAGAGAGGCAAATTGTGGATGGGTCGGACCAAGGATACCGTTAAACATATCTGCGCCCCAGAAGACATAGCTCCTGGCGAGGAATGGATACCTATTCCTACGTTCTTTCAAGAGGCAGTCAAGACCGTTATTACACTCAACAGAGAGTGCAGGAAACACAGCCATGTAAGCGTGAATGCTGAGGTCAAGGCACTAATTTGCGAGAATGCTGGTGATTCAGATGTTGTGATTTACATGGACTGGTCGGTCATCCATCACCAGCATTGCGCATGGGCCTTTACTGTCATATCAAAAGGGAAAACAGTACACGAAGCCAGTGGTGCCGTAAGGCAGGCACTTGACTGAATATGATTCAGAAAGTCAAAACAGGTGATATACGCAGAGAATGGCCTGAGTCATTGGAGAGAACTAAAATGTGGGCAGCACTACGAAAACTCCGGCTTATTTTTGTCCGCGGACATGGAGGGAAATGAACGGGCCGACAAATTAACGAGTCTCGCCACCACAACAGACGGTCATCCTATGGACCGAGCAGACATACTCACTGCTCTTCATGAGTCCTCACGATCAGATGATTTTGAGATGAATAAGCATGAGTCAGTATCAAGAATGCAAGAATTGGGAGTGAGGATGGGCGTGGCCCGAAGAGAACCCCTGACAAAGATTTCAAAAATAGTAATGAACCAACAAAGAACCGGAACAATCTGCCGTTATACCCTGAGAGATTTACTGAAGCGGAGATCGGAGCACCTATGGACGTGTCCGGTGTGTGAAGATGATATTCAGCATACCTAATACCTAATGAAGCTTATTCATTCCTAAGCACTAATCCAAGGGAATCACACAAAACAGTATTATCAGAAGCACTTTGTGTCATGTGACATATTCTCTCCAGAATGCTGTCTTCCCAATGAACTCCCTGAACCCTTTCTGTCTTGGGCGATGTATGTGGCTTGAATTTTCCGATGCAACTCTCGTACATGAGATTTTCCGTACTTGACTAACTGCATCTCCAAAAAAAGATGCGATTTTGTCAAGACATTCAAACTGTGCACCAATGTTTCGTCCTTGGCCTTGGAATGACAACTTAAGCTTCCACCCCTACGCTTAATGGCAAGTGTTAATAAGATCAACCATAATTCACTTGGGAACAGACAATAGACAATATGAGACAAGGAGGTTTAGAGAACAGTCACAACTGGTAAGATTGAAGGCATCAGAGACAGGGCGAAAATATTACTTTAACAACCTGGTATAGAAGGGTAACATTAGCGATCCCAATGCATAATACTGGAAATATCAGTATTACATCAACCAGCATGGCGCCCGATGATGGCGATATAGTTCTACGATGGTAAAAGGTGTCTTCTTGCATGGCTCTGAATTTTGATGCTTCAGTTTTCTTTTTAATTTCTTTTTTTTACTTCTTTGATACATGTATGAGGTAGTGTTGTATTTTCTTCCTCATAAAGGTAAAGGTTGGTCCCATGTCAGCAACCTGCCATCGGGGATGAAGATAACTCTTCGTGTACTAAGCCCAGCAACTATTAGGTGGGGTGGCCAGTTCCCTTCCTTGCTGTCTTTACCTCTAACTTGTGTGTCAGATAATCATTTTCAGCTGAGTCGATTGGAAGAAATTACTACCCAAATTTTTGTGCCTGGACATGGTTTCAAACCTGATACTCTGTAACCCAATGATAACAATCAAGCTCACTATTAACTAGGCTACCATGCTCCTCAGAAGCTTCCTTATAGACGTCAGTTAAAATGGTTGCTGCCATTTTTTCCTGTGTGGAATTTCTCTTCTTCTTTAATGACATTCGTGTAGAGTGAATTCTTTGTTTCTTAATTTTAGAGTTTTTGTAAGGTTCCATAGTTTGTTTGTCATGTTTATGCTGCTTATCTTTTTATGCCAGCTCTTTTAAATCTCTGTTCTTTTTTGCTCACTAAACATGTGTTGTATTTCAATGTGTTTTCTACTGTAGGATTTTGCTCCATTGCATACCTTGCGTCATTTAGCCCAATATGCAATTTTTCTAGGTTCTCACTCCAATAAGGCTTGTATTCTCTTCGTCTGCCCCTTGGGATTGCCTTCTGTGCTCTTTATTTATTTGTGAGATGCTGTGGTTTATGTTGTTAGCGAGAGTAGTTTTCTGGCAGAACTGGTCTGTTTGTTCTCTGAAGAGGGCCCAGTTATCTTTTTTTTTTTGAAGTTCCAGCTTACGGACATGCTATGTTGTCTGTACTTCCTGTCTTGGAGATCTGCAGAATGATTGGTACATGGTCACTTCTCCCAGTTTACTTGCTACTGTTCTGGTAATGTGTATATCTATGTTATCTGTTGCCTTGGGAAGATCTGGTGAGCTAGTTTTTTTCCCAGGCTCTGGAATCGAAAGTTGGTGTATCATCTGGCTGGTATGAGAATTAGTTTGTTTTACATCATCCAGTCTTTCATCTCTTCACCTCTGTGATTTGTAGCCCCTGCTTGGTGAGTGGCCATTAAAGTCACCCATTGTTAGCTGTCTCTATTCCTCTATTTTTAGTTTACATACCGGTAGTTATATTTTTCTAGCAGGAGAGCTGTAGCAATTTATAATTGATGTTTCTCCACCAGGCAGAAACAATTTCACTGTTACATGTTCAAGTTCTCCTTCTTGTGATCTGTTTACTTCTACTGCAAGTGTTGATGTTTTTACAATTGTCAGTATTCCTCCTTTGACTCTTTTGGTTGGTCTTGGCGGAAGGACTCGTAACCCAGAATGAAGAATCTCTGTGTGTCCTTTAGGTGAGTGTCTTGTATACATATTTAGTCAGTCTGGTTTTTCCTCAGGAATACTTGTAGCTTAGGCTTTTGGTTTCACACTCATTCCGCTTTCCACTGAGCAACTCTGAGGTATTTGGTTTGGTCAGTAGCACTACTCTACTTTCCCCTACCTCTTTGTTAGCAGAGGCACCAGTCACTTGGGTGGGCCCTTTCGAGACAAGAGACCTGGGTCAGTGCATCCCAGCTTTAGCTGATGTCAGCGAAGGGTAATGACGGTTGATTGTTACATGTCCGCTTTTCACACATTCAAAGAGATTACAAATGTGGATGAATTGTGCCAGGAGATCACACATTGAAATCACACAAAGTCACTAAAATTGTTCTGGCGCTTACACAAATTCATGAATGGTCTGATAAGACGCACAGCTATTGCCTATTTCCAGAGTGCTGATACGGCCTGGCAGAAGACGGATGAGACAAAAGGTGCAGCTTTGCTGGCATACTACACTGCACAAATTGGTCAGAGAAATGTGGAGAAAAAGATTACAGGCACATGGAAGAACTTGAACATGGGAAAACATGATAATCACAGATGAAGAAATTAGAAAGGTGCTGAAATGTACAAAAAACACAGCACCTGGACCAGATGGCATTAGATACGATGACATTAGTTGGAGAACGGATGAGATGTTGGGAGAGTTGGTGAACATGTTCAATAATAGCCTTTTAAGGGGCACAATAAAAGAAGACTGGTTGCACAGCTATTTAGTTCCACTACTCAAACCTGGCAAGGATCACACCAGGATACATGGGTAGAGAATAATAACAATGCAGAATACGATAGGCAAGGTTTTGGAAAAAAATTGTAGCGTGGAGGGTATTATGTCATCTTGAGAGAAATAAGTGTTTACCAGCATTGTTAGGAGGACATCGCCCAGGAAAGAAGGCATGTCAGAATGCAGCCATTTTTGCGCAGGATGTTTTTGAGGGGTTCGATTTGCGCATGGAGACATGTATGGTCGCAATAGATCTTGAGGATGCTTACAATAGGGTGTCCTTGGTTATCTTGATGGACCAACTGTTAAATCTTGCAGTAAATCCTTTTGTCATGCGGTGGGTTAGTGCGGCCCTGATGCACAGAATAATAGTTCTTAAGTGTGATAACTGTGTATTGACACAAATGGTTATTAGCCCTGGTCTGCCACAGGGATTGCCTCTGTCTCCTGTGCTTTTCAATGTATACACAGTACAGATCACTAGCAATCAAATCACAGGTTCTGGCAGAACGATGTCGTATGTCGATGACATCCTGGTGTATAGGCAGTGCAAAAATCGAGAAGAGTGCATCGTGGAACTACAGAAGGAGCTGGACAGACTGACAGTCACATGGTAAAGACACACATGCCATATGTTTTGCTGTCCAGGAAAAATTTAGAAAGAACCAGCACAATGAGATATCTGGGTGTGTTTTTTCACAGAAGTCTGTGTTTCAGAGAACATGTTGACCACGTTATCATAAGGGCATGCAAAAGCTTAGCAGCAATGAAGGTTATAGCTGCTGCGCAGTGTGAGCAGATGTTGTTATTTCTTTTATACTAGGGTTTGGTGGTGGCTGTGGTGGAATATGCACTGGCAATTCTGACTCTCAGCCAAACTCAGATCGAAAGACTGGATAGAATCCAGAATGCAGCAATGCATATCATACTTGGGTGCACAAGAGACACATTGACAAAAGCTATGCGGTACCTATTTGACTGTCCAACAGCAGAGCACAGATTACAGTATTACCGTGCATGGGCATACCTTCAAATATATGCAGATAAGGAACACCCGTTGTATTCTGAAATACAGAAAGTTAAAGGCAACAGACTTAAGAGAGGGAATTTGTGGATGGGATGTGCTGAGGGTGTCACACAACACACGGGAAGTGGTCACTGCGATGATGCCCCAGCACATCCCATTTTCTGATAGCCACAGAAGCCGATGACACCAATGCCATGTCGATAGCATTATCATCATCACCATCCCTGCTTATAATTTCTGTTATACGACCATCATTAATGCACAACAGGTTCGTGTCAGTCATATCAGCTGCAGGGTCACCTTGACTGTGGGGTAAGACAACCAATTTAAACTATCCTTAGTCACCTCTTGTGATGTGCAATGTAGGTAGGTATCTGTCACTATTCTTTTAGGCCTGGCAGCTTACATGCGATTAATTGTAATATTTTGTTTTACAAAACTATTTTAACTTACTCAGGTCCATGTCGTAGGGATGATCGATGTGAAAGCTGTGGACAGAGTGAAAAGAATTGTCCTGGTCACCTAGGTCACATCAAATTGCCAGTACTTGTATTCAATCCTTTGTTCTTCAAAACCTTAGTTCAGGTGAGTTCATATTTTATTTAACATGATGATTTAAAGTCAGTGATATTTTTTTAGTCAATGAAGCGTTAACAAAATTTACTATCAACAAACTATGCAGCAGATAGTCGATTTGTACATAAATAGAATACAGTATTTTAATGACCATCAACACAATTGTACATCACATGTGTACATTTGCTGTGATTTTCTAGTTGGAGGTCATTAGTGTTCACGTGTCGTCAGGGCTCGAAGTAACACACTGACCAAGCATGCGTGTTGTAAGAGGTTTTCTTCTCGTTCGCAGTTTACAGACTGCAGACTTAACTGGCAAACAGACAAAACTTACTGGTTTAGTGTAATGTAGTCCTACATGATATGTTCTGCTGACTGTGCTACCTGCCCAGATGGACACAGGTGATGGAACCAATCTAATTAGATTGGTGGCTGATTAGATTATTAAATCAAACGTGACTGATTAGTCTGTTGTGTCCAGTTCTGATGCAGAAGATAATAACGTGGTCAACTCTATCAAGATATATTGATGGTTGTCTTTTGGGTGGTCAACTTTCCTGATAGCTTTGGTCCTCTTTTCTTGGTATGTGATTTCTATGTCTTTTTGTTCCTGTGCTGCTCCATCCTGTGCCAGCATATCTGCCTTCTCATTTTCTGGTACGCCACAGTGGGGTGGTATATCCACTGTTATACTTCCCTTATTTGTATGCTCACTTCTCGAATGGCTTTCTTCAGGTCCTACAGTTTATCGCTGTCAGTGGCTTGTAGGATGTCAGTAAGAAACCTATCAGCATGTCTTTTTAATTATTTCTGCAGCAGCAATGCTTAGGACCCGTACTTCTGCAGAGTAGTTGAAGCAGAAGATTCCAGTTGGTGAACATGTGGATTGGATACTTGTTTTCTTTTTCTGGATATTTTATGTAAACTCCAGCACCTAATTTTGTTTTCTTTTGAAGATTATTCTTTTCTCTCATAGTGTAGTTGTTGTTTATGGTGGTTTTGATATTGCTCCCATGGAACTGGGAAATGTGTTGGTGTTATTTCTTTTGTTATGTCTGGTAGTTTGTCCTTATATTTTCTGTTTAGTTTTTGGGATTGGTAAATAAAACTACTTCTCTTTTGCCTTCCACTGTCTAGGTCACTGAATCTGGTCTTCATTAGATGTATTGACATGCTCTTAAAATTTTCTGCATGGATCATAAAGTGTGTAATTTTTTTTCCATTTCATTTATGGGAGAGGTCTTCATGGCATCTGTGATACAGCAAAGCTCAAATTTTGTACCTTGTCCAGAGCTTGTAGATTGACTTCTTTAGTCCATGATGTTGATCCGTATTTTAGTACTGGTCTAATTGCACCTGAATATACCTTTTTTTTGTAAGGTTTCCTCAAAGGCCCCTTAGCTTGTTCCTGCCAATGTCCTCAGGATCGCACATTTCTTTCTTGTCTTTGCCTCTATTTTCTTACTGTGGGGACTCTATGTCAGTCTTATATCTAGTGTGGTGCCCAAGTACGCCTGCTCCAAGTTTTATTTCTCCTGGTTTGTCTGTTACACTCTCTAAATTTAGCTTGCTAAATCTTTCAAAATGAATAAGTTGAGAAAGTAAAAAGGAAGCTAAATCAATTATGATCGCTAGATGTTCCAAGATTCTCGCACCAGTAAACAAAAACAACAATCAGTTATCATGTGTAATTTTTGTTATTAAATAATTTTGGCAAATCAAAATCACCAATGCTCTAGATGTTTAAACAAATCTTTTTGTGTTCACTATCCACAGCTGTTAAAAGGCACGTGCATGTCTTGCCATAGAGTGAATTTGTCTCCCCTGCACATTAATTTATACACACATCAGTTGGAACTGTTACAGAATGGATTTTTAACACAGGCACAAGATTTGATGGATACATTTCTGAACTCTGAAAAGATTGAACGTGAAGCTATTGATGAAATTAAGGCATTTGCTGAGAAGACTTTGCAAGGTTTGTTTTCCATATTCTTTTGTAGTTGGAATCAATCTCACTGCACAGGTCTATATCTCAATACTCGTTTTACATTATCAAAATTATTTCTGTATATATGAAATATTTTTGCATTATTATACATCAGTTTCTGTGGGAGAAGGACAGTAAATGAAACACCATTATAAGGAAAAGTTTAAGAAAGATATTGCACTGGCAGATCAAGAAAGCAATGAGTTTCATAGATATTGACCTGTAAAATGTTCAATAGAATTCTTGATTAGGAACAAGCGTCATAACGCTGGGGGCATTCCCATAAATGCTCTGCTTGCCGTTCTGTCAGCCATCTAAAAGTGTATTAGCTCAGTGTCCCAGTCAGTTGCTGATTACGCGTTCTTCTGATCTTTCCAGAGAGGGAGCACTTTCTCCCATCTCCTCTAGTAACTCCCATTTCTTCCATTCTCTGAATATGTATATTTTCTCGTTCGACCTCTTCCTCGTCTTCTCATAGGGTATCCATGACTGCTCTAAGCAATTCAATCCTGTCTCTTCTTATCTTGGTGATGTTCAACAAGGCTTTACCAGCCATTACATCGGCTTTCATTTCCCGACCCCAGCATGACCTGGACAGTAGATCCATGTAATGCTCTGCACGTTGTTGAGCTGAGTGACCAATTCAGTTCTGATAATACACTTTTCTATCAGTAACGACAGTGATTTTGACTATGTTAACCTTCGTGAAGATTAACCAAGCAATTATAGTCAAAGGATGTAAAGTAATTTGCATAGCCATCCACGACTACATCCTCTTGTTGCTACACACCACTTTGAACAAGGATATACAGGGCAGAGCTACAAGCAATCTTGGAAGCATCAAAGGCTATAGAGGAACGGAGGCTCAAAGGAGCTAACATAGTCTTCTTGTGTGACTGCATGTCAGTACTCCAAACCATCCAAAAGGAACCTAAAGATTTCCTAACAAAAACAACTGTAGAACTTCTAAATCAACTAGCTGCCAACAATAAAGTTGTGCTGCAGTGGATCCCTGCACACTGTGGAATAGCAGGAAATGAAGGAGCTGACAGACTGGCAAAAGCAGGTGCAAAAAAGGAACAGAAAGGAACAATTCCAGCACAGAATATCACTGACTGAAGCAAAAACCCTCATCAAAGGAAAATACAAACATACATGGAGTCAGAGAACAGGCAGTAACTTTCCACAGGACCCTATTCTAAATCTAAACAGGTCACAACAAACACAATTTTTAGACTTCGCACAGGACACTGCAGACTACAAGCACATCTCCACAAAATTAAGGCTGCCCAAACTGACCAATGCCCATGTCAAAAGGGTCCCCAGACTCCAGAACATATTCTGCAGACATGCCCACTCTTTGATGACGTGAGAACCAAAATATGGCCCCAAGAGACAGATCTGAAGGTGAAGCTGTGGGGCAACCGTGAGGACCTCCTGCTGACGACTGAATTCATGGAGGCGGCCCACCTTCCTGTATAGACTTATGAGCATAGGAAACTAATCGCAGAAGAAGAAGAACAAGGATATCATGATTGTAAACGTTATTGATCCGGTTGATGGGAAATGAAAGATATAATTAACTTCCGTTTTTGCTGCTAGTGTTCAACTAAATACGGTAAGCAGTGACTGTATTTAGCCGCTGATTGTTCATAATAGCATCCATTTTTGGGAATATATTTAAAATTCGTATTTCTATTTGCATGGGATATTCACTTGTATTACTCAATGCACTATATTTCTATAGCATTTTTACTGGCTGGCTTGTTACTAATTGAATTGTATGTTTTTAACAAAAAAATTCAAAAGTTTTTCCATCAGAGATATCTGAATTGTCAAGAATATGTGAGGAATCATATTGACTAATTATATAGGGATGTGTATATATTATGGTGTTACTATTTACCCACAGACACAAATGATAATGGAAAGCTGTTGTCAAAGAATATTCTGACACAAACTGCAAACATAGTGCACAACATTTTGAAGCAATTTACCAGTTCCAAACCTACATGTTGCCATTGCAACACCAGAAATCGAACTTTGAAGACTGAATTCAATCGAACTATAGTAGGAGTCCTTATAGAGGATAGGACTTCCAGGAGGAAGACAGTGTAAGATACATTTTTAATAATTACATAAATTTATATCCTGTATATTTATTTTGTATGCACTCCTCTATGTATGTCACTGCATCAATGATTACGCAGAAAAAAAACCAGTGTCATTTGTTAAAAATAATATTTTGCTATCACATTGTTGTGTTTATTTGTTAATTAATAGAACAAAATTGTTCTTTTTCAAGAATTGAAAACCTGGCTGACAGGGGTGGAGTTGAAAGAGATGTAGAGGAGAAAACTATGAGCATCAGTAGATATATAGTGATCTTTTTCAACACCTCTGCATAGTTTTCTGTTTCCAGTCCATGGTATTCTCATCATTCTCTTGTAGAAAGTGATCTGATGTACTGAAACAGGAGGATTGGATGATATATATCAAGAAAGTTCATATGGGAAGTGATCAATATAGGCTTAATAATAGGGTGGAAGTTGTCAGTGAAGTTAGTAAAACAGAAGATGGACTTGGACATGTCTGTAATGCCTACACTATCATCGTTAGACCAATGGTAAAGGCCTTTCATAAGCTTCCCATACCTGATGCTCATGGTAAACTATAAATAGGCAAGTATAGCTAGGGCCCACCTCCGTCTCTGTGCGCATGGCAACACAACTGATTTGGTCTTTAAAAAAGTGACCTTTAAACTTGAAAAGTCTATTGTCTTTCCCTAGGTGGTGTTGTAGCTTCCTACTTGTCATTGAGCTTAATGGCCTAACTATTGGGTAAAGGAAATGAAATGATATTCTTGGACATGTTAGATTGGGAATGAAATGACATCAGAAATTGGCATTTTCATGCAGCGGCATATCCTCAAATAATCAACTGCCGAAGACGGATGTGTTGGGCCATTGGCGCAAATAAAACGGCAACACAACGCATTTCCATTCTCTGGACTACATCCAACTGGAAATCTTGTAGGATCATTGTCCTGTTACAAGAGAAATACGGGGGGAATTTGAGAATGAACGCTGAAGAAGAAGAAGAAATACATCAAAGTTTTCAGAGACATTAAGTCTAGACCAGTGTTACCCAACTTTAAAAAAAATTTAACTCTTAATCATCTCTTTCTAAAATTCTAACACACACCTAAGACGCACATATATTTTTGTACATTCAATATTTGAATTTTTCTATGTATTTTTTTGAATTGCCTCTCCGAGGACAAACAAATTGCCCTCTGTGGGGCATATGTCCCACATTGGGTTACACTGGTCTAGATGGTAGGCCTAATGTAGAATGTCTGACATTATAAGGGACAACTACATATTTTGTTTTCACAGGCGATATTATGCTAGTCTGGTTTTGTAACATAAATACAATAGATGTGTGGATATATGGAAGAACATCATGGAAAAAGAAGAAAACAAAGAGGTTCTAACAACACTTAATATGAAGAAAGGAAATAAAGATCTAGTAAATAAAATATCATGGACACATTAAAAGACCCATTGTTGAAGACCTTACTTGAGGGTACGCAGTCGAAGAGAGGTGAGAAAGAGGTAGGCAGAGATACAAGTGGGAGACTAACGTCACAAGATGGACAATCTATCACAGTGCACCATCAAAACAAGAGACGAGATTGTTGGAGATATGTTGTACTCAACCTTCATTGCGATGACAGCACTTGATGATGAAATACAATAGACTAAGTATGTTTGAAGGACAGTTTCAGGGCTGCCAAATAATGGAAAAGTATTGGTGAGTTAAGAAATTATTTAAAATATTTTTTTTCTTTTATTTTTCATCTAAAATTTTCTCACATCTTTTTTTATCAGACACACACACAAAATGAACACAATATGCCACTCATTCTAGGAAAGAGCCCCATTCTAAATTTTTTTTAATGTCTTTGCAGCATTAAACCAGAATATGCAGTAAAAGTTAAAGATATAGAAGCTGAGCAAGAAGAAGAAGTTGATATGGAAGAAAAGGCAACAGACGAGGTTGTGAGTAAGGATATACCAGAGCTTGATGCAGATGTGCAGACGGAGTTGAAGCATTTTCTAAAGTCAAAGCATAAAAAATGTATAATATCTCCAAATATTGCTAGAGAACACTTGCGACAGGTATCTATCTATTTATGTGATGTGTCTTTTATAGAATGTTCTCAATGGCACTTAGTAAGCCTCTCGATTCTGTGCAAATCATTCAGCCTCCTCAGTGTCATGTTCAGAAGATCTTTGCTATCCCATGTTCCTTGTAGTCTTGGTCCATTAATCTTTCTAAACCATTATGTCTTTTTATAGGTACTTGGACATCCGGTTTGTACATGTACAGTAAATATTGCTCTATGCTATAAATATTCAGTAACCATATCCCAACATAGTTTTCTTTTTAGAAAGTTTGAGAATAATTGCATCTATGCCATATTAACCTTTAGCAAGCCAGATTAAAAAATACGAAACGTCTCCCTGCCACCGGATTCTTTTTTGAAAATTTGCATTATTGATGGTGACTGTTTTGAAAATGTGATAATTTTTTGGTTGTTAGAGATATTTAAATAATATTTGCACATATAAATAAAGAATTGAATTATGCATATATTGGTGTAATTTATGTACGTGTGTGTGTGATACCAGACGTATGAGAAAGTGGTAAAGACGTTTTTCACAAACAACATATATTTTATAACAAATAAAGAGGAAAAAAACAAGAAAAAAAAACTTACCTTACATATCGAATTCCTTGGCAACACTGTAAACTAAATCATGCAAATCTGTTGTATTTATGTTCTTTCACTGCGAAATTATCAAAATATAGCCGGGGGAACTGTATAAAACATGTAGATTTGCAGTAAAATCGTTCTTTGAGCTTAGGCCTAGAGTTTTTTTCTGCCACTTCCAAATATTCGATATCAAACGTACAAGTCCCCAAACCAACAAGGCATTCTGTATATTCACTGCTGTGAAACTAAATAACCTAATAATCCATGATTCAAGCCACGATTCAATGTTATTTTATTCGAAATACGATAAATAAAGGTCTATAAAACCGATCCATCATCATGGCATCGTACCGGTGTACAGATGTGGTCAGATTAATTGCTCTTAAACTTTTACGAATAGCTAGCCATTCTTAAAAACGATCATTTCGGAAGTGGGGAATGTACCGGCTTCGATTGCGCATGTCCCCAGCTATGTGCACGGACTGTGGTACGTGTAAATCTCACGATATTATCGTTGGGTGGGCTGGGCCGCCAAAAGCTCGCACGGCCATTTTGTTTCTCGGCGGCCGGGATTGATATAGGCTTGGTGAAGGTTAAAAGTATATGATTTGGGACTGCATATCTTTGCTACAGTTGGTGGTCATTGATTCTGACAGAAATTTTATCACATACTGATGTAATATAGTTCTTCATGGTAAGTTCAATCATTAAAATATCAACCAGGTTCAAACGATACATTTACAGACTAGATCTAGGGTTATAGAATGATTTGAAGACATACCTGTAGGTTTGATCCTTTTAATCCCTGAAATTATAACAATATGACCATAAATGGCGCCAGATTAACACTGTTTCCACTCCAGAATATTTGCTAAATAATATTGGAAAGTTCATATTATTATATTATCGTTTTAAAGGTAAAAATTTACTGGGGTTTTGTGGAAAAAAACGGTCGTTGAGACTGTCTTACATGTCTCATATCACAAACAAAACCTACACCGATAAATGCAGAATTCAATTCTTTATTAATATGTGCAAAAATTATTTAAATATCTCTAACAACAAAAAAGTTATCATGATTTCAAAACAGCCACCAACTATTATGTAACAATTCCAAAAGTGAACTCAGCTGGCAGGAGAGAAATTACATAATTGTAAACACAGAGTGCTAAAGGTTAAATCTTGGAATGCATCTTCAGTATAGTAGCAAAACCTAAAGCCGGCTTGCTGTGATATCAGGCTTTCACTTTCAAGGTACCACAGCATTCTCAAACAAAGCATGTAGCAAACGAGATTTGAACCAGGTCCGCTCAGATGGCACCCACCCACCTCACAAATTAAGTCAACACGTTTTCCGTATTTGACCACAACGAATCCTTTGCTGAATTTTCTTATACTTTTAACTCTGTTGAATTATGTTATCTAGAATTTTTAATTTTTAAAATTTTTAGTGCTTCATTCTTGAATTTACGTGTATAAGCTATTATTTGAAGCAACATTGTACTGTCTCTATGTTATTTTTGTTTACAAAATACCTTTTGACCATTGTAATACGAATACAGATGTTATATGTTTGTGTTACTGAGGATACTTCAATACATTTACGGGATGTTCGTTGTTGTTGTAATTGTCATTGTCTCCATTGGTAAGCTCTCTGTCATTTGAGTACACAGTTTGAATGTCACATCTTTTTTTTTTGAGGTGTGGTTAAAGTATGAAAAAACCAGTTTACTCGAGTTGCCACACGATTTTTTGCTGCTACAATGGACCTGGTTCAATTCCAGTTAGTCTCTAGAATTTTGAATTATGTATACATTATTTCAAACAAATCATAGGCAGTAAAATAGGGTTGCTTGTTCATTCCATTTTATATATTTCGTTTGGAACATTTGTTTTTGGAGACCTATGGATGACCCTTTCTATTCCTTTCTTTTTTGGTGGTATTGTTGCTTTTTCAACATTTAACCTTGCAATTCAATTAACATCTTTAGATCTCAAAGTTTTTAATATGCACCATAATATATGAGATATTTGTCATACATCATCATTCCCTTGATAATTTTCCATTTGTAATATAAATTTGACTTGCTATGCATTTTTCTTGATAAAGACTTTATGGTTCAAATGCCAATTTAATCGTTTTTGTAATTTCTTGTCAGTTGTACAGTAAAACATATTACTTTGTTTTTCTTTAAAACAGTTTTCCTTCAATCGCATAAATTATCTGTCCATGGTGATAACATTCTTCTTTAATGTCTCTACTGCTTCTATATACTTTCTTACTGTTCTATTCTTCTTCTTCAGTGTTCATTCTCAAACTCCAGCTGGATATTTCTTATAGCTGGACCATGGTCCTTCTAGAATTATGTAGTCTAGAGAATGGAAATGCGTTGTGTTGCCATTTTATTTGTGCCTATGGCCCGACACATCCGTCTTCAGCGGTACTGTTCTATTTATTGTCCATATTTCACTTTAGTCTTTCTCTGTTGTTACTATTATCCAGCTCTGACATCTGTGATGGCCAAGGTACCAAGTTCAATCTCTGCTGCAGCAATTGAACATCCAAACTCTTCAGACAGCATTGGAAAATTAATAAATATACATTCTGCCAAGAAAATTAGTACAGCCAAAACACACTGGGTAGATCCTGAAAAGGATATGCTACCAATTTTTTTTTAAAACAACCAATCAATACTTTTTAAAATAAATGCATATTTTTATATTATGCTTATTTTCTTTATTTCGAAACTCAGGTGTGGCAGCAAGATCAGGAGTTTCTTCGTAATCTTTTCCCATTTTTAGCCACAGTAAATAAAACGGAAGTTCCAGTTGATGCCTTCTTCCTGGATATTATTCCAGTTCCCCCATCAAGATTTAGACCTGTAAGTAAATGAATGTTACAACTTTTAAAAGGAATACCTTATATCTCTGTGTATAAGCAGATAATTTTTGTATATATTTCCGCAATTGATTTATGGATCTTGGCTTATATACACGCAAAACAAAATATTGAATGTCCTGGGCTCTGTAGGCGACTGTAGCCCCAATGTCATTACGTAACTAGGGTCTGTAGGCATCTCTATTCATCCCGTTGCTATGCCTTGATTATCAGTACGGAATCACACAAAGTTAAGCTCATATGATGTAGAATTCTCGCCGCACGAAACTAGGAATATGTGACAGCCTAAAGTTCAAATTCCGTTACACATTATGGATAACCAAATGGTCGGAGGGTGTCCGACAAAGTGGAGGGTGCCGCGGTAACCTAATGAACAAATAGTAAAGCAAAATGAATTAAACAGGTTACTAAAAACACTTACCTTGCCTATGAATAAAAATATATAAAAAAACATACAATAAAACTGAACAGGACAATTCTCCACTTATCGGCTCAAATGGAACCTTTTTCAAGAGACAAACAACATTAAACACCACAATAATAAACAAAATAGATGACTTAGATTTCATAAAGCCACGTCTCCATGACGCAGGAATGGACACGCATCTAGTAAAAGAGAAAATGCATTCATTCATTATAAACAAACTGGAAAGTGGGAAATTAGAGGCAATATAGATGTGGTTGGGGTGTTTATAATGAATGCAAGAATAATATATGAATAATATAAGAAAAAGACCCCTTTTGTCACTTTATCAGACAGGCAGGTTTTAAGAACATAGTCACAACAGGCAAGACTGAAGGAAACAGAGACAGATGGGGACAACGTGAGAAAATATTAGTTTGACAACCTAGCAAGGCATGGAAACAACAACGATCCTGATAACAATACTGTGGACAGAGAGCCATGGTCGCCTACGCCAACCAGAATGGCATATGATAATGATTGATGAGGAGGCTGTGGGGTGAGTGGATTTGGGGAAGGAAGGATACAGAAGAATCATCATTTGAAAACGCATGGAATGAATGTGAAACCAAATATAGATATAAACATATATATACAACTACACCTAAACATACATAGAAATGTATACACACACCAAGAGTTAAGAAATAAATATATAACAAAATGGACACAGATGTGTGAAGGATACCCACACAAAATGCACAGGCATGTAAATGTATCCACACATAGGAAAGGGTGGAGATTCGTGCATTAACATAAACAAGCGCTCACATAAATATACATATATATACATAAATATGAACATGCATCCACATAAACACTTTCTCACATAAATAAAAACAATAACATGAACATT
Source organism: Meghimatium bilineatum (assembly GCA_034231615.1). Taxonomy (NCBI): domain Eukaryota; kingdom Metazoa; phylum Mollusca; class Gastropoda; order Stylommatophora; family Philomycidae; genus Meghimatium; species Meghimatium bilineatum. The sequence goes on from CM067316.1 coordinate 31,636,510, forward strand.
CGCACACATAGAAACATATACATATATTAATATAAATATAAACGTTCATTCACATAAAGATAATGCTATAACAACTGCATATGTATACATACAAATGTGTGGCCCAAAGTAATTGTGTGGATACATAGAACCATGTAAAACAAAATGCATATACAAATAACTAAACATGTGTGGGCACCCATCGAAGAGACAACTGCAATAACACTGAGGAAATCAAAGTCTAAATATGTAAATGATTTAACAATAACAATATAGCATTCTAATGTACAATTGATGGACTAGAGTACAAAATAATCACATGTTGACATACACAAACGCAAGAAGACATAAAGGAAATATATAGAAGTACAGCAAACACAAAAATAATTACTCACGAAAGTGTACACAGACAAATAATTACAAGAATCAGTGCAATATGGGAGTAGAGGGTATAAAGAAAAGGGTAACTCAAACAAAATGGTGATTAATGTTCATTCCGTGTGGTTGTATGACTCCCATATGGAAAATGAGACGATATTCCAAGGACTGATGTTGCCAGTCACAGGTATAACAACGTAACAAACCGGTTACAAAGACATCAGAGCTACCATGATGTGACGGGCTGTTAAAATGATTAGCCACTGGGGAGTCACGATGATCGTGACATCTCTCAAATGTTTGGCGAATCTATCAGCTAAACGTCTACCAGTCTCACCAATATACTTAATATCACAACACTTACATAGGAAGTAAATATACAATGCTCTCATGTGAAGTATATTGGTGAGACTGGTACCAAATGTCACACAAAAAACCAAAATATTATCTTCAGACCTATGAATTGATCACAACAGACATAGAAATCACATGTTCAGAACGGTCAAATTGGTGAGACAGACCTGTGGACTGAACTGGAGACTGCAGAACACATTCTACATGCATGTCAACTCTACCAAGAAGAGAGGGAGAAATTATGGCCTACTGAGGTAACATCATTACTTCTAAACCTGAAGGGTTCCATGAGTGACCTGATGTGAGTTATACACAAAGGTGTCAACTAGTATGAATTTTCCGTATTGATACAGATTTCAGGCCCAAACACACACACACACACACACCCCCCCCCCCCCCATATTAAAAAAAATATTTTTTTTTCTTTTAAGTAAGTTCATTTGGTGTTACATCTTCAGTAATTACTACTAATGCTGACATTTGTATACACTAATGCTGACATATTTGTCCATTAAATGGCAACCAAAAAATGCAATTTTTGCTAAATATGGACGTTTTTAGTGAAATATGGCAATAAATAAAATTGTAAAAGTACTGATATATGGCAAAATAAGTTTTACATCTGTGTACATGGTTCATTGAAGCTGTTGGCACTGTAACCTGATGACTGAAGAATGATAAAGAAAAAGAAGAGGAACCTATTATCATGAGATTATTCATTTGCTTGTGATGATTTTCAAATCTATTTGCAGGATACACCATATACTTCTCACAATTTACTGTTTGTTGATGATGAATGAATCACATGCTATTTTGGACGTATGACAATGGTATTTTAAGAAATGGTATGATAATGTAGATATGTTCTGTTATATTTGAGGCTGCTGAAACACTGGGTATTAAGCCAGTATCTTTAGATTAGTGTGAAAATGGTATATCATTTTGTTGTATGGTCTGTTATAAGGCAAAGTATGACAATCTTATACTGTACTGTATATTTGTATCCAGATTTACTTTTAAAAATTTACTATAATGATACTGAATGGAATAATTTCTCGTCTACATGTTATCAATAATTTTGCCAAATTAATATTTCTTCTTAAGCTGGCTGTTATGAAAGGGCGCAAGTATGAACATCCTCAGACAGCTAACCTGTCCAGTGTCTTAAGAGAATGTGTATCTTTGAAAGACTTAATAAGTTCTTACATAACGAGAGTAGAAGGACTTGAGACAGACACTGTAAAGGTAAGGTTTGCGTCATAATAATTTTTTAGTTCTGCTGTGTTGAGGGTATAGGTTTGTGACAGGATGATGAATATGTCATCCACATCTCATTTTCTCCCATTACGTTTTCATGTTTGATCTGGTACATATTTCCTTAGGATGGTTAACTTGGGAGTTCTTGTGGTCAAGCTGAACTGGAAATAAAACCCAGACCACAAGATTATGATACCATTGCACTGAGCTACTATAACTATTGAAGGTGCATGCATATATGGATACATTTTTTTTACTATTAATTTATAATAGCAAATGGCTTAATTTGCTATGGTTATTTAGTAAGATAAATATAAATTATGAAGTTTGATAATTTTTATTCTTTTTCCTCCTGCATTCATTCTTAACTTTTAGCTAGCCAGATTACATTTACAAAATCTTTCCCCAGCCACCTGATTTGAATGTGCTGTTTTTGGTGGGTGTTTGGAAAACACAAATAACTTTTTGTTTTTACACATTTTAAAATAATTTTTACCCATGTAGATAAAGAATTGCATACTGCAAATATGTGTGTAATTTTGTGTGTGTATGTGTAGTGGTGATACAGTGTGATGGTGTGAGACAGTGGTGAAGATGCTTTTCCCCTTCAAAAAAACAAAGCCAGACCAAACATGGATGTTTGGAGAACATAATAACTTTTTGCTTTTAGAAATTTTAAAATAATGTTTGCATATCATGTAAATAAAGAAGTGGATTGTACATTTACTGGTGGAAGTTTTGTTTGTGTATGTAAGAAGTGTTTGGTGAAACCATTTTTTGTACACACAAAAAAAACGGCTTACCATCATAATTGACCAGTGTCTTTAAAAGCAGGGGATAAAGCTACCTGACCCACTGGGCACACATACTGAGACTGGTGGCACTTCTTTTCCCAACTGGAACAGACCACACAGTTGGGCTTAGAAGATATGCCACTGGCCAACCGTTTAGGATTGACAGCAATGTAGTTTGCTGCTGCAATCCTATCTGATGGATTAGTGATTTCCTCCAAAAAAAAGACATTCTCTGCTGGCAACCCTCAAGAAGTCCATGAATAATCTGCAAGCGGAATTTTTTCGCCTTGATTCGGCCAGGATATTTCGCCTTCCGCAGGATTAATGAATTTATGAAGCAAGCTTCCATCAAGTAAAAGAAATGTTTCTTCCACAACTTGCAAGTCCTATGTGCTAAAATATAATGTCAGCTGCTTGTCAATACGGTCTATACCTCCCATATGATTGGAATAGGACTGTAAAGTGCATGATTTATTGACTGCTCACACTTGACCATCCTAGGCTTCTGGAGTAGAATGTTGTTTGTCATTTGGCTGGTTTATGAAAATGAATTTATTTTCCATCATCCAGTCTTCAATCTCTTCACATCCATATCCTCGTAGCCCCAACTTGGAGGGTGACTATTAACTTTTAGCAAGCCAGATTAAAAAATATGAAACGTCTCCCTGCCACCGGATTCTTTTTTGAAAATTTGTGTTATTGATGGTGACTGCTTTGAAAATGTGATAATTTTTTGGTTGTTAGAGATATTTAAATAATATTTGCACATATAAATAAAGAATTGAATTATGCATATATTGGTGTAATTTATGTACGTGTGTGATTTTATAACAAATAAAGAGGGAAAAAATAAGTAAAAAAAACAAACTTACCTTACATATCGAATTCCTTGGCAACACTGTAAACTGAATCACGCAAATCTGTTGTATTTATGTTCTTTTACTGCGAAATTATCAAAATATAGCCGGGGGAACTGTATAAAACATGTAGATTTGCAGTAAAATAGTTCTTTGAGCTTAGGCCTAGAGTCATTTTTGGTGCCACTTCAACATATTCGATATCAAACGTACAAGTCCCCAAACCAACACGGCATTCTGTATATTCACTGCTGTGAAACTAAATAACCTAATAATTCAAGCCATTATTCAATGTTATTTTATTAGAAATACGATGAAATAAAGGTCTATAAAACCGATCCACCATCATGGCATCGTACCGGTGTGCAGATGTGGTCAGATTAATTGCTCTTAAATGTTTACAAATAGCTAGCCATTCTCAACAACGATCATTTCGGAAGTGGGGGATGTACCGGCTTCGATTGCGCATGTCTCCAGCTATGTGCACGGACTGTGGTACGTGTAAATCTCACGATATTCTTGTTGGATGGGGCGGGTCGCCAGCGGCGCACGTCGCCATTTTGTTTTTCGACGGCCGGGGTTGATATAGGCTTGGTGAAGGTTAAAGTCACAAACAATTAGGTGTCTGGATTTCTCTGTTTTCAGTTGCCATAGTTCTCTTCTTGTAGCAGCAGGGCTGTAACAGTTTGTAAGTGATGTTTTTCCACTAGACAGCAGCAATTTTACTGTTATATGTTCTAGTCCTCCTCAGATCTGCTAACCTCTACTGCCAGGGTTGATTTTTTGACAATTGTGAGTTTTCCATCTTTGATTCTTTTGAATGAAAAAATGATGGTACTAAGAATGAAAAACCTTGGTGTGGTCTTTAAAGTGTGTTTCTTGTAATGTGTATACATTATATCAATTTTATTTTTCTTAATGAATTCTTGTAGCTCAGGTTTTTTGCTAATCACTCCTTCAGTATTTCACTGATCAACTTCTGAGTTATTGGGTGTGGTAGTGGCACTGCTTTCCTTTGACCTGTATGTTAGCAGATGTTTGGGTGGACCCTTTCGAAAGAACGGGCCTAGCTCTGTTCTTCCCAAGATTTAGCTGATAGGAGTGGCGCCATGATGACAAGGCTGATAGTCGCAAGCTGCATTTCTGTAATAGCATGCATGCCATAATTTGTCCCAGTATCTGCACCATCGCTGGCTAACATAGCTGGATATCTCTATCATTAGCAGGCTAGGTTGCATTTTCTGTCTGGGATATCTCCACCAACAACACAAAGATCTTCAGAAGCCTACCAACAGAAATTGAAATATTAAACTTACTTTGAGAAGCCAGACAAGTCGCCAAATTGTTTCCATAATAACAGAAGTTTCTGGAATAAAAAAAACTACACCACACTCCACCTCAACTAAAACATATTGACACTTGAGATGATTGAAGGAAAATACAATCCCGAGGAATGTATGCGTCTACATAGAAGGATCTGCAGAGATGGCAGTAATGAGCAGCGGAGGTGGCATATTCATAAGTCTCAAAGATATAAAGAAATATCTAAAACTTCTCCAATCGGTAAATTCTCTATTGTATAGCTATATTGCAAATCCTTACTGGAATCAATCCAGAGCACCAAAAATGAAAGCATTCTGCACATCAGACAAGAGCTCAGACTTATTCAAAAATCCTAAATTACCTTCAATAACCCTTCCTTAATCCTTCAATAAATACTCTAACACTGTTGCATCTTGGGAAATGAGAAAGCTGGTGGTCTTTCACAAACAGGTAGTGAAATGGAACTGCACAGACACACACTTCTAAAAGAGCCAAAAACGATAACACATACACATCAAAGTGGAAGAAACAGATGGAAGCGGAAGAGAAACTTGATGTCATACATTGCCTCCAAATATATCAACAAACTGCACTATTGTGCCCTATTGTGCCCCAGGTCTAGTACTAGTGATGAATTATTTGTATTACTCATTAACTTTATTCACAATCCTTTCAGGGTCTTACAGTTCCTGAGACAAGTGAAAGTGTGACTACACACATGCAGAAAGTCATGGCATCATGGTTGCGCTTGCAGTCTAAAGTCAATGTTGTACTGGATAGTGACTTGGACAAACTCTCAGATGAGAAATGTCCTGGTGTCAGACAGGTATGGCGGCTATATTTATATTGAATGTCAGGGGCCACTCCAAAAATTAGTATTTGTGTATTTTGTAATTTCAGTTTTTACTCCATCAGTTCTTACTCATATTCTCCAAAAGAACGTTAATCAAGTTCATGCGGACACTGTGCTATCAATGCCAGCAGACCTGACAGAAAAGCTAGAACAAAAACTCTCAGTATATGAAATGCATGCGAACAGCACTGGGGATAACAAATAGTGATAGAATAAACAATGACACTCTAAGAAATCTAATGAAAACAATATCGTGTAGAGAATACATTGACACTAACAAAAATTGCCTGGAAACTCAAGTATACAGGTTTTTCCATACTTGACTAACCGCATCTCCAACAAAAAAATGTGATTTTGTCAAGATATTCAAACTGTGTATTCTAGTCACTGAGAACGGACCAATCGAGACGAACTATTACAGCAATGAACATCCCATACAAGTATTGAAGTATCCCCAGTAACACAAACATATAACATCTGTATTTGTACTACAAGGGCCAATGTCTTCCTGTAAACATAAATAACATAGAGACAGTATAATGTTGCTTCAAATAATTGCTTATACAAGTAAATTCAAGTAGGAGGCAAGAGGATAACTTAAAAAATTCTTGAGGCTAGCGGAAATTGAACCAGTCCGTTCTAATGGCACCGAATTGTCTGGCAACTCGGGCAAACAGTTTTTTCCGTACTTGACTAACCACATTTCAAAAAAAAGATGCATATTTGTCAAGACATCTCCAGAAAGATGTAGGACATTGACAATGCAAGCTGAGAACTATGTGTGGCCGGATGAAATCAAAATAGTGCTATGGAGAGCAAAGAACAGTGCACCAAGTGTGATTGCATTCAGTCATATTAGGACTTGGCCACATTAGCAGATGCCGAGTTGGACGAACTAGTCATAATGAACAATTAAAGAATCGTTGCACAACTATTTGGTATCGCTGCCGAAATCAGGGAAATATAACTAATAAATTAAGGGATACCTAAATATTACCATGTAGAATACAGTTAGCAAGCTCTTGGAAAGGCTAATCGCCAGAAAAACGTCCTGTCAGCTACACTGTTTTCCAACTACCCGTAGAGGATACTGTCATAGGACAATGCCTTAGAGACAAAGGCAATGCCGGAGTATTTGCCTATATATATACAAGGATTTTTATTCATGCGTAGACATGTAATGCTTCAATTGACCTTGAGTTACTTACAAGAGTTGCTTTTAGATTCCTAATGGATCAGCTTTACAAACTTCAAATAAGTCTTCTCCTTGTGAATTGGATCATTGCTGCACTTTTCCAGAGACTGTTAGCTATTTAGATGTAGCAGCTGGACCTTTGAACCCACATTCCCGCCGAAGACGGATGTGTCGGGCCATTGGCACAAATAAAACGGCGAAACAACGCATTTCCATTCTCTGGACTATATCCTGCTAGAAATCTAAAAGGGCCATTGTCCTACTGCAATAGAGATCCAGCAGGAGTTTGAGAATGAAAGCTGAAGAAGAAGAACCCACATTGATACTCCCAGAACTTCCACACTTCTCACCATTGTATTCTGTACATTTCAGTGCATATACTGTGAGAACACAGACAAATAAATCATTGGAAGAGGAAAGATTATCATAAAATGTGATAATGTTTTAGTTTATCATGAAGATAGAGATTGGAAACAGGTGGTTTCAGAATTTCACACAGAACTGGATATGTTAAACGAGTGGTGAGAAAGAGTGCCATCAGAACTACACAATACCTTTTTTGTACACACTAGACTTAATAGTGAGTGTAGGCTACAGAACCCCTTTGTGGTGGAAGTTCATTATGAGACTTGATTGATGAGAATTTGTCTGAGGGAAACATAGAAAGTTATGAAGATGGTTCTGTTCGGAATGTGTTCACGGCACAGGTCAGAAAGAGGAATATGAGTGAAGACCAGTGCATTTGTACAACTACAAGTGGCATGATCATGGCGGTAACTGGGGCAATTCTGGGACTAGAGTGGCAAACCTACACTCATGTATGTTTTCTCAGCAACTCAATGAGTATAATAAGAAAGATTCAGAATATCTGGGCAATAAAACAGTTGTTGGTATTTGGTGAAGCGGTTTAATCTGACTAGAATAAATTTCATATTTGTGCCCGGAGATGCAGTTGTTAGAGGAAATGAATGTGTAGACAGGTTTTCTGATATGCCAATCATGGGATCAGAGAAGCAATGGACCAAGTTGTTGTTATAAATGCTCTTAGGTAGATAGGATGAGCAACCAATGTAACAAAATACTTGTAAATCTGCAACCCTGAGCACTCTACAAGAACACTATGTTAAGAGGGGCATGGCCAAACTAGTGTTATGTGAATAACCAGAGAATACTTCTTCTTCTGCGTTCGTTCTCATACTCCTGCAGATTAGCAGGATGTAGTCCAGAGAACGGAATGCGTTGTGTCATAGTTTACAGCATTGCTGCGATATCTGCGCCTTTCGGCCTGACACATCCGACTTTAGCATGGCTTTGGGTCACTGACCCTATATGGGATGGGACAGCCAACTCCATCCCATAACCTCCTTAGTCACCTTTTATGACATGCGTGGAAGGTAAATAGTGTTGCTATTCTTTGCTCCCCTTTTGGGCCCTGGCAACACACAGGTGACCAGAGAATACTATTATAAATTGTATTTCTGTGTTTTCTCTCTCCTTCATTGTCCTTATTTCTTCTTCTGCATACATTCTCAAACTTCTGCTGGATCTCTCTTGTAGCAGGGCACTGGTCCTTCCCAGCAGAATGTAGTCCAGAATGGAAATGAATTGTGTCACCATTTTATTTGCTTCAATGGCTCGATACACCTGTCTTCAGCTGTGTCCTTATTTGAGAGCGTGAACAGCATTTAGGATTTTTCAGCTTTCAGCATTCATCTTTACCATCCATTTCTCTTCCCTTGCTGCAATGTTGTCTGCTACCTTTTGGTTATCTGAGGATAATAGAATGGATATGCTTGGAAGCAGCCGTGGTTAAAAGTTATGTTATTGTTTGAAAGTTTGCATAGTTGATGTTAAAGTGTTAAATAATTTGTGTACTAGCTCTATTACTTATATCTTGTGATACTTGATTCTTGTTTGAGTTAATCTTTTGCAATCAAATTATGAAGTTGTTTGTTCTCCACCAATGATGTTACTCTGTTTGTTTCTCCAGTTGCTAGAGAAGAAAGATGGTCTTTTGAGGATGCATATGATGGGAAAGCGTGTAAACTTTGCAGCCCGCTCAGTTATATCCCCGGATCCATACATAGGCACAAATGAGATTGGTATTCCAATAGTGTTTGCATCCAAATTAACTTACCCGCAACGAGTGACCCCATGGAATGTTCAAGAACTTAGGCAGATGGTTATTAATGGGCCAACTAATTATCCAGGGTAAAACAAAAAACAAACTTACTTTACTTTTTGTTTTTGCTCATTATTAATTGCCTTGTGTTATAGCATTGATTAATGAACAGTGTCCTGGTATGGGCATGATGAGTTGCATGTTGGACAGTGATGTGGAGTCTTAAGATGTCACTTATTCAACCTTTTTTTGTGTGGTCTTTCCTGCTTCTGCAGCTTTACATTTTCATGCTGTAATCTCTAGCAGGGAGTGTTTTATGTGTCGTTATGAAATGTTCATACTGTTTCATTCTATTTTTGCTATAAATTTTATATTGGATATTTTTCCTGCAGAAATTTTCTTTTCATTCCTTTGTGATCACTTATTTTGTTTGTCTTGAAGCAAGCATGTATCAGATGGAGTTAATCGGACATAAATCAAACATATCTTTTCATGACTAAATCTGTAGATACACAATTAGTTTGGTCTGAAAAAGAGGTTCAATAGAGATTCTCAAAAGTGGATGTAAAAAAAATGGTCATCATCATTTATGATGGATGAAAAAAACAACACGCACACACAGAGAGGGAGAGGTTAGGTTATTATTTAATATTGATAATTATGACATGAGGAAATACTAACATCTAAACAAATTACAAAGTTAAAAAATGAGAATTATAAAATGCTATATTTATTCTATATTAATGTATGGCTCAGAAACATGGGCACTAAATAAATAATTAGAAGACAGAATTGATGCCTTTAGGACGAACAACATATAGAAGAATAGAACATCATGGAAAGAGAAGAAAACAAATAAAGAGGTGCTAAAGACTCTTATAATATGAAAAAAGAACTACTAAGAGAAATAAAGATCAGGCAAATAAAATATTTTGGATACATTAACAGACATGACACCTTATTGAAGACCTTACTTGAGGGTCAAAGAGAGGCGAGCAAGAGGTAGGCAGAGATACAAGTGAGAGAGTAACATCACACGATGGACAGGTTACAGTCCAGCAGAATGCACCACCAAGACAAGAGACAGGGGATGTTGGAGATCAGTTGCAGCCAACCTTTGTTGCGGAGATGGCACTTGATGATGATGATGAATTATTGTTTTGTATTTTTAACATACCATACTGGAGTTCTACTGATTTATATGATGCACATGTAGTATAGTTTGCTAATGTAGACCAGAGAGTAAACTCGTTCAAGATCTTCACTGTTGCTCCTGAGTTTTGTGTCTGTGCAGAAATCCTTTTGATAGCTCAATCAGTGTGTGGCGACTGACCACTTGGTAGTCATAATACTGGTTATAACTATGATTTTGTTCAGAATGAGGTACCAGCGGCAGGAGGTCCTGGAAGCTATTAAAAAACCTATCAGAGAAAAACAAACACCCAAAACCACTGATGACTGTAAACCAGGTACTAGTGGAAGACACATACAAATCAGTTTCCACAAATGCTTTTCAAGAATCAACAAAACCTCCCGCAGGAAAGTACTAGACAATACAATTGGAAAGATTCTAAAATCTTAAGAAAAATCAAAACCAACAAACACTGCACTCTTTGATGAAAATTTCATCATTCAAGAACTTCAGACTGCACTAAAGAAACTATAGACAAGAAAAGCACCAGGTCCTGATAAAATATCTAATGAGATGATCCACCACCTAGGGACCAAAGAAAAAAAAAAAGAGCTCCTACTAAATTTCATAAATACAACTTGGTAAAGTGGGACCCTACCAACAGCCTGGAAGACCGCCACTGTCAAGCCAATATTAAAGGATACGCCTAAAGATGGCATAAAAAACTGTGAGCCAAACTCTTTGACTTTTAACATCAGTAATTTTGAAGAACGAATGCTCAACAACAGATTATACTGGTGGTTGGAAGCTTCAGCGTCCCTCAACAGCTCTCATGCAGACTTCTGAAGAAGACCACTCTTTTTCTTCACCCAGAATGTGAAGGACAATTTTCAGCAAGGGAAGAGTACAGTTGCTGTCTTTGTAGACCTACATAAATGAAGAAAGGATAGGAAAGTGGAACATGTCCGGAGAATGGAAAAAAGAAATTATATATATACCCCTCCAAAAAAAAAGGCGACCTTCAGATTTGCTCTAACTACCGAACCATAGCCCTCATAAGTCAAGCATGTAAAATAATGTTAGACATCATAATGCAAAGAATCAAACAAAAATCAGAGATGGAGATAAACGAAACACAGGCTGGCTTTAGATCGGGCAGAGGAACAAGAGATCACATTATTAACATGAGACTGATCATAGAAAAGTGTAGGGAATTCTCGACCTACCTGCACATGTGCTTCATAGATTATTCAAAAGTGTTTGACTGCATCCAGGAAATATAACAAATAAATTAAGGGATACCTAAATATTACCATATAGAATACAGTTAGTAAGAAACTATGGGAGATGATGAACAGCATGCGTTTCATAAGACATCTGATCCATCTAATAGAAGAACTTTACGAAGATCAAAGGGCTGCATTGAAGTTAGACGGCAATCTCTCCGAGTTGTTTGAGGTACAGAGTGGAGTACAGCAGTGATGCACACTCCCCTCATACCTGTTCAACATCTACGCAGAAAATAATATGAGGAATGTGAGAGAAGACATATACAACATTGACTATCACGCTTTAAACATCGGTGGAATCGAAATCCCTGAACTACGCTACGCAGGTGACACAATGCTTCTTTCAAATGATATAAAGGGATTGTAACAACTAATCAAGATCACAAAGAAATATAGTGAATCACAAAACTTGTATTTAAACATGCAAAAATCACGTCAACAGATATAACAAGACAACAACAAAAAGCCAGAATAGATAGATAGATACAATACCAAGATAGAATGTGTGGATACATTTGAATACTTAGGAGCAAACATCAATGGTGCAGGAGATTGACAATGGCATATTATAAAATAACATGATTGAAAAACAACAAAATAGAAATGAAAGTTCTAATGTTACGAACTTTTATTTTTCCGGTTGCAACATACAGCTGTGAAATATGGACCCTAAGTAAAACAGCGGCAAAGAAGATCAATGCCTTTGAGATGAAATGTTACAGAAAGGTACTTAAAATATTATGGAAGGAAAACAAAGAGAACTCAGATATTATAAACACATTGAAGATGCCTGAGTGTTGGTTACTAAACAAAATAGCAAAAAGAAAACTAAACCTGTTTGTTCATATAAAGAAACACAACTGTTTATACAGACACATATTGGAGGGCAGAGTACCTGGGTGGAGGAGAAAGGTCAGACCAAGAAGACGATGGACTGACAACATTAAAGATAACATGAATACATCGTTGGAAAATGCAATCCACATCACCCAAGACAGAGAGGGGTTCAGAGAGTTCATTGGGAAGACAATGTTCTGGAAAGAATACATCACATGACATATGAAGAAAGGGACAATTTTTTTTATGTTGCTATTAATTTTTCCTACTTTTTGGCTATGTAAAAGTATTTTGTCTTCAGGATCCTTTGTCAGGTATATTTTGTCCTGTTACCAAATGTTCAAATTAATATATATAATATTGTTATTAAATGAATGTACGAATAAATTAAATTTCTAAAAGTGGGTCATGTTTTGTCAGAGTGTAATTTTTAATTTCAGGGCATCAAGCATTTTAAATGAAGATGGAACAACAGTCAAATTGAGCCCAGATAATCTCAACCAAAGAGAAGCATTAGCTAAACAGCTGCTGGTACCTGACAAAAATATAACAGGGTCAAAAGTGGTTGGTATTTTTTTCCACCTTCGTTTATTTGTTTGGTTTGTTTCAAAGGGAACTCATTTTTATAGTAAGGAAGTGACCTGCAATCCCAATATGAGTAGGTGTGTATGTGGGTATATATATGTATGTAGCACAACACATGATGGTTGAAAACCATAACCTAGCTACACAAAACATTATAGATTTTCTAGATTTTGATTAAAAAATATACTCAATCAAAATCAGAACTAAACTGCCATACAGTGCTGATCCATGACCATCCCCAAGAAAGACCTTCCAACATAATTAATTAGGACCCTCATTCTTTGTTTTTTTTATTGTCGTGTTTTGGTTGGTTGCTATTTATATACTTGGAGTCGCATGCCAAAAATAACCAAGGCGATTCTGAGTATATAAATAGTGACTAACTTAAAGCACAACAATAGTAAAAAACGTAGCAAAGTGGGTCCTAATTAATTCTGCTGGACGGTCTTCTATACCCCGACAGTCTCTGCTGATTATTGTAACATAAAAAGTGCTATTGTAGGTGGTCTCCTGTGCATGACTGAATCTGTCATTTACGGCTCTCCTGCCTATTTAGCCACTTACCTACCTGGTATGGGGGATGGGTCTATAAAGTTCACTGCTGTCATATCACACACTGGAAATATTATGAAATAGAATTTGTGGGACAAAAGAGTGGGGCTTTCAGCTCCGAAAATGATGGCAGCGGCTGACACTAAACAATCACAGCTCGTAATTTTATAGGAGTCTCTTGTCCTCCCTGTCATTGAATATGCAGGCGCCACAATCACCGCCAGTCACACACAGATTGAGAGGCTGGAGAGAATCCAAAATGAAGCGATGCAGATCATCCTTGGTTGTACAAGGGACACTCTGTGAGATTTTTCCTTGATTTTCTGGGCATATCTCATAGAATTGATATGTGGCATGTCCGTGCATACCTCAGAGTTAGTTCTGACATAGACCACCCACTACACAGCGAACTCCTGTGTATGAAGGGAAGCAGGCTCAAGAAAGGCAAATCGTGGATGGGTCGTGCCGAGGATACCGTTAGACATATCTGCTCCCCAGAAGACATAACTCCTGTTGTGGAATGGACACATATCTCTACGGTCTTACAAGAAGCATTTAAGACTGTCATTACACTCAATAAAGAGTGCAGGGAACACAGCCCTGTGAGCATGGACGCTGAGGTCAAGGCACTAATATGCGAGAATACCGATGACACAGATGTTGTAATTTACATGGATGTCTATCACCACTGATGCGCATGGGCCTTTACTGCCAGATTAAAAGGAAGAAACTACACGAAGACAGTGGTGCTTTTACCACAACAACAAGCAGCCTAACAATGGAAGTATTCGCCGTAACGCAGTCACTTTACTGGCTGGAATCGCAAGCCTACTCCCATGCATGTATATTAAGTGACTCACTGAATATGATTCAGAAAGTAAGAACAGGTGATGAACGTAGGGAATAGGTGGAGTCTTTAGAGAGCACTAAAATACGGGCATCACTATAAAAACTCACGCTTATCTTTGTCCCCGGACACGCGGAATGGAGGGAAATGAACGGGCTGACCAATTAGCTAGCCTCTCCTCCACATCAGATGGTCAGCCTATGGACCGAGCAGAAATACTCATGAGTCAATATCGAGCATGCGGGAATTGGGAGTGAAGATGGCAAGGCCCATAGAGAACCCCTGACAAAGAGCTCCAAAAGAGCAGTAAACCAACATAGAACCGGAACCATCAGCCATTATACCCTGAGAGATTTACTGAAACGGAGATCTGAGCACTTATGGACATGTTCGGTGTGTGAAGAGGATAATCAACAGACCAAATACCTAATACATTTAACAGTTTTAAGGAATATAAGTTTTGTTTTGACAATTCATTTGATTCAAGTATGAAGGTACAATGAGGAACATCAGATAGATGTACAATAGAGAGAGGAAAGTTGAATAGGGTAGGCATAGATTTCATTCATAAAAATTAAAAATACACAGTGTAACTCATAATGTTACTGTGAGTAAATAACTATTGCAAACAATGAAAGTATATATATTAGAATGATATAGTTGAATATATAAATTATGATTATATTTAAAATTCTGTTTTTAAAGTATATATAAAGAACTTCTTTATAATTCTCCAGGTTTGTCGTCATCTCATCAATGGTGACTATCTACTGCTTAATCGACAACCAACTCTGCACAGACCCAGTATACAGGCTCATAAGGTTAATAAATGTATTCATTCTTTCCTACTTTATAAGGATTGTATGAGGGTTCTTTAAGTGAAAACCTTAAAGTGTGATGCAAATTAGAATAACCATATCCTGTCAACATTGTCAAGAGTGATGTCTAGTGTTCTGCATGTACATTATGGTTCAGATAAATGTTGGATAAATATGATGTCATAGTGGCAGTTTAAATATATCCGCCACACTGTTGATATGCACCAAATGTATGTTCGGTTGTTTGCTGATCCAGCGGTCCATGGGCTCTTTTCCTCTGACTGAATGTCATTTTGTGATATTTGCATGTGTTTGTGAGCTGTTTTGTTCTGTGTAGGGTGTTCCATTTATCTGGCCTTGGGGGGAGGGGTGTGTGTGTTTTTCTGACATCATATACATTGCTGGACATTCAAAAAGGTGGTCATTGACAATTTCATAAGGATGAATAACCAGCCGGCACCCTGCAGTATGTTGTGGTTGTATTCTGTTAAGGTGATTGCTAAGCTGTACATGTTTGGTGCGAAGTCAGAAGCTGGTGCACTAATGTTTCTTCCCAAGAGGTTGATGTCTTTGAGGAATTTGAGCTGGTTATATATTTTTAAATTCTTTCCCAGTGTTTCCCATGGCCCTTATGTTCGACCAACCAAGTCTCTTTTTTCACAGATGTCAATAACTTTTTAACTGTCTGCATGCTTGTTAGTGTGTATGACTGCTCTTGTCTTGCTCCCTTCTTTGCTAATCCGTCTGTCTGCCAATTAGAATTGGATAACCAGGAATCCATTACATAACAATTTGAGTTTGTGAGTTGCAAGCAGTTAGTTGGCATGATATATCTGTACTAGTATAGGGTTACAATGTTCATTAGGATCTAAAGCTTGAGGAGCTGACATCAAATACGGTCTGCATGTGGTACAATGCAACTTCTATTGCTATTATTTCAGCTTAACCTTTAGCACACTGTTAACAAAAAACCAAATTCCCCCCCTGCAGCTGGATTCTATTTGAGAATTGGAGTTATTGTTGGTACCCATTTCTGAAAATGCGATAACTTTTTTGTTTTTACAGATATTTAAATATTTGCACATATAAATAAAGAATTGAATACTGCATATATTGGTGTAATTTTTGTATGTGTGTATGATACCAGACATATAAGAAAGTGGTAAAGGCGTTTTATTCACACAAAAACTAATGAATTATAACAAACAAAACAAGAAAAAAATATTTAAAAATTACTTATCTTTGGTTTTTAAATTTTATGAGCCGCCGAAGACAGATATTTCGAGCCATTGGCGCAAATAAAACGGCGACACAACGCATTTCCATTCTCTGGACTACATTCTGCTGTCTTGGAGCATGTTGTCAGGAGTTCACTGCTGTATTCTAAAGCAGAACACATGTAACGAAGGCATAGGCCTCTGTCTTAGAGTATCCTTATGCCATTTCAGTGCTTTGTGTTTAACATTTTCTACATGCTTCTTGTGTGTGAACTGCAGATTGGTTTCAGCTTCCATGTTTATGATGCAGATAATGATGAAATAATCACCTTTCATTATTATATCGACAGCACATGACCTTTTTGACAAAGCATAGGCCATCAGTTGAGTAACCAAGGTGACACTTAAACGCATGGATTGCTGTCTCAAAGGCATGGTTGTGTTAAGGGGTTTAGGTTTATGGATGCACATTTGTCTGTGTGATGGCGTCCCATGATCATCACATCCTGCTATGAGTGAAGCATATATGTCTGGTCCAGCTAGTCCATTAGTCTTCAAATCTGTTGACCCATCCACAGTGATGACACACCTAGCAGTCCCCTCAACCTGTCTGCCACAAAAAGACAAAGTTTGCAATCATCATCCATGGGGACGATTTGACAGAGGGTATCCACTGCATAGTTTATTAAGTATTTGTAAGTCTGTTAGTTTTCCAGACTGGAGAGCTTGAAGCACTGACCTTGCATCTGTTAGGAAAACCACGGGCTGTGGGCCAGGGTTGAAAATTCAGCAATTTTGCAGTTACCACCCTAATTGCCTGGATTTCTGCATCATAATTATTGCAGAATTTCCCTGTTAGTGTTCTGATTGTATCTCTAGGCTTGAGTGGATATTCTATAAATAACCTGCACCTCCATAAAACACAATGCATTTCCATTCTCTGGACTACATCGAACTGGAAATCTTGTAGGATCACTGTCCTGTTACAATAGAAATCCAGTGGGAATTTGAGAATGAACGCTGAAGAAGAAGAACTGCTTGTTCTAGGTTAATAATTTAATTGCTGTAAAACTTTCACAGGAACAAATTCAAAAAAATTCTATAACAAAATTACGGAAAAATAAAATACACGATTTTAGTTATCCTCAAATGAATTTCATCCATCACAATCACATATGTGCATAAGATATCAACAGATAATCAACATTGGCTTAATGGTTGCAGAATTATGATCAAGTCCCTCGATAATTTCACATTTCTGTATGATACTGCTGACAATAAATCAGTATCCTTGTTAAATTTTCTTTAGGTTAACTCACCAAATAGTTTATAGATTTTAGTTGAAGACTGATTTCTAGCCTTAAGAAAAATATTTCTATAATTTGTCATGTTATTTATTGAGAACTTGTCCTTTCTTCTCTGATCGTTTGAATTGATGATAAAGTCAATTTTATGAATTATAATCTGCTCTTATCTTCAGGCTCGAGTCTTGCCAGATATTAAAACATTGCGAATGCATTATTCCAACTGTAAAGCTTATAATGCTGATTTTGATGGAGATGAAATGAATGCCCATTTTCCCCAGTGTGAATTGAGCAGAGCAGAAGCTTCAACCCTTGGTAAGTTTGACAAATAAAAATTACAACAGACTTGTACTGTAACAAGCTGCTCTAGACTATAGGTTCCCAAATTTGTTTGCGCCACCACCCACTTTGCAAGACATAAATGTTATAACAGTTTTCCGTGGTTTATATTAGCTTGGTTATTTTACTTTTTGGCATAAATAGCAATTAATGGTACATTACTGCTTCTGTCGTTAAATTATTGAAGAAGTGTTGGCTAATATGTACTTTATCTTGAGTACAGTTATTGTTATACTGATTTTGATGAAACATAGTCCATATGTAAATATTGTAAGGTGTACGCTCAAGTAACATTATGCAGTTTCTGCAAGTTATCTCGAATTAATACCTTGACTCAGGGTACTTCATCCTCCTCTGATAGTTAAACTTGTATTTACTTTTCATCTCCATATCTCTACTGTACGTCAAATCTTGTTCAAGCATTATTTCCTTCTTCAGTTTGATTCTAAAATTCGTGGCGCTATCCAGGACTTTCCTTTGGTTTCCTATAGGCTTGACAGAAATCTTCATGACATCTTGGTCCACAGTCACCTCAGGTCTTATGTTCCCGCTCACTTTTGCACTATTCGTTGCAAACGTGATCGTTGCTACACGTCCTTATATAGTTCAGATCTGCTGTTTCATTTCCTAAGGCCACTTTCACTATCAATGATGCCTTTACATGTGAATCCCATAATGTAATTTACATTATCATATGTAAACGTTGTGACAAGAAGTATATGGGTGAAACAGGCTTATGATTGAGTGACCGCATCTGTAGGTATCCTCATGCCATAAAACATAGAGAATCTACTCCCGTGGTGCTCTTGATATAAAGGTCACTGCCCACAGATCTTGCACCACGGATGACAGATCTACGTACGCTCTTGAGAATCGATTTATATGTGAGTTTGGTGCTCTCAAACCCTTTGGATTTAACTCTAAACATTTATTTGTTTAAATTTGTGGTGGTGTGGTCCTTATTGTATTGCTATCCATGTTGTATTGGGTAATAATTTGTTATATCTGTTGTCATATCCTGTCCAGTTTTTAACAAAACCCGCTTCCATGACTACATGTTTCCACATACATGATTGTTTGTCAATGACAATGGAGATTTTGGCAGTAACGAAAGCTTTGCAATGAGTGTGCTCGCAAGACTATCTGTGAGCATGTCTACATGCTCAGTGACTATGAGCATGATTGTGAAATTTTGTGCATGGTACATTTGGGAACAGTCGCTGGATGCAGTGAAGAATTCCTGTATGTGTAAAGTGACTCATTTTTGTGCTGGGACATGCGGAAGTCCAGGGTAATGAGAGAGCAGATAGGTTGGCTGCACATACTGCTACTATGGCTGTTATGCAGACATTTTGAACGTCCTACGGGAAAACGCATGAACAAATGACTATAAGTGACGATGACTCTTGTTCCATGACTAGAATAAAGGAATTTGGTTTGAAATGTGGTGTCACTAGAAAGGAGCGGTTTCATGTTCAAGAAAGAATGATGGTCAATCAACTGCATACTGGGACTGTCAGTCAACGTGTAATGGCGGCTATACTCAAGGAGAGATCTGAGCACCTATGGACTTGTCCAGAGTGCAGTGACGATGATCCAACGACTAACTATATATATATATATATATATATATATATATATATATATATATATATATATATATATATATATATATATATATATATATATATATATATATATATATATATATATATTCTGGTTCATTTCCTATTCAGGTGATATGAGGTTCAATTCTTCAATACCTGATTAAACTGGAAATATTTTAAAATTACCATTAATAGCCAGCTTAAGGAAATGGGTACCAGATCTTCTGGAAAATTAAGGGTGGCATGTGTGGTGCTAACCACATTAGCCGTTGGTAAGCAAATGGTCAATGAAAATTATGGACCTAATAGTGTATAGGACCTAATATATTCCCAGATAGGCTTGAGGCGTCAATAAGAAATACTATATATGCAGTATTCAAAATTGCTAGACAAGCTATAAAATCCATTATCTTTGAGATGTTATATTGCAATTTCTTATTGTGCAGCTTGTACAGAAAATCAGTATCTAGTGCCTAAAGATGGTACACCACTGGCTGGACTCATCCAAGATCACATGGTGGCTGGTGTTGCATTGACTATCAGGGGACGTTTCTTTACCAGGTCAGTTTGAACAATAGCAAATTGTTTTGGTAGTTATATTGTGATTTATAGTGTCCTAAGTTTATTTTTATATTTTATAACTAGAGTTGCAACCATCATTCATAAATTCTGGATCACATTCTCTCTTTAGTGTTCTCTAGGAATTATTGTTAGTTAGTTCTTTTTGGGCCAAAGATGGCATATACGGTAGTAGTAATTTATTTCAATGTTGATTTCCTCTGTGCAAGTTGCTGTATTGAATTACAGTAGGATCTGCATACATTTTCTGCTTTCTAAGGTCTCAGAAACCACATACTTCAATAGTCATTTCTTCGCCCGAGTATTGAATATCGTCTTATGTGTCCTAGAATGTGTTTTCTAGTGATCCTTCCCATCAGATCCATTTTATATAGTGGATAAACTTTGAATTTGGTGATCCAGGTGGTCTGCACCATTGAAGAACTTTACAAAGCTCAGTGGTTACAAACACCTTACATGCCATCTCAATCACTCAGCTGATAAAGGTCAGTGCTTCAAGTTCTCCAGTCTGGAAAACTAACAGACTTGAAAAATCTACTTAGCGAATTGTCGTACCAGTATAGGGTAACCATGCAGTGGATACCCTCTCTCTGTGGAATACCAGGAAATGAAAAAGCAGACCAACTGGCTAAGGAAGGTGCTGCCGAAGACCAACCAGATATACCAATCACCTACCATCAGAAAAAAACAGATGATCAAGTCAAGAAAGCCACAAACACCAACACAAGATGACTATCACATTATGAACAGATCAGAACAAGTTATAATTCTACGTCTCAGAACAGGACACAACCGACTCCGCAGTCACATGTATACAAAGTTCAAGATTGGCAACACGGCCATGTGTACATGTGGACAGGCAGCACAGAGTGCCAAACATATACTTCCAGAGTGTTCTGAGCATGAAACGCTGAGGCAGACATATTGGCCAGAGGAAACAACACTGGAATCAAAGCTTTATGGGACAATGTATGAACTACAAAAGACAGTGAGTTTTATTAAGGAGACAGAATTACAGATATAGATATGTTTCAAGTGAACGAAAGAAGAAGAAGAACTCAGCTGATAGAAAGACTGAAAGACAACTTATTGAGAACCATTATATCTGGAAATTTGATACTCTACAGACTCTTAGGCTAACAACCTTTATTCCTATATTTGAGCATCCTGTTAAGGTGCTCCTAGTCTACCTCCTATGGTTTTATTTATCTCTGTTATTGAATTTTTTGCCTTATCATAATCACTTATCTTTAATTGCTTTTCTGGTATTCCTTTGCTCATATTATTCGTGCAGTATTCTCAATAAAGGCCCTTTATAGTCGCAGTATCAATTTTGTGTGTGTGCATTACGTAATCATTATATCACCCTCCATTTTAATTATTGTCTATTGTATTATAAGTTTTACTGCTATTATCTATTACAGGTAAGAAGTGTCACATTTATTGTTCTGCTCATGTTTGAGAGAGGTATCGTTTTTTTCTGCCCTGTAAACACTTGTTTTTTGCAAATTGTTTTGTGTATTGTCAAATCTTGTCATATCATCATCAGCATATGTTGAATTCCATCACAATAACAGCAAGCTTGTTATTTTCTACTTTATTGATGTAGCATATAAGTTTTAGTATACATTTTGTCTAAGTTTGCTTTTCTAGTCATTTTACTTTCTTGCTTTTTTAGAAAAAAAACCATCCTGTATAAAATCACATCTCTGCTGTTTTAATATAATTTTTCAATATTCTGCCCAAGATTCACTTCCATATGTGAGAATTTGTTCTACATAACTTCTAAAAACTCTCTTTCTCACCTTAATTGACAAAGATATATTACATAGGATGGTCTTCATCTTGTGAAATGCTGCCATTCAACATTTGACTTCTTTAATACATACTAATATATGCCATTTTTTCAAATTCTTTAGACAGGAATACTGTAGCTTGGTTTGGAGCTCTATGAATGATTCAAGGGATGGAATTCAATTGCTGACTGCTGCCATAATCCGACCACAACAATTGTGGTCAGGGAAGCAGGTATTTTATTTTGGTGCAAATAATAAATTTATGATGTACAAGATTAAAGAAAAACATATTTTGAAAGTCACATCGTATGATTATTATGAAACAATCAACTGGCATATTTTGCAGGAAATATTTATTATAAATGTATATTTGTTTGCATTTGTGCTAGTATAGCATCATAGATTTTTAATTGAAATGTCGTGCTGACATAAACAACAAGGATGTTATGTTGTACCTTATTGTTGTAACATATCAGTTTTAGTATACATTTTGTTTGAGTTTGCTTTTCTTGTCGTTTAAGAGTCTAGAAGGCACTATCTGTGCATCAACTCGCAAAGAAATGGTACAAACATAACCATATCCCTAAAGTAAAGTACTGACGCCTTTTTTTTCACACCGGCAAAGTATTTCCAGAAGCTGTCTTCTTTAGATTATGACGCCTGTTGCTTGCATCTGCTTTAAGAAGATACTTTTGGATTATGTGAACATATCATAGCTCGTTCCATAACATAATTACATCTGTTTAGATTTGCTTTTCTTGCATTTGCCTCTGCTCTGTTTTCAAGGTGCCACATGTGTATTGACTGTCCAAAGATGGTAATCATATTCCGAAGGTATTGAACCCTCTAAAAAAATTGTTTGATCAGAAATACTATTAATTTGGTTTGTGAACAATCCTCATAATTCAAACTTTTCTGGTTTTAATCAGGAGTTAGCTGCACACAGAAGGTCTGGTGGTAACCACCAGTAGTCAATGGACCAACATCTATGTGACATTATATTTCTAGAAGACCATTATACCTCCTAGGAAGGAAAGACCAGAGTATCATCTTATATTACATATAAATAAATAATGAAGAAATAATTCAATTAATATTTTATTTACAGATTATCAGTACTCTTCTCTTGAATGTCATTCCAAGAACGAAAGCCCCTATCAATTTGAAAAGTAAAGCCAAGATACCAGAAAAGGTAAACATTTTAGTTAAAAAGTGGTGAATTTGTCTAAAGTCTATCAATGCAAATAGATGTCTTCAACAAACATTTTCGATATTGTCTTGTCTTTAGTTGTTACTCCCCACATGCAGGCTTCAATGGCTACCTAACCAACTACAAAAATGTTAGGTAATGATGACGGCAGGCATAATTTTATTCAATGACAAAAAAGTCAGCATGATGTGTGAGTGAGCTGATAAACAGGTTGTGACACATAGGCTGACCTACTAGTGATATGGCTGCGTCTACCATTCAGTGAAATTGGTTCAACAACATGTACTGCATACATAAAGGGGGCCATGTAGTGCAGTGGTTGGCGCTCTGGCTTCGCATATGAGTAGTCCTGAGTTCATTCCACATGTGAGATAGAAATGTTTTTTCAAGACCACAATGACTCTGGTCGACCCAGCCTGAATTGGGTCAGTAAAGGGAAGTAAAGACTGCGAGGGAGGGGAAATTGCTACCACTTTCATATAGCAGAGTCACTGGAATGTGAGAACACTAACATCTCACACCCTTACAGCAGTTAAATGCCATGGGTTAACTTTAATTTAGCATTTTAATGCACAGATAGATGTGTTGGGCAATTGCCACAAAGTGATGTTTGTTTTTTGTTTTTCGTTCGCTCTATTGTAACCATCATGGATATCCGTGCGATTTCCGCCGGGAGCGTGATTACGTTGTGCCACCGTTATGTGCCTTGTAGGCCTAGCACATCCGATTTCGGCATGCCTTGACAATTCGGGTGGGCTACCCTTAGCCTGTAACAGCCTCTATATCTGTCTCCAGGCACGCGTAGTGGAGACTCCTCGCCCAGACGATGTTTTGCTCTCGTCTAACTCAAACGAGGTGTTCCACTGTCTATGAACTTGCCTCGTGTAATTTGACGTGCTGTGCCTGTGCCCATTGGGTACCGAACCGTTTCTCATCCGTGAGCCTGGTTCCTTAAGGGGAAGAACTCAACAGAGGAGTCGGACCCTGGCTCTTTCGCCCTCTTAGCCAAGGTGTCATTCACCGACATCGTGTACCCCTTGTCCAAGTTCGAGTCTCACACCACGCGTTTGGGAGCAAGGCGTTCTCGAGCTGAGCGTCCTTGTCCCAATAGCGCCTGAGCCCATCAGGTACTGAACCCTTTCTCTCTTCAAGTGTATTTCCGGTGTAGGAAAACCTGACAGTAGAGTTGGGCCAGGGCTAAATCGTTGTCCCTTTTGTGCCTGAGCGAATCGAGTACGGAACCCTTTCTCTCTGCAAGTGTACTTCCGGTATAGGAAACCTTGACAGTAGAGTTGGGCCAGGACTGCCATCGTTGTCCCTTTCTTGCCTACACCCATCGGGTACAGAACCCTTTCTCTTTGCAAGCATATTTCCGGTTTAGGAAGGCTCGACATTAGAGTTGGGTTAGGTCTTTTGCTTTACCAAACGCCGATGGATGGGTCTGGGTCTCTGCCTGTTAGGAACTCTGGTAACTAGAAGCCCGTCTCGAGCTGACGGAGCTTGTAGTTCCCTTTCCTAGGGACTTTTCACTTTCTATTTGCAGTTCGCGCTGCCCTCTAGCGCTGTTCTGCCCTTTCATTGTTTCATTGTACTCTGTATGAAACATATTTGTCTCTCGCCATGCATTTACCTTTACGTGCATTTTACATTGGCCGCCCCTCCAATGTTCGGACTGGACTGACTAGCTTCACTGTATGTCGCTATATGTGGTGATGCTGGTGGTGTCGGAGATATTGTCTGTCTCTTGTGCAGTCAAATCTCTTTCCATCTGCTACCTCCACATTCTCGGACACGATCCCCAAAAAATTTGGCCAGAATCAGCACGAGCTGCTGTATTTCTGTTTCCAGGGTGCACCGCGTGGAGGTACATTTGGGATCTTGGTTATCTGCTAACCCTGGGTCCGCCTAGAGCAATGCGTTCCCTTTGCACCCCCCACAAAGTGATGATATTCCTCCTTTGCAAGTGAAGAAGAGCATGTCATAGAAAAAAAGTACCTTTAGGTTTAGTGTTTGTGAATCTGCATGTCACAGAAAATTCTGATCCATTCTTTAAAAAATCCTATTGCAAAGATGAGGAAAGTTATTGAATTCCCTGCAGTGTTATACTTGGTTCAACCCCAGTTGTCGGGCCTACATTTTACACTTTTAGAATTCAAAACTTAACTGTCAAAAAATAGTCAAATACTGCATGTTCCCGTTAAGGAGTTTCAGGGAGGGATTTTGTGTGATAAAAGCCACATGCTCTTGTTGTTGCTATGTCATGTACAGGGTGAGTTTTTAAATTTTACTCTCTGACAAAAAAAAACCCAGCACTTACCAGGAGTTGAACCCTGGACCTCATGGATGTGGATGCATGTGAAAATGCTCCTAAATTACAAGTCAATAGTTTATGCATGAGACTGTTCTGGCATTCATTTTGTACCTAACAATTATAACCATAAAAGCAAATAAAGGTATGTCCCATGGCAGCAACCTGCCATTGGGGCTGAAGATAACTCTTTATGTACTAAGCCGTTGCAACTATTAGGTGGGGTAGCCAGTTCTCTTCCTTGCTGTCTTTACCTCCCATAACTCATGCTTCAGGTACTCATTTACAGCTGATAACTTTATACAATCATTAAACAACAAGGATATTTACAGATTGAAGCATATAAAGCTTCAAAGATATCACTGAAATATATTATTATTATTATGTTGGTGTTTTTTCTTCTTTCAGAGTTGGATTCAGCATCGTTCAAAATATCAATCTATATTGCCGTTGGATATGATTGCCATGGATTCTGAATCTCTAGGTGAAAGCACAGTGATCATTAGTCAAGGGGAACTGTTACAGGGAGTTTTAGATAAGGCACACTATGGACCATCAACATATGGTTTAATACACTGTTGTTATGAGGTGAGCACTTAAATCTGATATCCATTTCTCCTCTTTTAATCCAAACAGAAGCATGTGGTCACTCCAACGAGAGCTTCAGGCTATACATTAATTTGCTATTTGGTTGTTTCTGTAGCAGCTTTATTACATGATGTTGTTGCTTATCACTCCACATTAAAATTATTTAACACACACACACACACACCAAGCAAAATTATTTTTTGACATGGAAAAGTCACTAGGAAAATAGATTACAGTATGTGAAATGAGATGTTTGAGGAAGCTATAAATATCACGAGAAGAGACCTACATAGAAGATATCATGAAAGAAATAAAGACCATCTCATGCGAAGACTACATGAAAAGACTGTAAACCAGATGGTTTGATCACGTCATGAAAATGGAACCAATGCAACCAGCTCTTCGTGCATAGTATAGCAGAAGTTCAGACTACAATAACATCTACAACAGAAGATGAGTAGATACAGTCAAAGAAACCGTAAAGAGACATGGGCTGAACATGGCCAGCATGACCCAAATGGCCAA
Source organism: Meghimatium bilineatum (assembly GCA_034231615.1). NCBI lineage: Eukaryota > Metazoa > Mollusca > Gastropoda > Stylommatophora > Philomycidae > Meghimatium > Meghimatium bilineatum. Next base: position 31,663,155 of record CM067316.1, read on the forward strand.
AGACAGTCAACTCCAACTTTCCCACCACAACGCATAAGTGGAAATGACAATAGATAGAATAAAATTTAGTAATTTCCTCCTGCAGCTGCATTATTTTTTGCCGTAACGTGGTGGGGGGTATTTGGGAAATGCAGTAGCTTTTTGTTTATGAAGCTTTTTGCATAATTTTTGTGTGTGTAGAAATAAAGGAATGGTTACTGCATATAATTATGTTGTATTTCTGAGAAAATGGTAAAGATTTTTTTTTTTAAACCCACAAAACAACACGTGAGTGGCCAATACTTGTCTAATATATTCAAGCCAGAATAAAATGCTGCTAATCACCTATGCTTATAATACCTATGATTTTCTTTCTTAACCAAATTCACGTGTTCATATATCTTCCATGAAAACATAAGAAATACGTTACATTACTGGCTAGGCCTAATGTAAACTTTGATGTATTCGCAGGAATTCTGCTAAATGAAAATAGCTATGCTGTTTCTGATTCATGTCATTTCCTTACCAATCACACTTTCTCTAAGTCTAATGTTCCTACAACTTCAGAAAAGTTGCAACACCAGGGATCATTGTAACCTGAACGGGCACTATTCAACTATATTTGTGATACTTTTCTTTGCGCACACATTCAACAAACAGCTGCCCCACATGCTCAGCTATCTGGGGTCAGGGAAACAATCTGTAAAACCAAGAAATTCGGCAAAAATAAATAAATAAAAATGTCTGCCATTCTGAGCGTTTTCAATGGATTGCGGAAAATAATTTTCAATAATTATATCAATCGTCACCATGCTCAGATTGCCGGTGGAAGTGGAATTAAATTATGTCTACTTTTGATTCTCATGTTGCCCGGATGTATAATGTTAGTTTTCAACAGGCAAAATATATTTTGCCTTCAGCTGTTCAAAATACCTTGGTCGTTGCAGAATTTTCTGCCTGCAGCATGGTAAAGGCTAAATGAATGCATAGCAACGGGCGACTGGATCCGCAGACGGCTGTATGGGGATTTTTTTCAGCAGACAGATTGTTATAGGTTAATATCCAAATCTCATACAGTTATTATTTAAATGAGAACACAATGTATTGTGAAACAATAGTGCTGGTTTTTAGGGTTTTACATTATTCAGAATTTATGTTAGCACTAACATATGAATAACGTTTACTATAAAAGGTTATATATTAACCTTTAGTATGATGCATTAAAATTGCATTATTGACCCTTGCCACATCATTTAATTTTTGACGCTAATATTATTTATGGAGGGTATTTAGAAAATGCAATATTTGTTTTGCTTTTGGAACTTTTTGTATAATTTTAAAAAAATGGAAATAAAGGAATAGTTATTGAATGTAATCATATAAGTTTTCTTGGTGTATGTGTGATGTGTGGGAAAATGGTGAAGATAAAAAAAATATGCGCCCAAAAAATGACAAATTAGTTATTCACCTATTGCTGAATATAGTCAATGCATGATATAATGAAATGCTGCTAAATATCTATATATTTTCTCGTTCAATTGTCATTTCATAACCAAGCTACCATGTTCATAATATCGCTTGTGAAAACAAACAAAACACTCCAATCTTACTAAAGCTATCAGCTATTCCTAATGGCTCTACATATAAATATTCCTTAAAAAAATGGCTGCATTTTCGAACAATTTTCGGGAATTGCAGATGACTAAAAACATAGTCACTAGATACCTAAACTACAACCTTTTGGTTTGAAAACGAAACGAAGATGAAGTTAATTAATTATGTCAAGTTTCAATTTCTGTGTTGCACAGTTGAATGACATTAGTTTATAATCATGATTTCCTTCTTACAGTGTTCCAATAGTCTATATATAGTTTAATTCTGTACACTCTTGGGATCAGTTTTTTGTTGTCACCAAGTAGTTGCCAGAGTAATAAGTGCATTACAAGAAAGAACCACAGTCAGATATGGATGACCTGAAATAGCAATTCAAAAATTCCTTTTATATAGGAAGTTGCTGCTCAACTCTTGTGTCCTGAATAGAGATACAGCAGCCTGAAATATTAAAACTGGTCATAGGATGAAGATTTGATGTAGAAACTAAATAATTTATCTGAAAGTGAAGATAGTTGAGATATATAAATTAAGAAGATAACTTGTATGTTGGTAACAAGTGTTAAGGTTCAACATAACTAACACTCAAAATGAAGTAAAAGAAGAGGCTGAAACAGTTTAAAAATCTGATTACGTTTAATGCTTGTCAGGAAAAAAGGTGCATCATACTTTTTTCTACCTTCTATTTTGTGCAGCTTTATGGAGGGGATGTGGCAGGGAGACTGTTGACCTGTTTAGGTCGTCTCTTTACATCTTATCTTCAGATAACTGGATTCTCTTTAGGAGGAGGAGACATCCTTGTACAAAGAAAGGTATCTCTTTCTTTATTGTTTGTATTTTATAATGAGATATTACAAGATTACATTGATTGTTTCATTGATAATAATATTCCTTTTCTCAACTGAAGTGAGGGGTGTAGCTGACCTATGAGAGAAAGAATTCATCCAGGAACATTCAGTGATACATTTGTTTTTATTTTTTATTTTGATATAAAGCAAACAAATAGTTGGAAGGAAAGAATACATCAAAGAACATGTGAGTCAATCATTATATATCACATTACAAAATTGTCATCAAAGAACGCACATTCTCCCTGGTCACTTGCATATCTATCATTCTCTGAACATGTACATTGTCTTTTTCATCATCCTCTTCATCATTTTGTAGTGCATCTATGACTGCTCTAATTAATTCAGACCAGTCTTTTGTCATCAGTTTGCCATCCACTATAACTTTACCTGCCAATGATTCAGCTCTTTTGTTGCCAGGACAGTAGATCTATGTAATGCTCTGGTAGTTGTTGAGAAGACTGTCTCACACTTTTGTTATTAATTGCCCTATCTTCCATAACCTACTCTGGGTGTTTGATAGAATCACTGTTGGTGGTTTTGCTGCTTGAATATTTAGAGCAGCTCTCACTGATTCTTTCTCCATTCTCAAACTCCATGTTGTGGTTGAATGGGCAGCAGATTTTTCCACCAGCCTTTTGCCATTTTGGTAGGTGATGAAGTCCCATCTGCATCTGTTTCTCTTACTACTGAGCTATCAGTGTAAATAATTATATCTTGTAGCTTTGAGTACTATTTATGAGACCTTGTATCATTCTCTCTGTCTTATCTGCAGCCCAATCGTGGCACTCTCTTCCTGGCTGTATTGCAACATTGGTCAATAGACATTCTCTATTTACTTCCATCCATTCACAGCCTCTTCCTCTCTCTTCCACCTTGCATACTCTTTGAGTAGATATCTTCTGCTACTGACATCCAAAACTTCCTCATATGATGCACCTTACATATGTGTTATCTAGATGTTGTCATAAAGGTTGATGGTCAGTGTTAGCAACCTTAAATTAATCTTCCGCCAATTCTACTCAATATCTTTCTTTGATGCTAGGTAGGTCTAGATGAAACCTCATGGCAGAAATTCATATATCTCTGGTACATCATAGAACTGCCTTCATGGTCTCATTCTGGACACTCTCCGTCTATCAACCTGTGTGTGAGAGAGCATGAGTAATCCTTGATCATAGCCCACAACAGATAGTACCACTGCCTGCATCAACAAAAAAGTGTCAGCTGCTGCACGTCTGTGGATGCCATGACTTTAATTGCGCTGACACCATTCTTAGATTTCTGAATTATAATGTTGATATGCTTTTCAAAAGAAAAGTGGAAAAGCTTCTATTAAATATTATTTCTAAGTATTTCATAGTCTGCTTCCTGTCGATGTTGATGCCCATGTAGGTGATAACTGGCAGTGTTTCTGTAACTATCTGTTGTTTAAAGAGAACCAGATGATCTTTGCATTGGAGAGATTGATGACTACATTGTAATCTGTATACCAGAGCGAAAAGTGTTCCTGTATGTCCTCAATGTCATATCTTTTAATAAAAAAAAATAATAACAAAGAAAAAAATTGGTAGCATATCCTATACAGGATGTAACCATCAACCCAGCATTTTTTGGATGTAGAGATTTTCTTGGAAGTATTTACATTCAGTAGTTAGCCATTGCTTTCTAAACGGTCAGGATGCACAATTGCCCAAGGCAGGATTCAAACTCGGTACCTTGGCCATCACAGACGTACTCTGTACCATGCAGACACAGATCTGGACATGTCATATCTGTTTCTGCCGAAAAGAAGAATTATCAACCAACACAGAACTGGAACTGTCAGTTTCTACATGCTGAAGGACATAGTGAATATGAGGTTGGTTGCTGATCCAGCTGTCCATGGGCTCATGCCCTTTGACCCAATGCCATTGTGTGATATATGCATGTGTTTGTGAGTTGTTGTTTTGTTCCATATAATGTGTTCCATTTATCTGGCCCTGGAGGGAGAAGCATTTTCCTGATGTTATCCAGCGCTGGACATTAAAAAAGGTGATGGTCAACAGTTTCATATGGATGAGTGCATAGCCGGCACCCTGGAGTGTGTTGTGGTTGTATTCTGTTCAGGTGATTGTTAAGCTGTACATGTTGTGTGCGCAGTCGGAATATGATACTCTGGTCTTTTCTTTCCAGGAGATATTGTCTTTAGGATTTGGGTTGGTCATATATTTATAGATTTCCCTCCCAGTGTTTCCCATGGCCCATCTGTTCATCCAATTTTCTTTGTTCACAGATTTTAGAATCATTTTAACTGCGTGCATTGTTGTTTCTGTATAAGGCTGTTCTTGTTGTGCTCCCCTCTTTGCTAGTCTGTCTGCCTTATCATTACCAGGTGTGTTTGAGTGGCCAGGAATCCACTGCATAACAATGTTGACATCATAAGATGTGAGCAGCTGGTTTGCATGGTGGTATATTTCAGCTAGCTCGGGTTTACAATGTCCATCACATTCCAATGCTTGGAGAGCAGACATAGAGTCTGTAAAAATAACAATGTTTTGGACTTTTGATGGGAAGGCATCAAATATGGTCTTCAGGTGGTACAAGGCAATTTCTAGTGCTGTTATATCAGCTTCATAGTTAGAACATATCTCCCCACAGGCATCAAACAACTCATCAGATGTTTTGTCTGGATATTCTATATAGACACCATAACCTGCTTTGATGATGGCTTTGAAGGCAGACCCATCAGTATAGACATGAATCCATTGTTCTGGGTAGGTGTCTATTGTTTTCTGTGTTGCTTTCATAAGACTTACTGGGTCGGAACGTTTCGTTGCATTATCTCTTAACTGTGTTTTGATTTCTGGCAATTTAAAGCCTGCGTGTGGTGGTAAACATTTTTCTACTCTTTGCAGTTCTTGTCCCTTGTCTGGGAGGGGATAACTGTCTTTTATTTCATTGACATGGTTCAGGACTGACTTTTGTTTATTCTGTTGTTTTGTTCACAGTTTTCTACAAGTTGTTTATTTGGGTGGTCTTTGTTCATTCTTTTGCTTCTTTCATAAGTCTCCATTGCAGCCATATCTCTCCGCATCTCAAGGGGTTCTACATTTGTATGTATTTCACATGCAGCCGTCGGTGTAGATCTCATTGCTCCACTAATAAGACGTAGGGCATTGTTCTGCACTCTGTCTAGGGATTCTACATTTGTCGTGGAACATGTTGTGAGGAGTGCACAGTTGTATTCTAAAGCAGAACGTATGTAACCAAGGTATAGTCCTCTAAGGGTATCCTTGTCTGATCCCCAAGATGTGCCAGTGAGTCTTTTCAGTAGTTGTAACCGTTTATTGCTTTATTTTTGATATTTTTTACATGCTTCTTGAGGGTGAGCTGCCGATCAAGCGTGATTCCAAGATATGTGGGGTGTTCTTCTCTTGGCAATTTCTGTGTATCCAACCATAGACTGATATTTTCTTTGGCTACCTTATGACTCTTGGTAAAGATGGTATAGACAGTTTTCTCACAGTTTATTTTTAGCTTCCATGTTTGACAGTATTCATGTAGTCTTTTTAAATCTCCATTTAGTCTTTTGGCAGCACTTTCAACATTCTCATGGCTCTGCCATATTGTTAAGTCATCAGCATAGAGGGCTTTTTCAGCTTTGATATGTTTGGTAAGGTCATTGATGTAAATGAGAAAGAGGGTGCAGCTTAAAGCAGAACCCTGTGGTAAGCCTTCCTCTAGAACTTCTTTAGATGAAATTGCATCATTTATCTTTGTCTGGATTGTTCTGTCAATGAGGAAGTATTTTATCCAGTTGTTTAGCTTTCCACTAATTCCCATCTCAATCATCTTCATAAAAAAACCCTTTCTCTATACTCGATCATAAGCCTGTTGTAAGTCAAAGAAGATGGCTACAGTGTGTTTGTTTTAGTGAATATGAGATGGAACACCTCTGGACTTCTCCATAGTGCTATGATGATCTGATGGCTGACTAACAAAACTTTCTTCTGGGACCAAACATGCATTCATATACACACAACACACACAACCATTTCTTTGAAAAAAGAACTTTATACTAGCTCGGTGTCTATTTGGTTATTTAAATGAGGAGGACCGCATTTGTCTGCGTCAGAAAGGCATTGGGCTGTCAAGAGCTACCTGCTCACAGCAACAAGGATTACTTCATTACTAATGTAAGACTGCTGTGAGCTGCTTATTACCATATCAGAAGCTATTGTGGTATGCAATGTGATAAAAAAAAAAGGTATTTATATTATTTAGACCAATGCTTACATTCTAAAAAACACCTTATGAAATATGAGGGCATAATCAACATACTTTTATAAATTCAAATGTTACAGGCAGACAGAAAGAGGAAATCATTCATCAGAAAATCACAGAATGTGGGAAAGGCAGCTGTAATGAAAGCCTTAGGGCTACATGAGATAGACAATGAGAGTGACCTTTTGTCTGAGCTTAAACATGCTCATTTTGATAAAGATGATCTCAAGATGGCAGAGATTGATATGTGCATGAAAAGAGAGACAGATAAGGTGCAGAATGACATTGCCAGGTAATTTTTTATTCAATGTCGAATTTTCTGAATTTAAATGTCTACTAAGGTTCACGAATTGAAAAATATTTATTTAGCCAGGGCTCTCCGTGTTCAAGTAAATTGTGATGGTGTTGTGCTCTAGTTTTCTTTTCTAATGTCTAGTATAGTATGTGTGTATAATTTATTAATGTATCTTCTAAATAAATATATATTTGCATGTTTTGATTGCATTTCTGTGAATCTATACCGGGTATTTGTTTTTAAAACCCGCAGAGTATTGTAAAAGTACAAAGTATGACAGATGTCCTTTCAAATACATAGACTAAATCTTTGATCACTTCATGCAGACACTCTGCAACCTACATTCCAGTATACTGTGGAGCTATTCTTTATGCAGAACTAGAGTTACCATAATGTTCAGAGTTAAAACTAGAACAAATAATATCGAGCAAGGTGAGGTGGAAATGGGATTAACTGAGGTGAAATGGAAACAAGTAGTGTTACAACTTTGTATGCTACATTAAAATCTGTTTTTGTTAGCCATAACTTAGCTAGCATTCACCTTTTCCAAACCAAATTGTTTAGCTCTTTGTATACTAGTCATGTATTAGATAGATGGTTGACTCAGCCATTGTATATGGATCATCTATCTAATAGATACTATAGGCGAATCTTCATTTAAAGAGTATTTCATCCAATCAAATTCATTCTATGTATTTATCCAGAAAAGTATTTCTTTGATTGCATGTTAGATATACATAATATGGTAAATCTTTACAACATTTATTGGGGAAAAGTGAAAACACACTTGTAGGAGATTGTTATGGCTTCATCTCACAAATTCTATTTTTTTCAGCTGATAAAGCAATATATGTATGTATGTATGTATGTCATGTGATGTATTCTCTCCAGAACGTTGTCTTTCCAATGAACTTCTTTCACATCTCTCTGTTTTGGGTCTGCATTTTCTAATGATATATTCATGTTATATTTAATGTTGTCAGTCCATCTTCTTGGTCTGATCTTTCTCCTCCCAGGTGCTCTGCCCTCCATAAGTTGTCTTTCTAAACATCCGTGTCTCTTATAAAGTTCGATTTATGCATTAAGAATTTTGTGGCACAATTTTTCTGTAGGTTGTCATTAATTTCGGGAAGGAACCACTGCTAATCGAACACCGTAGAGAAAACCCCATTCTCTGTGGCCATTTCAGCAGAAGCCACATACATACATGTATATATGTATGTCTTTTTTTCATACATAGGGTAGTCGAGAGCAAAACTGCACAATTTTTACGTTTTAGGACATTCTGACAACAAGACTTAGCATATATACTTACTGAGCAAAATTGAAATCTAAGAGGTAAATCTAGAAATATAGCAATGAAGTTTTGCTAACCACTGGAAACACACATAATCACAGACACAAATCAAAGTTGCATTCAAAAGGCAGGAATACATACAGCATGATAAAGATCAGGAATACATACACATATACATAAAAAAACGACAAGCCTAGCCATGTGAACCTCAGTTGTGTCATTCCTGCTCATCACTTTTTTCCACAGTTGGAGTCCAAAAATTCCACCTGTTTGCTATGCATTCTTTCAACACCAATTAACGTGTGTAAACTGACATTGTGCATCCGGGCAACATGGAAATTAGAAGTAAACATAATATACTTTTGTTTCCGCTTGAAAACTAAACATGGTGACGTCTGATTAAATTATTTTGAATTATTTTCTCAATCCAACGAAATATTTCGAAATGTCATTTTTCAGGAGGCCATTTTTCAGGAGGCATTTGCACACTTGTGTCTAAATCTATTTCTAATTCAGCATGTGGATGAATGTTGCTCATGTAGTTGTGCCTTTTTGTTTTTTGAAATACTTGGTTTGTTTGCTGTCCCTTATTTCTTTGTGATTTTCTCATATTGTAAGAATTTTTTTTTTAAATTCTCAATTTTTCACACACAAAGTGAGATGTCTGTATTTCAGACCATTTCTTTGAAGCATTATTTATTCCAAGAATTTTGAAGTCTCATATTGTGAATTCAAATCTTTCTGCATTGAGTTTGACTACAGAAGCACAACTTCTAAATGCATATTCCATGGTTGCTTTGACTGCCCTTTCATATACTTCAGCACATCAGATGTGCATGCTAGTTTTTTTAAAAACAGCAGCAAACTTCTTTTAAGGGCTTTAATTTATAGTTATTATTTTTTAAATATTTGGTCCCCAAATGAGTCTGGTGTCGAATATAACTTTGAGAAATGATGAATCAGTGTGGAGTAAGCATGCGTTGGTTATTAATATTTCCCATAGTTTTTAAATGATTTATTTTTCAGTCTGTCTCAGTCTGATTTTCTACTTTCTTGGCTGTCTGTTCTAAGAGAAATGTAGGTGCCGTGATAAAGTCTGTAGAAATCCAGACTACAAAATCATCAATATGCAAACTGTTCATGTCATTGTGATGGTGACACATAGTGATATTATTTATTTATATTAAGAGGAGGGTGGGTGCCAGTATGTTTCCTTGGTTGGTCCCCTCTCTTATTTTGAATGTTCTGCCAAGATATTCCTCTAATTGTATCTTTGCTGTTCTTTTCATATATATAAGTTTCTAATCTTTATACAATTTTATACACATTAACCTAAGTTTGTTAATAGTAAACTTTGTTTTATATTTGTTTTTTCTCAGATCTATCATGCCAGTTGGACTTGAAAAAGGGTTTCCTGAAAACAGTCTCCAGCTTATGGTTCAGTCTGGGGCTAAAGGATCTCCAGTAAGTTTACTATAGTTTGTCTTAATTTGACTTTTCAATAAGTATGGAGTTAGTTGTAAACACTGATAGATTGTGGCAGTGGTTTGAGGTTTAAATCTGAAATGTTAGCTTTCTAAAACATCTTCTACTGTACTTTGCTATGTCATGTGACGTATTCCTTCCAGAACGTTGTCTTCCCAATGAACTCTCTGAACCTCTGTCTTGGGCGATGTGGCTTGCATTTTCTAGCGATGTATTCATATTATCTTTAATGTCGTCAGTCCATTGTCTTCTTGGTCTGCCCCTTCTCCTCTCCCAGGTACTCTTCCCTCCATTATATGCTATGTACTATACTTAAAATAAGAGTAGGAAAGGCAAAAAAAAGTAGAAAACTTTAAATGATATGAGGAAACTGCTTACACTCAATCAATTCACAAACTAAAAATGTTAATTATATAGTGCACAAACTAAAAATGTTAATTATATAATATTACATCTATTCCATCATGAAAATTGAAGAAAAAAAAATGGTAATGAAGTTTTACTAATCACTTAAAATGCAATTACTAATTCACTAAAATGCCTTTATCAATAGCACAAGGATGAGTACAGCACAGTAATATTAAAAACTGGAGAGATGAAACAAAATGAACTGACAATTTACAGAACACAATAGGATATCTACACATTAAAATGGAGGGTGTGTAGACTGAAAGACTGCAGAGTACCAAATTTTGTGAATAAATCTGTTCTCTGGTGATATCATGATGACTTATCCATATTACACTATTTGGTGACAGCCAATCTGAATATATGGGGTCCCAGGCAATTTGTGCCATTAAAGTGGGCAGCAACAGAAGTCCCAATTGTGTTGATATTGAAACAATTTATATCCAGGTCTCTTACTGGTTTGCTCTATGGTAAGTCATGACACAATGTTTGAAAATGATGGCATAGATAACTATGCGGCAAACACATGTAAAGCCTTCTTCAAAAGGGACAGTCACCATCATGTGACATTCTTTCCAGAATATGGTCTTCCTTATAGATTCTCTGAACACTCAGAAATTCTTGACTCTACACAACATGAAGGGACTTTAATATGAAGATAAACGCAGAAAAAGAAAACAAGGTAATGTCAATAGCAAAAACAGAAACACTACTATTTGCATCGATGACCAACAGCTGACACTGTGAAAGAATTAATTTATCTTGGAAGCATCATATCATCAAATTGGAAAAACACCAAAGAAATCCAACATAAATGCAACATAGCATTCCAGATCTTAGGACATATATCTTCTATTTTTAAAAACAAGCATGTCAACATGAACACCAAATCTGCACTATATACATGATCATCATACATCACTATGCTACCAATGTCAAATGTGGACACTAATAACAGAATCCAGAAGAAAATCTGTTACAACAGAATTGTCTTATCGACGTAAAATCATCGGAGTAATAAGAGACAACTAGAAACAAAAACATAAAAAGACTAACAAACAAAATGCCAATACTGGATTATCTCAGAAGACAGATTAAGTGGTTTTCACATGCTTCAAGACTACCAAAAGACAGTGTCCCTCAAAAAAGCATTACTATACAGATGGATGCAAAGCCAGATGCAGACCTTGCAAACGGTGGATTACAGAAATAAAAAAATCAATGAAAACAAACATGAAACACACAGAAAAGTCATCTCCAGAGAACTCTTCTACCCCATATGCTGCAAGGCATATAGGGGTATAAAGTGACAAAAGAAAGATCTCTGAGAACTTCTTCATTAGTTTTCTTGGCTGTCCATGGAATTTTCACCATTCTTCTTAGAAAAAACATCTTATTTGTCTGCAGCTTGTCTTGGGCACTTTTGTTTACTGTCAATTCTTTGCAGCGACTAACAACATAAATACATATTTCAGTCTTCTGTTTTTAAATTTCAATATGAAACCACTTGATGTATAAAACTAAACCATATTTTTTGTACACAGGTAAAATAATTTGTTTAAAATAATTTGTTTGCACAAAATACTCATCTGTTTTCAGTAAAGAGGATAGTATCAATTCTGATTACACCAGATTACTGTTGGCTGCATGATCTATTTCTATTTGTGAATAAAATTGTATCCCTTTTACTTCTTGTAATCACATATACAGTAAGCACCTTTGTTAGCAACTGTAATAAGATGTCCTTGTGCAATTACCATATATTATTTAGTAATAAGCTATGAATCCCATATTCATGAAAACTTAAATATAAATTTCTATTAAATAGTTAAATCACAGTAAAATGCATTATTTCATAGATTACATTATTTCTTGATACATCCTTAATATCGCCAAGTAACAATTCTTCTCTATTTTAGGTCAACTGCATGCAAATCTCTTGCCTTCTGGGTCAGATTGAACTAGAAGGACGTCGACCACCATTAATGATGAGTGGACAGTCTATAGCATCTTTTCTTCCCTATGATGTTTCTCCAAAAACTGGTGGTTTTGTAACTGGTCGGTTTTTGACTGGCATTATAGATCAGGAATTTTACTTCCACAGTATGGCTGGAAGGGAGGTAAGCAATATCAGTGTTTTTGCCACATTGCAAGTAATATTGGACTTCAGTGTGTGCCAGGACCTGAAAGGGAAGCAAAGAATAGCCACTGTCTGTCGTAGTTGTTTTTAATATAGTCAAGTATCTTTATTGATCCTATACAGTTATCATATACAAAAGAAATGAGAAGAAAGACATATATTATATCAACCCTGAAATGTGATATTTTTATTATGAATAAATTAAAAATACAATTCATGCTGGCTTTTCTTTAAATTCAAAATTATCTAGCATGCAGAAAGCAAAGCTGAATTGGTTACACCACATACATCAGTTGAATGATGGTAAAACTGTAGTAAACATTATCCATAGCTTATTGTAACAATATATTGGTTGAACATTTTAACTCTCATTTGCTTTTATTCAAATGTAATTTAGAACAAAATACTTATAGCACTCTGTAGCACATATATATTCAAAAGACTGAATCATTTCTGTGTGCATTTAGTATCCAGCTTTCACAACCATATAAAAGAATAGTTAGCACCAATGAACTGTATAGATCAATCTTAACTGTAATACAGTGTAATCACTATAGTGTATCCTTTTATAACAAATTTTCCTATATAATATCACTTTTCAATATCCCCGTTTATGTTTATTCTTTATTGTGTGCACTGTATATAGAGAATATTGGTTATTACATACATATTTCATTGGTCCGGGCTAAGTTGTCATAATGGAATTTGACTACTGATCTTACTGTTAAAAATAATATTCAACTTTGCCATGACTTTCATTGCCATCTCAAGACTTAGTTTGATCTTATTTCCAAATTACAATTATCACATATTTGAGACCTAAGGTACTTGAATTGGAAGATATTTGAATATTTAACAGAGTATCTGGATGATCATTGGATCTTGCTTGATATCAAAATCTTGATTTTATCAGTGCTAATTTCCATGCCATATTTCCAAAATAGAAAGTTGTGGAGATCCATGAGCATCTGCACAGCACCTGATGATGATAATTGTACACATGCAGACAAAACACAGAAATGTTTTTATAATTCAACATCACATTACACAAATAAACACATCAATCAGCTGTCTCAAAGAAAAGAAAGCAAATGATCAGCAAAAGCTAACTGGTCACGTTAACAATTAGCATGATCCACAAAATGGAGTAGCCAGAAAAGTCTAATTCTACAGGAAAACTCTGCTCCAACCAAAATGCTAAGGTTCAAGCAGCAGAACAAGCTGCCCTCATTATATTTTGCACTGTCTCTGACAACAGGTTGTCATCTTCATCAAAAGAAAGAAAAACGATGACACGCAAACAAATTACTCACAATTTTTTTTGTTCCAGTAGTCTAGAAGACCAAGTACTAATAGTGACATCAGAAGAAATATTACAAGAACATATGAACATACTCCAAACAACATGTCAAAAATTTGGCATGAAGATTATTATCGAAAAAAACCGAAATAATTGAAATAGCAAATAACGAAAGAAATATCACTATCTCCATTGATAATCAACACCGTAAACAGGTAACGGAGTTAAAATTCTTAGAAAGCATTATATCGAGTGAAATAGAAAACAGTATTCATATACAATAACGCTCCCGGCGGAAATCGCACGGATATCCGTGATGGTTACAATGGAGCGAACGAAAAACAAACAATATACAATAGATGCAACAAAACATTTTTCCTTTTGCCGCTGGATTATTTTTTGGTAATGTTACGTAATAGGTGGTGACTTTTGAAAACGCTATAACTTTTTTGTTGTTAGAGATATTTAAATAATATTTGTACATATAAATAAAAAATTGAATTCTGCATATATTGGTGTAAGTTTTGTTGGTGTGTGTGTGTGGTATGAGATGTGTGAGAAAGTCAAGTTTTACAAAAAAAACCAACAAATTATAACCAAAAAAAATTGAAAAAATAATAATAGATAATGTCTAATTTCCAGCAAATTATAACCACAAAAATTGAAAAAAGAATAATAAATAATTGTCATAATTTCACTGGAAAAAGGAATAAACATACAGGTTAGTTCTAAAATCCTTCTATAAATCTAGATCTACTCCAAAACTGATTTATATAAGACAGTTGATTTATAAAGTCAAAATATATGAAACCGCCTGGTCTAACGTATTTTTGAGTGATTATCAACTTACCTCTCAGGAATCCTTTTTCAGAAGAATAATCCATAATAAAAATAATGAAAATACGATAAAACAAGTCTATGAAACCCAATTCACAAAATTTTAACATGGGGCTTCTTTTATTGATTGCTGGGGACCTAGCAACAGGACCGTTGTGGGGCTTGTACACTCGACCGCAGATAGTTTAGATAGTGTAAACTGTTGTCAAAGGCACTCTACAGCCACACGCTAAAGGTTAATACTCGGAGTATCATTAAGAGATGGAATTTGAAATGATACAATCATACAGATAACCAAAACAATACCAGTATTGGAACATATTAAGAGATAATAGATCAAGTGGTTCTCACACACTTCCAGACTACCAACAGATTGCTTGTCACAAATGGCCATGACACATAGAGACATCACGGCTATAAAGCCAAAGGTAAACCATATACAAAGATGGATAACAGAAATCAAAGAGGCCATGGGAACAAGCTTACATACAGCACACAAGAAGGCCACCTCTAAACTCTTCTACCCCTGACGTGTTAGGCAAACAAGGGTCACAACATATAGATAGATAGATGTGTGGCACATGGCTGAGAGGTTAGAGCGTTAGTTTCACACTAGTGAAGTCCTAGAGTTTGATCCTCAATAAAGACTGGATTTTTTTTGTCTGAAGGCAAATTAAAAAATGCACCACGTACATGATGTGGCGACAGCAAGAGCATGCGGCCGTATCACACATCTACAAAAGCCCTCCCTGCAACTCCTTAAAATATGCAGTGTTTGGCAGATAGATAGATAGGCAGACAGACAGACCCTGAAGATGGATGTGTCAGACCATTGGTGCAAATAAAATGGCGACACAATGCATTTCCTTTCTCAGGACTACATCCTGCTGGAAATCTAGTAGGACCATGGTCCTGCTACAAGGGAGATCCAGTGGGAGTTTGAGAATAAATGCAGAAGAAGACATATTAGATTTGATTTTTCCAAAATTCTCATTTAAGATATCTATATTCATTATTTCTGTCTTTCGGTATGCAGGTCTTGGTCTATATTTATGTAGTCTTCAGCATTAGCTTCTTGTAGTTTTGTAACTCCTGATCATTCTCATTTTCCAAGAAGACAGTAACTTTACCTGTTAAAAAATCCTACACTTTAGGTTGCAGAGAGGTGGCATAAAATCTTGCCCTTTTATTACACTACTATCTGGTATGCATGCCCAATAAAATAGGCGAGCTCATTATTCTGTGGTAAGCAACAAGAGTCTACAGTTTCCGCTGGCTGAGAGAGATGAACAAAGAAAGTGCGCATGCTAGTTTCCAGCAGTGAGGAAGGAGTGGCACGTTAACTGTGTCTGTATGGTGTACAGTAGCTCCTTGTGAACATATTTTTGCCAGCTTGACTTGGTTTCAATAAAAGCATATTCTCTTGCATTCAGGTACGAACCAGCAGGTAGAAAAATGGTGTGATGTTCTGCCAGTGCTGGCATAGCAGTTAGCTTGTACAGTAGGTGACAAGCTTGTTGACGTAGCGGTCTTTCCCCTCAATATCTCCAGGGCTGCTGTGATCAGATCAGCAGAGCGCTGTCTCCCTGTTCGGAGTTAAGGTGCAGTCGTATCAGGGTCTGGTGATAGATATCTTGTTGATCCTGCCAGTAGCCATATGCTTATCTTAAAGATTAATCTACAAGCTCCCACACTTACTCCAACCAGTTAAAAACAGACATTCTACTAGTCATGAATGACATGAATGTGAAAGTAAGAAAAGGTAGATAAACGAACATCTTAGGACAATTTTTTTTATGGGCTAGGGACAAGAAATAACAGGAGATAGATGTAACTATTTTTTGGGGAGAATAACATGATCATATGCACCTCACAAAAATGGAAAAACCCTGGAGACAGTAAAAGGAACGTGATATCAAGTAATGAATAAGGACTAGTTATTAACATCCCAAAAACAAAAACCATGATAATCAACAAAATCTAAGAGGAATAAACATAAGACATACAAACCTTATCCTAGGACAAGGAAATCATAGTGCACTACCAAAGCAAGAGTCTGGAGGTTGGAGGCCCATTACTACCAACCTTAGATGCGGAGATGATGATCATCATATATGACATTGTTTCTTAACTAATAAACATTTGTAATATCATTTTCTGAGTCTAAATAAAAGTATATGATATTGTTTTCCTGTGTCTAATTCCTGAATATGATATTATTTCATAGGGTCTAATAGACACTGCTGTTAAGACAAGTCGCAGTGGTTACTTACAGCGATGTCTGGTCAAGCATTTGGAAGGAGTTATGGTTAACTATGATTTGACAGTAAGGGATAGTGATGGTGGATTAATACAGGTAAACACAGACTTTATAGTTACTACAAGTCATGTTTCATGCAGAGTTAAACCTTCCTAGGCAGATAAATCATTTAACAAATTAAAGTGTTTATAGTTAACAGCTAATATTATGTTATATTATGTTATATTACCTTAAATGAATTGTCTGAAACCTGTGGCAACTCTACTTCACTTTCAATACAAAGAGGATGGTGATGAAGTATTCCCTAAGGTCACATTTGATGGGCAAAATATTGAACTGTGTGATGGGCTGCGTTATCTTGATGTAACACTTTATTATCTTTGAAACACTATGTCAAGCAAATGATACAATGAGTGTAATCAAGGGCTTGCAGCACTATAAAGTGATGGTAGCTGCACATGTTGAACAGCTACTACTGAACCTTCTCTGTGTGCAGAATGATTGCATTAGAGATATCCCTATTGTAAAATGAGATATATGCTCGGGTTCTTGTCACCACATTTCCTTTTATTTCTGGACCAATCACCAATATATCGGCTATTTAAAGAAGCTTTACAGGACCAATAACCGATACATTGCTTTTGGTTTCTATCAATCAAAATTTATACTTTGTGGTTCACTAATTCAGAGTTTTATGTTGTCCCAATTCTTTACTGCTACATGCAAGAATACTTTCAACTTCATTTTTCACTAAAACAAACATCATTTTTCTGTAAAAACTGATTGTTTTTACTTTAACTGTTACAATGCTACAGGCCGAAAATAATGTAAAGGTATTTTGAGCAGCTGGAGGTAGAAAATTTTGCCTGTTGCATTGCACCTCTTTCAACAAGGAATTAAACATGTGTAAACGGATATATCATGCATCCGGGCAACACAGTAATTGAAAGTTGACATATTTTACTTACATTTCCCCTTGTAATCTAAGTATGATGAAGTTCAATACAATTATTACAGATTATTTCCTTCAATCCGCTGAAATTGTTCAGAATGACATCCATTTTTGACGAATATTTTTTTATTCCGATGCTGAATTTCTTGGTTTTACGGATGCAGATATTCTTTCCTCGCCCAAGATAGCTGATGATGTGGGGCAGCAGTTCTTTGTTGAGTGTGTGCTTAAATTCAGAGAATAGAATATTTCAGTAGCAATTATAATTATAGTTGCAATATACTCAATAAAAAAATAATCAAATAAGCTTGGATTAGGTTACTTTTGATGCTGATTGATATTACAGGAGCTGTCAACACAGTGGAAGTAAAGTTCAGCGCCTTCTAAATGGAATATGTGATTTATTTTCTGAATGACATAGATTAGAATATGGTTTAACCATTTGGAGATGCTGAAAGAACATAGTGACAGGTCTACAACTTGTCTACAGTGGTAATTCTGTGCCCGAGCTATCCAAAGACATTTGTGGCTCAAATTGGGCTTATTAGATATCTTAGAACTTATAGTCATGGACAACTAACAGAATTTCAAAAGCGGATGTAACAAATGGTCATCATCACTTGTTATGGATTAACAACATTGTCTTGATGGTGGTCGTATCCACACGAGGCTAGGTGGAAGTCTCAGTTTTGAATCCAAGGTCAGATGTATGGCATTGGTAGTGTTGAACCCATGTTTGTTGAAGGTTTCCTTTATGTTTTTCTATCCCATGTTGTTTGGTCTACCTAAAGCTCCACATCCGGACAATCTTTTGTTATATGCAAATTTGGTTTGGGTTCATTCTCATAAGGTGACAGAAATTTTACTCTTTTACTCAATTCTCTTTCACTAATGAAATTCAATCAATGAGTTCTCCTTTAGGGGTTTTGCTCACAGTGAAAATATTTCCTTTTTCTTTTTTTGAGCTAATTGACATCCCCAATTTTCTGAAACCTAGGCAACTTTGGTCAGTTTGCCTAGGTTGTTCAGAGTAACTTGTAGTTGGAATTTGGATAAGATATCTAATAAAACCATCACATATTCCGCTGTGCTCATCATCAGTTTGCATGCTGGCACATGCATTTCTGGCAAAGGTTTGTTTTAGGTCAATGAAATTCAGGAGCAGAATATAAGACTTCCTCAGTGGGACATCAGTTATCATTTGACTGTTTTTTTTTTCCTATTGTAGATTGACCAGTTATTCCTTCCAGTGAGGTATTATATCTAGGAAAGCATTATTTGGGAGATGCCACTCTACAGTGGTATGGCGATCATCCATTATAGAAAGGTTATGATGTGCCTTTTTTGCTGTGATTTTTAAGCAGTATATAGAAATCTGGTGAAACTTAAAAATAACGTAATTATAGGATTGTATATATTATTGAAATAAAAAACAATAAGTAAATATGCCAAACTACGGCGTTCAACTCCAATGTGATATCCGTGTTGACATATGGTTGCAAAGTTTGGAAAATGACAAAGGCACTGGAGAAGAAATTGAATTCATTTGAAAATAGTCTTAGAAGACACTTAAATATTGGTTGGGAAGAATTCAAGTGAAACATGCAAGAGAAGACACCAAACAGCAATGTTTCTACAACAATAAGAAGAAAATGATGGACTTATATTGGACATGTACTTAAAATGAATGAAAACAGACTGCCATTACAAAAATTAAAATAGGTGCCAGATGGCAAAAGAAACGAGGTAGACCAAGAGACACTTCACAGAACAACCATCAAAGAGAATATGACTATGGGTCTCAACAACATACAAGAATTACACACAGTAGCCTCACATTGCCCGAACTGAAAAGCTCTGGTTTCTGCCCTTTGTGCCGTGTTTGACGCTGAGGGTACACAGATAGATAGATATTTTATTGACAAAATGCTAATTTAAAGTAATTCTTATCATCTTCAGTTTTATTATGGTGAGGATGGTCTCGATCCCGTTCGATGTCCATTCTTGAAGCCATCACAGTTCCCATTTCTTACTGAAAACCTTAATGTTGTGATCAGCAATAGTAAAGAAAACCCATGGCAGATAAATCACAGCAAAGAAGTGAAACGTTTATGGAAAAAGGTTTGCATGTGGTTTCTTTTTAAACAGATTTCTGATAGCTAATAGAAATAACACCTTTTGTACTCTGCAAATTTAGAAATAATTGTTATATCTTTTTAAAACTATGTATTAGTTCACTCCTGTCTTTCTTATATTTTTGTGCAGACTGCCATTTTAAACACTGAGATTATATATCCTGAGCTTGCTTTTGTTCCTCTGGTTAAGTGGAATGGGGCTATATTACTTCTTGTCTATAAAGTCATTGTGCACTGACATCACATAGATCCATTTTAAATACATATGATGTAGTGTTACTACCAATGTAAATGAGTGCACAGTGACTTTGTAGACACCCAGTAATTGTGACAACTGATGATATTTTTCTGCATTCATTTTGAAACTCCTACAAATTAGAAAAATGTAGTTCAGAGAATACATATTTTAGCCTGATACATCAGACTTCAGCATGGCCTATGGGTCACTTTGACCATCTGTGGGGTGGGATTTATAGTCATCTCCATTCCCCCAAGCCTCCTTAGTCACTTCTTACAATGTGCATGGCAGGTATCAATGTGTACTTTGCTTGTCTTTCGAGCCCCTGCAAGACACTGTAATGATGATGTTCATGTTTGTGAGACTGTTTGAAGATGACATATTGCAGCTAGCCACTAATAAGTTCCAAAATTGGATGTGTTAAACCCAATAATGAGCTATATTTATGACCCAAGTTAGTGAACTGTGATAACGATTTTCATGTTTGTGAGGCTGAAGTTGAGGAACCTGTCTGGAATGTGTGACCACCTATTTATTTTCATTGGCTATGTTTATCATTTATTAATTTAAATAAATTTTGATGTTCCTCCTTCACAAGGGAAGATGAACATGGCATGACAAATAATAAAGGTGATTAACAAGCAGAAAAAAACAAAACATCTTGTGATTGTCTAATTTGGCCTGTGAGTTCATATACGCCCAGTGAGTCCGACTCATGCCAGAAAAGTTCCATTGCAGTGCATACAGGGCTGCAGAAGGCTCGGGGTAGGAGAGCCTACGGATGTGTCCTTCCGTCGCCTACAAACCGCTATCCTGCATGTCTTTCAGACTGGTAGCGTTTAGTGCACAATCGTCGGCGAACAAGAGGTCACAAACAATGTTTGTCTTAGTTTTGGTCTTGGCCTTCAATCTACTAAGACTGAATAGCTCTCCATCAGCTCAATAGTGATAGCAAATTCCTGCATTTTATTCCAGAAGGCATCATTAAACATGACCGAGAACATCATGCTGAAGAGTGTCGGAGTCACGATGCAATCTTGTTTGAAATAGTTACTGGAAATGGGTTTGAGTGCATACCGTCATCTTGCACACAGGCTGTCATACCATCATAGAATTGACAAACCATGCTGGTGAATTTTTCGGGACATCCAAATTTGGCCATGATCTTCCATAGTCCTTCGTGATTTAAAGTGGTGAATACCTTAGTTAGGTCAACAAATGTGGTGTATAGACCAATGTTCTGTTCACGACACCTTTCCTATAGTTGTCTGGCAGTGAAAATCATATCAACAGTACCTCTGCCCTGTCGGAAGCCACATTGGCTCTCTGGGAACCTGTCTCAAGATGGACATGCAGTCTGTTTAATAGGACACTAGCCAGAATCTTGCCTGCTGTAGAGAGCAGGAATATGCTATGGTGGTTGTTGCAAACTTTGCGATTTCCTTTTCTCTTGTATAGATATATGATGGAAGCATCCTTAAAGTCTTGCGGTATGGCTTCCAGGTTTCATATTGTCTGGAAGAGCTCTTTGAGTCATAACAGGGTCACTGACAGCATAAACTTCGGCTGGAATTGAGTCTGGACCTGGTGCTATTGCTACAGACAAATTTGAGATTAAATAAAATTTACACTCTAAGAAGCAGGTCACACGTTCCAGAACCTTAGTTGATATACAGCTAGTCACTTATAAGCTCAAAAGTTGGATGTTTTAAACCCAAGAATGAGCTATATTTATGACCCAAGTTAGTGATTATTGTTGTTTCATTTTCCATGTTCTAATCCATACATTAATGTAGAATAGATGTAGCATTTTATAATTCTCATTTTTAGTTTGTGATTTGTTCTGATGTTGAGAGTTTCCTTATGTCATTGAAAGTGTTTTTAGCTATTCCTATTCTCCTTTTAACTTTTCATATCTATGTGGTAAGCTAGTTGATAATGAGCTTGCTTACTATAACCTGGTTACAACATGCCAGGCTCAAAACCACAGCTAGACAACAAAAAATAATAATCCGAGTCATGATTTCTCGCCTGACACAACCGCTCCTCAAGTAGACCCATCTGTATAATGGGTATCTGAAGCATAAGTTAAGGTAAACACAGCAAGGATTGGAAATGACCATCCCAGCAAATAGTTACTAGCTGCTGCACCTTTGTACATTCAAGAGTTATCTTCTTCCCTGACTTCCCTTGTTGGTGCCATGGGACCTACCTTTACTTTTTAATTTCTACCATAATTTTTGAGTCCTAAGATATTTGTAATGGTCGTATATTTTTATGTTTAGCATTTGTTCCTCTTTCATTTTGCTTATCATTGTTTTTGTTTTCTGTATGTTAATATCGAGTTCATAATTTCCCAAATGTCATTGTCTTACTCTTCTTTTTTATTTCAATGTATGGCTAGCAGCTATTCTCGTATCTTGTTTCCAGTATATATTTCTGATCAGTCTGATGTGTATTCCATCAAGGGTTTTTCTTGAATGTATTCAATTAATTTTTCATTTTGGACGATCAAAGGTCTTACTGTAGTCTATTTATCTATTAGGTATGTTGATTATCATCTACGCACACCGGACACGTCCATAGGTGCTCCGATCTCCGCTTCAGTAAATCTCTCAGGGTATAACGGCTGATGGTTCCGGTTTTATGTTGGTTCACTACTCTTTTTGAAACCTTTTTTGTTAAGGGTTCTCTTCGGGCCATGCCCATCCTCACTCCCAATTCTTGCATTCTTGATATTGACCCATGCTTATTCATCTCAAAATCCTCTGATTGTGAGGACTCACGAAGAACAGTGAGTATGTCTGCTCGGTCCATAGGCTGACTGTCTGTTGTGGTGGCGAGACTAGCTAATTTGTCAGCACGTTCGTTTCCCTCCACGCCCGCATGTCCGGGGACAAAAATAAGCGTGAGTTTTTGTAGTGATGCCCGTATGTTAGCTCTCTCCAATGACTCCTCCCATTCCCTACGTACATCACCTGTTTTGACATTCTGAATCATATTCAGTGCATCACTTAGTATGCAAGCATGGGAATAGGTTTGCAACTCCAGCCAGTAAAGTGCCTGCGTTATGGCGAATACTTCCATAGGACTGCTCGTTGTTGCGGTAAAGGCACCACTGACTTCGTGTACTGTTTTCCCTTTTGATCTGACAGTAAAGGCCCATGCACATCTCTGGTGATGGATGACCGATCCGTCCGTGTAAATCACAACATCTGAATCATCGGCATTCTCGCATATTAGTGCCTTGATCTCAGCATCCACGCTTACGTGACTGTTTCTTGCACTCTCTGTTGAGTGTGACGATGGTCTTGACTGCCTCTTGAAAGAACATAGAAATAGGTATCCATTCCTTGCCAGGACCTATCTCTTCTGCGGCGCACATATGTTTAACAGTATCCTCGGCTCAAGGAAGGCCATTCCCTTATCTTCGTCAGATTTCTTCCATGTCAGATAAGTGGATTAAAAATCAGGTATGCAGACTCTTTGAAGATTTCCATTAATGCTTCTCTGAAAACGCCAGAACGTCTTATGAGACTTGTCTGAGCTGATCTGCTGGCAGTATTCATTCCACCTTTCTTCTTTCGCCTGCTGGGCACCTGTCTTGAAGAGTAACATGGTGTCATCAACAGAATTTTCTGGTGACTGTGAGTGCACGTTTTGAATGTCTTGGCAAAGTCACTTATTTTTGGAGATGCAGTTAGTCAAGTACCGAAGAACGTGTGTGCAATGGTTGCTAGGCGATTTGGTGCCGTTGAATGGACTGGTTCAGTTCCCGTTAGTCAGAAGAATTTTAAAGAAATATCACAGACTTATTGTAAACAGCTGTCAGTAACACTTTCCACTTGTTGCCATGCACTCATTTATCGACGAGGAACTAGATGTTTTGGCTCATGTGACCAGCACCATCTAGGCAAGTTAAATTGAACTTCCTTCTCCTCCATTTTTTGGCGAATAGTTGAGTCTGCATGATTGTTTGTAAAATAAAGTACTAATAAGGATTAATAACAATAATATAACTAGTAATTTGTTGGGTGTAATGTAAATGATCCATAATTTATGTCACACGTTTAAACCACAAATCTACAAATTACTTTCAGATTAGCAAATATCGTGCACAAACAAAGGAGCTTGGGAGCTGGTGTAACAGATTCAGCAGTTTTTTGGAATTCTGCAAAAGTGAGATAGCTCCATCAGTGTCCAAGTCTGAGAGAAGAACTGTGATTAAATCTGGAAAGTGTTGTGGTAGATCTGAAGCAGCAATGAAGCTTTGTCATGCATGGGAGAATTTGAATGCAGAGGAAAAAGAAAAGTACATTTTTTAATGAGCCACTCTATCTATTTCTATTTTAACTAAATATGGAGCAAAAATCTGCAACATATTTTGGTTCATGTTTGCTTAACCAATCCAAATTTTTATAAAATTTGTGCAGATCCGAAGTTTGTTAAATTTTGTGACGTCACTGACTGATGGCTCAGTTCTAGATATAAAATAGCTATCATGTTTCTTAAGCCTACTTGAGATTGATAAGGATGCCATACGTAGAAAATAATGAAATACTAGAATTGAGCTGATACTGGTCAATTACATAACCCAAACCCTAACCCACGTCTTTTCACATGCAAACAACCCTCTCAAAAACCTCTTTGAGTCTTTGACTAAAATTTATTTCGTCTTTAATTAAATAATTATCTCTGTTATCACTGATGGATAAGAGAAATAATAAATGAACAAAAAAAAACACAGATTTGCTACCTGTTGTAATTTATTTTGTTTCACATCACGCACACATAAACAAAAAAAGAAAAAAAGATTAAGCAAACATGGGCTCAAATTTCTTCTGTTTTTTTTCGTAACTAGTAGTTTATTAAATCATTTCAAATTCTATTGTCCTTTGACAATTTTGAAAGTCAGTAGTTTTCTAATTGTTTCATATTCTGCACATTGCTGGTGTACTAAATCTAAAATTGGTCAACGATTCTTTGTTATATAGTTAATTTTCCTAGTGCGATAGTTTGCTTTTATTGCTTGTATTATTGTTTTGACTATGTTTTTCCTGTTACTTCATCATCATCAAGTGCCGTCTCCGCAACGGAGGTTGGCTGCAACGTATCTCCAACATCTCCTGTCTCTTGTCTTGGTGGTGCACTCTGCTAGACTGTAACCTGTCCATCGTGTAATGTTACTCTCCCACTTGTATCTCTGCCTACCTCCTGTTACTTACATTTGTGTATAAATGGGGGTGGATGAACATGTAGAGTGTGGGTCGGACATCCCAGTTGCAAGACAAAGATTGTGACGTGAATCCATATCCTCTCACATCCAGGTGCAGCTGATCAGCATAGTATGGAAGTTACTGTCCGGCCTGTTAGTAAGCTTCTAGCATAAGGCCTCTCAAGCTCAAATGTGTCCATAGCAATGCCTTAACGAGGTACCTCAGTTCTCACAAAGTTTGCTGTGGGAACGAATGAGTGTTTCGTGGTATAATCAGGCTTCTCCTGCTTACTTTCTTTTCTTGTCTACCATGCTTCTTGTCTAATCTTGATGACTACTGACTTTAGTACAGAATCCTGAAATGGGGATGGGAAATGTCTCTTACCTTTAGTAGTTCTGGACCCTGCCCAGCTGCAGTGTCTAGCAAACTGACAGTGCACCCACAGTCAGAACATGTCCTACTCTTGAGATATTGGAAGCAGAGCCAAGAGAACTCATGAGAGATCTAGAAATATGGAACTGGGAAGAATCGTGATGGCATATAATGCACAATGTGACTTGACCATAGCAAACACTCAGCCACAGAATGAAGGATCAAGGCATGTCTCTTAGTTGCTTGTGACCAGCAAGAAGTGCATCACTATGAACCCCCAAAAGCAATGTTCTTCATGGAGACTTCCATGATTAGCACTTGACCATACGGTCAGTTTTATACAGAGGAAGATATTTGCATGTCATTCTTTGGGAGGTAGATGTCTGCAGCTAACAGCTATTACTACAATACTACAATACTACAATATGCTGAGTATATTGTGGAATTTGTCGCCTCTTCTATTTCTGTGGTCCATCATTTTCGAGATCGGCCTCTAGGTCTGCCTTCATTATATCTGTGTAGCATAGCTTGCTGTGGTATGCTGTGTAGTGGTCGTCTGCTGATGTGTGCAAACTATTTGATCTGTTGGCTCTTAATATACTCCAAGATTGGGACGGTGCCGGTTCTTCGTCTAATGTCCTAATGAAACCAATCTTCAGAAACAAAAATGTAGATTTAAACACCAAAATAACACTATTCAAAATGATTATTCTGCCAACACTGTGCTACCAATTTCAAACATGGACAACGAAACCACAAGACAAACGTAAACTAGTGACCACTGAAATGGCATGCTTACGCATAATCCTAGGACTATCGCTAAGAGACAGACGTGTGTCTTGTGATTTCGTTGTCCATGTTTGGCATTGGTAGCACAGTGTTGGCAGAATAATCGTTTTGAATAGTGTTATTTTGGTGTTTAAATCTACATTTTTGTTTCTGAAGATTGGTTTCATTTGCCCTAGGGATAGGTATGCTTCACTACATCTATTGTGTATTTCTTAACTACTCTTGCCATCTGTTGTTATATTGCTCTCTAGATACGTTAATTCTGTCATTTGTATAAGTCTCTTGTTTCCAATATATATATATATATAAGGAAGTTATGGGATGGAGTTGGCTGTCCCATCCCATATAGGGTAAGTGACCCAAAGTCATGCTGAAGTCGGATGTGTCAGGCCGAAAGACGCAGATATCGCAGCAATGCTGTAAACCATGACACAACGCATTCCGTTCTCTGGACTACATCCTGATAATCTGCAGGAGTTTGAGAACGAACGCAGAAGAAGAAGATGAAGATATATTGCACTACATACACCAGCACAAAAAGCTCTCCAAACTACTTTATCCTCAACCATTCTGAGAAGTGTAGAGTAATCACGCCGACCATTCCTTGATGTTACCAATCCAGGATTTTCTTTACCCTTCTGTCCTCCTTCCAAAATAATCCATCTTTTCCTTGCAAAATAATTTTAGAAAACGAGTCGTGTCTTGATACATGTCCAAGCCAAAAAAGTTTACGCCGTTTCGTCATATCAAAAGTGGTTCTTGGTAACTTGCAAAGTTGTTTATTTGCTGCCGGAGAATTATATATGTCTTGTGTTCTATATACCTAATTCTTAACAAACGTCTGTAACACTTGTTTTCAAAAGCCCGTATCCTTCTTTCTGTGTTTGCATTGTGTCCAACTTTCAGATCTGTATAAAAGTATACTTAACACTCATCATCATTAAGTGCCGTCTCCGCAACGGAGGTTGGCTGCAACGTATCTCCAACATCTCCTGTCTCTTGTCTTGGTGGTGCACTCTGCTAGACTGTAACCTGTCCATCGTGTAATGTTACTCTCCCACTTGTATCTCTGCCTACCTCCTGTTACTTACATTTGTGTATAAATGGGGGTGGATGAACATGTAGAGTGTGGGTCGGACATCCCAGTTGCAAGACAAAGATTGTGACGTGAATCCATATCCTCTCACATCCAGGTGCAGCTGATCAGCATAGTATGGAAGTTACTGTCCGGCCTGTTAGTAAGCTTCTAGCATAATGCCTCTCAAGCTCAAATGTGTCCATAGCAATGCCTTAACGAGGTACCTCAGTTCTCACAAAGTTTGCTGTGGGAACGAATGAGTGTTTCGTGGTATAATCAGGCTTCTCCTGCTTACTTTCTTTTCTTGTCTACCATGCTTCTTGTCTAATCTTGATGACTACTGACTTTAGTACAGAATCCTGAAATGGGGATGGGAAATGTCTCTTACCTTTAGTAGTTCTGGACCCTGCCCAGCTGCAGTGTCTAGCAAACTGACAGTGCACCCACAGTCAGAACATGTCCTACTCTTGAGATATTGGAAGCAGAGCCAAGAGAACTCATGAGAGATCTAGAAATATGGAACTGGGAAGAATCGTGATGGCATATAATGCACAATGTGACTTGACCATAGCAAACACTCAGCCACAGAATGAAGGATCAAGGCATGTCTCTTAGTTGCTTGTGACCAGCAAGAAGTGCATCACTATGAACCCCCAAAAGCAATGTTCTTCATGGAGACTTCCATGATTAGCACTTGACCATACGGTCAGTTTTATACAGAGGAAGATATTTGCATGTCATTCTTTGGGAGGTAGATGTCTGCAGCTAACAGCTATTACTACAATACTACAATACTACAATATGCTGAGTATATTGTGGAATTTGTCGCCTCTTCTATTTCTGTGGTCCATCATTTTCGAGATCGGCCTCTAGGTCTGCCTTCATTATATCTGTGTAGCATAGCTTGCTGTGGTATGCTGTGTAGTGGTCGTCTGCTGATGTGTGCAAACTATTTGATCTGTTGGCTCTTAATATACTCCAAGATTGGGACGGTGCCGGTTCTTCGTCTAATGTCCTAATGAAACCAATCTTCAGAAACAAAAATGTAGATTTAAACACCAAAATAACACTATTCAAAATGATTATTCTGCCAACACTGTGCTACCAATTTCAAACATGGACAACGAAACCACAAGACAAACGTAAACTAGTGACCACTGAAATGGCATGCTTACGCATAATCCTAGGACTATCGCTAAGAGACAGACGTGTGTCTTGTGATTTCGTTGTCCATGTTTGGCATTGGTAGCACAGTGTTGGCAGAATAATCGTTTTGAATAGTGTTATTTTGGTGTTTAAATCTACATTTTTGTTTCTGAAGATTGGTTTCATTTGCCCTAGGGATAGGTATGCTTCACTACATCTATTGTGTATTTCTTAACTACTCTTGCCATCTGTTGTTATATTGCTCTCTAGATACGTTAATTCTGTCATTTGTATAAGTCTCTTGTTTCCAATATATATATATATATATAAGGAAGTTATGGGATGGAGTTGGCTGTCCCATCCCATATAGGGTAAGTGACCCAAAGTCATGCTGAAGTCGGATGTGTCAGGCCGAAAGACGCAGATATCGCAGCAATGCTGTAAACCATGACACAACGCATTCCGTTCTCTGGACTACATCCTGATAATCTGCAGGAGTTTGAGAACGAACGCAGAAGAAGAAGATGAAGATATATTGCACTACATACACCAGCACAAAAAGCTCTCCAAACTACTTTATCCTCAACCATTCTGAGAAGTGTAGAGTAATCACGCCGACCATTCCTTGATGTTACCAATCCAGGATTTTCTT
Organism: Meghimatium bilineatum; assembly: GCA_034231615.1. Taxonomy (NCBI): domain Eukaryota; kingdom Metazoa; phylum Mollusca; class Gastropoda; order Stylommatophora; family Philomycidae; genus Meghimatium; species Meghimatium bilineatum. Next base: position 31,692,459 of record CM067316.1, read on the forward strand.
TACCCTTCTGTCCTCCTTCCAAAATAATCCATCTTTTCCTTGCAAAATAATTTTAGAAAACGAGTCGTGTCTTGATACATGTCCAAGCCAAAAAAGTTTACGCCGTTTCGTCATATCAAAAGTGGTTCTTGGTAACTTGCAAAGTTGTTTATTTGCTGCCGGAGAATTATATATGTCTTGTGTTCTATATACCTAATTCTTAACAAACGTCTGTAACACTTGTTTTCAAAAGCCCGTATCCTTCTTTCTGTGTTTGCATTGTGTCCAACTTTCAGATCTGTATAAAAGTATACTTAACACTCATCATCATTAAGTGCCGTCTCCGCAACGGAGGTTGGCTGCAACGTATCTCCAACATCTCCTGTCTCTTGTCTTGGTGGTGCACTCTGCTAGACTGTAACCTGTCCATCGTGTAATGTTACTCTCCCACTTGTATCTCTGCCTACCTCCTGTTACTTACATTTGTGTATAAATGGGGTGGATGAACATGTAGAGTGTGGGTCGGACATCCCAGTTGCAAGACAAAGATTGTGACGTGAATCCATATCCTCTCACATCCAGGTGCAGCTGATCAGCATAGTATGGAAGTTACTGTCCGGCCTGTTAGTAAGCTTCTAGCATAAGGCCTCTCAAGCTCAAATGTGTCCATAGCAATGCCTTAACGAGGTACCTCAGTTCTCACAAAGTTTGCTGTGGGAACGAATGAGTGTTTCGTGGTATAATCAGGCTTCTCCTGCTTACTTTCTTTTCTTGTCTACCATGCTTCTTGTCTAATCTTGATGACTACTGACTTTAGTACAGAATCCTGAAATGGGGATGGGAAATGTCTCTTACCTTTAGTAGTTCTGGACCCTGCCCAGCTGCAGTGTCTAGCAAACTGACAGTGCACCCACAGTCAGAACATGTCCTACTCTTGAGATATTGGAAGCAGAGCCAAGAGAACTCATGAGAGATCTAGAAATATGGAACTGGGAAGAATCGTGATGGCATATAATGCACAATGTGACTTGACCATAGCAAACACTCAGCCACAGAATGAAGGATCAAGGCATGTCTCTTAGTTGCTTGTGACCAGCAAGAAGTGCATCACTATGAACCCCCAAAAGCAATGTTCTTCATGGAGACTTCCATGATTAGCACTTGACCATACGGTCAGTTTTATACAGAGGAAGATATTTGCATGTCATTCTTTGGGAGGTAGATGTCTGCAGCTAACAGCTATTACTACAATGCTGTTCAAACAAAATTTACCAGACAAAAGGTCAGCACAGGAGAGATCACTCTGCTGCTCCTTTCTAAAAGTCAGAGAGGGGGGAAACAAGTGTAAGTAGATCTATAAAAGAGTGGCTCAAGTTGGTTGGTTGGTTGCTGATCCAGCGGTACAGGCTCATGCCCTTTGACCTAATGCCATTAAATGGCATTATATTGCTGGGAAGTCTGTGGATTTTCGGCCCACCCCGGGACAGAGCCAGAGAATAACTATCACACCTCCAGGAAGGTAGGTTTCAACCTATGCACTGCTCCTAGCCACTGTAGCCAAGATAGGGTTCACTGTGCTCATTCCCCGCCACCAATTGACTACTGGTTATGCCGAACTTTTCTATGGCTCCAGACATGCAACCAAATGTTCAAGTCAAAAGAATTGTCACATCCTGAGTCACTGTGCCTCTATGATGGGTCTACATAATTGGAAAAAACAGTGCTGTCAGTTTCCTCTTCACCATTGCTGCACAGTACATCTCTGGCTCCCTCCCAACCACAGAGGGATACATATATATTCAGGTAAACATGAAACACATTTCAACAACAAAATAAACGCACAATTGTGTATAGATGATGTGCCATGAAGCTTCTATAAGAAGATAACCTCAATATAACGGCATGTCATCCACTAAGGTTTTCTGTTGCATGGGTGGTTTGTCTAGTGGGCCATTTGTGAGAACCACAGATGCAACCACATGCGTAAGTGGCTCAAGTTATGAAGTTTTCCCTCCAGTCATACATTGACATTTTTGTAAATACATAATTTCAGTCTTTCAAATGTGGTACAAGCTGTATCTATTCTGGTTGATACTCATTGAGGTACTCAGTATGCATACATGAAGAAAGACTTGTTATTCCAGACAACTTAGGGCCTTCGTTAAGATAAATTCCTCCACTGTTAGACTACTTGTGGTAAAGGCCCAAGCAACTCATCTGTATAGACCACAAAATTTATGTCATCATCAGGTGATGAGTGTATTGATCTCAGTTTCAACACACAGAATTGCACTTATTGAGTGTATTCCACACCCTATTGAGTGTAATTATGGTCTTGAAAGCGTCTAGAAAAATCCCTGGCATAAATATCAATTTCTTAATTGGATTAATTCTTTCTGGAAAAATCTGTCTGGCAATAGTTCAGAGTGCCCCATCCATGATTTGGATGCTTTGCATCAAAAGTAACTCTGAGGTAAGCATGGACATGTCACATACATTCTGTGACATATATGCTTTGATAGTCAAGAAGGAACCTCATTGTACAATATATGATGCATGAATTCTCTCCAGCCTTTCAATCTGCATTTGACTGATGGTGATAATAGCATGAATATTGATAACAGGAAGAACCAGAGCTTAATGCAGGATTACAAGCTGTGATTGTTTAGTGTCAGTCGCTGCCATCACTCAAGGCTGAGAAACCGTTACTGACTTTTGCGACAACATGCTTGATGTGTTCAAATAAAAAAAAAAAACTGATGGAATTGCATACCAGGGTATTGTAATGAGAATGTTCTGACTACAGTGTGCCATCTCATCTCCATAATTGTTGTTGCAGATTTTACAGTGATTGTTTAGGGAGAACCATGTCACTGCTGCTTTTGCTTGGTTGATAAAGGATCTAGAATCAACACACCAGGAGGTGATGCGGTTTAATTCCTTCTGCAATGAGCTAACAGTTTCTGTTCTGCCTTTCTCTATCAGGATATCACTCACAAATCACCTACCTCTACCATCAAGCGCTGTTGCGTGATGACCACAGTGTACACAGGTGAGAGAGGAGATCCATGGGATATTTACAGGTTCAGAGAACCAACAGCCACACCTGAGAGCCACCTTTCTCTCGAGAAACATCACTGAAGTCCACCTGACATAGAACAGATGAACATGGAAGAGCAATAGCATTTTGATGAGATACTCGAAAGGCATTCTGTTGTACTCCAAGTCAAGTTGCAACAGCATATGTTTCAAAACCTGTATGGAAGCCCTCAAACACACAGGTGAAGAATGGTGGAGTTGACTTACATCTTCAGTATTTGAGCATTCTGGTGAAAAAGTGACACTCTTTCAAATAGCGAGCAAGATGCGACAATCTTCTCATTGAGCTTGCCAATGGTGTTCTGCATCATGACGATTCTGTATTCACCGTTCTGAGTGTGGTTCTTATTAGGTTGTGTAAGTAGCAATAAATAGCTGTGCAGCCATTCTTTCCTTATCACTCTGGATTCTTTCATTGAACACACACATTCGTTCATATTGTTCTCCTGTGAACTTGTGAAGTTATTGTGTCGAATAACATCATGGTGTTCTGCAACCATTTTATAGTGGTCTGGACTGTAGTGGACTACAGTGATCTGTATGCTCTCAGTGCACTGAACCTCAGCACATAGACATGAAAGTGGGGTAATAATTTTATAATGGTTACCTAGGTGCTTCTTATTTGACTGCTTATGTAACGTGCACAAAAGGTCTTCCCCTTAGGCTTCATTTCTGCCATGTGAGATCTTCTCATGTGATATATTCTTTCCAGAACATGGTTTTCCTTATAGATTCTCTGAACATTCTGCGATTCTGGGTGAGTTGACCTGCTGCAGCTAGAGACATATTTAAGCAATTTGATATATCACTGCACTATCACTTTTGCATTTCGCATTATGTTTTGAGCGTAGATGTTGAACAGGTACAGTGATAGTGTACATCCTTGTTTAACTCCTTTGTGTACAGTAAACTATTCTGATATTGTTCCGGCCACTTTTACTGCTGCCTCTTGTTCATGGTACAACATTGCGGTTAAATATGTTAGATATTTTGGAAATCCCATGTCGACCATAATTTTCCATAATTGGTGATGTTGTACACAATCGAATGCCTTGGTGTAGTTGATGAAACATGCGTGTATGTCTATATTGAATTCCCTGCATTTTTCGATAATGATTCTCATGTTGAAGATTCTCTGGTGCCTCTGCTGGATACCATAAAAAACCTGCCTGTGCTTCATGAACTTCTGTTTCTATCTTATTTTGCATCCTCTTCATTATGATATGTAATAGTATTTTACTAGCTTACTTATCAAAGTGATAATTCTGTAGTTAGTGCATAAGTGTCGGTTGCCATTTTTGGTAATGGGATATAAACTGATCTTTTCCATGTAATGTAATGTAATTTCCCAGGGTGATATAGAATGTTGCACCACAAAGGAAGACATAATTGTGCAGATGAAATGCTGTGGGGCTTTCACAAGAGGAAAGTCTCACTATATTGACATGTCATCTACTGAGAGTTTACTGTTGCATATTGATTGGTCTGATAGGCCAAAAGTGAAGCAGTAAGCAGCCTGTGTAAATTAGTAAACTTGAAGTTAGCAAACAATATGTGGAATATGCTACCACAATGTAGTGACATCACAAACAAATTAACAGTTATGATTTCTTCTGCTTCTATATTTCAGACTGGGGAAAAGAATGCTTTGTCCTGAACCTGTTATGTCCATGTTCTTACCTCACTACCAATCGGATGTATTGTCTGAAAACTTTAGACACTTGCTCAATGTTTATTGCAAGAAAGGATTCGCGAAGGTAATTTATATAATTCTTTTGTAGACAAAATAAGAGTACACTTTCAGATGTCAAATTTAAAATGTTAACTTAAAGCAGTTGTCTGTCTAAAAATTTGTTATAAAGACATTATGTAGATGGGTTTTGTAACCATGTTTGCTATGTGCCAATTGTCTGGGAGGGGGGTCTGCTTTGTTCTACCTACCACAGGGTTCTGCTTTGAGCTGCACACTCTTTCTCATTTGCATTGACATTAATCCAGAACAATGGATTCATGTCTATACTGAATACTGACAGGTTGGCTTAAAAGCGTTTGGTTTGATTCTTGATTAGAAAATAGCATCACAGCATGAGGGGGACTCCCTTAAGTGCTCCACTCTCCATGTCAGCAGCCATCCCAGTGTATTTAGACCCAGAATCTTGGTCAGGTGTTGATTACGCAAAACGATTTATCCTTCCCTCACCTCTAGACACTCCTATTTCTGACATTCTTTGTAAGTGTATGTTCTCAGCCTCATTAACATCTTCATCTTGAATGAATTTATGACTGCCGTAATGAAGTCTGCTTTATCTCTTCTCAGCATTGCGCCATCTATTGCTGCATGCCTGCCAATAAGTTGGCTCACTCGTTTCCTCTGACCCTCGCCATGACCAGGACAGTATACCCATTTAATGCTCAGGACAATTGAGCTACTCAAATCAAACAATCAAAGACCACCCAAATAAACAACTGGTATAAAACTGGCAACCATAGATTATGGTGTCTATATAGAATTTACAGACAAAACATCAATGAGTTACCTGATGCCTGTAGGGAGATATGTTCTAACTTACTTATCCGATCTCCAGGGTTGTGAACTTTCACTCTTTCTTCCATGTGCCAGGTGATATTAGGAGCATGTCTTCTTTAGATGTGTTGTGTCTGTATAAAGGGTGTTAGTGATGGAGGAGTTTGGTTGTAAAAGTTGTTTTCATAGGTCTCTTAATTCAGGGCATTCAATAAGGTGGTGTTTTACTATTTCCTCTTCTTGTCTGTTTCAGTGGTTGTGGTATGGTGTATTCATTCATTCATTTTCCTTTTACGCTGAAGATAGGGCAGAGGTCAGATCTCTCCAATTTTGTCTGTTCAAAGCTATTCTGTGCAGTTCTTGAATAGTATGAATATTGATTGTTTTACTTTCTCTAAGTATTGTTCTTCTTAGTGTTTCTTGGGGTCTACCTTGGCTCTTTTGCTTGTAGGTATCCATTCAAGAGATTGGTGGTGTATTCTGTTGCTGTCTGCGCAGAGGACATGTCCGATGTAGGTATAGTATATGGTCTGTGGTAATTCTTTGTAGATGTTTGTTAATTTGTACATATGTTGTTCGCAGCCTAAATATTGTGGTTTAATCTTTGCGGTGTGGTCTATTTATGCTGTCATGTGGATTTGGTTGGGATATGTCTGCATATAGCACTCTTCCTTTTTTAGCCAATGGCCCAGCATTCCATCCATTGTTGTTTACAGTTTTTGCAGATAATGTATTTTGCTTTTCTAAAGTTGGCTGGAATTCCTGGTTGAGGCACACATGGTCCCTTTTTTGCCAATTTATCAGCACTTTCATTCCCGCTGATACCTGTGTGGCCTAGTATCCACTGTAGTGTAGTATTGATGCCATAGTATGTAAGTATGTTTGTAACTTGAAGTATGTTTATAGTTTCCTCTGCTTGTTGGATTCCAGTTTTCAAGGGCTTGTAGAACAGACAGGGAGTAAGTGAATATTGCTAAGTTTTTTTGGACATGTTGCATCATTTTTGTATTTGGTGGTGTTGTATGAGTGTTTCTGATATACTTTCAGCTCTGCATCATAGTTGCATTAGTACTTTTTACAAGGAGCAGATAACTCTATTGATATTTTGCCAGGGAGGACTATGAAGAGCTATATCCTGCATTCATGGTGACTTTGAAGGCTGACCCATCTGTATGCTTGGATCCAGTTTAGTGTCTAATAATAATGTCTAGTGGGTCTAGTTTTGCATCGATTTCATAAGCCACTGTTGGTGTTGATCGCATGCCACCATGAATGAAGCGGAGAGCCTGGCTTTGTACTCTGTCCAAGTGTGTGCAAGAGTTTTTTGATGATGTGGTCTGCAAGGGGAGATTATAGTCAAAAATGGATCTGTTGTATCCTATGTATGCATATGTGTTGTCTTGTCGGCTCTCCAGGATGTACTTGCAAGTTGCTTTAGCAAGTTCAACCTCCTAGACATTTTTTTTCTTGATATTGTTCATAAAGTTGTTGAAGGTTAGCCTTCTGTCCAGCTGAACACATAGGTATATTGGGTTTCTTTGTGATTTACTTGAGCTCTATCAAGAGTGATTTAAAGTTTCTAGTTTTTTTTTGTTGTTGCTAAGAGTAAATATGGTATATGTGGTTTTACTGTGTTGACCTTCAGTTTGCAAAAGTTGTAGTATGTTGATATTATGAGAAAGTATTTCTAAATCTCTCTGCAGCCAGATGTAAGTCTGATCCACTTGTACATATGACAAAACCATCTGCAAACATGGCTTTGTGGGTGTTAAGCAAGTCAGGGATATAATTTATAAAGATTAAGAGTAGGGTGCAACTGAGAGCTGAGCCTTGGGGTAGCCCTCCCTCAAGCATGCGTTTCAATGATAGTTTGTTGTTTACTGTAGTTTTTATGATTCTGTCACTTAGGTAGTTCTTAATCCATTTGTACATTTTCCCACAAATGCCCAAATTTTGATTTTAACAATAGTCCCATTCTCCACACCGTGTCATATGCTTGCATTAGGTCTACAAAGACAGCGACTGTACTGTTCCCTTGCTGAAAATTGTCTTTCAAATTCTACGTGAAGAAAAAAATTAGTCTTCAGTTCTTGCTCCTCTTCAGAAGCCTGCTTAGAGTTGTTGAGGGATACTGAAGCTTCCAACCACCAGTACAATCTCTTGTTTAGCATTCATTCTGCAAGTTTACTGATGTTAGAAGTTAAAGATATTGTCTGAAAGCTTTTTATATCATCTTCAGGTTTATCCTTCTGTAGTATTGGCTTGATAATAGCAGTTTTTCAGACTGTTGGTAGGGTTCCCCTTTGCCAAGTTGTAGTTATGAAGTTTAGGAGCTCTGTTTTTTCTTTGGTTCCTAGGTGGGGGATCATCTCATTGGGTATTTTTATCAGGACCTGTCTTGGCTGTAGTTTCTTTAGTGCAGTCTGGAGTTCTTGAATGGGGAAGTTTTGATCAAAGAGTGCAGTGTTTGCTGGTTTTGATCTTTCTATAGTTTTTAGAACATTTGTAACTTGAATATTCTCCAAGGTGAGATAAATCGAACACATTATATGGAATAAAAATCAACAGCTCACAAACACATGCATATATCACTCAATGGCACTGTGTCATAGGGCATGAGCCCAGAGACTGCTCAACTCAAAATCAACCAACCAATCAACTCAAATACCACTGATATCTAGGGTGTACTAAAAATGTCATAACTTACATCTATTTACCATTATGTCTTAGTTTTTTCAATTTTATGCACAAAAGTGGATGGAGAACAAAATTCAACTGTAAAACATGATATATTTCTTCATCTCATCAGCATCTGACTGTAAAGTGATCCTAAAAAACGCAACCGAAAAATCAAACACAGTTATTTGTCACAATCTCCTAGTACTTTCATTTTTATACACAAATGTTAATAAAACAGGAAGTCCTATGTTGATGCAGAAGCGTAACTGATCTATTCCACTCTAATCTGGACCAAATAACTTGTGCCACAAGAGAAGTTACCATTGTCTATCGTTACCATTGCAAGAACAATTGCCAGTCCTATGACAACCACATTTCATTCTTGTTGATCTCTGGCAAGATACTAGTCCAAGTCCTCCTTAACTGTCTAAAGAAACAATTTTATACAAGATCTACACCCTGTGAGCCATTGTGGCTGTAGAACAAGTCCAGAACAGTCGATATGGTATTTGCAACTCAACAACTACAGGTGAAATATCAGGAACAAAAGTGAAATCTCTACATGACTTTCATATAACAAAGGGCTATATGGCTATTAAACAGAAATGGACTATGGAACATTATAAATAAGTTTACTAAATCATCCAACAGTTTAACGAGGGCATGATGGCCTGCGTGTTAGGCAATGGGGAGCTGCCATATGCATTTCAAGTTACAAATGGCATCAAACAGAGCTGAGTACTGGTCCCAACACTTTTTATCATGATGTTCACTCACCTGCACATCAATGGTCTCCAGTGTTGTGAAAACGATGGAATAAATATTAAATATAGTACAGTAGAACTGTTTAGTCTCAGACTACAAGTCCCTGCCATGGTGAAAAAAACAGCCACTACAAATCTGCTGTTTGATGATGATTCTGCGCTCATTTCTAGTTATTAAAAAGATATGCAAACCAGCATGGACATGTTTTCCACATCTTATGTGTGGCCTAACCATCAACACCAGGAAATTAGAGGTGATGTTTGAACCTTTTCTCTGAACAGTACCATGAAATCAGTCATCACGTTATATAACAATGGAGAAGTGTCATACCGTTGGAGCAAATAAAATGGCAGCACCACACATTTCCGTTCACTGGACTAATCCTACTGGAAATCTTGTAGCACTATTTTCCTGCTATAAGAGAGATTCAGTTGGAGTAAATGAATGCCCCAAATCTCCCATCAGTCGACAGATTCAATCATTACAGTGGTACTCATTTATTTTCAGAACTAATGGCATCAATGCTGAATTACAACAGATAAAGAATCCTCAGGAAAACAAGCAATGATGAGATATATTTCCCTTTGCCATTGATGATAATATTAGAAAAAACAGTCTTCATTATTGTATTCAGCTTTCAGCATTGTATCGAAAGATAAAATCGAGTGGAAGCAGCTCTGAGGATAAGCTCTATTGTCCTGCTTTGAGACTGATGATCACAGTACAGCTTTTTAAAGAAATTCATATTCATATGGTAATTGAGAAGAAAGAGGACATTGATGTTACAATTGTTACTGGTGTTTTGCCAGTTTTTCTCCATTCCTGTGAACTTGGATGTCAATATTACAATATTTCTTTTGATTTCTACCATCAAATTCCCTGAACTGTTTACCTATAATGATTGCTCAGAACAAAGTGGCCAGATGTAATTTCGTGTCCAGAGTCCACATGAGAACTAAAATTTCAGTAATCTGCACAGTACTGGAAATGGTCTAAGCAATATAGACTGTGTACTTTGCATGCATGTCAGATAAACACATTCCAAAACAGTTGATATTCATTGAATTCACAAAGGTTAGTGCCAGGACTATGCAGCATGGTACCGTAGCATCATTACTAATGTTGTCATTGTTGAGAAATGTAAAATTAAAAGATAGCATATTAGACATAAAGACAGCATGCTTGCATATATGTCAAAATTTGTCATTATCCAACCAGTAGCAGGAAATTCTGTGACATAATTGCACTCTTTAGTCACCATTCTAAAATGCCCCAGGTCTAGGAAACCGATAATGGCGGAAGACATCACTCATTGCAAAAATGAAGTGTACTACATGGACTCTAAGTAAAACAGTGGCAAATAGGATCAACGCCTTCGAGCTGAAATGCTACAGGAAGATACTTCGAATATCATGGAAGGATAAAATCAGAAACTCAGATATTATAAACACATTGAATATTCCAGAGTGTTGGTTACTAAACACAATAACAAAAAGAAAACTATGCCTGTTTGGTCATATAAAGAGACATAACTGTTTAGAAAGACAAATAATGGAGGGAAGAGTACCTGGAAAGAGGAGAAAGGGCAGACCAAGAAGACGATGGACAGACGACATTAAAGATAACATGAATACATCGCTAGAAAATGCAAGCCACATCGCCCAAGACAGAGAGAGGTTCAGAGAGTCCATTGGGAAGACAACGTTCTGGAAGGAACAAGTCACATGACACTACCAGACACCGCCAAATAGCATTTCTCAAAATGCAATGATATACAGTCACTTGTCCAGTTGTTAATCATGCGAAAGATAGATTACAGAAATTAAAGAAATCATGGGAAAAAACCTATATGAAGAACACAAAAAGCAGTCTTCAAAGAACTCTTATATCTGACACTGCTAGGCACAAAGAAATAAAGTAGAAAAAAGTCACATTACCATATACAAATGAGGTGCAGCAATACAAGTCTAAAACTGTTTTTTTCACTATCTGTATTTATTAATGATGAATTCAAATATGTCCTGATTGTCAGGTGGCCTCAAATTTGTCCCAAAGTCCGAACGCTGAGTCATTCAAGGTAACCATCAACCGAAAGGTGATCCAGTCTCTGGCTCAGCCAGGGGAATCTGTAGGTCTTATTTGTGCTCAGGTGAGTTTTCAGAGTTATAAATGGAGATGAGTAACTGTCCTGCAAACTATTTATTTATCTGAACCTTTATTGTTCAGCTTATCATACTTAGTATAAACTACAAGTATAAATGTCAAATTGAAACCAATATATATTGAATTTCACTTTGTGCATCTATGTAAACAAATCAAAAAGTTCAAATTGAGTTACAAATACGGTTAATACATGTGGATTAAAATAATATTTGAGCATCACATTTGCAGGACACAAATTGAGTTAAATATGAGCAAGACAGAATAACTGTCTTGAAAAATTACACACACAACTTAACTGACATTCATGCTCAAAAAGCTGTATCTTACATAAAGAGAGTCAGATTTTAAGAAAATAAATATGCTGCAATGAGAATCAAGACAGTGGACATGTAGATATCACTTATAGAAACGCAGTGACATATATAGGTGAACAAGAGGTGCTACAATGGCTCACTATAGATCTCAGCATAGTATAGACCTCACTGTAAGCCTTTGACATAAATCATGATACATGGGGAATTAGTTTGGTTGTCGTCAGGTAATAATGATTGCACTCCAGACATGTTCATAGGTGCTCAGTCTCCACTTGAGTATATCCACTGTTACATGATGACTGACACTTCTAGCCTATTTGCATTTTTTTAATCATATTCATCAAGTCACTTATTGCAGGCATGAATTGCCCACTAGGTACTTATCCAAGTGAAGATATTGGTCACTGCCACAATTTCCGTAGTCAATCTGCTTTGTCACAGCAAAAGCATCACTCTCCTACTTGAGTCTTCCCTACATATTGAGTTCTGAAGGCCCAAGCACTTCCCACGTCTCTAACAACCTAACCACCTGTGTATGTAATTGTGTCCACTTCCATGGAATTCTCTCTGGCCAATGCCAACACCTACAGCTCTTGGACATCACTCAGCATAGTCTGCCGAGAGTCATTATTACTCAGAAGGAGGTCTGGCAGTCTACAGGCACATTTATCTATTTCGCTCCATATACCACATATCCATCATGCACACACACACTTTTTTATGTCCTCAGCACACCATATCCTGATTTTCCTATTTTTAGCTTACTGCCATTCACTTTTAATTTCAGAATGTAGTGAGTATTCTTTATTGGCTGTAGTAGGCTATGCTCTGCTAAACTGTATTCTGTGCTAAGTAGTTGGACAGGCTAGTAGAAAATTGCATTACTCTTACTGACGTTTCTAGTGCACTGAATTATGATATGCTTCATTTCATTTTGGATATTATCCAATCCTTCAGTCAGCATCTGGACGTGTGTATGTCATGGGATGTATTCTTTCCAGAATGATGTCTTCCTTATGAATCTCCTGAAATCTCTGCAGTCTATGGCAGGTTGCCCTGCCTCCTCTAGCAACGTGCATGCATTCCTGAATATTTCTTGTCCAGTTATACCTTGGTTGATCTTTGCCTCTTTCGCCCCCTCCAGCAGCACTCTTTCCATGCCATAGTGTCTCTTCACATGGCCAAAAAAACTGGACTTCCTTCTTAATGTGGTGTTTAAAAGCCAGCCTTCTTGGACATTGATTTTGCTTTAAAAGGTCTTTAAAAGGTCTTCCTTACTGTCCATGATATTCTCAGGACTCATAGAAGAGTCCTTCATTTCAAAAGCCTCCATTCTCTTGGCTGTAGTTTTATTTATTGTCCATGTTTCACAGCTGTAGGTTGCATCAGGTTAAACATTGATATATATCCAATATATATGGACGTCTTTACACTAACATTATATATTATAATTACTTTAATGTTGTAGCATCAGCAATTGTAGAAACCTATTACTTATTAAAAAGTCTTTTATGTTTCATATATATATTTAACAATTAAGTTGAAGTTTCATATCACAGTTTGGGCGACAACCTATCATTACTGTTTCTTGAATCTTGATTAGAAACTGGCTTCTGATTCTTGATTAGAAACTGGCTTCACGGCACGCGGGGCATTCCCATAAGTGCTCCGCCCTCTGTTCCAGCAACCTTCCCAGTGTATGTAGTCTCGGTCAGATATTGATTGTGTGATCTTTGGGACTTTCCAAAAAAATTTACTTTTTCTTCCCTCACCTCTAGATACTCCCATTTCTAATATTCTCTGTATGTGTACGTTCTCAGCCTCATTGACATCATCTGCATCTTGAAATGAATTTATTACTGCCTTCATTAAGTCTGCTTTATCACTTTCTCAGCAATGTGCAGTCTATCGCTGCATTGCCTGCCAATAAGTCAGCTCTCTCATTTCCTCTGACTCCAGCATGACCAGGGCAGTATATCCATGTAATGCTCTGGACAATTGAGTTGTTCAATAAGTCCCACCATTCTTTTCTCAGCATTAACTTTTTTATCTTGCACAGCATGCTTTGAGAGTCTGTATTACAGAGTGTGTTGATGTATCAGTTATCAACCAATTAAGTGCTGCTGTAACTCTCTCTATCTCCATCCTCATGCTTGGTGTGACAGTGAAATATGCTGAAGATTTCTCAACCAACTTCACGCCACTTTTGTAGGCAACAAAACCCCAACCGCTTTTATTTGTGTTTCTGTTAATGGAGACATCTATGTATATGTTTTGTGGTTTTGAGTGTAGTTGGATGAGTTCATGCACTGTATCCTGGTCCAGTTTCGATATGCTTTATCTAGTTGCATTATTACTTTAGTCTGATTTTTTATGCTGCATATCTACCTCCACCCATTCACTACTCTTTCCTATTTCTTTCTTCAAATTCTCAACTCTTCGCAGTGTGTCTTCAGGAGAGACATGATGGAAGAATGCTGATTATACACATAAGGATGAATTTAAATTTATACATTCAGAAGATTATCTAGAATGAATTAGAAAAATATGTCAGCGGGTACTAGACCATACAATAATAGAAAATTATGCTAATATGAAAGCAAAACCGTTTGATCTACTCACTATGCAAACACATGCACCACCTAAAGACAAGACTGAAGAAGTAATAGAAAACTACTAGGAAGATCTACTGCACTTACTCCAGCCAGATCAACAGATATTCTGATAGTCATAGGAGACATGAATGCAAAAGTAGAAAAGACACAAGAATATTGTTGGACAATTTGGGATAGGGACAGGAAACGACAGAGGAGAAAGACTTAAATAAATCTGTGAGGAGTATAATGTGATAAAATGCAATACTTTCTTTGAACTTGAAAATAGATTATATACATGGAAAAGTACTGGACCGCAAACATTGCCTACTTTGATTTGAATAAAACAAGGTGATTTATTTTTTGCAATTTTATTCTAATGACTTTGATTGAAATCATTCTTACGTTGATATAAATAATAAATATTACCCCAAAAAGGAAAAGTTGAAATCTATTACAAAGATGGTGCAATCTTTCCACCATTGAATTGATAAATGATATTCTGGGAATTGAGTTAAATTGCACACTTCACAAAAATGTGTTTTAATATATTTTTGAAAATTTCATAAGTTAAATGTTTTATGTACATGCATGCATTCCAATTTCCAAAAAATCCAATAGACTGATGGCATGAGTGGATGGCATCTACTGCCCATAACATGCACAATTATCAGTATATGAGAGAAAATTTATCAAAAGGTGTTGAGTTAACAATAAATAAGAGAACATGCTGAAATTGCATCAAGAGTGTCTACTGACACTTTGTAATGAATTAACTGGTTAGTTCAGCAGTATATTTTTTGCCTGTATAGTTTTTGACATAAATATTTATATTATTCTCTTCCATTATAAACAGTCTGTGGGTGAACCATCCACACAGATGACTCTCAATACT
Source organism: Meghimatium bilineatum (assembly GCA_034231615.1). NCBI lineage: Eukaryota > Metazoa > Mollusca > Gastropoda > Stylommatophora > Philomycidae > Meghimatium > Meghimatium bilineatum. Next base: position 31,707,471 of record CM067316.1, read on the forward strand.
TTTCACTTTGCTGGTCGAGGTGAGATGAATGTGACACTTGGAATCCCCAGGCTGAGAGAAATACTTATGACTGCTAGTGCTAAAATAAAAACTCCATCTATGGATATCCCTATACTTCCTGTTCCTGATGCCAAGTCCAAGGCTGAGAATTTAAAGAGATATTTAAACTCTATTTCACTGGATAAGGTATCATATGGTTTAATGTTGTTAATATCAAGCATATTACTTTTAAAATTGAAGTTGTTTGATGTAATGTGGTGATTTGTGTTACCTTGTGTGTAGCATGTGTTACTTGTTCAAACATTAATTTTGTTCTGCTGTACTTTATCAAATTACCATACTTGATGTTTAATCTTTATCTTGATTAGAGCATTGATTAGAGCAGTCATGGATACCCTATGAGAAGATGAGGAGGAAGTAGAACAAATGTACATAAAATAAATATATTCAGAGAATGGTATTAATGTGAGTGACTAGAGGTGATGAGAGAAAGTGCTCCCTCTCAGAAAAGATCAGAAAAACACATAATCAGCAACTGACTGGGACACTGAGCTTATACACTTTTAGATGGCTGACGGAATAGCAAGCAGAGCATATATGGAAATTCCCCCAGTGCTGTGATGCTTGTTCATAATCAAGAGTTAATCTTTATCTTGGTGTATAATATTGCTACCTTGGAAACTAAGCTGAAGATTTACCATCCATTTATTTTGCTTTGTTCTAAAGGAATCCTAAATATTCTGTGCTAATAATGCAAAACAGCGTTTCACCTTTTGTGCCTTAGAAAGTAATTTTGCCTGTTATGGCAGAATCATATCTCAGAGAGATACTCCAAAAATCTAACATGGAAAGCATCCATGTTGATCAGGTTTCATTATGCTAGTCATGTCATCGCATGCCAGATTAGCTGCTTCTGAAAAGACAGTTCTATGATTCATGCATTGGTAGGCATTCAAGTGGAAGTCAGAAAAAATATGTTTCTTGAACTACGAGAAGACTTATTTTTAGCATTTGGCCAAGCCCTTGTAAAATCACAGCTCTTGATCCAGTTTAGTATGATCAGACCAAACTAAAATAAATTGCACAAACACATGCGTTCAAAATAAGAGTTATAATGGCAACCAACGTAAAAGATGAAAAACGCAGAAATAGAGAAAACGCTCACAGCAAGGAGTAAGGCCAAGATGGGGGGGGGGGAATAAATGGGAAAGGATAGAGAAAGAAATTAGTCGGAGGGGTTCTACCAATACATGCAGAGAACATAGAAATGTGCAAGGAAGAATAGCAATTGACAGTGTCTGGGATAGATTTACATCAAAATATACACACATCCACATACAATCACACAACTAAACACATAAAACAATTAAAAGTTAAAACTCTGATAATTTTATATGCACAAATTTTCACATAACCTCCTCTGTTTTGACAAAATCTTACTCAGTACATATTTTTTCAAGATGATTTACAGTATTCTAAAAGGTCATGATAACCTTGATTATTATAAGATTGCTGACTCATTGAGAATAATTCCATCTAAAGTGACACATTAATATTTTTCCTTGGTTTTAATGGTCACTGCATAATTTGTGTTGACAGCAAATGAAAATCACTGGAAAAGACAAATGTCTCATTTTAGAAAGATGTTTCCCAGATGAATCAGCAGGTATATTTGTGACCAGTCACTGAGTAACTCCTGCAAGCCAAATGTCTATAACTAAACAATCCTACTGTTCCTAAACAAAACTGCGTCAATACCTCCCCATCCCTAAAAATAGGCCACACAAAAGTCAGATAACAAAAAAGAAGACATTAAAAAATTGCAGGGGACATAACCTATGATAATAATTGTCCACAACTGTATATAACGAAATGTGGTCATTACAAACATATTCTGTCAGTCCTGACCTATTCGTTATAACAGGTTTCCACTGTATCAAGATTACCATAAGGAAAGAATGCAAACAAACATGTATCACTCTCAAATGCAATGCATGGTTAGAAGACTAATGCATACTTTTGAGCCCAGGTTTGGTTGACTAACTAAACCTAAAGCTCATCCTTACAATGCACACTTCTCTATTTGATATAATTTCTCTAAAATGTAATACATGATTATGAAGTGTAAATTGTAATTTAGAGATTATAATGTTTTAATAAATTTAGAATTTTTAATTGATTTAAGATTTTAAATTGTTACCTAAATAGGAAACATTAAATTTGTATTATAAGAAAAAGGGGTCAGCTGCAGTAAGTTGTTTATCCCACTGAATATCGGGATCACATGTCACTCTATTACCGCTCAAAACTACACAATTGCCAATTTACAGAGGACTCCTTGCAATCTCAACTGTGGGTGCTGTTAAAATGATTAACCCGTATTGTGTGCAGGTGGGAACCAAGTTTTCGACAAATAATTAAATGAAGTAGTGCTTTTGTGCTTAGTTAAAGGTAAATTATCCTGCAAGATGCCATTGCGCAGATAACAAGTTAATGTTGTTTCTCAGGTTTTTAGAATGAGATAATTAAATCTTGTTAACAATGAAAGCTATTGTCTTGTTTGATGTAAAATCGCTGATTTCTTACTTTTTCCAGGTTCTGCAGAATGTGAATGTAAAGATTTCTACCAAGCGATTCAATTCGTAAGTTCTTTTATTCATGATCAGTTGATTTGATATCAATTTTTAATGCTTTCTCCAAAACTGCTCTGTGGCTCTTATTTTCTGTATATAATTTTCTGTATATGCATACATTTTAGTAATTGTAGTAGTTGTAGTGTAATCTTATTGTAGTAATTGTGTGTAAACTGGTCATCAAATTGATGAATCTGATTATTGCAGAAGAAGAAGAAATTGATGAACCTAAGCAAGCTGCTGAATCATTATATGATGAAACAATGATAATCTGACAATTAGAAACATTGAAAATCAAAGGATAATAATTATGATGCTTATTTCTTCTTGTGGTATTGATTTTATCTCAGAATATAACAATATAACTACACTTAGTCATTTACGTTCCCTATACAATAACTGATTTGTAGATTTAGTTTATTCACCGTAGTTCCTCAAGCCCAAGATGAGTCCCGAACAATTGATCATGGCAAACAAACTCCATCCCAACCGTACCAGCGATGATCGTTGTTGGGCTTCAAGCTAGATTGGTAATAAACAAAACGTGAACACGTAACTGTCCATTAACATTCATTAAAAGACCCCAATCAATCAATTCTTTAGTCAACACAAAGAACTGAGCATGCAAACATTAATGTAAAAAGTATTCTCAATGCTATTCTGATTGCATGATCGTGAGATGCTTCTTCTAACTTCTTATTAACAACAACTGAACTAAAAACATGGCCCGCAATCCTTCCCTAATAACACTAGGGTACAAGTTTTCAAAAAATGAGGTAAATACGAAGCTAAGTACACAGGTGATACACAGAAGATAACTAACTTTCAATATAAAATAATCAGAAACAACAATAAAACACAAAAGAACGACAATTATCGACATGTCTGTCTTATTGGGACCTTTATCAAGAAACAAAAACCAGCTAAGACAACACAACTATTAAAAAAAACAACCAAGACCTAGACAATGCCTTCCTTAAAAATGACCATTGCCCAACTCGTGGTTTTGGTGCATCATTTGCAGAATTATGCATTCAATATTGGCAGACAGAAATGGGCATGGCAAAAATGATGAAATGGAAACCCAAGGTATAAGATGGAAAATGCAAAAATAAAGAAATGGGACACCAATTCGCGATGCCAAGAATGGGGGGAGGAAGAAAGATAAAAGGGGAAAGGATAGAGAAAGAAATTAGTATGGGGAGGGGATGGAGGGGAGCACTACACATCAAGAAACAATCACACAACTAAACGTGTGTGTGTGTGTGTATATATATATATATATACACGCACACACACACACACATTCCATTTGAATAAATATAAATACTTAAATATACAGGTGGTCATAGAAAATCAGAAAATTTGTGGGTCAGATAAGATAATGAATTAAATGCGTGCTTACTCATTTCTATTTTGATTTGTTGTAGGTTCTATTCGATACCCACATCATGGAAGGAAACAGCTTTCAGACTTTCAAAGGCAAGTGATTATTCTTTTCAAAAGTGAAAATCCGACTTGGTGGCTGACAAAATGTCTAGCTGTGTTACCAACTTTTTTTTCAACGATTACAAAGCATCAGTTTAATAATGCTGTTGCAACTTTGAAATGAGAAGGTCCTGAAACAGCTGGTTTCATTGCACCATGTTGCACAGGTGAAACAGCCAAATCTTTCACTGTGACACATGCCTCGTCCGAAATTCGTTTCTTTTGAACCGTTCCTTTTTGGCATGTGCCAGCTGTTTCAGGACCTTCTCTTTTCAAAGTTGCAACAACATTATTAAACTGATGCCTTGTAATCGTTGAAAAAAAAGTTGGTAACACAGCTAGACATTTTGTCAGCCCCCAAGTCGGATTTTCACTTTTGAAAAGAATAATCACTTGCCTTTGAAAGTCTGAAAGCTGTTTCCTTCCATGATGTTGGTATCGAATAGAACCTACAACAAATCAAAATAGAAATGAGTAAGCACACATTTTATGATATTAAAATCATGCATTTTATTCATAATCTAAACAAATCAAAATAGAAATAAGTAAGCACGCATTTTATTCATGATCTCATCTGACCCTCAAATTTTCCACTTTTCTAACAACCACCCTGTATATGCACATATACATCATCAGGTGCCATGCTGGCTGGCGTAGACGGTCGTGTCTCTCCACAGCTCTCTGTCCACAGTATTATGTATCAAGGTCGTTGTTATTTCCCTTCCATGCCAGGTTGTCAAACTGTTTAATATTTTCTCACGTTGTCGCCCCCTGTCTCTGTTGCTTTCAATTTTGCCGGTTGTGACTATGTTCTCCAAACTGCCTGTCTCATTAAGTGGCCCAAAAAAAGAAGATTGCCTTTTTCTTATATTGATTAAGGAACATTATCTGTTTCTCATTTGACTCTTTCAACACCTCTACATTAGTTTTTCTGGCAGTCCATGGTATTCTCAGCATTCTTCTGTAGAACCCCATCTCTATTGCCTCTAATTTCTCACTTTCCAGTTTGTTTATTGTCCATTTCTCGCACCCATATGTTAGTATAGGGGTTATATAGCACTGCAGAACTCTCTTTCTCACCTCTAATGACAAGGTAATATTACACAATATATTTTTCATTTTTCTGAATGTTGTTTTTACCTGTCCTATTCTGCATCTTATTTCTGTTGAACTTCTATCTGTTGTAATCGTTGTACCTAAATATTTGAATTGGTTGACCTGTTTTAATACTATATCACTTTGATCTTGCAAGGTGTGTTATTTTGTTTCTTTGAAATAACCATTACTTCTGTTTTCATGATATTTAGGAAGAGGTATACATAAATACAAATATCTAAAAATATATATAAAAGTACATACTGATATTAAAGCGTACATGTGAATACAAACGCATACACGTGTATAGGTGCCTACATACACAATATACACACGAGCACACATATTTACACACGCACACACACACATATATATGTACAATACAAGTATACTAGGAACAAGTATATATCTAACAAGGAATATACATACACAAACAAGTCTACTAGAAACACACAAACAAGTATATATCTAACAATATCAATACATAAATATAAGAAAGATACCCACACAAAATGCACAAGCATATAAATATATCCAAATACAAGTAAGGGTCACACAAGAATAAGCGTACATAATGACACAAAATATATATACATGAATTCACATAAACATTTTCTCACATAAATACATATAACATGAACATTCGCACACATGGAGATATATACATGTACCGTTAAATTCTGAATATAAACCCATCCGATTGTAGGCCGATAACCTAACTATCCCTTCCCAAAAGTGGAGAAAGTCTATAGTCCGACTATAGACCGACATCCCCAACTTAACAAAGCCGGCAATAATGAACTTCATCATCATAAGAAAGAACCGACATGCTAAATGGAAATTAACACAAACTTTTGCAACTCTAAGAAAATAGCATTCCTTTCATTTGCTTCACTCAAGTAACTTGAATGAATCAAGGAATGAAACCCGGGTGGCTACTGTATTCTGGATCAATATATCCGAAAATAATGAATACCCGGTAGGCTGACTTCCCTATCCATGACTATAGACGGTTTATGAGGTGGCGAGACTTTGGGGAACAAAGTTTTTCCTGAATGAATTGTCTGTGTTGGGTGTCTGGACGTTATGACGCGGAACAGCGCTAGTGAATAGTAATTACTACGTAACTATTATGTCACTGGCTTCTGACAGTGACGTTTAAGTGGGAAATGATGAAAGGCAAGACAGCAAGATCACGTTTGTTTTTATAAGATACAGAAGAGCTTGAACTTTGTTCCTGGTTATGTTTACCATGTGGGGAGAATACGGTAATAAAATAAACATAACAGAGGATTGTGAAATTGATCTCTTCTTCCACTAAATGTACAGTGGTTGGGGGAGGGAATCAATTACGGTGCAATTTTACTACAAAATGCCTATGATGTGTTGTGATTTGGAACCCGTTTCAAATCTTCTATAAAGAAAGATTACATTTTAGTCACTTATCTGAATGGCATCACATAATGTGAGGGAAACGTGGATTGGTTGAGCCGATTGAAATGGGTAGGGCCAGTAGTCCATCTTCAGCCTCAGTGGGCTGGACTAATTAACAGAATATACAGAGTACCAGTATGTAACTACCGGTATTTGCCACCGAGTTCTCACAAAAATATTGCATACAGTCATTCCCCGGCTTTGTTTTTAAAAGATACAGAATCAACAGTTTGAACTTAACAACGAGTTTGAACTTTGTGTGACCTGTATGTTTACCTTATACAGTAATATAAACATGAGGCACAGCTCAGACGAGTTTCACTATTTATTTCTCTCCGCCATCCCCCCAACACTGCCTAAGTAGCAAAGTTTTGGATGTCAGTTACATATTTGTGCAAGACCGTGTTTGTGCAAGACCGTTGAATGTAGAAAAAGACCTCTGTACAGAATTAATTAGGACTTCATTCTTTATGTTTCTGATTATTGTCTTGGTCCCTATTTATATACTTGGAGTCGCATGTTAAAAATTGGCAAGGCCGACCAACACATGCACGGAAATACTCAAAATCTGCCTTTGATGTGTTTTTACATTTTCTGTACACAGGTCTTATAGCCTAGTAGACGGTCAGTAACTGTTGTAACATTTGCTTTACCCAAAATGAAAGTGTGTGACAGTGTTTAGACTACTGGTAGTCGGTGTTTCCCTACACAAACAAGACTGGGCCTTGATGATAAACATGTGTTACTGGTAGATCAGCTTAGGCTACCATATTTCGTTTTTTCACAGACCATTACCGTATTTTGGTCAATATATAAAAAACGGTAATACCCATTGCTAAAAATAGCATTTCCGGGGAAATTAAGCTCAGTAAAAATGGCGGGCATGGCATGTCGGAAATAACGATATAGACCTAGTAAGTGAGTTTTATCAAGAAATATCGGAGGTTTCGAAGGAAATATTGTATGATATATATAAATTAATGTAATTAGAGGCTTAGCAGTATGGTAGTACGCTCTAGATTGTTGGAGAGCCCTAGTCATTTTATCCTGGCTTAATATATCGGGACATGTGAGTTGTCACTGGCATTTTTTTTAAAGTGTTTTTCTCCTTTTTTACTGTGATTTGGACGTAATTTTTTTTTTAAATTTGATGTTACTCGATTATAAGACGAAGAGTATGAAGACATCTCTGTTTATTGTCCAATAATTCTCGGGTTATACACGGAATTTAACGGTATTCCCATACACATTCGTTCACATGAAGATATTCACATGTATTACTATAATACAAGAATATGCACACATACAAATGTGAAACCCAGAATAGCTGTATGGATACATAGAACCATGTAAAATAATATGCATATACAAATACATATATATGTAAGTACCAGTCTGTAAACCAGTTACATTAATAAATTGAGGAAATAAAGCAATAACAAAAGTCAAGATATGCAAATGAAGTAACACAATTACCCAATAGGGTATAACCATACATAATTGACAGATTGGAATACAATATAATAAACAGAAACAACAATGACATATAACAAATACACCAAAATCTAGCAGAAACAAAGAGAATTGCTGATGATTGTGCACATAAAACAGTTACAAGGATCAATGAAATATGGGAGTAGAGGTTAAAAAAAAGTGGCGGGTAAATCAAACAAAATGGTGATTAATGTTCATACAGTGTGGTTGTAAGACCCCCATATGACAAATGAGCCGATATACAAAAGACTGATGTTACCTGTCACCAGAATAGCAACGTAACAGACCAGTTACAGAAACATCAGTGCTGCCATGATGTGAAGGGCTGTTGAAATGAATGGCCACCGGGGAGTCACAATGATTCGTGATATCTCTTAAATGTTCAGCGAATCTATCAGCCAAATGTCCACCTGTTTCACCAATATACTTCATACCATAACGCTTATATATGATAGAGTATATTAAATTACGGGACAAACATGAGAACGAATCTTGGATTTCAAAATTGGACTTAAGGAACTGAAGCATGAGAGTGAGAATAAGAGAAATGTCCTGGGCATTTCTAACAGACACTTTTGAGAAGGAAAAATTCAATACTAAAAACAAAATTTAATAAGAGATAAGATATTTATACACAAAAGTGATGTAATACCAGGTGAATAATTCAGTCTACCACAGATGTTGCATTATATAATATATATATATTATATGTTTGAAGCAATGAAAGAGCAGATCAACTGACATCATGCGCGATTGTTTTTCATGCGTGATTCATTTTCAGCATTCCAAAATTAGTTAGGATTAACTGTTTTCATTACTGGTACAATTTTTATGTTGACTAGGGTAATTCCGGTTGACGTTCGTTCGTACCAGTTATTCTATCATCCTAGTTGTACATCCTGCTAACTTCCAGCACTAACTGCCATAACTTGCACTTAACATTGTATAACTTTTTCTAGCTTTGCTATAACTCAACTGTCACTGCTCCAACTGCATTAATGTTACCTAACTACTGGCGCTACTTCAAAATTATGCTCAACTTTGAACTCCACCATGTGTTATTTGAACCCAAAGACTTTTATGTATCCTTTCCTGTACCTATACTACAACATCATGACACTTATTTTATTTGTTTATTTTCCACAGAGAAAACTATGAAATGTTTGATGTCACGTTTAAGTTTTTGCACCGTAGTGAATATGCAGAATTTACAAACCTGAAACCAAGAGCTATCTTGGCATTTATTGTCAAAAAATTTCTACCTATGGTTGACAACACTGTGAGAAAAGAGAACATAGTCATGGAGAAAACCACGTAAGAATTTTATTAAAATCAATAGCTTCTATATAATAATTACAGGAATGTAATCTTTTATTTGTCAGCTTAGTGGTAGAATAGTTTCTGGGCTCATTTCAGAAATCAAACTGCGAACATACTTGTGGTATGAAAGCGGACCTTCCATATCATACTAGTGGTGTGATTGCATATATATTAGTTGTGCTTACAAATTCAAGAATAGTTGAAAGACCCACTTTTTTCCTATCCATATGTGCCGCTAGGCATCATGGAGAGCCGAAGTCATCTTTCTTTTGCTAACTGTGATGCCGCTGACATAGTGCTACCTTAGTATTCTATTATTTCTGTGATGTCATATATCTATCATCGTCTGGGTCTTCCCCTGTTTCTCTTTTCACATCTTTCATTGAAGGCTGTCAATGAAATGTGATCTGGTTCCATTCTGATCATGTGGCAGAACCAATTGATTTTTTAGCGTTTATATTCTTTGCACGATATTGTTTTCATATTGTTTTTCTAGTTTCTCAGTCAGGAGTCCTGATCTGGCATTGATAGCATAGTGTCAGCATGAACACTGTGTTTGCTAACATTCTTGCGGAGATTATGTCAATATTCTGGTCTTTCAGCAATGGTGATAATTGATATAAAACTGTGTTTGCCTTCTGACATCTTGTCTCTGTAACTCTATCTAATCTCCTGTCACTGTATGTTTCAGTATATCTATAGTATATGTTTCAATCTCTATTGAAAAGTAGTCGAAAAACACTTCATACCAATGGCATGGCAAAAAAATATTTAACATGTAGTACGCTGGCGGCCCCACATGTCACGGACCGATTTCTATCCGTATACAGCCGTCGGCACCATGAGACACGCATTATGTAACCACAAGAAACAGAATAATGTATATAGTTCATGTGACCAGGAGCCAGTGACAAGCAGGCTAGCTGTATTCTACTTCCTTTCCTACATTTTGTTTGCATGGATGTAGTAAATCAGAACTAGTTTTAATTCTCTAGTCATCTGTCCCGATCAGCGGGAATCGAGTTGAAATGGAAGTCAAATTTAAAGTGAAATTATTATGGATTGGGATTCTGATGAGGAATTCTTGGAAATTTTATTTGTTTTCAAAGTAGATATTAGTAACATTAGTTTTGTTATGAAATGATATCGGAAAGTTTAGGCCGCATATATTGGCATTGTGGACTAATAACACTAGACCTAGGCCCAGAAAAATAGACCCAACAAGGTAACATCTGCACCTTTTATTTGTTTTCACAGTAGATATTATGAGCATGGTAGTGTGATTATGAAACAATATTATAAATACAATAGACTAGATATGTTGAAGAGTTTTATTGGGAATGTCACACATCAAACAATTATAAGGGCCAGTATTTGTTTATTTTCAATTAAAAAATTTTTTCTGTGTTCGGCACCACCTTATGACATATCATACATACATGTACCCCCTCTGAGTAGAAGGCTCCACCAATAGGCATTGCACCAGGCCAAAAGGTGAAGCCTACTGGTATGAAAGAAAGCTCATAAACCTATCCATTACACATAGGAAGTAAGAGCTAATTACTCGTAATTCCTGGGGTTCTCAACAATCATATATACACTAACAAAATTTACATCATTAGATTCAGCATATATTTTTTTTGGTCATAAAAATATATATTTAAAAATCTTGAAAGTAATAAAGGTTATTGCTTTACCTCCTAAAATAAAGAACATTAACAAAAAAAGTATTAGGCTGCATGGGGAAATTTACACAATTTAAATGTGGAGTGCTAAAGATTAAATGCTAGAAGTTGGAACATCAAGGAAGTATTTTACTGGTACAGCTACAAAAACCAAAATTTACAAGAATTTTTTTTACTTTAATTACTGTCTAGTTCAAGCATGATTCAATATTCAACATCATAAAGTTATATAAAATTCATTCAAGTGTTCAGTACTGATTTAAGTGTCCAGTAGGATTCTAGCTGGTAGACGAAGGATGGTTATAAACTACTAGTCCGTCAGTCACAATGATGAAGTTACATTGTTATTTGACAATAATAGTGGTAATAAAGTATCACTTAGAGAAGGATCATATCCTCTCATATATAATGGATAGATATCATATAGAGAAAGGGAGTTTGCAAATTTTTTTATAAATCAGAAGGTGGAAGAAGAGATTTGAATCAGGTCTGTTCAGCTGACATCAATTTCCCTATAGGTCTCAGCTGACACCAACTACCTTACTGCTGTCAGTGAAACCAACTTCCCTATTGGTGTAAATAACCAAATGGTCGGAGGATGTCCGACAAAGTGGAGGGTGCCGCAGTAACAGAATGAACAAATAGTAAAGCAAAATTAATTAAACAGGTTACTAAAAACACTTACCTTGCCTATGAATAAAAATATTCATAGGCAAGGTAAGTGTTTTTAGTAACCTGTTTAATTAATTTTGCTTTACTATTTCCCTATTGGTGCTAGTGAAACCAACTTCCCTACTGGTGTCAGTGAAACCAACTTCCCTGCTGGTGTCAGTGAAACCAACTTCCCTGCTGGTGTCAGTGAAACCAACTTCCCTACTGGTGTCAGTGAAACCAACTTCCCTGCTGGTGTCAGTGAAACCAACTTCCCTGCTGGTATCAGTGAAATCAACTTCCCTGCTGGTGTCAGTGAAGCCAACTTCCCTACTGGTGTCAGTGAAACCAACTTCCCTGTTGGTGTCAGTGAAACCAACTTCCCTACTGGTGTCAGTGAAACCAACTTCCCTAATGGTGTCAGTGAAACCATTTTCCCTACTGGTGTCAGTGAAACCAACTTCCCTACTGGTGTCAGTGAAACCAACTTCCCTACTGGTGTCAGTGAAACCAACTTCCCTACTGGTGTCAGTGAAATCAACTTCCCTACTGGTGTCAGTGAAACCAACTTCCCTGCTGGTGTCAGTGAAACCAACTTCCCTACTGGTGTCAGTGAAACCAACTTCCCTACTGGTGTCAGTGAAACCATTTTCCCTACTGGTGTCAGTGAAACCATTTTCCCTACTGGTGTCAGTGAAACCAACTTCCCTAATGGTGTCAGTGAAACCATTTTCCCTGCTGGTGTCCGCTGAACAAACCTGCTTCAAATCTCATGTGTTACATTCTGATTTTTTCACTAATTTTTTCATGCTTCCTAATATTATTCCATTAGTGTATATGTTTATAAATGATTCCAATCCAAGTAGGAATTATTTGCAAATGTGGTTGACATGGAAGATACATACAAATAATAAATTATAATTTTCAGCCTTGATAATCTCTCTAAAATGTGTTAAATCACCTCTGATGACAAATTGATTACTTCTGCCTTGATAGAGATTACTATACTACTACACTTGCAACTTAATTTGATTTGGTTGTTTTGTCCATAGTCTGTTATCCAGTGGAAGATTGATTCGTTCAACTAATGCAGAAAAGAACAATGATGAATCCATGCCTTCAGATTCAAAAGACAATGGTAATGAAGATTTTGAAGCTGAGCCTAATGATGGCGAAGCTGCATTTGTTAAGGAACAACAGCGACAATTGGACACTCAGGAATATGAGGGCGAAGAAGAAGAGAGAGAAGCTGTGGTCCCAGATGGTGAGTTACTGAGACAGATTATGAAAAATGTTTAACACAAATAATTTTACTTCACTTTGGAAAGTTTTATGTATGACTCTCCATCTCAGCTATTCTGTTTCTTATTCAGCTTATAACAAAATTGAAACAGTTAAAAGACATAAATATTATTGCAAAAGAAAGCAAGCCAGCAAACTTTTTCTGAAAAATTAGCAGCAAAATTGAAGTAATATCAAATAATAAATGTCCTCTAGAATGCAACATCAAAGTAGATGGCATCAGTCTGAAGCAAGTCAACATATTCAAACATTGCCTCAATTAATAACATCAGAAACAAATAAGAACACAAAGTAAAGAAACAAAACGACAGGAAAAAGTTTTAAACTTGAAAGCTCTAGAAGAAACCAAAAATAGCGATGAACCGTATAAGGAAATAACTCAAATTTTTCAAAGCCTACCACAAGAAACTGATAACATCCAAAATGAATGAAATGCAAATGATAAAACAACTGCAACATATATGTGGCACAGAAGGTCATAAGAAAGAAAAGAAAACATCACACACTGGTGGAGTGTGGAGATACACAAAGGTGTACATCAGAAAAGAAAATGCTTCCAGAAATGGTTGAAATCCAAACATCATGACAACTATCTACAATATCGACTAGCTAGAAAAAATGCCAAGCATGTGATCAAATAAGCAAAGTTAGTTCATGAAACAAGTATGGAGAACATTTAACTGACATATGTAAAAGAAACCCAAGCAAAAAGATGACGTAAATGATGGAACAAAATGAATAAAGACCAAGACCACACCAACCCAGTACTAGACAAAAGAATGGTCGGAATTGAGTCCAAAAGGCTTGAGGGTACCCAATTCGAAAATAAGACAATTTTCTAGAACATACCTAGATCTATCATCGGTGGTGCAGGATCTGATGGCAGTGGCGTGAATATCAAGAGCACAATGAGGACCATGGCCGTTGAAGTGTGTGGTCACAGGAGTAGGTGTTCTGTGCTTAATGGCATGAAGATGGTTACAAAAGTGATCGCTCAATCTTAAGCTGGTTTCCCAGATGTACTGTTTGCCACAGTGTTTACATATGATCACGTAAATAACATTACGTGATTCACATGTAAAGGCCTCATTGATGAAGAAAGTGTCCTTGGCAAATAAAATGGAGCACATCTGAACCACATAAGGACATGTATAGCAACAGCCACTTGAGCAACGAACAGTGCCAAAATGGTAGGGAACAGAAGACTTAAGGTGGCTATGGACCAAGATGCCCTTCCTATTTCTGTCGCGCCTATACGCCACCAGAGGTAAGTCGTGAAAAGCAGCATGGTGTCAGGATCAGACTGGAGAAGGGAATAATGTTTAAGCATGATGCGTCAGACAGAAGAGTTATGGGGATGAAAGGTACAAACAAGTTTAACCCTATCAGAGGAGAAAGAAGTACCCTTTGAGTTAGTCAAGGTATCGAGGCGAGACAACTGGCACACATTGAGCCAAGCGGATGAAAGAATGTTTGAGCGCCAATGGAAAAACTCAATAATCTCAGAGGACTTGACAAGAAAATCTTCGTAATCGCTACATAAGCGACACAGGCGAAGAAGCTGAGAGTATGGCAGCGAGTTGAGACATGCAGGAGGATGAGAAGTGTAGAACAGAAAGCCATGTGCATCAGTAGGATTATAGTAAACAGATGTGCTATGGTAAGGGGGATGAATGGTGACAATGATGTCAAGGAAGTTGACAGAGGTAGTGGAGATGTTAAATGTAAATTCTAGCAGGGTTTAAACTGCCGATGATGTTGATGAAGCGAGGCTTGTTGGTGATACCTATCCCATCGTCAATGTATCTGTGGAAAAGAGATGGGAATGGGCCATCATAGGTTGACCAAACTAGATGTTCAAGATGTCCCATGAACAGGCAAGCATAGCTAGGCCCCATTTTGGTGCCAGTGGCAACGCCACTGATCTGTTCGAAAAAGTGCCCGTCAAATTCAAATAGATTTTTGGATTCAATTCCGATCACTCTTTTGTCTAGAATTGGGTTGGTGTGATCTTGGTCTTTATTCATTTTGTTCCATCAGTTACGTCATCTTTTTGTTCTTTTCTTTTCCACATATATTTACGTTTTTCCAGTCCTTCTGGCATCTCATTTCCATATTTTCGTTGGATACTTTTGTGTGTTGTGATAATTTCCATTCATCATCTTGTGATGTTTTGTGTGTATCTTGA
Source organism: Meghimatium bilineatum (assembly GCA_034231615.1). NCBI lineage: Eukaryota > Metazoa > Mollusca > Gastropoda > Stylommatophora > Philomycidae > Meghimatium > Meghimatium bilineatum. The sequence goes on from CM067316.1 coordinate 31,722,761, forward strand.
TAAAGACCTTTTGGTTGAAATGTTGAATATGTTTTGTGTATTGTAATTTGTATGTTTTCTTGTGTGCACATCATTATCCACTAATTTTAGTGCTAGTCCGTCATGTCTGAGTGAAACTATTATAAAAACCTGTTTTACCGTATGTACAATTGTTACATTTCACGCAGTTACTTTATATTGATTGATAATTGTGTGTGTTTATTGCTGGTTTTTTGTTTGTTTTCTTGATAAATGTCCTTATTGAACCATAACATGGAAAAAGTCCATGTTCTTTTCTTTTTGTTATTTCTCATTAACATTAAATTTACTAGTTGTTAGTTATATTAGTTACCAGTAACAACAATACATAATCTTAGTTGTTATTGCTTACCATTTGATATCCATGTTCTGGTATAGAAAAATTGGACTATGGTTGCCATCTGGTGTGCACTTTGCCGAGGTTTTTTTCCACAGACACTGTAAATACCATATCCATGTTAGAGCTTCTACACACATTATTCTGCTGTATAAGATAATATGATCACCTGCCATTTGTGCTTGCATGCCACAGATTCTGAAAAATGACTAGAAACTTGTTTTTGATCATGAGCACTGATTTCGTTATTGCTTTAGTATTATGTTGTCTTGAATGTACCATCACTTGCTATTAAGCATTATGCTGTCTTCACTGTTGACAGTGCACTTATTAAATGGACCTTACCTCTCAAGAGACTTGCTCACTAATCCCGCTATCATAACTCAAAAACCTTGGACTTGAGAACCTGGCTGTTTAGGCCAGCCATTTTCTTACACTTCTGCAGCAGTGTTTTTCACAGCAGCAGCTGTGCTGGGGAGCTAAAAGTAGAGATTGTGGATATTGTATATATTCTGTGCAACCGACTTTCATTTTATCTTAATCTACACTGCCCTGACTTGATCCCAAAAGTGTTGACCTTCTGTTCATACAAACTGCAAAACTATCTACTACTGGTGTCAGGATGCAGCATGAAGAGCTGCTTGGGCCTATCTGCTAGCCCTTGAAATCACACAAGATCAATGTGAAGTTCTTTGCATACCTAATACCGTATAAATGGCGTATCTTGTAGAAAAGAGAAATTTCAGTGTGAGTTTTCTACCAGTAGTTAGAAAGCTGGTTGACTAGCTAAGGAAGGTGACACTAACCATAAATACCAATTACTTACCTTCAGACAAAACATAATCAAATCAATTAAAAAGCCACCAACGCAAGATGACTATTAAATTTTAATAATGTCATTCTTTGCCACAGAATAGAATGCAGACTCCATACCCACATGTACATATGGGTAATCATGTGTGGTTTGGTCATGTGATTAGGCACAATTCTTTCCAAAAAATATCTTACAGGGAACAGTTGAGGGTGGAAGAAGAGGAGAGCAGAGGAAAGTATGAATTGATAATATTAAAGACTGGACAGGATTAAGATTCTCCACACTCAAACACAGAACTGATAACAGAGAGGCATGACGAAATTTTTGTGTTGCTTCCAAGTGACACCTCTACGTCCCTGATGGGTTATGGGTTTGATACTGATGATGATGATGGGCAAGTACCTCTAAATACGGTACTTGACAATGTCTTCGCTATGAGGTACTGGGGTAAACACATCTAAAGAGCAAATCTATAGAGACTTCTGTATGCCAAATTGTTTGAGTACCAAGCAGTTTAAGTGCTGAGTTATCAACTAAATATTCAGATAAAAAGGGTTAAATAGCAGTTTTACATTTAATAATACACAGGATCGATGTTTCGACCGCAAGTCTTTATCAAGAAAGGGACGAACACAGAATGGAACCACAAAATCAGAGACTACATGCAACAATAAAGCAATTTTATAATATACAATATACATGTCTAGAAAACAGTAGAGATGAAGAGAGGTGAGAACTACTGAAATCTGATTACATGATGTGAAAGTACAGTAGGACACAAAGAAAATGCAAAATTGAAAACAAAAGCATTAAAATTTGTATATTTACAATAAAAAGTCTTATCTCAGTTTGGCTTGTAACAACCTGAGAAGACATAAGTATATTAAAACGTCCATTTCATGTAAAACATCAATCGTGTGCATTCTTCAATTTAAAACTACTATTTTTTAATACTAATTTGTATGTTTAAAAAAATGTTTCCTTACTATAAGGTGCACATACTGCAGTCTCCCAATCACTGTATTTTTGCGGAGATATCACTGTGCATGATTTAATGCGATTGTAGTCAAGTTGTAATTATTTATCTTCAGATAAGGATGAAGCTGATGAGGACATATATGTAAATGATGAATTAAACAGTTGTAAAAAAGAGGATGAAAATGATGATCAGGAGGAAGATGTTGGTGATGAAGAAAAATCTGGAAAGCAAGATATGAACCAAGAAGATAAAGATCTTGTCAGTCAGGTAAGATTTCTTTACCCCTTTTGGTTATGATCTGATGTAATTGCACACAGATAATCCATAGATACAGTCTTTTTAAGCAGATGTCTTCCCATCATTTGTCCACCTCTCCGTTTGCTTACATTCTTCCTTTCCTTTTCTGCTTGAGGTATAGACAGTGCATGAATTCAACTGCAAAATATGCTACACATTCAAGATACAACATTCAATTTCTTGTGAGAGATGTTAGTACTCAGCAATAACATTAACAGACATGACTTTTTAACCATTTAAAAACAATTTTAGAGTAATTTTAGTAAAAAATATGTTTCAAATTTAAATTAAATGATACGGTAATGTATCATATTTTATTCAGAATACAATGTTCTGTGTATATTATTTTGAAGTATTTCGACACTACCAGTATACTGTTTATCCCCAATCACCTCATTTCACATAATCCAAGTATGTTGACATCCATTCTCCTGATTTTCTGTTTGATGTTTTCTAATTTCCCTAAATCTGTCAGGGTTCTGACATATGTTGCTATTTTGCGAAATGCGATTGGTATGCATCTGTGTCATCTTGAAGCATGATTCTAGACACATTACTCTTGTAATTTGCCATTGCTTTCAGGTGGAATTCCATTTAACAGATAGAGCACAAATAAAGCACATTTTTGACCATACATAAGGTTAATTTTAGGGCACAAACAAAAAGAAAAGCAAATGTGAAATGTGTTAAGTTTATTGTTTTATTTACTGGTAGTATTTTTATCCATGGCATAACATATTGCACATATTTATTTAATTATATTATATTTATTCTCTCTCTTCCTGACCTGATAGAAGTCTGTTGCATTCACTATCAATGTGTTGCCACCCAAATTCATAAGTAGCAACACCAAGCCTAGTAGGGCTACAGTGATTTTTTCCATGTCCTTCTTAGACTAAGAAGAATTACTATTATAATTATCATAGGCCTATATTAGAATATTTGAAATAACTATCATATAATTGTCTGCAAAAAGTAATATTTCCAGCTGTTTAGGTCTACATCTACATCATCATTAAGGAGTTCCTTCAGTTCTAGACAGGATGATTGGAATAAGATCCTGAAAATTTTCACAAATTCTCACAAATGTGTCCAATTGGCGATTTATTGAAAATTTGCGTTCACAAAATATTTTTAAATTAAGGTGTGCTGTCAAAGTAATCATGACACTACAAAAATGACATTTTAGCCTGTTTGACATTTATAGGGTTAATAAATAGATCAGCAGGATTACAACAAAGAGTAACAGTATTTAGCTTTCAATCATAGAGCAGAGATGAATAATCAACCTTGTTGTCTGCAAAATGCTTTGTGATAGCAAGAAAGTGATGACAAATTCCCCTCCAGATTGCTCAGTTCGTGGCATTCCACTGTACAGCTATTTTGAGTTAAACAATCATCTATTTGAAAAAACAAAAATAAAACTGCACCATTACTCCTCAACCCACAGTTCAAGATGGAAGTTTGTTTGTTTTGCGTTCGCTCCATTGTAACCATCACGGATATCCGTGCGATTTCCGCCGGGAGCGTGATTACGTTGTGCCACCGTTATGCGCCTTTGTAGGCCTAGCACATCCGATTTCGGCATGCCTTGACAATTCGGGTGGGCTACCCATAGCCTGTGACAGCCTCTATATCTGTCTCCAGGCACGAGTAGTGACGACTCTTCGCCCAGACGATTTTTGCTCTCGTCTGACTTGCACGAGGTGTTCCACTGTCTATGAACTTGCCTCGTGTAATTGGACGTGCTGTGCCTGTGCCCATTGGGTACTGAACCGTTTCTCATCTGTGAGCCTGGTTCCTCAAGGGGAAGAACTCAACAGAGGAGTTGGACCCTGTCTCTTTCGCCCTCTTAGCCGAGGTGTCATTCACCGACATCGTGTACCCCTTGTCCAAGTTCAAGTCTCACACCACGCGTTTGAGAGCAAGGCGTTCTCGAGCTGAGCGTCCTTGTCCCAATAGCGCCTGAGCTCATCAGATACTGAACCCTTTCTCTCTTCAAGTGTATTTCTGGTGTAGGAAAACCTGACAGTAGAGTTGGGCCAGGGCTAAATCGTTGTCCCTTTTGTGCCTGAGCCCATCGGGTACAGAACCCTTTCTCTTCGCGAGCATATTTCCGATTTAGGAAGGCTCGACATTAGAGTTGGATTAGGTCTTCTTGCTTTACCAAACGCCAACGAATGGGTCTGGGTCTCTGTCTGTAAGGAACACAGGTAACTAGAAGCTCATCTCGAGCTGACGGAGCTTGTAGTTCCCCTTTCCTAGGAACTTTTCACTTTCTATTTGCAGTTCGTGCTGCCCTCTAGCGCTGTTCTGCCCTTTCATTGTTTCATTGTACTCGGTATGAAATCTATTTGTCTCTCGACATGCATCTACCGTTACGTGCATTTTACATTGGCCACCCCTCCAATGTTCGGACTGGACTGACTAGCTTCACTGTATGTTGACAGTGTCGCTATATGTGGTGATGCTGGTGTCGGAGATATTGTCTGTCTCTTGTGCAGTCAAATCTCTTTCCATCTGCTACCTCCACATTCTCGGACACGATCCCCAAATGATTTGGCCAGAATCAGCTCGAGCTGCTGTATTTCTGTTTCCAGGGTGCACCACGTGGAGGTACATTTGGGATATTGGTTATCTGCTAACCCTGGGTCTGCCTAGAGCAATGCGTTACCTTTGCACCCCAAGATGGAAGTAAAGAGACTGATGATAAACAATATTTTTATGCCAACACTTTGCTATTTTGCTATTAACATTTTGCAGTAATGGGCACTGACAGTAGCCCAGCAGAGAAAACTTACAATATGTAAGATGAAATGCCTGAGAAAGCCGCAAGAGTAACCAAAGACAAAAGAAATGACGAAATCAGAAGAATAAATATAAGACCATGCACAGAATATGTAAAAAAAAACCAACCGATTAAGTAATTTAGACACATGAGAATGAACCATTACCAACTACAGACAAGAATATATAACAACAGGATCCGGATACAAGACCAGAGGAAGACCTACAAGAAGATTGATAGATAATATCATCATCATCAAGTGCCACAATGAAGTTGGCTGCAACAGACCTCAAATATCCAGTGTCTCTTGTTTTGGTGGTGTACTCTGCTAGACTGTAATCTGTCCATCTTGTGATTGTTACTCTCCAACTTGTACCTCTGACTACCTCTTGCTCACCTCCATTCGACTTTACCTTCAAGTAAGGTCTTCAACAAGGTTTCATGTCAATGTGTTCAAAATATTTTATCTGCTTGATCTTTATTTCCTTTAATAATTATTTCTTCATATTTAGTGTTGTTAGAACTTCTTTGCTTTCTTCTCTTTCCATGATGTTCTCCCAATTCTTCTATATATCTACATCTCAAAGGCATCAATTCTGTCTTCTAATTGTTTTATTGTCCATGTTAATGAGTATTACATTAACCTCATCCCTGCGGAGGCATCCTTCAATCAATCAATAATCAATCAATAAACCCATAACCCTTCAGGGTCGTAGGGGTACCACATTGGATGCTTCAGCACACAGAGTCCTCCAGCGAATTCTATCGTCAGCGATGCGGATGAGTGTGGAAATATCTAGCCCTGTCCATTCCTTGATGTTGTCTGTCCATGTCTTTATTTGTCCTCCTCTGCTTCTTCCACCCTCGACAGTTCCCTGCAGTATTGTTTTTGACAAGGAATCGTGCCTGCATACATGTCCGAACCATGCTAGTTTTCGTCGTTTCACTATTGAAAGCAATGGCTCCTGGACACCTGCACACATCTCTACTTTATTTCTTACGTACACATTGGTCTTATGTTCCCTATAGGAAATTCGTAGAATTCTTCTGTAGCATTTATACTCGAAAGCCTGTAATCTTCTCTCCATGTCCGCAGTGAGTGTCCAACTCTCACAACCATACAACACAACAGAAAGCACCAGCGACCTATACAGTTTGATTTTCACTCCAACACTGATGTTGCTTTTCCAAATCACAGTTAGCCTTGACAATGACGCTAAAGCCATCTCCAGCCTTATTTTTAGTTCTGCTTTGCATTTACCATCGCTGCATATACTGGATCCGAGGTATTTGAAGGTATTCACCTCTTCAAGCTTGTGTCCATTCATCAGGATATTAGTCTGGTTTTCTGTGTCTCTGCTGTTTACCAAAATTTTGCTCTTATCTGAATTGATTTCCATTCCGTACTTGCTGGTAACTTTTTCTAACTTTGATGTTAATTCTTGCAATGATTGTTCTGACCCAGCTATAAGATCAATATCATCAGCGAAACGCAAGTTGCAAATAGGGCGACCTCCGATCGATATAGACGTGTTGTAGTCATGCAATGTTTCTTGTATGATGTGCTCTAAGTATATGTTAAAAAGTACTGGGGACATTACGCATCCCTGTCGAACTCCCACAGTTGTTTTGAAGAACTCTCCAATTGTATTGTGTGACAAGACAGCACTATTTGCATTTTCATACAGAGCTTCAATAATGTCTATAATTGTGGTGTCAAAATTAAATTTCCTTAGTATGTGCCACAGACCATCATGCCAAACACGATCAAAGGCCTTTGTAAAGTCAATGAAGTTGTGGTATAAATCACGTTGGTGTTGAATATGTTTTTCGATTAGTGTTCGGATGTTAAATATTTGTTCAACTGTGCTTCTGTTTGCTCTGAAGCCAGCTTGTTCTTCTGCAATTATTTCTTCCGACTTGTGTTTTATTCTGTTAAGTAGTATTTTGAGCATCACTTTACTGGGGTGTGTTATAAGGCTAATTGTTCTGTAATTTGTACACACTTTCAAATTTCCTTTCTTGGGAATTGGTATTATTGAGGCATCCTTAAGGATCGATGAAAAGTTACCGCTATTCTGCTACCATCTTAAGGAGTGATGGGCCATGTATTCATATAGCTTTATCCCAGAAAGCACTTCAAAGTTTTCAAATACTCAGATTGGCTAGTTCAAGATGTCTAAAGGTCAACTAACAATTGAAATTCCCTATTTCTACACATTTGGAAGCATAATTACTACTTTCCGTGTGTTGGCATTTTCCTTGACATACTATGGTGACAACTTACACTAAATGAATTTGAAAATTATCAACATTTGGAAGAAAGTTTCTCTGATAATTCAAGCATTCATTATCTGTTTCAGAAAGTGATTTAGAAAGTGTTAATTTGCATTGTGATCATCATCAAGTGCCGTGCCAAATGGCATTGGCAATCATATTTCTCCATGTACATCGATCTCTCATATATGTCATCATCTCTGTTGGTGTCGTCAATTGAAGACATTTAGTCAAACTGGCCATTATCTTTTCTCTGTCTTCCCCTTGATCTTTTCCTTTCTATCTTTTCTGTTGATTCTATATTCTCAATGCCTCCTCTTCTCATTATGTGCCCAATAAATGTTGACAGTCTTTTTCTTATATTATTAATAAAGCATATTTTCACATCCATCCTTCTAAGACATTCTTCATTAGTAATCTTTGCTGTCCAAGGAATGTGTAACATTCTTATACCACATAAGAATAAACCACATTTCTGCTGCCTCCAATGATTTTTGTGGAATTTCCTTTCTGGAATAGGTTTCTTAAATTCCATGTAGCTATATTTATGTTATTACTTTTCATTCTGGATTATACATGTAGAAATATACATGCAGAAATATGATTTTCCTTGGGAAGTACGACAGTGGTTTTCCGTTGCCTTCTGTCGGTTTGTGTACAGACTCTCCATTAGCCTTTGAACTTACAGGTCCTAACTGTAAGGCAGCAGTGAGTTTATGAAGTGATGACACTCAATATGTTTACATTATTGAAATCAGGATCCTGCTGACTCTCCAATGAATCCATATCCTCGAAAAGTACACTGAAAATAATATCTCCAACAGATGAAACACATCAATTGATATCATGTTATAAGTCGTACCAGATGAAATGAGCCTTTGTATCCATGACTTCCAAAAACACAAAATTGCGTATCCGCCGACTATGTATACGTGTTGCCATCTTGACCGTAAATTTTGATATTAGCATTGTGATACTAGTACTAATTTGGTAATTCAGATAATATGTGCATGTGTTTCAAATTTGTGATACGGTAAGGTACAAATTATTGTTGTTTACAGACAATAATGGTATAATGATTCAAAACATTGTTCATGGAAACGTTTTCAGAATCTTTGAATGTTTATCACATGATACTATTATGTGATAACCCTGAATAAATATGGATTAAAAAAAGCAAAAGTGACACATCTGGCCTTGGATAGACAGCTAAAGCTCCCAGTCATCACTTCTGTACTTAACGGCAAGTGTGGATATTCTGACCATCATCCACCTGGGGATAGACATTCAAACAAGAAACCCATGTAAATACCATTCTTAGCCAAAATTTGAACTACGCGGCTTGGCATAGAGAACAACAATCGCATATTTCCTCTACATGTGTTAATTGTTGCTCTATAGAATTGCATAGGATATAAGACCACACTATAATGGTAGCTTGATTTTGTTTTATGAGATGGTGATCTTTAATTTGGTTCCCTGTAATAGATTATTTTCCTCTTATATTTATTGCTATGATGTGTCTGTCCTCTCTAAAGGCTTTGTCCCACAGTTTTGTGGATGGATTCAAGTTTGATCAACGGAAACATCGGTGGTGTACAGTCACATTTATAGTAAGTGTTTATTTTATTAGGAGTGATTTAATTTTAGTACTACAAATTAAGTTTGTATATAAGCTTGCTTGTGTTATCTCTAGTGGGAGACACTTTAGGTGTCATTGATCTACTAATGCCCACCTCAAGCTGGGTTGATCCACCACAGATGTCTGCTTCAGTGGATGCATGTAGCTAGGACAAAATTGGAAATAGGCTATAAATAAATTGTCAGAAGTGTCTATGAAGAGATAAAGAAAGTGATCGGTCTGAGAGTGAAGAGGAGTGCACCGTTGAACAATTTATCTGGAGAGATCATCACTGGTAATAGGAAGCAGATGGGTAGAGCATCATCTAGAGCTGTATTCTAGAGACTAAGCTAACAGATGATGTCTTCAGTGCTATGGGGGGTCTACCAACACTTAATCACCTGGACACACTCCCAACCATAGCTGAAATTCATGATGCTATTAATGACCTTGCTTTTAACAAGGCACCTGGAAATACATTCCAAATGAAATTATCAGAAGTGGGAGATTCATACTTGAACCACAGCTACATCAACTGACAACATTGTATTAGTTGAAAGGCAGTTCTCCCAGAATTTTAAAGACTTGGGCATTATAACTATATAAGAACAAAGAGGACAGATTTGACTGTAACAAGCACAGAGAAATTTCACTCTTACATACTATTGGTAAAATACTTGTGAGAATTGTGCTGAGAAGAGACTCCAAGCTCTATCTGATCAGGTATATCATGGATTACAATGCATTCCTGTCAACCATACAGATTTTCTTGTATTTTTGACAAATAAATTCCTTTCTCAGAATCCTTACAGGCATAAAAGCCATCTTGCAAGTTTTCTGAAACCCTCACAAGTTTTTTGGCCTCAATGTTTTTAATTCCCCCCTGGTATAGCTTTTCATCTCCTCTTATGATCTAATCCATAGTATGAGCACTTAAATCGCCGAAAATTCTTTTATCAAATATACAGTCCTGCTGGCTCATCAAAGATGATCCTTTTGAAGTGATGCATATGAATTTTCCTGAGATTTTCATTGGTTATTTTGTGCATACTTTGTGTCGATAGCCAGTGAAATTCATGGGAAAATCCAATGTGTGACTGAAGGATGATTTCTAATTTAGCCTACAGGCCTAATATTGTAGATCTTTGGTTTACAACTGGCAAATTCAGCAAGTGTCATTACTTCAGTATTTCTGCTTATCTCATTCTTATACACCTTTTGTGAAAGAGATTGAGACATAAACATGCAAGCTGATATTGTGAATTTCATTAGGCCTACAAACTTTATCAACCTTGTGCGGTAAGTAGGCGTACAATTTTCAAACTACCTATAGTTAAAGCCTATTTTTGTATTATAATTTTAATATTGTTTTATAAGTGGAGTTACCGGGTATGTTATGTTATGTTCCTCCAGGGCCATAGGCGGTGCATAGGGCCTATATAACCATAGCTTTCCATTTTTGTATTTGCCAGGTCTTTCATTTCTTGGGTATTGTTTAGGTTCATTGACATGCCTTCTCTATTAATGGTTCTTCATAGAGTTTCTCTAATAAGTGGAGTGTAATAGACTAATTCAACTGTAAATATGAAAATAACATTTGTCTTTAAAGAAAAGGATTTCGTAGAATGAGAAAACAACCAGTCTCTTTTATAAAAGGTCTAGGCCTTTATTATAAAAGATCTATTGATCATAGCAGCGTTGGAACATTTTCACCACATAGACTGTATTACTATAATATATACCTACTGTAAAATTAATTAAATCATTATATTGTATCATTATTATATCATTATATTTTATTTAACATTACATATTTTTTAAATCTAAATGCAAAAATGACACAAATTTGCCCAAATTTTGCATTCAGGCCAAAATTTTATCAACATCATGGCTTCTGCGAGATCATCAAATTTCCATCCGTGCAAGACTATCGATATAGAAACCAATATATACTATACTGCATCGAGCAAATTACGTTTATGAATTTGTTTCAATGTTTTCGTCGCGTTAAGAGGAATTTTATGTGACTTTTGTCATCTGTCAATATAGTAGTTCTTGTGGAAAATTTTGCAGACCAGATACCAGTTTATATTATTATAATAATTTTGTGATAGACCAATTTATTGCTGATAGTCAGATATGTTATTTTAAATGGATACTTCATATTGCGGGATTGAAGATGCTGTGGTCAAAAATGACTTCTGTATGTTTAGCAAGCAATAGCAATAAAACTGACTCAGATTCTGGTACAGAATTGGACTCTGGTTGAATTAATGACAGAGCTCGTCCAGATAAATAGCCACTGTAATAGTCTCCTTGGGCTGAACCCCTTTGCTAACATCTACAATCATAAGCTAAGGTCATCCACTGCATTCGATTTTAATTTCCAGTAGTCTCAACTCATCTTGCTACTGATTTCAGATGAGTGATGAAAAAGTGAAGTAAATACACGCAAGAGTCTGTTCACTACCTAATTAACACATTTGAAATTTTTTGTTCTAATACAACTATACAAATTTTTTTGAAATGTGGCTTCTAAATACCATCATAAGAAGGAAGCTACAGTATTTTGGACACTTATAACGACAGGATGGCATCAAAAGACTGATTCTAGAGGGCAGAATGCCAGGTAGGAGAAGAAGAGGAAGACCAAGAAGACGATGGACCAGCGACATCGAAGAATGTATGCACATGTCTTTGGCCAATGCAGGCCTGCTTGCACGAAACAGAGAGATGTTCAGAGTATCCATGACAAAGACAACGTTCTGGAAAGAATATGTCACTTCGATATATAATACAACTACTTGATGTAATGCATTGATTATTTGCATGTCCTCTTATATTCTTGATCATAGAAAAATGTTATTCTTAACCACTATAAACGGTGAAATCCGGTTATCTTTTCGACAAACTACAAGAGACTTGAATCAAAAATGAAATTATACCTGTAATGTTTGTCATGTCTGTGTTTCAATCAATCCACATTTCATAGTGATGATATAGATAATTTAAATCGCCCAGAATGACATTATCAGATATTACATGCTATTATATTATCTTCAATTTTTTTTTCCCCCAAATTATTAGTACATACAAAGTCATCTCCAGTTAGATATAAAAATGCTACTTGAAAGAACCATCAGAAGCACAGTAATTCACCATGTGAAAGGCATAAGTCGGGCATTCCTTACTGAGGAGAAAGAAGAAGGAGAGTCCATTCTTCATCTGAAGACAGAAGGAGTAAATATACTAGTAAGTCTCTATCTCTATGACAGCAGTCAGCAATTGAGGTGTCGCAGCAAGTTCTTGAGGAGCTATAATCACATTTTAACACAATCCCACAATATTTATCTCTTATGCTTCATCCCTTGTCAATAATATTACATTGCATTTTACTTAATTAATTCACTTTGGAAATTGTTGTACTTTATTGCATTCATTTCAACAATATATCAGAAACATCATCAAGAACTTTAGATAGATATTTGTAGCAATGGCGTAGGAAATGAATGTGGATTTTTTTGCTATTCGTTAAACTGATTTTCTCCTGAAAGCAATGGCAATCTACAGGAGTAATGTGGCTAGAATCATCTTTCAAGACGGCACAGACCGCATTTAAACGGTTCGCAAAAATACCATCAATATAGCATTATGGAATGTGAGAACCCAGACGGATTTAGGGAAATTAGAAAATATCAAACAGTAAATGGATGTCAACATTCTTGGATTATGTGAAAGTAGATGGTTGGGGGCAGACAGTATAGTATCGAAAGACTTCAAAATAATATACTCTGGAGAAGACCTACATAGAAATGGAGTAGGCATAATTACATACTAGAAGAGTGCAAGATCTGTAAAGAGCTTCTGGAGTATATCAGACAGAGATCTACTAGTTAAATTAGAGTGACAGCCCAATTAACATAAATATTATTCAAGTATACGCACTGACATCAGAAAGTTCAGATGAAGACATACAGTAATCCTACACAGATTTAAACACAGCTATGAAATAGTGCAAACATCATGAAGTAAACAATCTTGTTGATGTGTCTTTTGTGCACCAAAGAAAGATACGCATATCTGCATTCTGTCCAGTCTTTTGATCTGAGTTTGGCTAAGAGTCAAAAATTCCATTGCATATTCCACCACAGCCACCACCAAACCCTAGTACAAAAGAAATAACAGCCTCTGTTCACACTGCGTAGCAGCCACATCCTTCATTGCTGCTAAGCCATTGCCGGTCCTTATGATAACGTGGTCAACATGTTCCCTGAAACTCAGACTTCTATAAAAAAAACACACCCAGGTATCTCATTGTGCTGGTTCTTTCTAACCTGTTCCTGGCGAATGAAACATGTGGCATGTGTCTTTACCATGTGATTGTTCAAGGAAAACCAAGTCACGAAGGCCTTAGAAGGATTTACCACTGCTCCTGTGTCTCTACACCAATTCATCAGTCTGTCCAGCTTCCTCTGTAGTTCCACAATGCACTCTTCTTGATTTTTGCCCTGCCGTACACCAGGATGTCATCGGCTGGTTGGTTGCTTATCCAGCGGTCCATGGGCTCATGCCCTTTACTCAATGGCATTATATTGCTGGGAAGTCTGTGGATTTTCGGCCCACCCTGGGCCAGAGCCAGAGAATAGATAGCACATATCCAGTAAGGTAGGTTTCAACCTATGAACTGCTCCGAGCCACTGTAGCCAAGATAGGGATCACTGTGCCCACTTCCCGCCACCAATTGACTACTGGTTATGCTGAACTTCTATTGCTCCAGGCCTGCAACCAAATGTACAACTCAAAAGGATTGTCACATCCTGAGTCACTGTGCCTCTATGATGGGTCTCAGCCATAGGAAAAAACAATGCTGTCAGTTACCTTCTCGTCAGTGCTGCGCAGTACATCTCTGGCTCCCTCCCAACCACAGAGAACCACAAACAATAGATCTTGAGGACGCTTACAAGAGGGTGTGATTGGAGGTCTTGATGAACCAACTGTTAAATCTTGCAGTAAACTCTTAAAAAATCATATGATTTTCCATCCTCAAGTTCTTACATGTCTGTAATCTTTTTCCTGATTTCTTGATATCCCTCCACATTTCTCTGACCAATTTGTGCAGTATAGTGTGCCAGCAAGGCAGCACCTTTTGCCTTCAATAGCCAGAAAACTGATCGTCATTCAAACCTGCAGCGCCTCACAGCATAAGCAGAGAAAAGACAATAGACAAAGATAGTAGAAATTAAACAGACATACAGTACAACAGCGAACGACCTGTATATTAACTGCAGAGGTGGAACAAGCTATACAATACTTGAAATACAATAAATCTCCTGGATCACATAATATTACAAAGGAAGAATTAGAAGTGCTGGGGGAGTATGGCATAGAAATAATCACCAAAATGCTAAATGACATCTATAAAAGTGGTGATATTCCATCTGATTTATTGCAATCAATATTCATAGCCTTACTGAAGAAACCTGTTGCAGTAGAATGTGAAGAGCACTGAACAATCAGCCAGATGACTAAGATCCTACTTTGTATAATCATGAGTCGATTGAGAAGAAAATTGAAAAGATAGTAAGAAATACATATTGGAAACAAACAGCCGTGATGAGGGTTGATAGTTATGTAAGAGAATTCCAAAATATAGAGATGGGCGTCAGACAAGGATGTGTAATGTCACCAGATTTTTTTCTGCCTGTATACAGACAATATTATGTGAAACATAGAAATCATGCCAGGAATAGCAGTTGGACATGTTACAATCTGAATAATCTAAGATATGCTGATGATAAGTTCTGATTGAAGGGAGCGAACAAGAACTTCAAGCCCTGTTAGACATTGTATAGTATAAGAAAGTTTCCACTTATGCTGCATTTGTAAGACATCAACATCCATTTGTGGGATAAAATACAAGTGAAGTACTGATGAAAAAGAGGCTGACCAAGACTGCGATGGACACAGGTTATTGAAGACTTTCTGAAGATGACACTGGAAAAGGCTTGGCAGCCTGCCCAGAACTAAGATGCTTACATAGTGACAGTGTGTACAATGTTCTATAAAGGACATGTCAAATAGATGGATAAATAAATCTAGATATGTAAGCATTACACACAATGTTGCTGTAGGCACAGACAAGCTGGACAGGATACATGATTGCATGAAAGACCATCTACCATAAAAGTTGTAATATGGAGAACTCACTGACTCACATCAACATAGACATAAATTCATGGGAGATTCTTGTACAAGATAGATCCAACTGGTGCTGCAGAATCAAGAGTGGTGCAACAACTGCAGAGACCTTCAGAATGCTGCGCAACAATAATGTGCCAGAAGAAAGGCAAAAACTGCTCAATATCCCATAGGCTCCTCTCACACATTCTCAGTGTTGTATACAATTCTAGGCACATAAAAGACTCATTAGTCACAGCTGGGCACACTGCAGACATCATCTTCCAATAGGACTGCAACGTAGAAAATTGTCCTGTTTTGTTTTATGGCATGTTTTTTATATACCTTTTCATCTAAATGTGTTCATAGTTAGGTATTCCCAGTAACTTGTTTATCTAATTTTGCATTACTAGACATCATCTGGAACTTCCGGTGTCAACATGGCGCAAGTTTGAACGTTATTCGCTCAGTCGTCACTTGAGGATTATTTTGATTGTATTATGTGTTTTTTAAGTGAATGACTAATAACTGTAATGTGCAGAAAATTCCTTGTGTGTTTTCTAGTGTGGATAGTTGAATTTTCCTGGAGGGATGCCTGGAGTTTAGTCGTTGATCGTGCCGTCATGATGTTCGCTAGGCGCGAACAAGGAAGCGACCGATAGCCACCGGTATAAGTGGTAGCTCTGCAACTGGGCAGGGCGGGGCACCCATTTGTCCCGACATAAAATATTGTCAAAGGGAGCGGATACAAATGGATATCCCCCATATGGATGTGGAAAGCAACGGGAAACTACCACATTATTCTTCCAAGATGAAAGTCATGGCGACACACAGAAGTAGGCCTACAGTTAGTGTTAATATAGCAACATGGAACGTCAGATCGTTAGCGCAGTGTGGTAAATTAGACAACATCAAGCAAGAAATGGAAAGAATGAACATAAATATCCTAGGAATGAGCGAAATGAGGTGGACTGGGGCAGGAGAGATACAGTCAGATAAATTTAAAGTCATATACTCAGGAGGACAAAAACACGAGAGGGGGGTAGGAGTATTATTAGACACAGAAACAGGAAAAACGGTGAAGGGATTTATGGCAATATCAGATAGGGTAATATTAGTTAAACTAACAGGAAAACCGTTGGATATCAACATTGTGCAGGTATATGCACCTACATCAAGCAGTTTAGAGGAGGACATCGAAATTTTTTATGAAGATCTAGAAATAGCAATGAAACAGTGTAAAAATCAGGAAGTAACTATAGTAATGGGGGACTTTAACGCAAAAGTAGGTGAAACAGAAATAAAAGATGTGACAGGAAGATTTGGTTTAGGAACTAGGAATGAAAGAGGTGATTTATTGATAGAGTGGGCACAGGCACATAATTTAATAATAGGGAATACATGGTTCAAGCAACATCCAAGAAGGCTGTGTACATGGATTAGCCCAGGTGATAATACTCGGAACCAAATTGATTACATTTTAGTCTCTAAAAGACATAGAAACAGCATTAGATCTATGAAAACAAGGCCAGGTGCTGACTGCAACAGTGATCATATACTACTGGTAGCGCAATTGTGTATAAGATTAAAGAAGATCAAGAGAGCACCAAGGAATATGAAATTAGATTTAGCGTTATTGAAATCAGATGCTGACATTAAAGAAAGATACAACATAATTGTACAAAATAGATACAATGCCATTGCAAAGATTCAGAGTATTGAAGATCAATGGAACATGCTAAAACAGTCGATAAACCAAACATCTAAAGAGATAATACCAAAAGTAAAACATACATCAAAGCAAAAATGGATGACAGAAGAAATATTAGAATTGATGAGCACCAGAAGGAAAAATAAACACAAGATAGTGGAATATCAGAAAATACATAAGCAGATACGAGAGAAATGCAAAATAGCAAAAGAAAGCTGGCTGAACAAGAAATGCACAGAAATAGAATTGCATTACAACCAAGATACAACATTACTATATAAGAAAATTGAGATGATAACAGGAAAGAGAACGCAAACAGTTACAGGGTGTCTAAAATCTAAGACAGGGCAGGTATTAATGGGAATAGATCACATAGTACAGAGATGGTCAGAATATATCAAAGAACTTTATGAGGACAATAGACCAGAAATAAACATACAAGATAACGGCGAGGGTCCATCAATACTCACAGCAGAAGTAAGGGAGGCACTAAGACACATGAAATATGGCAAAGCCCCAGGTCCAGACAATATCACATTAGAAGAATTAGCAGCTTTAGATGACTTTGGAGTTGAAATAATCACAAAATTGCTGAATGACATATATAACAGCGGAAACATACCCGATGACTTAATGAGATCCATATTCATAGCATTACCTAAGAAACCAGGGACCACTGAATGTGAAGAACACCGTACAATCAGCCTCATGAGCCAAATAACCAAAATACTGCTCAGAATCATCATGAAGAGAGTGAGAAACAAAATAAAACCAGAAATAAGTCCAGAACAATGTGGATTTGTAGAAGGCAAAGGCACCAACAATGCGATTTATATATTGAGAACACTAATAGAGAGGTCTATAGAGGTAAAAACAGATCTGTACCTCTGTTTTATAGACTACACTAAAGCTTTTGACAAAGTTAAACATAGCGAAATTATACACATGCTAGAGAATCTGAACATTGACAGCAAGGATTTAAGAATAATCAAGAACATGTACTGGCAACAAACAGCAGCAATAAGAGTAGGAAAGCAATTTGGCCCTTTTCAACAAATAAAACAAGGAGTCAGACAGGGATGCGTGCTTTCACCAGACCTGTTCTCTCTATACAGTGAAAACATATTGCGTGCAATAGTAGATATCCCAGGAATATCAGTGGGAGGACATAACATAAATAATTTGAGATATGCGGATGACACTGTTCTGATTGCAAAAGTGAGGAAGACCTTCAAAAATTAATTAAAGTAGTAGTCACAGAAAGCAAAGAGAAAGGCCTCTTCCTAAATATCAAGAAAACAGAAGTAATGGTTATTTCAAAGAAAGAAAATAACACACCTTGCAAGATCATAGTGAATGATATAGTATTAAAACAGGTCCACCAATTCAAATATCTAGGTACAATTATAACAGCAGATGGAAGAAGTTCAACAGAAATAAGATGCAGAATAGGACAGGCAAAAACAACATTCAGAAAAATGAAAAATATACTGTGTAATATGACCTTGTCATTAGAGGTGAGAAAGAGAGTTCTGCAGTGCTATATAACCCCTATACTAACATATGGGTGCGAGTCTTGGACAATAAACAAACTGGAAAGTGGGAGATTGGAGGCAACGGAGATGTGGTTCTACAGAAGAATGCTGAGAATACCATGGACTGCCAGAAAAACTAATGTAGATGTGTTAAAAGAGTTAAATGCGAAACGGACCTTAATCAACAATATAAGAAAAAGGCAATCTTCTTTTTTTGGCCACTTCATGAGACAGGCAGGTTTAGAGAACATAATCACAACAGGCAAGATTGAAGGCACCAGAGACAGAGGGCGACAACGTGAGAAAATATTAGACAGTTTGACAACCTGGCACGGCAAAGAAACAACAACGACTTTGATACATAATACTGTGGACAGAGAGCTGTGGAGAGCCATGACCGCCTACGCCACCCGGCATGGCACCTGATGATGATGATGAGACATCATCTTCCCAGTTGAGCTGAAAGGGCATTGTCGATTATGACAGACTATAGAAATTAATAATTGAGAGCCCTTTGGCCATCAAGTTAACTAGATACCAAGCTCTTTGCCCTTCAGTTACTGAAAACTACCATAATGCAAAATGCTATGTCTCTGTTACAACTGATAATGTTATCCTTCAAGTGTTACATACAATACTTTTTATCATCTTGCTCTTATGATTCTCAAGTTTGTCATACATAATAATATTCATATATTTATATATTTTCTCCTGGATATTGCCATTATTACATTTATTGTGTGTATAAGTAACATGTCCAGCTCTGTGGTGGAGTGGTACAGGTTCCGTCTGTGATGGCCAAGGTACCGAGTTCGATTCCTGCCATAGGCAATTGTGCATCCGAACCGTTCAGAAAGCACTGGCAAACTACTGAACGTATTTATATTGCCTAGAAAATCACTACAACCAAAAAATGCTGGGTTGATGTCCACGTCCTAAATAAGATACACTACTAAATTATTTTTTTTTATAAGTAACATACAGAACGATTATCATGTATACACATGAGAGCTTTTTACCATAAAGCCAGTTCAGCTGCTCACCAGAGTCCTTTTTCATATCACAGTTGACACTATATACAAGTAGTGTTGACTTTGGTCTGAGACATTTACTTCGATTTATGAAGGACCAGACTTTGCTCTTGTAGAATTTTAATGAATATGAGTTATTTACCTAAAATTTGAATAGATTTGTTGTCAAGTAACCTTGTTGTGGTAAACACCTTCTTTGTTCAGCTCAGATGACCAAAATAAAACTAATACCTTTATTATTCTTTCCAGGAAATGTTTAAACACCCAGAGATTCTTGACCTAAATAAAATGTATTCCAATTGTATACACACAATGGCCAGCACCTATGGTATAGAGGCAGCTAACCGAGTTATTATCAAGGTGAGATCAGCATATTGTTGACTGCTATCATACATGTATATTTATACTGGTGCTCATGTAGAACAGAATAAGTTATTGATTTAAGGCTTCTGCCACATCAGCCAAGAAAGAAAATTGAACATTTATAGAGTATGCTGGCTAAAATTTGTAGACACTACTTATTTTTCAGTGAAATCAAATAAATATATATATATATATATATATATATATATATATATATATATATATATATATATATATATATATATATATATATATATATATATATATATATATATATATATACTCTATCCAAAGCAGGCTTTTTGGGGGAAAAAGCGACATGGTCAGATTATGAACGGGTGAGCTTATCCTATAGGCGAAAATTTGTATATTGTAAATTTTGACTGTGTACAATAGCTGACATGTTATTCAGACGTCACATAGGGAGCCTTAACTTACCGGTATCAATTTAATGACAGTTTTCAACTATTGTTGAATTTCCATTATATTTCTTGGTGGCCAATTTTGATGATCATCAAAACTGCTATACTTCAGAAATACAGGAACCTCCATTGCGATACTGTTACTAAAAGTAGGAATGGTCAGTGGTCACTACCTCCAAGTTGCCTCCCCACTGTTCTATTGATTTCCTATGTTAGGACTGTTGAGCACAATGCCAAGTCTGGTGTGGAAGTGGTTTGCCATGCTCTTGAGTTGTATGTTGGAGGATCTTTTGCCTTTTTAAGCAATAATGGTCTTTAGTTGAAGGACCTGGTAATCAGCTCCTTCCATTTATAGTTCAGTCTGATGTGCGCTGATATTATTTTTGACTAGAGTAAGTATACCTCCTTTTCTTCTGTCTATTTGATCAGCTCTAAAGCACTGATGACCTGTAATTTTAAAGGCTACATCTTTGCTGAGGTGTGTCTCATGTATGCAGCAAATGCTGAACTGTTCCTTAAGAAGGGTGTTCTCTAATTCTAATCTCTTTCTAAAACCATCTTTTTTGCTATTTACACCTTCAGCATTCCAGTGCATTATTGTAAGTGGTGTCGCATTGGTTGATAATATTTGTTGGTCAGGGATATTATTCTTGTTCCTCCTGCCTCCACAAGGCAATTGAAAAGGACCTCTAGTCGCATGGGGTGGACCCCTTTCGAGGTATAGGGCCAGGTGCTACTCCTGCCTGGTGAGTCGCCACAGGGTTAGCACCACAACAGGGTAATGCAGATATAGACATTCATGTGCGATAATGCATGACATTCTGATTGTTGTGATGCGCCTTCTGGCCAAATGTCACTGACTTCAGCATCTTTACTTGCTAGGCAAGTGGTCCTGTCTGAATGTGGGAGGGCCTGGCCAGTCTTAGTTTCCAGCCTCTGCTAGCTGGACTAATTCCCATCTCCTCGCCAAGGAGCTGGCCTCGACTGTATGCTGGGGAGAAAATGGAAGTATCTCAGAAAATTCTACATTGGTACAGTCAGGCCTGAAGTAGAATATGGGATGACATTCTGGGCATCAGCATCAAAAACAAATACTGATCACCTATCTAAAGTACAAAATGCAGAGGACTTTGGCTAATCTCAGGAGGGATGAAAACCACTACAATCCATGCAATGGAAAAATATGTAAAGATCCGCCCACTGGATGACAGAAGAGAAGAAAGAGTGCTTGTGCAAAGGGAAAAAATTAAGTGCATGCCAAACCATCCGATGTATGCACAAATTTCTGGATCAACCACAAGCAAGCTAAAGTGAACCAGCTTCTGTAACATCTCCATCAACAACACAAGGTTATCCTCACAAACCTCTCAACTGAAATTGAAGCACTAACAGATTTTGAAAAGCCAGACAAGTCTCCAAAATGTCTCCATAATAACAGAGGTTCCTGGAATAATTAATAAGGAATACAAGACTCCACCTCAACTAAAAGCATTGACACTAGAGATGTATAAATAAAATGATGATGATGATGTTCGTCCGTCGTGATCGACGATGACCAAAAACTCAACCATAATAATAATAACAATAAATAATTAAATAATAAAGTTAATAGTGCGTTTTTAAATGACTAGCAAGTCCAATGCGCGCACAAAATGTTCTTTTACAGAATTGACAACAATAGAAGGTATCTGTGTGAGGTTGAGATGTTTTTTCTTTTCTACGTGTCCGCTTCTGTCTTGCAGTTTCTTGTCTGAATTCTTCTGCCGCTAGTGCTCCCGTTCTAGTGCTGTAACGCCATGCTGTTCTATCCTGAGCGAGGCTCTCCCAAGCGCCTACGTCAATGTTAAGATGTTTCAAGGATGACTTGAGCGTGTCTTTGAAACGCTTTTTCTGTCCACCAGCTTTTCGAAATCCTGCCTTGAGTTCTCCATAATATATTTGTTTTGGCAAACGCGAGTTCTCCATACGCACAAGATGGCCTGCCCAGCGTGCCTGCGCCTTCATAAGTATTGTGTGGATGCTTATTGAGGTTGATTTTTCCAAGACCTCGTAGTCTGGTACTTTGTCCCACCAATGGATGTTTAGTAATTTACGTAGGCAGGTAAGATGGAAATGATTTAACTTTCTTGCATGTCTAGCATACACTGTCCACGTTTCGCAGGCGTATAGTAAGGTTGGTATAACAGCAGCATGATATACTTGTAGTTTGGTGGTTGTTCTTATACCTCTTCTGTCCCATACATTTTTGCGTAATCTGCCAAATACAGCACTAGCTTTTGCCAGTCTATTGTTAATTTCCACATCAATGTTGACATCGCGAGAGAGAGTGCTTCCAAGGTAAGTAAAATTGTCGACTACCTGCAGTTTTTCCTGATTGACGATGATGGAAAAAAAAAAAAAAAATATAAATAAAATACAATCCAAAGGAAGGGACACACGTCTACTCAGATGGATCAGCAGTAAGGAATGGAGTAGGTGGAATTTTTATAAGACTCAAAGACGGGAAGACAATATCAAAATCTTTTCCAGCTGGGAAATACTCCTCTAATTTTAGAGCAGAAACAGGTGCACTCTATCAAGCACTGAAAGTCTCTACCAAACCAAGACTGCCAAGAACAAAGAAGATAACTATATTTTCACAGATTGCAGATCCCTACTGGAATCAATCTAGAGCAACAATCTAAAAGCCTTCTGCACAACATCAGACATGAGCTAACACATATCCAAAAATCATCAGCTGTTTCCCTTCAATGGATACCATCACACTGTGGAATTGTGGAAAATGAGAAAGTGGATGCTCTCTCAAAAACAGGAAGCGAAATGGAACAAAACAGACACCCACTGTCCTACAGAGAAGCAAAAAAATAATTCAGAATACATACAGCAAAGTGGAAGACAAACATGATGCAAATACGTCACCACCAAAGATATCAACAGACCACAATATTTCGCCTTAGAACAGGCCACTGCAGGCTGTTGGGTCACCTTGACCGATTGAGGATCTCATACATGGACAAATGTCCATGTGGATCGAGAACCCAGACTGAACACATACTTCACAGTTGCCCAACATACAAAGAGCAGAGATAGCAGACCTGGCCAGAGGATACAAACTTGATAGAAAAGCTAGAGAAGACAGTGGACTACGCCCTGATGATAGACCTGCCAATATAACATGACCGCAGATGCTGAACGCAGTAGAAGAAGATGAAGATATTGGAGTTTATCGAAAGTGAGATCATATGATATATAGAAAGTAATATAAATCTAAGCCTATCATTATAATAAGTAGCATTTTGCACTCTAAACTCTGTGGCTTTCAGATTAATTCATAAAGTGCAAACAACCATTGCGACACAAAGAAAATTTCAAGGCTCTTTCGCGCTAAATCTATTTTATGTGAATTTTTAAAGACGCTGATGTCAATAAATACAATTTTTCGTGCACCCTAAGTAATGGCGGATAAGTACGCCCTAGATTGCGGGTTAGCATAGTGATATTCCTGCTTCTGCGCAGATACAATGTGCACTCATATGTCAAATATTTACCAACATTGTTTATGAAAGAACAAACGTAAGAAATAACATCATGTAATCTTGAAAATGAATAGATTAACTGAAGGATTTTAGCTATTTGTAAACCTACTAATTCTTGTTTATGGGTGTGAACAAAATTTAACAAAAAAATTGTCAAAATAAACTGGAGTTACAGAGATGTGTTTTCTGAGAAGAATGATGAAAATACCATGGACAGCTAAGAAAACTGATGACCGTCTCATCATATGAGAACAGATAATGGCAATGTGAAAACTGGTCAGAAACAAAGTTTCATGACCAGATAAATAAAAAATGTAATATATAAGTTGGGACACAAGAAAAAAGAAAACTCCTATGATTTATTTATAGAACATGCTATGAGGAAGCTTGTTATCATCATGACTCTCAGTATACTATCATTTTACCATTCTTAAAGGAAAACTAGCAGGACCCTATAAGTCCATATAGTTTAACAGTTTGTATGTAACTCTGGTGTTATTTTATACACACAAAAAAGGCTGAGAAAACTCCTTAGTTGTACATCATATTATACAGTAATCCCATTCTTCATTTCCCATGCATAGAATGGAGTAGAAATTGATTCTGGCCATTTTTGAAGATGTATATTATTTTTTTACACAGGAGATTCAGAATGTCTTCGGTGTGTATGGTATAGCAGTGGACTACCGCCATCTGTCCCTATTGGCAGATTACATGACAAGTCGTGGCATCTATGATGCCTTTAACAGACGTGACTTTGTGTACAATACATCACCTCTACAGAAGATGACATTTGAGACAACTATGAATTTTCTACTGAATGCTTGTATTTCTGGACATAAAGATCAGCTTCAGTCACCAAGTTCAAGACTGGTGGTTGGAAATATTGTGCGTGCTGGAACAGGGTGTTTTGATGTTTTAGATGTGTTATAATGTGATGTTATCAGCTGTGCATAAGAGTTGTGTGTTCTTTGCTGCATAATTTTCAGATTACTTAACACGACTATCATTTATATTACAAATGTTGTGCATTCTACATAATTGTAAGAATACTGCTACTTCTAAAGCTTCCTGTTACAGGTGTTTTATATGGCTAAAACTGTCACTCACCACCAAACTTCTTTTTTGAGCATTCTTCATCAGCTCCTATCCATGAACTTCTTGACCGTTCATGTAACTTCTTTACAGTTCTCCTGTAAGGTTGTTGTTTATTAGCTAGAGCTGCTGAGTATCTATGCTCTTTAGCAGCAAATTTTAATTTCAGAAATCTGCAATTGTTTTGTAAACGAAAAGTGAAAACTAGAATAATAAAATTTTACTAATCACTAGTCACACAGGAAAACAAAGAAAATTGATGTTTTCACCAATTGGCCTTTATCAAAACATAATATTATGACAAAAACAACAATGCACACATCATAGCATAATACAGTAAATAAAAACCACAAATGCTAGAAGGTGAGTGATAAATTGTTTTATAACAGCTGGCTTCCCTCCCGAGAGTTTTACTCATTCCATTGGTAAAAATTGCACTGATTTAATTGTGCTGAACCATTCAACGATTCTGCTTGACTACACTGGATTTCAGATAAGTTGTTTTTGTTTTTATATTACTTATATTTTTCATCTTTTATTATACTTGCTGTGTTTACATTTCCTTTTACTATCTCTTCTGTTATTGTTGTATTTGTCTTATTTTCTTCTTTTTTCTTTCTTTCATCTTATCTCCCTTAACATCTTCTTTTGCTCCTCTCTTACATCATGATTCTCTGTTTGTAATATTCATTTATTGCTGTGTGTTTTTGCCCTGATGAAGACTAATTAGTCGAAATGTCGTTTGTTTCTGTCAATAGTGTGTTCTGTATTTTGCTGCAACACTCCCTACTGTTTTTTCCCCTGAATTCGGACAGTTGGTCTCTTTAGAGGTTTTGACCCATTGAACACTTTCATTACTATGCCTATTTATTCCAACTCTTTCCCACTGCCATGCTATTTTTTTTAGGGATGTTCAGTTTGCAAGTTATTTTAACCTTTGACAGGCCATTAGAAATTTTCCCCTGCCACCTGATTCTATTTTTGAAAATTTGTGTATTGTTTTGAAAATACGATAACTTTTTTGTTGTTAGAGATATTTAAATAATATTTGTACATATAAATAAAGAATTGAATACTTCATATATTGGTGTAGTTTTTGTTTGTGTGTGTGTGTGATACCAGATGTATGAGAAAGTGGTAAAGACTTTTTTTCACAAAAATCAAACACATAACAAACAAAACGGGAAAAAAATATTTTAAAATTACTAAACTTTTCCTTTTTTAATTTTTCTGAAGTAGGAACCCTGTAATAAACACCTAATCAGTATTTATGTTGTTTCATTGTCAAATCATCATAATATCACTGGTGAAAATGAATGAACCTTATAGATTTGCCATATATCGTTCTCTAAAGCTCTAGACCTGGTCATATTTGGGGTCACTCCAAAACAGTTGATCTTTTGACTTCTACATCACGAAAGCAGCGTGATCTACTGTCTATTCTACTATGAAAACTAACTAACCTCAAATAATTCATCATCTGAATCACAAGCCATTATGATTTTTCTGAAAGTACGATAAAACAAAAGTCTATAAAATCAGGGAAGTGACTTTATCAGAATATCCGCACAAGTAGAGAATGTGGTAACAATGGTGTGAAAATTGAAAAACAAATATTGACGAAAAAGGATGATCGTCAAAGAAACCAAACTAGTTAGTTTAGAAATTCTGAGGAGATTAACTCAGCATGTCATACAGCTGAGAGCAGTTTCCAAGGAGAATCTGAAAAGATTGAAAAGTTATAGTACTATATCAAATTAGTAGAATGAAAAAAAATAATCTGAATATAAGAACATAGTAGATTTCAAATGGGATCAAGTGTTCTGAATATCCAGAAGAAATCAAGATAGAAAAAGGAATGACGGTTGAACAAATATCATGAACATTTTATTCTTATATAGAGAATGGGCAAATGAAGTACAATTCAATAAGTGATACGTCATTCAGATCTGGAAATTTGTGGTGAATTACATAGTTAAATTTTGGATAACAAATTCTATATTTCGTGTGTGAATGACTAAAATGATAGGAAGACATATTATTCTACTGCTCTTGGAAATTTAACGTGTGTCATCAAAAGGAATGGATGTCGGCAGAATGCTGGAGTTCAACTGGACTTTTGAATATTGGTATGTGTATATAAATGTATATATAAATATGTGTTGACATTTCATGATGTTAATTAGTTGCTCATAAAATGGTATAAAAAACAAATACGGTATTTTTCAAATTGTTCATAAAGAGGAGTAATTTAGGACATTTAATCGTAGCGTAGTACCTGACCAAAGAATTCATCAAGGGAATTACATGATAAGTATATGTATTTTTATGTATATGACTACATGTGTAGAAATGAATTTTATTTGGATAGATGATGATTAATGAAAAGTATGCAATTAATAAAACCATGATAATCAGCAAGGACACTGAAGAACAAGAGCTAAACATAAACATACATGGAGAGAAACTAGAATAAGTAAAACATTATCAATATCTCGGACATATAGTCACAAATGATGGCAGATGTGAAGCAGAAGTTAAAATGAGAATAGGAATGGCCAAAAGTACCCTCAATGACATGAGGAAAATAGTAACATCTAAACAAATTACAAAGTTAAAAATGAGAATTATAAAATGCTACATCTATTCTATATTAATGTATGGATCAGAAACATGGACACTAGATAAACAATTAGAAGACAGAATTCATGCCTTTGAGATGTGGATATATAGGAGATTATCCATTGTAGTATTTCAGTGGAATTTCCTATAGGGAACATAAGATCAATGTGTATGTAAGAAATAAAGTAGAGATGTGTGCAGGTGTCCAGGAGCCATTGCTTTCAATAACTAGCATGGTTCGGACATGTATGCAGGCACGATTCTTTGTCAAAAACAATACTGCAGGGAACTGTCGAGGGTGGAAGAAGCAGAGGAGGACAAATAAAGACATGGACAGACAACATCAAGGAATGGACAGGCCTAGATATTTCCACACTCATCCGCATCGCTGAGGATAGAATTCGCTGGAGGACTCTGTGTGCTGAAGCATCCAATGTGGTACCCTTACGACCCTGAAGGGTTATGGGTTATTTGATTTGATTGATATAGGAGAATAGGGAGAACATCATGGAAAGAGAAGAAAACAAATAAAGAGGTTCTAAGAACACTTAATATGAAGAAAGAATTACTAAGAGATAAAGATCAGGCAAATAAAATATTTTTGACACATTAAAAGACATGACACCTTGCTGAAGACCTTGTTTGAGGGTCAAGTCAAAGGGAAACAAGCAAGAGGTAGACAGAGATACAAGTGGGAGAGTAACATCACAAGATGAACAGATTACAGTCTAGCAGAGTGCACCACCAAAACAAGAGACAGGGAATGTTGGAGCCTTCATTTCGGAGATAGCATTTGATGATGATGCAGTTAATATGAGATTGATGATTATATTAGGTTGATTAAGTTAAGTTAGGATGTTTGTATGACATTTGTATTTTGAAAAGTTAAATAATTAAAAGAGAACCATTTTGAAGAAAATTTATGAGTAAGATGTTATGTTGCAAAGAAGGTACAGAGAAAAAGAGATTGTTGAGAAGAATAAATGATATGGAAAACAGTAACGTTTGGTTGTGAATGTCACAAAACTAGTGATATCTCATGGTCAAGCTATTACAAATTATTTTGTACAACATGGCTGTTACTTCTATTCGCTAAGGATTACAATATTAACTTGTGTTTTTATGTATTCTTAAGTGTGTGAAGTAAAAATTCTGCAACCTTGGATAAGTGTAACTGTTCACACACCATTCAACATGTATTTACACACCGCTCTGTTCACTCATGTACATGATGTCACTCGGTCAAGCTAGGCCCGATAGCTAAAATTATGTTTAGCACTAGCAAAATGGAGAGCAAACTTCATCAAAAAAGCCCAGTTATGTTTACGGGTATTATTTGTGCCTTATATCACATGAGCACAGTGCTACAGGTCTTCAGTCGGAAAACCTTAAGCAGGGGCGGAGAAACATCAAGTCATGTTTAACGGCCATAGTGATCACTGGGATAGAACAGGGGCGTCTTCAAGGGCTAATAATCCCAAAATCTTCCTCCTTCAACTATTCTTCTATCTAGCCTTCACGAGTGGACCATAATCGCTGTCAGCATACAACAGCAACCACACCTCTGAAACTGCTTCAGCGTGTTTAAATCAGTGAAGGTGGCAAATGGGATCTGTGCCCATAACCTCTGATGTATGGGCCCATGTCTGCCTTTTATTCAGAAAGAGTTAATTAGATCTTAGGGAAGTAAATCCAGTAAAGTTTGGTTGTGAATATCACAAACTCGTCATATCTCATGGTCAAACTATTATAAATTAGTACCATGACACTTAGAAACCAGAAGAAACTAAGGTTGTTGCGACATCACATAGAAGTACAACCCACATATACAATACACAATATAGATAAATAACTAAGATTAAATACGCTTATATAGGTATGTAGCAAATCTAAAGATGTGTTTCAGAAAAAAAATGAAAATTTTGTTCTTAACAATATTAGTACAGAGGAATAAGGGAAAGAGGTAGAAAAATACACAAAATAAAATGGGATCTTAACAGATGGAAATGGAGAACAGGGTGAAATTGTATATTTATGGGTCAGTTTGTCACCCATGTACAACATTAACCTGAATGTAATTTTCGCTTCACATATTTCCTTCAAAGAATAAGCAAATTTTATTGGGTCACAGATCTAGCAAGAAAATGGACGGAAGTTTAGAAAAATGTCATCTATTGAGGACAGTAGGTGATGAGGAGGTGTTGCAGAAAATGTAAATCAAAATATAATGCCTGTGAGAACGTGGGTGGAGATATTGTCAGGATTGATGTCAGCAGCTCAAGGAATATTATATATTAGGGGAAAACAGGAACTGATAGGTCACGTGACTAGTAATAGAGAAACTAATTATAGAGAACCAGCAACTGAAGAAGACTTTGGCAACATTGGGCCGCCAATTGAGTCAAATTTTCTTCATACAAAAAATAGACGATCAAACAAATATAGGAATTATTACATGATGACAGGGAGAAATGAAAGGAGATACTACACATGACACGGTAGTGGGCATATTGTGTGAACCGAATCGAGAATAACAGCAGGCATATGTTGTATGAATCCGGACGAATATTTTTTGGTGGTTTACAGAGGTAGATGTCCGAAACAATTTTGCCAAATTCGGAACATTCCCAGACGTATTCATTCCATTGGATACGATCAGAAGTAGAAGGAAATCTTTCGCCTTTTTCCAATTTAAATACAAAGTGGACAAAAGAAATTGTTTACGATTGGCACACCAACTATTCTGAAAGGAAGGAATAAGGGTAGATGGTGCACTATGAATTAACAGACAAAATAAGGATGGTCACCACTATAGAAATAAGAAACCATACTTGAGAGTGTAATGGTATGTATTTGTGAAGATCGTAGCGTCACAATAGAGTGTGACGGTACGTATTTGTGAAGATCGTAGCGTCACAATAGAGTGTGACGGTACGTATTTGTGAAGATCGTAGCGTCACAATAGAGTGTGACGGTAAATGGCTGGTGATGATACAATCATCAACAATGAAATTCTATCAGAACAATGATGATCCGTTCTCTCGTGCAATGACCAGATTACTATGTCCATTTAGTTATGGCAGGATAATACCATACTTGTGAGTGCACTGCACGATTTCTTGTCAGAACAAGAGTTTACCCTTGTACGGCAAAGAGAGGGCTGTATAATACTTGAGGCTAGGTTATTACACTATCTCAAGTGTGATTACTAATGCCGATACGATGAGTGAATAAACTACTAGTTGGTTACAACATCCATCAAAGTACGAACACTTCTCCTTCAGCGTTAATTCTCAAACTCCCGTTGGATCTCTCTTGCAGCAGGACCATGGTCCTATTAGATTTCCAGCAGGATGTAGTCTAGAAAATGGAAATGCGTTGTGTCGCCGTTTTATTTGCGCAAATGGCACGACACATCCATCTTCGGCGGAGTAGGAACACTAAGTCATAGAATTCTCAAATTCTGCATAGATATAATCTTCATATGAACATCTGGATAAACTTCAATTTAGCATCAATATAAATCTCAAATATCTGTTAGATAAAAGCGATATATCAAAAATGCCAAAAGCTCAATAAGAACAACGGATGGAGTGACTGAACCTTTTGAAACAAGATCTGGAGTAAGACAATAAAGAAGCATGGACATGGACAGATACATGGACAGAATAATAAAGCTCACATCAACAAAGAGGAAAATATTGCAAATAAACCTGACGTGGAACTTAATAATGAAATAAATGAACTTTATCTGCCGATGATCAAAGTTTAATATACAAAGATGAGGAAACTTAAAACGAAAATAAATGTAACCACTTTCAGGCTCGCCTTTCTCGCGGCATCAATCCACTGTTCGCGAAGGAGACCCATTTGTACCTTCTTAATTATACTCATAGAGTCACTCAAGATGCAGACCTACGTTACCTTCTGTGTGCATACCCACTAAAATGCGTTGGTCACCGCCATAGTCTCCATGGTCATACTACTCGTAGTGACCGCAAGGCACCACTCTCCTCACTGATCATTTTACCTGCACACTGAGCTGTGAAGGCTCAAGCACTACGAACATGTCTAATCACAGATCCATCAGTGTATATAATCACATCCCCCTCTTTGGTATTCTCACTGACCAAAGCCTGCACTTCTTTCTTCATAGCTGTGGGACACCATTCTCTGCATTCCCTGCTAAGTGATATTACTACTCTCAAACAAGTTTCGAAATTTGTGTGTAGACTTATCCATTCCGCATCTGCTGCCACATCCTGCAATCTGCACACTCTTTCTATGACATCCTCAGCACGTCCTATCCACGACCTCTCTCTCTTGAGTCTGCTGCCTTTAACTTTCTGTATTTTAGAATGCAACGGGTGTTCCTTATCTACATATATTTTAAGGTACGCCCGTGCACAGCAATACTGTAATCTGTGCTCAGCTGTTGGACAGTCAAGTATGTATCGCATAGCTCTTGTCGATGTGTCTCTTGTGCATCCCAGCATGATAAGCATTGCTGCATTCTGCATTCAAGAGTCAGTATTGCCAGTGCATATTCCACCACAGCCACAACCAAACCTGGTACAAAAGAAATAACCTCTGTTCACACTGCGCAGCAGCCATAACCTTCATTGCTGCTAAGCCTTTGCCTGCCCTCATGATAATGTGGTCAACATGTTCCCTGAAACCAGGCTGCTGTCAAAAAACACACCCAGATATCTCATTGTGCTAGTTCTTTCTAAACCTTTCCCGGACAACGAAACTTGTGGCATGGGTGTCTTTACCGTGTGGCTGTTCAAGGAAAACCACGTCACAAATGCCTTAGAAGGATTAACCACTACTCCCGTATCTCAACACCAATTTGTCAGTCTGTCCAACTCCTTCTGTAGTTCAACGACGCACTCTTCTCGATTTCTGCCCTGTCTATACACCAGGATATCATCGGCATATGACATCGTTCTGCCAACACCTGTGATTTGATTGCCAGCGATATGTACTGTGTATACATTGAAAAGTACAGGAGATAAAAGAGATCCCTGTGGCAGACCAGGGCTAATAACCGTTGGTGCAGATATCCAGTTACAACACATGAGAACTACTATCCTGTGTATCAGGACGGCACCAACCCACCGCACGACAAAAGGATTTACTGCAAGATTTAGCAGCTGGTCCGTCAAGATATCCAAGTAAATATAAGTAGGAAGCCATAGGACAATTTTTTAAAATTCATGAGACTAACGGGAATTGAACCAGTCCGTTCAACGGCACCAAATCGCCTAGCAACTATTGAACACGCGTTTTTCCGTACTTGACTGTCAAGTACGGAAAACTGTCAACTGTCAAGTACTAACTTTCCGTACTGTCCAGGTCATGCTAGGGTCAGGAGAAATGAAAGAGCGTGTTCGCTGGTAAAGCCTTGATCACATTTATGGAGATGCGGTTAGTCAAGTACGGAAAAACGCGTGTTCAATAGTTGCTAGGCGATTTGGTGCCGTTGAACGGACTGGTTCAATTCCCGTTAGTCTCAAGATATCCAAGGACACCCTATTGTACGCATCCTCAAGATCTATTCCAACCGCACATGTCTCTATGGTCGAATCGAACCCCTCAAAAACATCCTGCGCAAATATGGCTGCATTCTGCCATGTCTTCTTTCCTGGACGATACCCTCCTAACAAGGCTAGTAAACACTTATTTCTTTCACGATAACACGATACCTTCCAGGCCACAATTTTTTCCAAAAGCTTGCCTATAGGCAAGCTTTATTCATTATGTTCCGTCGTCTTTTTTGTTCGCTTCGCTTCCACCTATATTTACGTTAGACTTTGTTGTTACGGTAAAGGATCCATAGGCTTCGTGTTCTTCGTGCAGTAAATGCCCATGTGCAGCGCTGGATGATCGACCCGTTAGTGTAAATCACAACATCTGTGTCGTCTGCATGTTCGCAGATGATTGCCTTGACCTGAGCATCCACGCTTACATGGATGTGTTTCATGCACTCTCTATCGAGTGTAATGACGGTCTTGAGTGCCTCTTGAAAGACCATAGGAATAGACATTCATTCCTCGTCAAGAATTTTGTCTTCTGAGGCGGAAATCTATTTAACGGTACGACACATCCTCGGTACGTCACATCTACAATTTGTCTTTCTTGATCCTGTTTCCCTTCACACGAGGGAGCTCACTGTGTGAATCTAGGAACAGAGATGACCACTTTTGGAAGTCTAGGGATTATGACTGTTGCTGCTGATGCTCATCTACCACATTTAAGAACAACCTGTCTCTGAAGCAGAGCAGCAGCTTAAATGTACGATCATAATTAACAGCAAAGACACAGAAGTACAGACCAACATCATGATAAATAGGCATACATTTGAAGACGTTAATACTTTCAAATACCTCAGGTCTATGCAGCGATGGAGAATGCGAAAGAGACTTAAAGATATGCTTCTACGGCTGGAGATGGATGTAGCTGATATGCCAAGGCTACATTTAATTTGGAAAAGCAAAATCAGTATTAGTGTGAAAATCTAACTTTGAAACTCATGTTGTCCATTGTGTTATGTTGGTGTGAAAGCTGAACACTGCAGTCATAGAGAGAGGTCATGAATTATGAGCATCTCTTAAAGAGAGGATGATACAAATGTCTATACGATGTTGCCCATGCGGGGTCAGGGGTAGAAGAGTTCTCTGGAGATGGCCTTTTTGAGTGCTGTTTCTAAGCTTGTTCCTGTGGCTTCTTTGATTTATGTGATCCATCTTTTATATGGTCTGCCTCGGGCTTTATAACCGTGATGTATAGTGTCATGGTCATTTGTGACATGCTATCTGTTGGTGGTCTGGAAATGTGTGAAAACATCTTGATCTGTCGTCTGGAAATGTGTTCCAATACTGGTATTGTTTTGGTTAGCTGTCTGATGATATCGTTTCTAATTCTCTCTTAATTCTCTCCGAGTATTCTTCGTAGACACATCATTTATGATGTAACTATTTTACTTTTGTCTTGTGCTGTCATTATCCGCGTTTGGCACTGGTAGCACAGTAATGGGATAATAATAATAATCTTGTATAATACAAATTTAGTGTCTATGATTACATTTTTTTTTTGTTCTTGAAAATACGTGTCTTGTGTACTAGGATCCGGTAAGTAAAGTAAGCATTTATTAATGCCTTAAAGGTGTGAGATGTTAGCGATCTCACATTTCAGAGGCGCTGCAAAAGAGGGCGGTAGCCATCTCCTCTACCTCGCAGTCTTTACCTCCCGGATTAATCCGGTATCCATTTAAGGCTGAGTCGACCTGGAAGTCGTTGCGATCTGGTATGTTTTGTTGAATCTATATTGTATATCTTTACTGTTTTTCCCTTCGTTCGATATAATCCTTCTTTAGTAAGTGAACTCCTTTACCTGTTTAAAAGGTATTTATTATTGATGGAGATAGTGATATTTCTTTCTTTCTTTGCTATTGCCATTATTTCGGTGTGTACTAATTTTATTGTTTTCACGGCAATTTTAAGACAAAATTTTAGCTTAAGCACCACATCGAGACATAGTAGCTATAACGATGACTACCACAACGGGTTCCAATTAAAGAAAAACGAAGTCGCAAATCCACAGGACTGTTAAACACGGCTTATTAGAAATGAAAGAGCCGATGTGTTCGCTGGTAAAGCCTTGGTGAACGGCACCGAGATAAGAGGCAGGACTTGATATACAAGTGATTAGAGAAGTCATGGATATCTTACGAGAATGAAGTAGAACAAGACAATGTACATATTCATAGAATTGTAGAAATGGGAGTGACTAGAGGCGATGGGAGAAAGTGCTCACTCTCCGGAAAGATCAGAAGAAAGCGTAATCAGCAACTGACTGGGACACTGAGCATATACACTTTTAGATGGCCGACGGAATGTCCCCAGTGCTGTGACTCGTTTCTAATCAAGAATAATTATTTCGATGTTTAAAAGGTGTTTATTATTGATGGAGATAGTGATATTTCTTTCTTTGCTATTGCCATTATTTCGGTCTTTTCAAAATTAATCGTCATGTTGAATTTTTGACATGTTGTGCGGTTCATGTGTTCTTGCAATTGTTTTTCTGATGTCGCTATTAGTACTTGGTATTCTGCAAAGAGTAGTTACGTGTTTATTTTCTTTTGTATTGTGACTTTTTTCCTGCAGTCGTGTGAAATGTGTTATAGACAACTTAAAGTTTCCATGAGAAACTTAATCAGAAACAACGTGACACATTTTTTTACTGGCAGTGCATTTGTATAAAGCACTATTCAATATAGTTATACCAAAGGTCGTGGTTTAGCACAATTGTGTTGTTCGTCCATTATAATCCCGCTGTATTATAGTGTCCAATATTATAAAATAAGGCAATTGATTATTCCCATGACTTAATTGGTCACTGCTTACTTTGAGTCAAGCCAATGAAACTCACAGGAAAAATCAAATGTGTCAAGTTAATTGAATTATTTCCAATTTTGTTTTACGAGGTGTCTTCACATAAAATCCAGCCATACTATTGTTCATGGTAATTTTGTCGCACACAACTAAATGCACAGAAAAAGGGATGCACTGTAGACCTTACATTCCATTCATCAGAAAGCTGAAGTACACAACGCTCACTTCGGTTGTTAAAACTCTGGAACCAACTGCACTGACAGCATAGAAAATGTACACGTGAGATGAAATTCCCGAGAAGAATCGGTATAAGACCACATAAAGAATACATCAATGAAAACCACATAAAACGGCTTGGACACATAATGAGAATGAATCATAATCAACTAACGACAAGAAAATATAACATGAGAAGATTCGGATACACGGCCAGAGGAAGACAGGTGGGTAGATAATATCAAGACAACCCTGAACAAATACGGATTCAACGCAGCCAAGACGACACATCTGGCCTTGGATAGACAACTAAAACTCCCAGTCACCACCGCTTAACGGCAAGCAAGCGGGGATATTCTGACATTTATCTACAAGGGAAGACAATAGTCTTGAACCAACCCTAGATCTATTGGGAATAAAATCTTATCATGTTTCTGCTACTGTCGTAAGATGTAGACCTAGGCCTACGTATTTGTTTCTCGAAACTTAAGTAATGCTAATAGAGATAGCCCCATCGAGGATAGCTCCTTGTCGTGGAGATGGGGGGCCTTAGTCCAGCTACCAGAAGCTACGACTGACCTGCATTACAGAAGGTCGGGTGACAACAACCAGACCAACCACCATCATAATTCTAGAAGATGACATGACTGTATAGTGAGGTTCCTTTTTTTGTGTGTGATAACCTCGCCACCATTTTATCTTTACAGTTATAGATGTTTATGTCCTGTTGTTGATTATCCCGCCCTGGAATAGAGGACCGCCCAAATTGTGGCATTGAACTTCATCATAGAATCTAGAAACGCAGACTGTCAAGATCTCATTTGTTTGATGTTAAATGTCAAACTGACATCCATAAACCAACTGGAGGAAGTGGAAACCTTGAGATGAAACTATCCAATTCAGGACGCAACTATCCTAAATATCTTTCCAAATTTGGAAAACATGGCACACGTCTTGTGTGTCGGTAGACTGTGGGTGTGGGGAATGGAGAGTGATGAGGCATGCCTCAGATCCATTACTCAAAGATGGAAGTCCCTGGGAAGAGCACGTCAAAGCAGCATTGTGCCAGTTGGAAAATGGTGTTCCTTCTCCCAGGCCCTATGTTATTAGATCAGCCCCCTGGGTTTGAATACAAGCTCCAGAAAATAACCACAACATGGAAGTGCCTAAAAACGTTATCATATGAGCTCGGACGCCGCCTCATAAAAGTTCCAGTGTTGGGTAACAACTCTAAATAATGCAATTTGTCCCCCGACTGCCTTGAGCGAAAAAAATCAGCCATGAGGCACACACTAAACATACAACTGATCATATCTGGACTCAGAAATAACCCTGCAGCTGAGTAGAATACTACACAAACAAGGTACCCACATCGCACTACTGCAGGAAACACTCCTAACAAAGAAAGAACACTCAATACCAGACTACACTATACACAAATGTAAATGTTGCATTGCAACAATCATTAGAAATGACATGAAAGGAGAAGTCATAAACATGAAAAACAACAGAAATTATATGCAAGAAATAAATAAATGGTACCATGGTTTGTAATGTTAGTGCATACTGCCCATCTGACTATAAGATACAAATAGACAGCACCACAGATGCAAAGAGCAATATCATTGCAGAAAATTCCAATGCACAACATACTTGCCACAGGATACAAGAACAGAAATACCATATTAGAACAATGCAACACCAGCAACCTAATAATATTACAAGATTCCTCATCCACACTCCTTCAGTCAGTGGATCAACATTCAGTTCCGACCTTACAACATATCAGAATGCTGTTCGTTCCTCAAAGTTGACTATTCAGCTCAAGTGTGAGGTGATGATGAAGATGCGCCCTATGTGTACTTGGAATTGTCTACCACACTCTGGACATGTGCAGGTGCAATCTGTGGACCATTGAGCAGCTCTTGCCTTTCTTCTAGCACATTCTTGTTGCCCATCATTGTGTCTGAGGTTATCTGCAGCTGCTGCACCATTCTTGATTCTGCGATATCAGTAGGATATGTCTTGTGCAAGATTCTGAGTAATGACTAGCACTGAATTTTGTTTAAAATGTGGAGGACATTCAAATTGTATTTAAAATTAATGTTCTTGCACAATCACTTCTGATGTTTGCATTTTTCCTGATCGGCCAGATGGGTTAAAATAGTGTTTCTCAAAAAAGACGTTTACACACCTATAAGGGGAGTTTAAAGTACTTATTTATACAATTCATTTTTCAAAACAAAGTTTATTGTTATAGAAGGAAGTAGCATTAACAGTTATGAGGTGAAACATGATAAAACAAAAGGTTGAAAAACAATGCTTTAAATGAAATCATCAATGAACATAAAACTAGTAGTACAAGAATACTGATATCTGTCAGGTTATTTTTATATTTCACAGGCGAAGGCTTTTCAATCTAATTAGTGGCTTTGCTATTAATGGCTGTTTTAATTTAGGCTTCTGTAAGACTTCTGCTTCAGACTTGGCATCTGGAAAGCGATGGGTGTAGATTGTTGGGTACGTCCTCTGAAACTGACAAAAGTAATGAAATATACTGTGGATATGTATTAAAGCATACAATTAATTAATAAAACAAATTTGAAAAATTATATAAAATAATGTATAACGCAACAGTGAAAAACATAGAAAACTGAAGTACTAACACCCAGATTTGTTAAATACATAATATTCTGGCAGAATTGATGACTGATAAAAATCAGGGGCTTTAACATTTGATGGATAGGGAAACAACCTTCAGATATGGCATGCCAGCTGGAATACAAACTGGAACACATAAGCAATCATGAACCAAACATTTTTATTTTTTGACTGTACATATAGCAACCGGGTCCAGGACTTCTAATTGAGGGTACAAAGAATACTAACTGTCTTCTTTCCAGGCATATTCTCATCATCATCAGGTGCCATGCCTGTGACGATCATGGCTCTCCACAGTTCTCTATCTCCAGCAATATGTATCATCTTATTGTTTCAGTGCCGTGCCAGGTTGTCAAACTGTCTAATATTTTATCAAGTTGTCGCCTTGTCTCTGTTGCCTTCAATCTTGCCTGTTCTCCGAACCTCCCTGTCTCATAAAGTGGCTAAAAAATGAAGATTGTCTTTTTCTTATATTATTGATCAAGGTCCGTTTCACATTTGACTCTTTCAACACCTTCACATTAGTTTTTCTTGAAATCCATGGTATTCTCAGCATTCTTCTGTAGAAACACCTCTATTGCCCAATTTCTCACTTCAACAAGACCGTGGGGAAATTAGAGGCAACTATTAAAGAATGTTGGGGAATAGGCTGACAACCTGTCACCTGTGAAAAATCATTGTCACATCTTGTCTCAATTTCTAACTTTTGTCTTCCAACAAATAATCCCCATAGATGATGAAGAGATTCAAGCCAACAGACATTGCACCTTTATCCTTTTGTGGCAGACTCCAAGGTGATGGGAATACTAGATATTCCATCACTGGGGTCAACAAATCTGACAGAAGAATGATGCGATAGTTAGTCCAGATCAGTACCAGGTAATCTTGGGATATTGGAGTCCCAAATGCCTCCATTCTGTGACTAAACATTCACCCATAAATCCCCCTTAAACTTTCATGCCTGTCCAGGTGTTGCCTCAGATAAACAACGAGAATCACTGTGCATTTTTTAGAAAGGCTATGGGCTGTCAAGAGCTACCTGCTTATAGCTAAAGATATTATTTATCATGACCATCTCTTAAGACAAGGTGTGTTAGCAGGTGTCACTGTTACTCCCAATAAAATGTCCAATATGCAAACTCTGTTTTTAACTAATTTCTGCTTTAGCAACACTTTTCAAAATACCAGATTATTTTAACTATTTGTGTTCATTTTAACCTTTACCACACTTGTGTCACAAATCTGCCCACAACAATTTTTTATTTTTGTTGTTTACATCTAGTATCACAGTTGTGCGACTTTTTACTATGTCCCCGGTATTTCTCAAAGTTAAAATCATACGTTCGTTAATGTCGTGTAACTGGAATCATGTTGGATACATTGCATCGTAAATATCGGCTGACATCTGTCCAGATTAAAATTCATCAGCAGGCTAAATTGGCAGTCAATATGTATGAGCCTTATTGGAGGAAAATCATTATGGATTGTGATTCTAATAGTAAGGAATGTGTGTGAATAATGGTTATCAAATTAGATACTGTAAAATGTTGCTGCCGTTAGAAATATTACCGGTATAACCTGTAGACATGCATAAACCTATTGAACTGACGTCAACAAGACAAGATTAGATCTATGTTTCAGGAAAAGGAAACAATTTTTTCACTAAGGTAAGTTACTTTTACATGTTTTACTTATTTCCCCAGCAATATTATGCTAGTTTCATTTAAACAACTTAAAGACAACAGACTTTGGTGTATTATCAGGGCTGCCACATCAAAAAATAAAAGTAGTAATATTTTAATAATTTATTTCCATTTTTTTGTCCAACACTTATCCCATATTTACAACCTTCTCACACCTCTTGTAGCATACATACACAAACAAAACTTACAGCAATATATGCAGTATTCAATTCTTTATTTATTTGTATATATCAAGTGACATATTCTTTCCAGAATGTTGTCTACGTTGTGAATACTCTGAACACCTCTCTTTCCCGGACAAGCAAGTCTGCATTGACCAGAGACGTGCATACATTCTTTGATGTCGCTGGTTCCTCGTCTTCTTGGTCTTTCTCTTCTTCTCTCACCTGGAATACTGCTCTCTAGAATCAGCCTTTTGATACCGTCATGTTGATTTATGTGCCCAAAATACTGTAGCTTTCTTCTTATGTTATTAAGAAGCCACCCTTTGTTTCAGTAATTTCAATGTTTCTACATTTCTCTGTCCATTATATTCGTAGGACCTTTCTGTAGCACTTCAAATGAATTTATTCTATTGGATAGTATCTTGGCTCGCCATGTTACAATATTTATTTACATGTACAAAACTTATTTAATAAGTTGTCTGTTGTGACCAACTCTAAGCACAAAAAATTTATTGCGTTTTCCAAACAGTAACAATCATGTAGTGTTTTTTTTTTTTTAATTGTGTTCACAACTTTCTCACAATCACATTAAAAAAAAATTACACATGTATTTAAAGTATGCAATTCTTTATTTAAATGTGCAAACATTATTTTAAAATCTCTATTATCTATCCCTAGGTGGTATACCTTCCTGTGGTGAGCGTAGGGATTTGTAGGGATAAGGATATGTAGCTTGTGTTCCAGAGCCAAGTGTGTTGCTCTTGTTGAGGTGTGGTCATGTTTATTCAGGATGGTTTTGATGTTGTCTTTCCATCTTTTCTTATGTCCGCCTTAGCTCTGCATCCCGATTCCATCTTGCTATAAGCTCTAAGGTTGCAGTTTTAAATTAACCGTGGGCAGATTCAAAATAGACTATGAATATTAGAGAAACAAGTTAAAAAAGCAGCTCCTGGCGCCTCTAGTGTTTTACTAATAGAAGCGACACACAGAAACTCTAAGGGCGATATGGTTAAGGATGCCTTCGCAGCCAAACCAACCCTGAAAACATGGGAGTCATACTAGGTGCTATAGGTAAAGATTTGTTGGGGGAAAAAATCTGGTAATAGTGGATACAGAAGCCTCTGCACTCATTGATAACGCTGCATAAAATAAAGTTATCATCAACAGCAAGGTATTAGGAAATCCTTTTTCTGTCAAGGACCATTTACATTTTTATAAAAATATTTGCTTGCCATACAATCATCATCATGAAGTGTCATCTCCGCATTGAAGGTCAGTCATAAATATTTTCAAATTTAGACACTGTCCTTCACACACATCTTCAATCAGACTTTTACAAAGATTAAAAAATGTTTAACTCTTGAAGGTTGCTTTGTGTGGCATATCAACAGGTTTCATATTAAATTGTGTATTCAGTTCCATTTGTTAACTTTTACATCCTTGAATCTTTCATTAAACTCCTCAATTGGTTTTCACACTTCAGCACATTCAAATGTTTGTCCTCCCAGAGAGTGGACATACTGTTAATATTGGTGTTTTTTTCAAGTTGCCCTTTCCACTTCATTTTAGTTTAAGATGATTTCACATTTGAAAGCAGCAATCTGAGAAGTTGGTTGGAGCCTCGCAATGAGCAAAACAACATTAAAAAATTGAACAGGTCACAATATTTTGACTGAGAACAGGACACTGCCATCTAAAAAAAACCCACTGAATTGGTATCATTGACTCTTAATACTAACCTGTTCTAATCTTTTCAATTTCTCTTTCTCTTTCATATTTCCATTTGTGATAATGTCTTCCAGTAAATGCTCTAAAGCTGTCTGGGAAGTGGATACTCTTTGATTCTCAAAATCTGTGACAGTAGTCTGTTGACAAAATCTGACTGTGCGTTCTGGTTTTGGGGAATACACAACCTGAAGAAATTTTGTAACATATGAGAAAAAGATGACAATTATAAATCTATATAAAAACAAAATAAATCTATATGGCCAACTTGGAAAACAAAATACAAGAAAAGAAGAACATAAAAACAATACAATATATGAAACACAACACTATGAATGATAACAATGAATCTCTATTTTCTCAATTATTTCTTGCACAAGAAATACCAAATTCAGTCACAGACAATAAGATAAAAAGTCAACATATTCTGATTCTTATACCAGGATGTTCTACTAGGATTTCATTTTTTTAATCTTTCTTCCCTGTGCCAGGTAGTAGTAGGTATATGGCTTGTTCAGCTGTGCCTGTATGGGGTATTAGTTATTGAAGAGTTTGGTGGTAATAGGAGCTTCTGCAGGTTTTGTAGTGCAGGCAATCAATAAAGTTGCGTTGTACTATTTCCTCCTCTTGTCTATTGCAGTGATTGCAGCAGGGTATATCATCATTATCTAACATCAGGTGTCACCTGCATCAAATGTTGGCTGCTCACAGACTTTCAAAATCTTCTATCTACTGTTTTGGAAGTGCACTCTGCTAGACTGTATTCTGTCCATTTCGCGTTTCCCTACAATTTGTACATGGTCTGTGGTATTTTTTGATAATATGTACTTACTGTGCAAAACTGAAATCCAACAGGTAGATCCAGGAATAAGGTAATAAAGTTTTGCTAGTTAGAGACAAACATAATAACACACACAACGACGTTTCAACCAAAAGGCCTTTATCAAGACAACAATTGAAACAATTAAAACATATAACAGAAAATGAACAGTAATGACATTGGTATGCGTAGTAT
This sequence comes from Meghimatium bilineatum, assembly GCA_034231615.1. Taxonomy (NCBI): domain Eukaryota; kingdom Metazoa; phylum Mollusca; class Gastropoda; order Stylommatophora; family Philomycidae; genus Meghimatium; species Meghimatium bilineatum. The sequence continues at coordinate 31,766,264 of CM067316.1, forward strand.
GGATTGACCAGAAGAATTTTGTAGGTGTTTGTTGAGTTGTTCACAGCCTAAGTATTTGTATGTTCTGATATCCAGAATACTCTGACCTTAGGTTGAAAGAATATGCTTCTGCTTTAAGAATTAAGAGTCTTTAATTCCCCACTTAAACATAATCAGCATGTTATAAATTGGAAGACCTCAATTTTTAAGATGACCTGACCTGTGTCTTCCAGCACATAAATTTTTAAAAAAGGCCATGCAGAAAACTCAATACAGATAGTGGAATCTAAAAGCCAATTTTAGTATCAAGAAATCCAGATTTGCTCTCTCATTGTCCAGGACAGAACTAGGTATTCCCTTGAAATGCAATTAAAACACATGGCACCAGCTAACACACATTATATATTTTTATGGTGCCCTATTTTACTCTGATGTGGATGCATTTAAATTACTCCGAGTATGGTTTTGAGGTTTTCTAAATTATTCTAAAAAAATATTCACCTATTCTAAATTACTCAGAATAACAGTATGTTTCAATTTTTGTCCACAGCACTCCAAAGAAAAGAAAATAACCCAAGAATTTCCTTTGTCAGAAAAGAATTGGTGGCACCTTAAATCCTCCCTTAAAATATATTTTGAAAGCCTGAGACTTTTGCTTCTTGTGGCATTACTTTTTGCTTCATCCAAAAAGTAATGTCTCAGAATTTTTCTACCAAAGTTCAGTGGGAAAATATACTAGCAATAATTTAAAACACTTCAAAAATGTGATTGGTTTTCATGCTTAAAATGTTTATGTATGAAGGCAATTTTTTAACTCAGAACACGTGCAAGTGATGAAGTGCAATGTCAGCTTTTTTTTTTTTTTACCTTGCCACCCTTCATTACAGCTAAATCGAATGACGTCATCCATTCTTTCAATTTTGAAAATGGTCTTTAAATGGTTTATTAAGAGGGACTTCTAGTGGTTGTAGGAAGGAAGTAAGGAAGGGTCCCAGGAATTAGATACAGACATCCCCATCACCCGGCATTGTTTTTCCATTTACTTGGTGAGATGTGCCAGAAACAAGACCAATACAATCACACTTTATAAAGATAGAAACATTTTATCAAGTAAACATGCAGCTGATTACTTTGCAGACTCCTTTGCAGAGGACAACACCAAAGTTAGCCCAGACAAACAACAGGAGGTTTGAGAGAACCAGCAAAACAATGGACAAGGCGAACCTATATTGAAGTCATGGAGGCACCAACCACAATGAAAGAACTGAAGCATGCAATATCCAAATTGATAATGAAAAAGTCCCAAGGAGCTGATGGAGTGTCCAATGAAATGATTAAAAACCTGAGAACTGCAGCAAGAGCAAAGCTACTGCAGATCTTCAATACAAGCTGGACCATAGGTAATGTTCCGCAAACCTGGAGGAAAGCAATAATGATAGTTTATTATCAAATCAGGAAAAGATGGTAACGAAGTCTCCAACTTACAGGCCCATCAGCCTCACAAGCTGTCTGCAAAACAATTGAACATATTATCAATCTTAGGATGCAGTGGTACCTTGAAATTGAAAATCTTCTGGTATCGCAACAAGCAGGCTTCAGACAGCGTTACTCTACTGAAGATCAGGCAACCTGCCTCTCCCAAGAGATTGAAGACGCCTTCCAAGATAAGAAACTGGTACTAGCAGCATGAATAGACCGTGGGAATATTTGATAAGGTTTGGAAAGAAGGACTCTTAAAGAAATTGTGAAATTGCAGGGTTAACTCAAGAATGTACAAATAGGTAAAAGCATATCTGCCTACTAGAAGAGCCAGGGTACAGTTGAATGGTCGCAAGAGCAAGAAAGTCCTACTGCGTCATGGAGTCTCCCAGAAAGAAAGGTATCAGAACCGTACCAAGCATTTTATAAAAAGTGAATGACATGGATTGAATATGGAGCTAACAGCTTACCGTGTATTATAAATTAGTGCCCCATTAGGCCAGCTCCATGTCGTGGAGATGGGGCTTAGTCCAGCTACCAGAGACTGAAAATTAGGCTGGCCAGGCACTCCTACAAGCATACGGAAGGTTGCGTGGCAACCACCATGCTACATTATATTTCTAGATGATATAACTGTATTGTGAGGTTATTTTTGTGTGTGAAAATCTCACCAGTATTCTATCTTCACAATTGTATGTTTTTATATCATAATGTCCTGTTGTTGATCATCTCCCCAGTAGAGGGTCATCCAAATTGTGGTATTGCACTCTGTCATAGAACCTAGGTCCCGTGACCCAGACTTTCAAGATCTCATCGATTTGATATCGAACTGACACCCAGAAACCAACTGGAGGAAGGGGAAACCTGAGGTGAAACCATCCAATTCATGATGTGATGATCCTACATGTCTTTCCAAATTTGCAGACATGGCACATGTCTTGTGTGCCGGCAGTCTGTAGGTGGCAGGGAATGAAGTGATGAAAGCATGCCTCAGATCCACTACCCATAGATGGGAGTCTAGAAAGAGCAAAGACAAAGCAGCACTGTACCAGTTGGAAAATGGTGTTCCTGGTCCCAAGCCCTACATTGTTGGATCAGCCCTCTGGGTTTGAAAGCAAGCTCCATAAAAAAAACCCTAACATGAAAGTACCTAAACACAAAAGTTCACATGAGCTGGAATGTCGCCTCATTAAAGGTCCATGCCCCAGACCTCCAAAATGACTGTACACTAAGAGTCCTTGGTGACAGGAAGTGACCATCTCCTCATACTCCTCCAAATCTCACAAACAAGAAACCAACCAAAATTTAAAACACCTCACTGGAACTACAAATAGCACACTGGGAATAATATTTAGGCTGTGAACAACACATGTACAACTTAACAAAACCTACAAAGGATTACAGCAGACCATACACCATACTGCAACCAATGCAACAGACAAGAGGAAGAAATAGTAAAATAACACCTTATTGAATGGCATGCACTATAAGACCAAAAATAACTGGTACCATCAAACCCCTCTATACAGACGCAACACAGTTGACGAAGACAAGCATTTACCATCACCTGCTACAGGGAAGAGTGAAACTCGCAACCCTGGGGATCTGATAAGTAAGCAAGTATACATTAGTAATTTTCTGAATTGACAGTATGCTCTAGCATCCCCATAGAACTTCCACTTTTTTCAGTATAAGATGAAGGGCATGATAGTCCTCGTAGCTTGATTGTAAATCTTGCTCACCCTACATCTCAATAAAAATCCCCCCACACTATTATACAATGCTACAGAACATGTGGCTAGAAAAAAGGTTGTTAGTGTTGCAAATGAGTACGTCCAGGAATTTTATCAACAATTGTCAACCAATCTCAGTGGAATTAAATGTAAAACAAACCCAATATGGATTAATATGTATTTGAAAGTTGTATTAAAAATATTACCTGTGGTTTTTGCAAATCCTTAAGTCTGTTACTGACATGTGTTTTCATGTCTGAAGGTGGGGTGAAGATATCATCATAGTTGTCTAACATAAAAGACACCAACTGCAACTGTACAACTTTATCTAGGTCACAGTCTTCCGGGGATTGAATAATAACTGGATAGAAAGTGTCCAGGACCTAGAACAAGAATGTGTGATGCATATTTACTTATACAATATCTCTGATATTATTAAGTAACCCCCCGTCTCTATTTGACCATTTCAGTACCACCATGGAATGCAGTATGATCAAAGGTGGATCATCTGAGCGGACCTGGTTCACACTCCGATTTCCTGCTTTATGATTTTAAAGTAATTTGAAGTTCCAAAAGACATTGCAGTAACTGTTGCTGATCATGAAACTGCTTATGTAATATATAGACATGTACAATTGTACATGTGTTGTGCACAGCCTAAATATGAGGTAGTTTCAATATGTTCCTGGAACAGTTGACTAGTATTTGAATGAAAGATGAAGTTATGGAGATTATATGCTTAGAAGAAGGTAATGATACTGAGGAAAGGACATAGCAGACATGACCTTCACATACTCATGAAGGGAAAAGATGTTTGTGTGCTATACTAAATGCATTGTTGGAGTAAAAATGGCCTTGATTGAACAACTGTCAAATTCTGTATTTTTCGTGAGAAGTCACCCTCACAGACATTGCTTAATACAGCAAAGAAAAAATCACAGGTAGTTATATCACAAGCATTTTCATGAAGGTTGTCACATGGTTGCTGCATGACAATATGATTACTTTAGTACAGCCTCCATATTCTCCCAACCTTGCACTGGCTGATTTTTTTTCTTGTTTCCAGGACTGAATTCAGCACTGAAAGGACATTATCACCAATGCGACAAGACAGTTGAGAGAGGTGTCAAAGAATGGGTTTCACAGATATTTCCAGCAGCTGTATGCACGTTGGCAAAAGTGTGTAGTTGGCGAAGGAACTACTGTGAAGGAAATGTAGTGTAGATAATTCTATTATTACTTATTCCGATATCATCCACTAATTCAGGGAACTTTTTGAAAATACCTCATATTGTGGTCTTCAGTGTAGTCTATGCTGTCGTGTGCATTTGGTTGGAACATAATATTCTTCCTTTTAAGATAGTGACCTAGTGGTTCGTCCACTCTTGCTTCAGTTATTGCAGATGATGTGTTTTGCCATTCTAAGGTTGGTGGCAATTCTTAGTTAAGATATACTTGCTTTCTTTTTGCCAGTCTATCAGTACTTTCATTTCTGCTGATACCTTGTGTGGCCTGGTATTCACTGCAGAGCAGTATGATACAGAATGCAAGTATGTTTGTAGCATGAAGAATGTTACTTATTTTCTCTGCCATTGGATTCCAGTTTTTGAGGGTTTGTAGGGCTGTCTATGAATATGACTTGTATATTTCAGGATATAAGCAGATCTGTATATATTCTGAGAATGTAATGTTAATGCATTTGTGCGTGCCCACATGAAAGGTTGGATGGACGAAAATTGTACTCTGGAATAGCTAGATAAAGTGAGATGAAAGTAGTCACTATAAATAAAAACCAACCATGCTAGTATGGGATTTGTTTCATGCACATCTCACCAAGAAAGTGGAAATATAAGCAGTGAGATGGGGCTATATGTATCTGTAATTCCTGAGGCTAGGGCTACCTCTGTTCTACAGCAGCAATGTCGACCTTAACAAACCATTTAAGGACAGACTTTGAGAAAAATGTAATGAATAGATGGCATCATCCGAATTAGCTGTGATGAAAGGTGGCAACATAAAAACAGTGGATATCATCACAATTGCTGAGTCAAAGAGTCATGGTCGGATGTCCCATCTTCGTCCAATCCTTCAAAAAGAGCTGCATCAGTAATGGAATGGATGGAAGTGAGGGTGGCACTATCTTTGGGTATGATGCCGGCAATGACAAATGTACAGGTAGACAGTGAGATAGACATGATATCCACCATGATAAAGGATAAATCCGCGAACTGTTTCAGAATTCAGTGATTGTAACTGTGAAGGATTTGAATAAATTTTCATATCAGTAAGTAATTTTTCCCTGTTACTGGCATTTGACGGTATTTAGTGTTATTGATTTTGTATTTCTACTGCAATTTTTTACAAATAATTTTATTGTGATTGTATATAAGCCGAAACACTGTTGCTGTTGATAAGATAACCAAGGTATTTAAAACTGGTGATTCTAATTCACTGTTGTTGATACAGATTGAGAGCTTGCTAGTGGATTTGTCCCGTCATAATCTTGGTATTACTTCCATTCAGAAATAGGTTTTGTTTTTCACTATGTTCTTTAATGGAGTTTATGAGGAGTTCAAGTGCTTGACTGTGTGCCAATAATGTTGTATCATCAGCATATCTTAGTTTTGGTATCTCATGACCTCCAATGTTGAGTGGGTCAAAGTTATTTCTCTGCTGGTAATTTCTTAAATTCCTCATTATGTTCTCTGCATAAATGTTGAATAGATATGGTGATAGGACACATCCTTGTCTGATTCCTTTTTCCAGCATGAACCAATCAGATGTTTCACTATTTACTCTCATGGCTGCTTGCTGGTCTTAACCTTTAGCACGCTATGTTTACAAACCGGGTGGTGCATACCGCCGGAATTGTGTCATGTCTTGACACGGAAAGCGGAATCCACCGCCCGATTCGGTAAACCTGAAACCGAACGAAAAAAATCATCGAGAATGATGACTTTTTGACAAAATATTTTGGCAACATTGAGAAGAGAATTTATCTAACTTCTTGTTTCTATTGTCAAAATACGATAGTGTTTGATTATGGAATGGAAATCCAAGCAATCTTTAAGCATTGGCTTTGCGGCGAAGCGACATGACAGTGAATCGAGTTTATTATACTTTCCTATCATCGTATAAGAAAATAATATACGAAAAAGGCAATCTTTTTTTGGCCACTTCATGAGACAGGCAGGTTTAGAGAACATAGTCCTAACAGGCAAAATTGAAGGCACCAGAGACAGAGGGCGACAACGTGAGAAAATATTAGAGTTTGACAACCTGGCACGGCAAAGAAAAACAACAACTTTGATACATAATACTTTGGACAGAGAGCTGTGGAGAGCCATGACCGCCTACGCCAGCCTGCATGGCACCTGGTGATGATCATCGTATATTCAGTGAAATCATTATTTATTCTGAATTCAAAGTGGAAATCTGGAGTGGTAAGTACTTCAATTTGTTTAATTAAAATATACCACGAGGTTCCACAAGGTTCTCACTTCGTAAAATATATAATATTCAACAGCTTTCGATCAATCAAAAATACGGTAGGCCTAGCTCTAGATAGGTCTAAATCTGTCTTTATCACTTTCTCACACGTCTCGTATCACATATATACAAAATTTACACCAATATATGCAGAATTTAATTCTTTATTTATATGTGCAACTATTATTTAAATATCTGTAACAACAACAAAAGTTATCGCGATTTCAAAACAGCCACCAACAATTGCGTTACATTTCTGAAAACTGATTCCGCGGCAGAAGAGAAATTATGTAATTGTAAATACAGCATGCCTAAGGTTAATATAATGTTTTTATAAGGTGGATTAAGTATAGCGGGAAACCAAAGATACTGTGGAGGTAATTTATCGAGTTGAAGAAGAGCACAGTTTAAAGCTTAACCCTGTGATAATCCATTCTCTAATGTTTTTTTGAATGACTGTGTGTCTTCTATTTTTCTCTGTAATGTTTGAAAAGCCCAAGTTTGATGTCTACGTGTATGTCAAAACTGTGTATGTGTATTTCAACTTATGTAGGCAACAAATATGGGAGATGGAAGGAAAGATAAGAGTAGCCATAACAAACAGAACAGTCTCAAACTTACCAAACTATGATTTGTTTTCGTTGTGTCCAGACACAAGTTGGGGTTCAGTGTCATCTTTCCCATCATTTTCAACAAAAGGTGAAGCTTCCTTCTGTTTGCTGGTGGCAAGAGAAGTGTAACCATTTGCAAGAAACTCTTAACTCGATCTTCTGACCATCTAGTCTGATCTGAAAGGCATCATATGATGTTAACATCACAATATTTTGCTACACTAATGTACTCTAGTGTCTGTGATGGCCAAGTCACAAGGTTCGAATCTTGCTGCAGACAATCATACATTCGGATCTTTCAGAAAGCAATGACAAACTACTGAACATATTTATATTGCCTAGAAAATCACTACAGCTAAAAAATTATGGGTTTATGGCTACATCCGGAATAGGATATGCTACCAAATGGACTCTGCTGTGCCATTCTTGCCTTGTTTACTTAAGGTGGGTGCATCCTCAATGAAAAATACAGGCGTGACAACAAATGTCCCACTAAGCCTCATTGACATGAAAAAGGGAAACTTTACTCATTTATACATTCTCTGTTGACTCGAGCATGATCACGAAAAGTACAAGTGTGCTGTGTTTGTGAATAGTTACTTGAGGCCCTGGAGATGTCAATATTGGAAGGAGTGCACTTGCATTTTAGTGCTTGGTCATGTGGTTGTTTATGGTTATGAGAGCAAAGCAGATGGTCTTAAACTTCTGCTAAGATGTCTAGAGAACAGAATCATCATCATCATCGTGTGACATATTCTTTCCAGAACGTTGTCTACTTTATGAACCTTCTGAACACTTTGTGATCTTGGGCGAGTTGAACTGCCTCCTCCAGGGTCAGAACAGAATGTGCTGTATAAATAAAAACACAAGGGCATACAGCATGAATATAATATCTGCTCTTGTCAGCTTGACACATTGCTAAATCAGAATGACCTTTGGGTCACTCTGACCTATTGGGTGAGACAGTCAACATTCACACTTTACCCCCAACCCAACACTTTTATCTCTTGCATAGCATAGTATTGTTACATCTTGTCACGCCGAAGTCTAATGTATAGATATCGCAGCTAGGCTATAAACCATGACAACCCATTTCATTCTCTGGACTACTTTCTGCTAATCTGCAAAAGTTTTGAGAATGAATGCAGAAGTTATATTTTGCTCCCCTTTCTGGCACAGGGTTTGTACATGCACTTTCATAATACAGAAATGTGCCCTCGTTCTATTACAACAATTATTTTACTCTGATTTCTTACACAAACTTCTTTCCATTATATTTTTAAACAACTGGCATCAACAAAATTATATTTACACTATGTAAACACCAAAGTAACTTACTCATAAAAGAGTTTCGATGGGATGTCTTTAGATTTTCAGAGTTCAGACTGTAGAATGGGGTGACGTCAGAATCAAGACCAGATATATAGTCTAGGTCATTTAAAGTCGAGTTCTGACAGAGACATGGGTTTAGCTCTGATGTTATGTGCTTTGCTGCTGGGTATATGACTGAATTTCTCTTTTTATTAGATGGTGGATACTGTGATGATTTCAGATTTGTGTTGCAGAGGACAGATCTCTTCTTAGAAGCATCCAGAACAATATTGTATTCTGTCTCTTGGTTTTCAATAGATGGTCTATAACCCGGACCATAGCTACTCAGTGTGGATTCTGCATTAGTAAAATCAGATGACAGTCTCTGCTCATGAGTATAACCTTTTGTATGCAATGAAGGTGTATTCTTTACACTTACAGGAGAAGAAAATACTTTTTCAGAATATGCATTACACCTGTTTCCAAGGCTGCCAGGTGAGAGTGGATTTCTTGTAGTCGAAGAAATAGTCCTAACCTCATTTGGAGAAAAATATTGTAAAGGTGACAAAGTAGAAGCCTTTGACTGACGATTAAGAGACTGACACTGATTATTAAGATTATTCGTTGATGAGTTATTGTTTTCAATTGGATACTGTTCTTGTAATGCAGCTGTATCACATTTCTCTAACAGAGAATTCTTTAAAACAGGTTCTGCAACTGAGTGAAGACAGTCTACTAAATGACTGCAGTTTTGTTGAGACTTTTCAGTGACATCTTCTAATGGTTTTAATTTAGAGTGTGATCTGTTATTCACATCATAAACAGCCTCATTACTACTGTTCATTATTAAACTAGTATTGTTTTTATTTTGACATGCACTGTAACTATTCTCAGTGAAACTTGAACTTCTGATAATGCTACCAGAAAAACTAGTATTGACCATGTTTATTTCAGTGAAAACATTTTGTTTGGTACTTTCATTCAAATCAACAAATGATCTTCTTCTTGCTATAGGTTTCCCATTTAAGTAAGTGTTGTCTTGAAAATGTGCATCACTATCATGCAAACAATTGGTTGACTGAACTCTGCCACTGTTGCTTCCACCAAATCCATTTTTAGGAAACTCACAATCATCATCATGGCCATAGTCTGTTGTCACTCCATTCTGATAGAAGACACGTGTAATAGTCCTATTATCAGGACCAAACACAGTCTCAAATCTGGAAACTTTTAAATTAGGTGTTGAACCATACTTTCTACTTATACCAGATAACCATTTATCTGATCTTGAATGGACTTCTTTGGCAGAATGAGTCGTCGTAGACAAATTAGTAGGCCTATTACTGCTTTGACAAACAGACAAAGATGGACATGATATCTGATTGTTCTGACTATGTTTCATTGCAAAATAAGAATTGCCTTTAATGTCGTTTTGCCCCAGTTTATCCATTCCATCAGTACTCAGCAAGGCATAGCTGTCATAGTTAGCAGAGTTCTGATTCAAAGAACCTGCTGACAGCACATTAGAAAACCTCAGATCGTCAATGGTTCCATATTGATCACTTGTGCTATCTAGTAGGCAATACTTCTTTGTAAGATTCATTATAATATTTTCCAGAGAAATAGATGACCAGAGTGTGCTAGGAAGATTTGATTCACTGCCATAATTATTTGGTGATGAATGGCGAGGTTGGTTCCTGCACGTCGTCATTACTGAAAATATTCAAATGAACATATTTGATAAGAGTAATAAATGAAATAAAGAGCGTAATCATGATCACTAATAAAAGAAATAAAAAGAATAATCATGATCATACACATATATATTCTCAACACTGACAGGTGTATTCGGAAAGACATCCTCAGTGATCCAGATAGACTATCATGCATTGGTATTTTTGTTGACAATGCAGAAATTGTGCTCTTATCAAACATTTTCAGAGCTAGAGAAACTGCCGATCAAGTGTGTTGATGGATACAATAAGCTCAGAGACAGATTATATGCAGATTTAACTAATTTATGACAATGTAGTTGAAACATAAACATGTAGATGTCAGTAAATGATAAAAAGATTATCTCTAAATATTGGGCATGTTAAAAAAATTTGGAAACAAGAACATCAGTTATTTTTCGATTCAATTGTTCCTCACTGACTTTAGAATGTGAACTGCACCAATAAATTGCAATAATGGAGTTCAGGATGAGCAGGATTGAGAACCTTTGTTTCAAAAGAATTAGATTGACAAAACTTTTAAAATATCTTCCTGTTTATAGAGTTATTGTTTATTATGAGAGCCAGTATTCTAAATCCAATGTTTGTCACAGATATTATCAAACTGTACACAATCTGATGACGGTCATCAGCTGAAATATTAGTTATAGGAACTAATCTCACATCTCTATATGGTGAAAACGCACTGGAGATGAGTACTGTGTGCACAGACTTTAACCTTTAGCATGCTGTGTTTACAATTCGGGCGGTGCATTCCGCCAGAATTGTATCATGTCTTGATTTCGGAAGGCGTTTTCCAAGCCCGGTTCGCTAAACCTGAAACCGAAAAAAAAAATTGAGATCTGTAACTTTTTGACAGAATGTTTTGGCAACATTGAGAAGAAAAATAATCATCATTTTGTTAAAGGATCGCAGGGATACGATGTCAAGTGATTTTTTAATGGAAATCCGAGCAATTTATAGTCATCTGCATCGCAGTGAAGCAACATGGCAATGAATCGAGTTTATTATACTTTTCTATCATTGTATATTTAGTGAAATCATAATTTTTTCAGCTGGAAAAAGAAAAAACTTGAGAGGTAAGTCCTTCATATTCATTATTTAAAATATGCCACGAGGTTTCCATTGTGTAAAATATATAATAGTCAACAGATTTCACAGCTGTCGATCGATCAGAAATACGGTACGTCTAGATCTAGAAAGGTCTAAATCTGTCTTTATCACTTTCTCACACGTCTCGTATCACACATATACAAACAACACATACACCAATATATGCAGAAATTAATTCTTTATTTATATGTGCAAATATTATTTAAATATCTGTAACAACAAAAAAGTTATTGCGATTTCAAAACAGCCACAGACGATTGTGTAACATTTCCAAAAACCAATCCCACTGCAGGAGAGAAATTGCGTAATTGTAAACACAGCATGTCTACGGTTAAGGCCTCATCTATGTTATCTGATACTCCACCAACAACTGAATTGTCTATTGTCTTTCCCCAGGTGGTTTGTGATCCACTCTTGCCGTTAAGCGTAGGGGTGGTTGAAATTTCCCAGTAGAAAAGCTGGTTTTGTATGAACATCCAGTTGCATTTCAACTAATGGGTAGCTTCTCATGATCTTGTAAGAAAGTTGCATTCTTCTTGATGTGATCCATATAATTTTCTTCAACAGACATCAGTGAAATGCTGTGATATAATTGTTGTAGTTGGATGGTATGAGGAATTGTGAGAACTGATGAGTTGTAAATATAATTATAAGGCAGAGGATGATTTCATGAAGAACAGAAGTGACCAGATCAATGTCTCTGATGAGTACCTGTATTGTTTTGCTGAAACATATCAATTTTAATTGTCCTGTTATAAACAGTTGTTTTGTTCTGTTGTGCTAAAGATGATATCCTCTGATTTATATTTGTTACTATTTATATTGCATGATTAATATAACTTGATATGCATTTTGAGGGGGCCTATTTACAAATTTATAAAGTTGATCCAAGTGTCTCCAACTGAGAAAACTTTGTGATGATAGATGGCATTATTTAAAAAAAAAATATGAAATAAAGAACTATCCTCCAGAAGTTAACAAGTATACCATGCATAGTATAAGGAGATTTGAGTGAAGAATTTCTGCACTTGTTGGGAAAAAAGTAACTGAATTGCATCTTTACAAATGAACAAAAATTAAACATATTCAATTGTTCATTTAGCACATGGTAGGCTACACAGCTTTACTTCAGACTGCCCTATGTCCAATTAAAAAATAGGTTGCAAACAGCAACAAAGGAATATTGTGCCTCACCTTAGCATCTTATTTTAAAACATGATGTCATCAAATATTATCATAACATATAAATACTAAGGTGCAGTATATTTGCAAGACGGAAAACTGTTGTATTGATTCCATGAATTAGAGAAAATCATACTGAACCACCACATGGTGGTTCAGCAACTTTTGATTACAAATATCATAAACAATCTTACCAAACACATTTGTCACAATATGATAAAGACTGTGTGGAACAAGAGGCTGATCTAGGCTTAGAAAGTAGTCCCTCACAACACCAAATACATCTTTCTCAAAACCTGGGTAGTTTGGTAGACCAGGTTCTGGTGGCTCTGGCCCTGAAATAGAAAATACACGCAACAAGTTACTAGAATTAATTTTCCATTAAAAGCAGCATACTACATCACTAACATTAAGTTGTGTCACAGTTTTATCTGTGCCAATGGCCTAACACATCTAACTTCTGCTGTGCATGTTGTTAATTGTGTAGTTTTTGTCATGTGATAATGTCAAGAACAGGTGGTTCAGTTGTAGATATTCTACTTACAAGACTTTAAAATAGGTGGTAGGATGCCAAATAGTTAATGCAGCACAATTAGAGATTACCATGAGTTTTTTAAGTAAACACAGCATGATATTATGGAATTTTTATGAAATAATAACTCATATTATATGAAGGCCTACTTGATCTACAGCCATATTTTTATACATTCCCTTCAAACTATAAAAATAAGATTACTCTTAAAGGTTTTGATATTATATTTAGTTGTAAGTATATGGTCATCACATTTATTCTCAAACTCCTGCAGATTAGCAGAAAGTAGTCAAGAATGGAATGTGCTGTACCATGGTTTACAGCTTAGCTGCGCTTTCTGTGCCCTTTGAATTATTTCTATAACAAATAAACTCTCTGTGATGGTTAAAATGTTGAGACGTGTTAAAGTATATTGGGGTGTTAGTAGCATATTCTTTTCAAGACACAGTGACCAATTTGATAACAGAATTTCTTGGCTGTAGTGATATTCTAGGCCAGGGGTGGGCAAACTACAGCCCGCCATTGGATATTTTGTGGCCCTCAAACACATTTTTAAATACACGAACATTGTTAAAATATTTGCAAAACCTTTTATCCATATTAGAAAATATACTGTTATAGTGTAAGTCTGTTAGAAATGTAATTTATTTCAGAAGTTATCTACATTATGTAAAACTACCTTTCTTTAGAATAAAAATATTTAATTGATTACTTACCGAGAATTTTAAACAAAAACATACATAATATTATATGCGGCCCTCCAATATCTTTACAATTTTCAATGCAGCCCTCTGCACAAAAAATTTGCCCACCCCTGTTCTAGGCAATATAAATACATTCAGTAGGCTACTATTGCTTCCTGAATGGTCTGGATGAATAATTGCCTGTGGTAGGGATTGAACCTGGTACAGTACATTGCAAATCCGAGACGCTCTCTGATTCTTTTCACAACAGAGCCAGACTTATTGGAGTATCAAATATATAAGTCACCTGTTCTTTTGTATTTATGCTCAAACTCCTGCTGGTTAGTAGAATGTATTCTGAGAATTCAATGTGTTATCATACTTTACATATTGCCTGTAACATCTATAACTTTCAGCCTGACTCATTGAAATTGCGCTTATCTATGGGATGAAACAGTCAGTCTTAGTCTCCTTGGTCATCTCATGACCTGCATGGCAGGTCACAATGTTGCTATTCTTTGTTCAAATTCGGGCTCCCACAAGACACACATCTGTAAAACGTAAAGCTTTACAAAATGATGCTGACAATTGATAGAGAGCACACACATGAAAGGAGACCTGCAGAATCCACTCTGTGTGTGTGGGTATTATTATGCTCCATAATGTAGGGAAAGATGGAAACAGATATAAGAGGGATGGGTAAGACATGGAAAGTTTTGTAGACAATATATAAAAGTTATGGAAGAGGTTTGTTGAAGATAGACAAAGAGAAAAGCATCCATTTTTACATTCGTAAGACATGGTTACAAAACTGAATATCTTTTCGAAAAATATATAATGACAATATACATGGCTGGAAATGTTGAACAAATTGTATACTTCTACAATACTTACAACGAGCTAAACATTTCATAGCTGACATCACCCAGTGTGGAAGCTGTTCCTTAGCATCTATGTTGGTCACAATGCCACTTTTGTTAATGTAGATGCAGTTATGCATCACATTATATCCATCAATTAACTCTAGACTGATGACATCAGCCAAGTTTTTCAACCCAAGAATTCTTCTGCACCTAAGTTAAAGAATTTCAAAGAACTAAATGTTGCTATCTTGGTCAATTATGAATAGACTACATAAAAAACATGTCTGTCTCATTTTCAGAATTTTTTTTTAATTGATTCATTACATTTGCCTAGATAGTGATTTTACTACTGTCTGCTCTTACAATTTGTATAAATGGATATGGGTTTTCTAAAGCATGCAACTCACATGGGACCTCTAAATTATTGTCCTTTACTGATAGATCTAGAGACTTGACTGTATGTACATATGGCAGGGGTTACTATTTTTCACTACAAAATAATTTCCACTTTGATTTAAGCTCAGGAATTCAGGACAAGAGAGATTTTTAACATTTAATGGGAAAGAAAAATATGATGTATTCCTAGCCGAGATCTCGCAAATTCCAGGTCATGTCACAATAACAGTCTTGTAGTTCCACATCGCTAAATTAGTGCATAGCAACATGTGACAAAATTCTACGCTGCTTATTTACATAGAAAACTGTTGCAGCCTCCATTGCTTTGCCCAGATTCATCAGTACGGACTCACACATAGTTATGCTCATATGATGTAGAATTTCTGCCACACGAAGCTAGGAATACGTCACAGTCTAAAGTCAAATTCCGCTGCACATTATCATTGTAAGAAGGAGAATGCTGGCTGATTTTGTCAGCGAATTTCTGGATAGACTTTTGTCCATTTTTGAGGTCATATTTTATTGTCAACCGTAGTACCGTGTGGCATGGTTCGTGATCGTAATAAGTAATATCTACATTTTTTTGGGGCTGTTGCTATATTTTAAGAATGTTCGTTTATTCATTCTCTATCTATCTTTATTTCCTCCTATACCCTTTACGGGTGTCGAGGGAGATACAATGTTCTTGTTTTTTTCTGACAGCTTCAAATAATGTCATTTGGTGTTCAAGTAATGTCTCTTTGATCCACTGTACTCTAGGTCTACCCCTGGCTCTTCTTTCTGCTCTTTCTCTCTTCATATATGATTTATAAACTAATGAATCACACAGCATTCTTTCCAGATGACCAAACCATTGCATTTGTTGATTTTGTATGTTTTGTAGAATTTATGTGACACCAACTCTTTCTCTTATGACCTCGTTTACAATTCTGTGTCTTCTGGTCACTCTTGTGGCTTTTCTCAGACATCTCATCTCTATTGTAACCAGCTGTCTTTTATGTTTTGTTGTTAAGGACCATGTATGACATTGAAGCACAGAGTTGGAATGAAGATACTTTGGATAAGATGTTTTTTGTTGTCATTGGTAGCATTTTGTGTTGCAATAAAGGGGATAATTGTCCCAATATTTGATTTGCTTTGCTACAACGAGTGTCTATTTCGGTGTGCATCTTGCCATCTGGAAGAGAATGTTGCGCTTAAGTATTTGAAGGTGTTGTTTGTTTTATGACTTAATTTTCTACTGTGATATTTAGATTGTGTGTATCCCTTCCTATTGCCATGGTTTCTGTTTGTCGATGCTTATCTTTATGTTGTTGTTCTTGCACTCAATGTCCATGGATGTAAGATGACGAAGTTCAGTTTCTTCATATGCTATTATGGCCTGAAAAATTAACATCGGCAAAGGGTAGCTCATTGGTATTTTCATTTTGCATCTTGACTTTTTTCGTAATGCTATCGATATAAGTGATAAACGAATGTTGTGATAAAACACACCCTTGCCTAATTCCAGATGTGATTTGACATGGTTTTGATGTTCCTTTATTCGTTCAAATTACACTCTCACAGTTCACATATAAGCTTTGACATACTTAAATAAGGTAATTGTTGACTCCATAGATAGCCAGTGTGCCATATAATGTTTATATCTACTCTATCTAAGGCTTTCTCCTGGTCTACAAATGTTACAAAAAGTTTCCTATTATATTCAATGTTTTTCTCAACCATCTGCCTGAGAATGAAAACTGCATCTGTGCATCTTGTTTTTTCTAAATCCCATTTGTTCATCAGATAGTTGTAATTCTATAATAGGTATTAGCCTGGATTCTGTGATTTTGGTGTACATTTTGCCTACATGGATTAACAGTGTGATGCCTTGGTATTGTGTGCATTCTCTTTTACTACCTTTATTCTTCAATAATGGTATGATTATTGCTTATTGCCAATATTTAGGTGTTCTTTGTTGTGTCCATGCCGCATTAAATATTTTGTGTAACCATTTGTTGCCATACTCTCCTGTTATTTGTATAATTTCGATTGGTAATTTGTCCACCCCTGGTGTTTTGTGTTTTGGTGCCCACATCTTCTAGGATTTTGGTGGTGCCGTTGTCTGCTATGTCAGATGAAACAAATGTCAGATTGGATCGACTGGTTGAATTGTGTGCCCTGTGTAAGAGTGTTGGTCTCCAAGGTCTGTAATAGAACTATATTGGAACTGTTACACATTTCATCAATCTCTTTCCTCTGTTGTTATGATGCTAGCAGCTAAGGATTGGAATATGTGCATTAAAGTCCCCAGTTATGATAGTTCAAACTGTGGACTCAAATTCTGGCAGACTTGTGGATGATGTTATGTTGGGGGACAGTAAATATTGTGCAATGTATACAAGGTGGTGTTTTTGTTTCATAAATTTAACTCTGGTGGTCTATGTCTCTTTCAGGACTGTTGATTACGGTGGCCTGGACATCTTTTCTAATTAGTGTCATAATGCCCTGACACTTTTTACATTTACATTTGTACTATGTGTAGCCCGTATTGTTAGATTGATTGATTGATTGATTTTTTCCCGTGGTGGTATTGTTTCCTGAATGACGGCTATCTGTACGTGTTCATTTAATGTTTATATTACTTCTGTGATCTTATTTTGTATGCCTGTTATGTTCATTTGTAGGATATTTAGGTTCCCCTTCATTTACTTTTCGCAAGGAGAAGGGAAGTGGTCTCTCGTGTGGGCCTTGGTAACTGAGGCAATGCCCAAGTTCGTATTGTAGATTTTGTTTGACTAGCATTGTGGGTTTGGTTGTTTGCTGCAGACATCCCCAATCCAAAAAATGACATGCAAATGTCTTCCTCTATCTGAAATTGGTCATGTGGTCAATTATCTCCATAAAATTTTCATGAAAAGTCTTTACTTTTGGGTATTCAGTGATATGCATTCCACACTGGTCACAAGCATTCGAGAGGCAAGGTCTTGATCCTTCATTCTGTGGCCGAGTAATTGCTGTGACTGTGTCATGTTCTTCATCCTATGCCTTCACAATTCTCCCCAGCATCAAGTTTCCAGATTCCCCATGAGTTTTCTTGACCCTGCTTCCAATTTCTCAAGATTAGGACATGTTCTGAATGTGGGTACAATGTCAGTTTGTAAGACACATTCGCTGCAGCTGGGACATTAGGCAGGGCCTGGATCCACTGAAGGTAGAGATGTTCTTCCTCACCATTCAGGATCCTTGGTGAGGGTGTCAAGATTAGACAAGAAAGTGTGGTAGACAAGAAAAGAGAAAGACGGAGACATCTGGATATACAGCCACACCCTACATGTTCCATCCACCCCCTAACATTTAGTATATTGATAATAAAGACTTTATCTTCAAAATCTTTATGTATATATTATTCTTTTGACTGAGTCACACGGGCACATTAGCCATTTGAAAAACGTATAGCTTTTTGGTTTACAAAAGTATTTTCATCACATGCATAATATCATGTTAAACACTATCATGAGTTACGTACAAATTGGAAAAAGTGTAAAATAAACAAATATTTCCATACATAATGCTTCAGAAAGTGGAATCTAGTCAATAGATCATACCTTACAATAAAAGCAGCCTTCCAAGTATCTTTTATTTCTGTTGTTGTGAGAACTCTTGTGACAAGATGGCATTCTGGATACATCTCTTCACTCTCACTGTCTATTTCATTTCGGCTCTTATCTCTTTTGAGAATTGATATTTTCTTTGTTAGTTTGGACTGATGAAACTTTTCTGGCACATTTGATTTAAGTTCTTGTTTCTTTGTTTCTTCTTGGGCATCACATTTGTGTTCTGACAATTTAGCTTTCTGTGGCAAGCGGTTAACACCAGCATCATTTCTTGGTGCTAGAGGGAGACGTAAAACTTTAATCTTCGATGGGGAGGCTGGTAAAAATCTGAAACAGTACATATTTTTTTTAAACTTTACTAATTAGTTTGTCTCAATTTAAATTCAACTTTTTATCAGTGCTAATATAAAGCAAAGTTAAAATCATGTATTAAAATTATAGATCAGATCACAAGTATCAACTCTATATCAAAGGTTGACAATATCTCCAATCTCATACTGAAGGTTTTCGTATATATTCCCTATACCTTAAATCAATTACTCTACCTCACAGAATGACACAGAAGCCTTAGTCTGATCTTGACTCCTTCAAACAAATGTTCTTCGGTAGTCTAGCTGTTCCTGAGCGTTCACCCTTTTGCCCATTGAATAAAACCATTTGTATATATAACCGCATCACTCTCCCCAACATTGTGCGTTATTATTTTTTTAAAATTAAAATGAGGTTGTAGTAGACAAAGAGTTGCTCAAATACTGGAAGCTATATAGGGCAATGTTTCCGCCGCTAGTGCTCCCGTTCTAATGCTGTAACGCCATGCTGTTCTATACCTTCTACAACAATAGAAGGTATCTGTGTGACGTTGAGATGTTTTTTCTTTTCTACGTGTCCGCTTCTGTCTTGCAGTTTCTTGTCTGAATTCTTCTGCCGCTAGTGCTCCCGTTCTAATGCTGTTCTATCCTGAGCGAGGCTCTCCCAAGCGCCTACGTCAATGTTAAGATGTTTCAAGGATGACTTGAGCGTGTCTTTGAAACGCTTTTTCTGTCCACCAGCTTTTCGAAATCCTGCCTTGAGTTCTCCATAATATATTTGTTTTGGCAAACGCGAGTTCTCCATACGCACAAGATGGCCTGCCCAGCGTGCCTGCGCCTTCATAAGTATTGTGTGGATGCTTATTGAGGTTGATTTTTCCAAGACCTCGTAGTCTGGTACTTTGTCCCACCAATGGATGTTTAGTAATTTACGTAGGCAGGTAAGATGGAAATGATTTAACTTTCTTGCATGTCTAGCATACACTGTCCACGGTTGGTATAACAGCAGCATGATATACTTGTAGTTTGGTGGTTGTTCTTATACCTCTTCTGTCCCATACATTGTTGCATAGTCTGCCAAATACAGCACTAGCTTTTGCCAGTCTATTGTTAATTTCCACATCAATGTTGACATCGTGAGAGAGAGTGCTTCCAAGGTAAGTAAAATTGTCGACTACCTGCAGTTTTTCCTGATTGACGATGATGGAAGTAGCAGTATGTTGGCTTTTTGATGTTGCTTGGTGCATGACTTCTGTTTTTTTGGTGTTAATAGTGAGACCAAAGTTGTTGCAGGCCTTTGAGAAGCGGTCTATGGTGCTCTGCATGTTTACGACAGAGTCAGCATACAATGCACAGTCAATTTTTACGTCCTATCCAGAAGAATGTATACCCACCACATCTCTCTGTCAACTGACCCTCATATGCAAACCGCGTTTCACTAAGTGCAACAATATCCAGATTATAACTGGCCAATTCTTTAGCAATTAGTGCTGCTCTTCTTTCTGGTATGTTTACATCTGAGATATCCGTAAGTGTCCGAACATTCCATGAACCAACTAGGATTGATTCACACTTTGTTCTCTTCATATTTAATTAGTAAAGATAAGTAATATATATATATAATACCCATAGACATATGAAACATGAACTTCCGGTTGCACCAAAATGGCGACACAGAAAATTATTGACATTACAATATATTCTTTACATTCCACACACAAAAAATAATTTGCAGGAAGTCCCTTGAAAACCAGCTTTCAGGTAGGTATCATAAGATACTTCCTCACCATAGAAGCCAGAAAAAACTGACCCATAAGGCATGGAACTTGAAAGAGGGTGTTTACGCTACACATTTTAATCCATGTAATATATGGAAAATGATCAAAATGTCATTCAAGAGTGCAGACACAAAGTAAACAACAGAGACCAACTGACACCAGAACACACTAAAATATGGTCCTAGTTTCTCTGTTCACAAAATGACACACAGGAGCTTCTCTGTAAAACAAGTTGTGGAGAACCCAAGATGACCTGAAACAAACCACTCTATACAGGATCAGTATCAGACTGGATGTTGAACAACTGATCTCAGAAGAAGCAACTCACACTGTGATACTCTCAGACTCCCAAAGCATGCTGCATAAGATAGAATAGTGCATGTTAGGAAAGGAATAGTTTCCATTACTGAACAACTCAGTTGTCCAAAGTATTACATGGATATAATGTCCTAGTCATGCAGGGGTCAGAGGCAATGCAAAAGCAGACTCAACGGTGAGAAATAATGTGGCTGATGGCACAGAGGTAGTATTGAAAAGAGATACAGGCAGAAACCTAAAAAGGAGAAGTTATTGATTTACTACTGAGTGAAGAAGACAATGCTGAAGGTGAGAGCGTGCACATACAAAGAATAAAAGAAATGGGGATGATCAGGGGTGAGAGGAGAAAACGTGTCTTTTGAAAGATCAGAAGATCACAGAATCAATATCTAATTGTGATTTTGAGTCTGCATACTCTTGGATGGCTGCTGGAGCAGAGCATTTATGGAAATATCCCATGTGCATGATGATGGCTTCTAATAAAGAATCAAGTTGTTTAATTTCTAGATCAGCTATTCCATTGCACCACTTTCTGCCTAGTATAATGATAAATTTAGATAACGTGTCATCTCATCTCCATTCTTATTAATTCCTAACTATTAAATATTTCTTCAACATGGGGGTGAGCTGGGCATCATTCATGACACACCACGTTGAAGTCGCAAAATTAAATTTAATACCATATGTTTTTCCATGTCAATGTTAACTTTTATGTAATATTTGATCACTGCCAGTACATATCTGGACGTGATAGAAACTAATCCCAGAATTTGTTTTATTATCATAATAGAAGTATCCTGCTATACACATACTCTCAATTCTGAATACATTCCAAAGTGTGAGGACACTCAGGACATCTATGCTGGAAAAAACCAGGATTAAAAAAAGCAGAATAAGTAACTCCACAGCTATGTGGGTAGACCACGATCACAGGATGATCAAAGAGACCCCCAGTCGCATGGGGTGGGCCCTTTTGGGGCATAGGGCCCAGTGCTACTTGTCTGATGAATCGTTGCAGTGTGCCATCTGTCCTAATATCTCTGACTTCAGCGCCGTAACTTGCTAAGCAGTACTGTGGTCCTGGCATAATGTAGAAGGTCCCAGCCAGTCTTAGTTTCCAACCTCTATACTGGCTGGACTAGGCTCCATCTCCTCATCAAGGAGCTGGCCTTAATGGGGAATGTAAAAGATATATTTATCTTTCTATTGAGATATACTATTACCCAATATGAATTCTGATTTTATTGGGAAACTAGTGTGCCACAGTAGTGTAGTGTTAAGCCCCTCATTTGCCAATCAACATACCCAGGTTTTGAATGCACTCATTATTAAACAAATAAAGAGGTGCTAAAGACACTTAATATAAAGAAAGAACTACTAAGAGAAATAAAGATCAGGCAAATAAAATACTTTGGACACATTAAAAGACATGACACCCTATTGAAGACCTTACTTGAGGGTAAAGTCAAAGGGAAGCGAGCAAGAGGTAGGCAGAGATACAAGTGGGAGAGTAACATTACACGATGGACAGGTTAGTCTAGCAGAGTGCACCACCAAGACGAGACAGGAGATACGTTGCAGCCAACCTTCGTTGCGGAGACGGCACTTGATGATGATGATTGTTATTTGAAATTTTTTAAATTTCCCTTGATTCACCCAGCCACAAGGGAGTATCAGGGCCTGTGCTCTGGATGGTCAAGAAATGTAACCATCACTACTGAGAAAGTGCGAAGGTGATGCTACCCAGGCATCTTCTGGTCAGCCACTGACTAGGTAGCTGAGCACTTATGAAAAACCTTGTGCCATGACACTGGTTTGTAACTCAACTTATCTTTAACTTTTATTAAAAGTCAGAAAATTATACAAAATTTGAAATGCCTCTCCCCCCCCCCATTCCAAGAAAAATATAGAAGCGTGTGCATCTGGTAGTTTTTTTACAGAAAGGAATTGCTAGATCAATAATAGAACAATTCCAAATAAACTTTATAACATATAGACATTGGTATGATTACTCACTTATAAAGTCTGTTTTCTTGCACATCTTGTTTGTGACGCATTGTTTTTAATACCCTGACTTCCTCAATAATGCCAGCTCTATACAGCTTGTTTATCAAGGACATTGCCTTCTCCCTAAGTTATTTGTGAACAAAAACTGTTTAACTCCAATGTTACTCATAGACACGAAAGCAGACATGCACATTTTAATCATATAAAATGGATAAATTTAATCATGGATAAACAAAACACAAATTAGACAATAGATCAGTTTCAAAAACATTGGCACTATTATATTCTCGTCTTTCTAGACAATAATATTATTTTTGTTCTATAAGAAATATTATCTTCAATCCATGACAATGATGGATGTGACCCACAAGATCAATCTGAGCCACAAAGAATCTTCCACATTATGTACAAGGAATCACAGGGCCACTTGTATCATCATGTACTATTGTGTCTCTTAGATGTGCAGCCCTTGAACTTTTTCATTCACTAATAATGTCTATATCTGCAGTGTTGTTCTTGTATAAATTTGACAGCTGCCCCTGAGCTAATTGCTATAATTTTGTACTTTGTCTTTTAATACATTTCTGATGGTTCCCTCCATGCAGCACAATCCATTACATTTTTTTCTCATAATTCCATATTAATGTCTGGTATCATGCATATCATGTTTGCATATGTCTTTGTATAAAAGTAAAGGTTGACCCTGATATCTTTCCCTAGACTGTAATTCTCCATAAAGTAGATCTTTGGTATTCTGCCATCTCCCATCCTCACTAGTGTGTCCCAGTCTGCATGAACTGAGCACAGAAAATACTGAGGAATGGACTGTTTTCTTCAATACAACAGTATTTGTGACTTTGTCCTGTCATTTAATTCCAAAGAATTCTACATAGGTACCACATGTGAGAGCTGGTTATTTGTCTCTCTCAGTGCACATAGGTTGCCCATGTTTCTCTGCCATAGAAGAGGGTGCTGAGGACACTTGTGATAAACCAGGAGTTTTGCTTTTATTGTTAATTTTTTTATTTTGTTCCCCCAGAAGCTGGGGAAATGTAGAAATGTGAATATATATATATATATATATATATATGGTCTTTAACAGTCTCAAATTGTTACATGTGAAATGAAGTGTCAGTCTGCCGAAGATGGATGTGTTGGGCCATTGGCGCAAATAAAACGGCAACACAACGCATTTCCATTCTCTGGACTACATTCAACTGGAAATCTTGTAGGATCATTGTCCTGTTACAAGAGAAATCCAGTGGGAGTTTGAGAATGAACGCTGAAGAAGAAGTGTCAGAAAATCTGCAATGGTTACTAAACTAGATAAAATAAATAACGTAAAAATTAGGAAAATAGTAAGTATAATACAGTGGAATCCTGTTATAATAACATGCCCAGGACCAACAAAATATTTATGTAATAATAGAAATTCGCTATAAACAGTTCAAACTATATAGAATAAATATAACTGGGAATTTTGAAAAGTGTTGTTATATAGGAAAATGTTATAAAAGAATGTGCTATAGAGGGATTCCACTGTATCATGTATTGAATATATCAAAAGAAAGAAAGTAAAATGGTTCTGTCACCTTATGAGAATGAACCCAAACCAAATATCAATAAAATCATATAACAAAGACTATCTGATCATAAAGCCAAAGGTAGACCACAAAAACGGTGGATAGAAAACATCAAGATAACCTTGAACAAACTTAATGCAACCAAGGCAACACATCTGGCCCTGGAACGACAACTGAGGCTTCCACACCTAAGCTTAGCGACAGGTGTTGATACTATCAACTATAATTAACCTGGGGAAAGACATATATGATATATATATATATATATGAAAGACAATGGACTGACGACATTAAAGATAACATGAATATGTTGTTGGAAAATGCAAGCTGCGTGGCCCAAGACAGAGAATGGTTCAGGGAGTTCATTGGGAAGGCAATGTTCTGGAGAGAATATGTCACATGACAGGCCGTAGGGGTGCCACACAGATATGTCAGTACAAAAAGCTCTCTAACAACTCTATCCTCAGCCATTTGGAGGAGTGAAGAAAACTCACGCCATACCATTCTTTGATCTTTTCTCCTCCTCTCACCTTCCACCCTCAACTGTTCCTTGCAAAATAATTTTAGAAAGTGACTCGTTACATGTCCAAACCAACACGTTTATCCCATTTCACGCTGCCAAAAGAGGTTCATAACCTACAAGTTTTTTTAATTTGCTGCAGGAAAAAATATATTTAACTTGTATTCTATGATGTTCGTCCGTTGTGATCGACGATGACCAAAAACTCAACCATAATAATAATAACAATAAATAATAAAATAATAAAGTTAATAGTGCGTTTTTAAATGACTAGCAAGTCCAATGCGCGCACAAAATGTTCTTTTACAGAATTGACAACAATAGAAGGTATCTGTGTGACGTTGAGATGTTTTTTTCTTTTCTACGTGTCCGCTTCTGTCTTGCAGTTTCTTGTCTGAATTCTTCTGCCGCTAGTGCTCCCGTTCTAATGCTGTTCTATCCTGAGCGAGGCTCTCCCAAGCGCCTACGTCAATGTTAAGATGTTTCAAGGATGACTTGAGCGTGTCTTTGAAACGCTTTTTCTGTCCACCAGCTTTTCGAAATCCTGCCTTGAGGCTTCCATAATATATTTGTTTTGGCAAACGCGAGTTCTCCATACGCACAAGATGGCCTGCCCAGCGTGCCTGCGCCTTCATAAGTATTGTGTGGATGCTTATTGAGGTTGATTTTTCCAAGACCTCGTAGTCTGGTACTTTGTCCCACCAATGGATGTTTAGTAATTTACGTAGGCAGGTAAGATGGAAATGATTTAACTTTCTTGCATGTCTAGCATACACTGTCCACGTTTCGCAGGCGTATAGTAAGGTTGGTATAACAGCAGCATGATATACTTGTAGTTTGGTGGTTGTTCTTATACCTCGTCTGTCCCATACATTGTTGCGTAATCTGCCAAATACAGCACTAGCTTTTGCCAGTCTATTGTTAATTTCCACATCAATGTTGACATCGCGAGAGAGAGTGCTTCCAAGGTAAGTAAAATTGTCGACTACCTGCAGTTTTTCCTGATTGACGATGATGGAAGTAGCAGTATGTTGGCTATTTGATGTTGCTTGGGAAATGTAGGGCAATTCTATACAGATAATTCTTAACAAACATCTGCAGCACATAATGGAGTATCGACACAAATTAGTGATATGGAAAAAAAGGGTTCAAAAGACGTAGAGGATCGACTTCAAGGTACTCGGTTTCCGATATGTACTCCGTCACTCTCAACAAAGCTGCATGCCGCCTGCCGAGAGTATTGCTCATAGCATGTAACTCCGTAGCTTCATGCGATAATTTACAGGGATCTCAGAAAGAATCCACCTTGTACACTTGCCAGATTCTAACCCATGACGGGGTGCAAAGGGAACGTATTGCTCTTGGCGGACCCAGGGTTAACAGATAACCAAGATCCCAAATGTACCTCCTCACGGTGCACCCTGGAAACAGAAATACAGCAGCTCGAGCTGATTCTGGCCAAATCATTTGGGAATCATGTCCGAGAATGTGGAGGTAGCAGATGGAAAGAGATTTGGCTGCATAAAAGACAGACAATATCTCCGACACCACCACATACAGCGACACTGTCGGTCGACATACAGTGAAGCTAGTCAGTCCAGTCCAAACATTGGAGGGGCGGCCAATGTAAAAGGCATGTAAAGGTAGATGCATGGCAAGAGACAAGTAGATTTCATACTGAAAACAATGAAAGGGCAGAACAGCGCCAGAGGGCAGCGCGAACTGCAAATAGAAAGTGAAAAGTTCCTAGGAAAGGGGAACTACAAGCTTTGTTAGCTGGCGATGAGCTTCTAGTTACCTGTGCTCCTTATAGGCAGAGACCCAGACCCAATCATGGGCGCTTGGAAAAGCAAGAAGACCTGGCACAACTCTACTTTCAAGCTTTCCTATACCAGAAATACACTTGCAGAGAGAATGGGTTCCGTACCTGATGGGCTCAGGCATAAAAGGGACGATTTTAGCCCTGGCTCAACTCTACTGTCAGGTTTTCCTATACCGGAAATACACTTGCAGAGAGAAAGGGTTCAGTACCTGATGGACTCAGGTGCTATTGGGACACGGTCACTCAGCTCGAGAACGACTTGCTTTCAAATGCGTGGTGTGAGACTCAAACATGGGCGAGGGGTTCACGATGTCTATGAATGACGTCTCGGGTAGGAGGGCGAACGAGCCATGGTCCAACTCTTCCACATACGGAACCAGGTTTGCGGATTTGAAAGGTTCAGTACCCGATGGACACAGGCAGAGTACATCAAATTGCACGAGATGGGTTCATAGACGGTGGAACACATCGTGCGAGAAAGACTTGCTCGACAAGCGTCTTGGCGAAGAGGCACTACACACCAGCATGCCTGGCAACAGATAGACAGGCTGTGACGGACTAGGGAAACCTACCCGAATTAAAGGCAAGACTAAAACGATGTGCTGGACCTCGGACATGCAGACCACAAGTGGCCAACCGAGGTGCAAATAACACAGTTCTACTCTGGAACTTGCAGCACAACGTACTTCACGCTCCCCGGCGGAAATCACACAATATATTTGTTGTGGTTATATGAGAGCGAATACAAGGCAAACAAAAAAATCTGGTACCCTATTCTGGATGGAATGAACAAATCCATTCACCTCCACATTCATTCAAGTGTGATCTTTAATGTCTTGAATCCATCTCCTTCTTGATCTATCTCTTTAATTTTTGGTCACCATCCCCTCCATTATGGTCTTTTCTAACTGTCATGTCATTTGATATTCGAAACATTATAACTTTCTGGAAAAAAACTTCTTTAACCAGTTTTATTTTAAATTCATCTCAATCAAAATGTGGTGAACACATTAGGTAATCATTATGGCCCATGATATTCTGAGAATTTTTCTGTAAAATTTGTATCTCCTTCTGCGTAACTAAAATTCAGATTAGTAACATGCATGTCATAAGAGGTGAATAAGGAGATGGAGTTTAG
Source organism: Meghimatium bilineatum (assembly GCA_034231615.1). Classification (NCBI taxonomy): domain Eukaryota; kingdom Metazoa; phylum Mollusca; class Gastropoda; order Stylommatophora; family Philomycidae; genus Meghimatium; species Meghimatium bilineatum. The sequence goes on from CM067316.1 coordinate 31,794,441, forward strand.
TTGTCCCATCCCATAATTGGTCAAATATTTCTCAGAAGCCATGTTCAAGTCAATGCCAAAAGATATCACTGCCAAGTTGTAAGACACAACACAATGCATTCCACTCCCCCACACTATAAGAAAACAAAATGCAGGAGACATATCTCATGACCTCCAATCTCGAAGTGGGTCAAAGTTGTTTCACTGTTCATCATTTTTACATTTGTTATGATGTCCTCTGCTTATATATTGAGATATAACGCACATATATAGAGATGTGGCTCTACAGAAGAATGCTGAGAATACAATGGACTGCCAAGAAAACTAATGTGGAGGTGCTGAAAGAGTCAAATGCAAGATGGGCCGTAATCAGTTTAAAAAAATCATTTTTTTGGCTAATTTATGAGACAAGGAGGTTTGGAGAACATAGTCACACAACAGGCAAGATTCAAGGCAACAGAAACAAAGGGCAACAACGTGATAAAATATTAGACAGTTTAACAACCTGGCACGGCAGGGAAACAACGATTCTGATACATAATACTGGAAAAAGAGAACTGTGGAGAGCCATGATCGCCTACGCCAGCTACCTAATGATGATGATAAGGCACATCGTTGTCTTCATCCTTGTTCACAATGAACCAATCAGATTTTTTCATTTAAACACTAGAAATATGTACTGTTTTTAACTATTTGTAACACTTTAATAGACCTATTTCTGTTCATACTAGCATTAGTCTTATGTTATAGCAGTCCCCATATTTCAAGCATGTTGGATTATCTCTGATGATTTTATCTCTAAATCTGTACAAGGAGATACCTTGTCCAGTGCACATGCAGAAAATGTATGGGCCTAGTTATCTGGTCCTCTGACTTCATTTTCAATGTTTCTGACACTAATTAAATAGCCAAATTCTCAAAACATGATACATACAACAAGCACAGCTTGAGCGTTAACATAGATACTGCATGCGTCTTGCCAGGGCCCAAAGAGGGAGGGGTATATAACAGAATAGCAATATTGTTACCTACCATGCACTTTTGTAATAGATGACAAGGAGGTTTTGGAGGTGGAGTTGGCTGTCCCATCCCATAGAGGGTCAAAGTGGTCATGTTGAAGGCTGAAAGGCACAAATATCACAGCCAAGCAGTGAAGCATGACACGATAATGCATTATGTTCTCCAGACTACATCCTGTAATGTTTGAGAATGAACAAAGAAGAAGAACATAAAAACATAATTTTACCTTGAAACCTCTGAACCAAAGTTACCATTGGTCTTTAGATACTGGAGAAGCCATTCTGTTGCTGCTGCTCCAGAGAAACAATTGTCAAATGTTTTCATATATCTCCTGTGTCGCCCACAAGGCATGTATTGACGAAAAGCATAAATAACGTCATTCCACTGAAATGGAAGCATATTAAAAAAGTATTGGAAAAATTTACATTAGAAAAAGTAACAGATTTCAGATTGTTTACAACATAAATTATTCATCACAATATTATTGCATTATTCTTCTCCTTCTGCATTCATGTATGTGATCATGCTATATTGTCAATCCTGCCGTGAGGGTGAAGTCCAATGTCTTCTTCAGGCCAAATAATTTCCTCTTAGCTTGTGCCTCAGATCTGAAACTGGATTTTAATAATAGATTTTAATAGTTCATCTTTGATTAACAAGCCTACCTTCCAAATTTTATCTTCTTCTTCTGTGTACATTCTCAAACACCCACTGAATCTCTCTTGCCACAGATTAATGGTCCAACTAGATTTCTGCAGGACATAGTCCAGAGAATGAAAATGCATTCTGCCGCTGTTTTAATTACACATCTGTCTTCTGCGTCAACTTTTTATAAAACCTGCGCTGATAACACATTTCATGTAATTCTGTGATGTCACTGATAGCCGGCTGATACAAAATGGCTAACGTGATTGTACGTTTGTTTAGCTTACCAGCGAACGCTAACCATCATGTCCATCTGTTACAGTTGCGAAAACTGTTGCCGGATGCACATATGTACCACACACTGAGAGCCTCACCCATACAACCTCCTAAATATTTCCAACTTCAACCACTAATGTGTATTTATAGCAAAGAGAAATAATCACTGAAAAACTTGTCATTTCGTTTCACTTTCTGCAAAAAAGGAGGGCTTTTTATCAAAACATGAACCAAAAATTATTGATGACATATCTGTCAAACACTGCACGTTTCCCATTAAGGAGTTGCAGAGAGGGATATTGTAGCTGTGTGATAAAGGCCACATGCTCTTACTGTCGCCAAGTCAGGTACAGGGTGAGTTTTTTAATTTACCCTCTGACAGAAAAAAAAAATCCTTACTGAGCATCAAACTCTGGCCCTTATGTGTTTGACCAATGCTCTAACCTCATGGCTATGCGCCACATGATGGTGGAGACCAATACAATTGCGTGGGTAAGCACACAGAAGGCAACATAGGTCTGTATCTTGAGCGAGTCTATGAGTATGATTAGGAAGGTACAAGTGGGTCTTGTTCGCAAACAGTGGATTGAAGCCTTGAGAAAGGTGAGGTTGAAAGTGGTTACATTTATTTTCGTGCCTGGGCATATGGGTGTTTGAGGTAATGAAAGAGCAGATCAACTGGTATCATGCACAATTGTGACACAGGGTGATGGGGCAATGGATTGAGCTGATGTTTTGAACTCCATAAGAGATATCGCACGTGAGAATGAGACTAGTGTATCCACATGATTCCTTTTCGATGGCCAGGATTAAAGAACAGGGTTTGAAATGCAGTGTTGCTAGAAGTGAACTTTTTTGGAGGGTGCAGAAGAATGACGGTCAACCAGCAGAGGATTGGTACTGTCAGCAGAAGTCTAATGGCGGATACACACAGGGAGAGATCAGAGTAATTTTGGGTGTGCCTTGTTTGCAGTGATGATGATCTGACGACTAACTAGAGACACACAGAAAACAACCACAAAGGCAGACGTTAACCATTCAAATATCCAAAATGAATAGAAACCCTTAAACGGATTGATAATCAGAAAAAAGTAATCTGTTGGTCAAAGCAAGGTGTTGACTGATTGGTTGGTATGTGAGATCAAGCAGCCCTGAGAAAGACTGGCACTCCTATAAAAGGATTGGTGGAAGTCCTTGGTGCAGACCAATTCATCACTAACAACCAGTCTGCATCAATGCTCAGTACTTTTCAGGATTGGCAGTCCTTCTCAGGACTGTTAATTTTACAAATGAACTAGGCATCACTTAGGGCATCCATCAGTCCCTTTTAGGGCTTTACTGAACTTACTTTGTACCACCAGGACTTCCATCGATCCTGTTTAGGATGATAGTCCTTCTCAAGACTCATGGCTACTTACAATACTAACTATGAGGTACTTGGACTTCTACAAATTATTTTTGATCTACTATTTATTAATCTTGGTATAGGCCCTATTATATTCATCGTGTCTACTCCATGACTTTCTCTGGGATCCATAGAATAACTTTTTTTCCAATTTTTGTATGTCTGTGGGTATGTCAGCTCCTTTTTGTGGATCCCTTCCTCTCTTGCCAGCAACTTTTACTGATTCTCTCCCTACTTTGTTAATTGAAAAAGAACCTATGTGGCAACATTCCCGCTACGCTACTTCTACTTTCTAAGCCTACTAACTTCTAAGGCACAATATATCTTCACCACCCTCTAGTTTTCTTTTAGTAGTTGTTTCTTTTTTTATGATTATCGCTAGATTATATTTATAATTTTATATCCTCCCTCCTCTGATCAACAGTGGATAGCCTACAATTACATTACAACATAACATACTAGTATAATGTATTATACATTCATTTAACAATCATTCATACAGTTTACATATCTTTATCATATACATTCATTATGATTATATCATATTGTAATTGTCTTCGCGAATACAAAACCATATGGTTACTGTGATATTGGCACGTGATATTTTATTATATTTATATAGTAAAATATTGTTTTCTCGTTTTTATTAGGCCCTACTAACTAGCTCCTTAGACTTTAGACTTCTTAGTTAGAACTTAGTAGGCTACATTTTCATTTATTCATAAAAGAACTAGGCACAAAATTACTTTACCAAACGTGTCGCTTTATAAGGACCAATGTTTGCTGTGTCTTCCATTGTGTCTATTTTTTTAAATAGGCACACAAATAATAAACTTAATGTTTATCGATAACAGTGACACAAAACAATATGTAAGTCCAATTCAATTATCAAAACTCTAAACAATCTTGAAAATAAACCCCTGTTTTGTGATTGGCGACCTTACAGGAGTCAGTGTGTTTCATTTAATTTTTCATTGGCTCATATAAAATAAACTTTCTGGTACTCCAATTATTAATGGTTTGGATTAGTGTTCTGGATATAAATATAAATAGTAGCTACAAGAAAACGATGTTTGTAGTTTTACTAACAGGCAAAATTTACTAACAAACTATTGGACTATGTGGTTAAAATACAAAAACATTTTTTCTTTCTTTCGTTACTACATGTTTTCCTGTTAAGGAGTGCAGGGAGGCTTTTACGGCTGTGGAAATAAATGCCCCTTTGCCAAAGCTGTCGCCGCGACGTGTTCAGGAAGAATTTTTTGTTGCACGAGAACATACAAATAACAATATATAAGACATTTTCAACGTTTCAACCGTAGGTCTTTTTTCATATACAAATATACAAATAAAACGGTGAACACACAATGAAAACATTAATTCTTGATTAGAAACTAGCCTCACGACACGCGGGGCATTCCCATAAGTGCTCCGCTGTCCGTTCCAGCGGCCATCTCAGTGTACGTAGACTGAGAGTCCCGGTCAGGTGTTGATTGCGTGATCTTCGGGGCCTTCCAAAAGATTTACTTCATTTGTAAAAGTCTCTGCATGTGTACATTCTCAGCCTCATTGACATCATCTACATCTTGAAATGAATTTATTACTGTCTTGATCAAGTCTGCTTTATCTCTTCTCGGCAATGTGGCCGTCTATCACTGCATTGCGTGCCAATAAGTTGGATCTCTCGTTTCCTCTTACCCCCAGCATGACGAGGGCAATATATCCATGTAATGCTCTGGACAAATGAGTTGTTCAATAAGTTCCACAATTCTTATCTCAACATGTACTTTTCTATCTTGCGCGGCATGCTTTGAGAGTCTATAAATATTACTGAGTGTGTTGATGTATCAATTATTAACCAACTAATTGCTGCTGTAACTTCCTCTATCGCCATCCTCATGCTCGATGTGACAGTGGGTTATGCTGAACAATTTTCTACAAACTTCACGCCGTTTCTGTTGGCAACAAAACCCCAACCGCTTTTATTTGTGTTTCCGTTAACTGTGCCATCTGTTTATATAATATGTCTTGTGGTTTCGAGTGTAGCTGGGCGAGTTCATGCACTGTATCCTGGGCCCTGACTCTGACACCCGTCCATTTTTGACACGCGTTATCTAGTTGTATTATTACTTTAGTTGATGATTTCTTCTCTGTGTCTACTTCCACCCATCCACTGTCATTTACTATTTCTTCAAATTCACATAAGCCTACTCTTCGCAGTGTGTCTTCAGCCTCTGCCATCCATGATCTGCTACGCTTGATTCGTTTTCCATTTGACTCATCTAAACGTGGGTGTAGTTTGGGGGGGGGGGGGGGTGGTTGTATTGTCACTTTAAGGTACGAACTAGCCTGTATTACCTGATGTCGTACTCCGATGCTGGTGAGATCAAGCAGAAATATCATAGCAGAGATGGGTATATCCCTAGTACACTCCAGTACCGCTCTCATTGTCTCATTTTGAACTTTTTACAATCTATAGACGTGTGACAGTGTTAGTAGGCCGAGGCCATAATCTATGACAGATAGCACCATCACTCGTAGAGGCAGAAAAAGTACCCATTCCTGCATGTTGAAGGTCGCCATAACCTTGATAACACTGATCCCTCTTTTAGCTTTCTGAATCATATTTGCGATGTGTTTGTTGAATGAGATATTTCTCTCAAAGGTTATCCCGAGATATTTAAGCTCCTGTTCTCTTTCAATGAATAAGCCCATGCAACTGACAGCTGGCAGTGTGCCCATGGCCACATTATTATTTAAGGAGTAGCAGACGACCTTTGCTTTTGATGGATTTATCACAGCATTGTATGTTCTGCACCATATCGACACTAGATCTAGTTCACTCTGTACACTGTCAGCAATATATGTTCTGTTCCTGACCATGTTGTAAAGTAGGATAGCATCAGCGAATGTTAGAACTCGACAATTGCTTGAGGTTTTCATAACGTATACACATTAAACAGCACTGGGGACAGGAGATTCTTGTGACAGACCATGTGCTATTGTTCTGGTCTCAGACGTCCAGGATCCAAACAGCAGAGCAAATTCTATGCAGATGAACACATTTGCTATCCAGCGTATGATCTGGGGATGGATATCGTGTTCCCTTAGCATGTCGACAAGATGGGTGTAACTAACTCTATTGTACACATTTTCTATGTCTATAGCTGAAACTACATATTCTTCTTTATTCTGAAAACCTTCATAAACTTCATATAAAAGAACTGCTGCATTTGTGACTGTGTCTCTTCGGGGTCTGTATGCATCTATTCTTCGGTGCCTACGAAACCTCATGGGAGTACGTTGGCAGGATCGTGTACCAGATAAGGAAATTCTTCAGAAGTCCCGTATACAAAGCATACATGCAATGCTGGCTAGGTCCCAACTCCGCTGGACTGGCCACATCGTCCGTATGCCAGACAAGCGCCTTCCAAAGAGATTATTCTATGGGGAGTTGTGCGAAGGTAAACGTTCAAGTGGAGGGCAGAAAAAGCGCTTCAAGGATCACATAAAAAAACTCTCTCAAGAACTGCAGCATCGATCCTAGCTCCTGGGAGACTACAACACTTCATCGCTCAGCCTGGCACACCCAGATCACTGCTGGCATACGAAATTTGAAAAAGAAAGAACACTGCGGGCAATCCACAAGCGCAAGAAGCGGAAGGAAAAATCCGTAAATTCTCCTACCCCGAACATTCAGCACTCCTGCATACACTGCAATATAACTTTCCGTGCACGAATCGGACTCATCGGGCATCTACGAACTAACAAACCAAATTATTTAATTACCAATTTTAATTATTATATCTAAATTTTTTTAATTTTTTCCCCATCGCATTTAATGTTTTTTTCATGCCATGCTCATCTTCACTAGCGAAGGAGGAACACCATTATCAGGTTGTTTGGGAGTACGCCTTTAATGTCTAGTTCCTGGTTATGCGTCTAGCAACAATTCTTTCCAGAAACTTACCGTATACATTATGCAGTGTGCTGATGCGATAACCTTTTATGTTCGTTGAATCTTTACCTAGTATTGGCACGGGTATAAGATAGTTCTCTAGTACTACTCCTGTTTTCAGACTCGCATTATAATTGTCTGTCATCTTAACTAGCATATTCTCACCAATGTCATTGAACAAGCCGTATCTGATTCCATCCGGGCCTTGGCGCCATCAGATGTATTCGTAATAGCTAATTGCACTTCTTCAACATCTGCAAGCTGGTCTTCTTTGTTCCTGATATCCGTGACGGATGTCAGGGTGCGCAGCATTTCTTTGTGTTGAATTAAGTCACCTTGATTAGTTTGTTGAAGATATTTATGAAAGAAGGCTCCGCCTTTCATCTGATCTGATGCCAGTGTCTGCCATGAGTCGTCCCTCGCGCAGGTGCTGGGTTTCGTTTCTGTTCTCCGGTTCATTGATCTATGTAGCTTCCAGAACTTTTGTAATGCGTTGTCGGCCGTGACCTCCCCAGTAAAATTTGTTCCAACACATCTTCTTTGCTTCTTCAGCAATTTGTTTAAAAGCCTCGATGTCTCTTTGGGAAAACCAAACAACAACCCTCAGGGACTGGCATTAAATCAAGCGCTACTCGGGACTGACTTAACTCTTCTGAACTGCGTGAACATGATTAGATTAACTACCAAAGATACAGACTCAGATTCCAATATTGATCTCGCACTGATGTCAGGTCATGGAGCGACAGATGCGAGATGGACAGCTCTTTAAATACTATGGGAGCGATTATTTGCCAAGCGCCATAAGTTTCTCGAAAGGGCGGTAAATCATATTGATCAAGACTCACCACCCTTTTAGATATGCGCACGAAAGAATCAGTGCTTAGCAACTTTAGGGAAAAGGCGTGGGAACACAAGTGGTTGAGACTAATATTCAACAGCCCCCATGATGGACTAAAGAGACAGAGGCAACATGGCTACCAAAAAAAAGCAAGCGATCAAGGATTGACAACGCAAGAGAAAATAGGCACACATCACACTCAGTGATATACGGGAGGCACATAATGCAATGAAAACATTAATAGCAATGGTACTATCACAAAGGCATTAGAGCACAAACATTAAATAGTACGATAAAAAAAAATATACGATTGTACAACTTCAATGTGATATCCGTAGCTGCGAAAGTTGGAAAATAACAAAAAAAATTGGCACGCAATGAAAGTCATTTGAAAATAATTGTATTATAAAACTCTTAAATATTGATTGGGAAGAATTCAAATGAAACATGGAAGTAAGAGAACGAAGCAAACAGAAATGTGCTTCTATGACAATAAGAAGGAAACTGTGAACGTATATCGGGCATGTCCGTAGAATTGATGAAAACGACTGCCACTGCATGCATTAAAATGGGTACAGAAGCAAAAGAGAAAAAAAATAACAAAGACTTCGACGAGGAACCATCAAAGAGGGAATAACTATGGGTTTCAACAGCAAGCAAGAATTACACACAAAGATAATACTCAGATGTCTGGAGACAAACTGATACTGGCAATGCGAGGGCTGGGGTAGCATAACGCATATATGAACTGAAACAAGTACAAGTAGTGCTTTTTCAATTAAAAAAAAGTGGTTAGGCCTGTACGGTATTTACAAAAGAGGAAAATAATATTATGCATAAATCGCCAGCCTTCCCAATTTGGTCATAATATTTTGTACTTAGGGCCTATGCAGTTTTGAAAGGAAAAAAAAGCTTATTTACTTCCATTTGTATGAAGTATTTTGTAAATCAAAGGTGGGTTCTACTGTCATATTTAAAAAAAGGTGGGGTGTGAATTGTTGCCTTACTTGAATTTATTTTGCAATCCCCCTAGTCGTAGGGTTACCATAATTGTCAAATGAAAAAAGAGGACACGCAAAATTTTCATCAAATATGGCCAATATTAAGTGTTGTACAAATAAAATTAAAGTTAAACTAAATAAAATATTGTACTTAGTTAATTATAAACTTGTATTAGCTGAGTGTTCAGTGCTCCACACTAGCTGACTGAAAAGAAACAGTAAGTTAGTAACTAAATTACTGAAGTTTACCAAACAGTAGTGAAAGTATTTAATTCTGAGTCATTATCATCAAAATCGTCCGCATTTGAGGAAATTGACGTTGGGATCATAGATTGCGCCTGGGGCTGAGTTCAAGCGTATTTCTCCAAAGAACTGGTGGCATTCAACAAGTTAGACTGGCTTCGGAGATATGTGTGAAATTCTTTGTGAAATTCTTTGTGAAATTCTTTGCATGACATATGCTTCAAGTTAACTGCACAAACAGAATTCCTGTGACAGATTCAATAAGCAACTTATCTCTTTCCTTTGTCCATTGACTTTGCATCAGAAAAAAACATTCGTTCCGTGTTAACATTGAGCTAAATATAGCTGGCTCGCGTGTTTATTTCACGATACATAATAGATTAAAGTATATATCACAGAAAAGTAAGTAAAAACGTATCGATCAATCGATTGGGGACGGACAGTCTGGAGAAAAACCCGGACAAAAGTCATTTTTCTGGAAAGCCACCCGGACAGGGGCATAAAAAAGGACGTGTCCTAGGAAACCCGGACGCATGTGTTAATTATAAGGCTACATTATCTAAAGCATACGTTCCCAAATTGACCATTTTGGAAACACAACGTGGATAATACGCCCCCCCCCCCCAGTGGTCGCTGAAGCCTTCTAGAGGGGCGATAGTAGGTTCAGAAGCAGTTGGGACGGTTGGTGGCTCCTTATAGAAGAAACTAATATTTTTTGTTTAAATTAATTATTTTCGTGATTTTACCCTTGGATAATCATTTAAAATGTAAAATCTGCGGTTCATGTCAAGCAGATGTGACCTATTTTTAAAGGGAACTAATCTCATACGTTATTCAACGAAAAGAGCTTTCGCTAAAGGCGCATACAACGCATCATCCATCGATCTTCGCGTAACACATTGAGACCCCCCCTTTCCCCTCGCCTGGAATACCCTGGGGGGGGGTGTCATTGCGTTACGCGAAGATAGATTTAGCGCTACCACAAGCGTCTTACACGATCAATCAACCCTATATTAACATACTTTAAAAAATGTATCACTCATCCTTCAAATTAATTTCTTTCTCCACAGCTGTGCATACTATAGTCAGTGAGAATTCCAAAGAGGGGGATGTAACTATATACACGGATGGATCTGTGATTAGACATGTCCGCAGTGATTGGGCTTTCACAGCTCAGTGCGCAGGTAAAACGATACGGGGAAGAGTGGTGGCCTTTGCGGTTACTACGTGTAGCATGACCATGGAGACTATGGCGGTGACCAGGGCATTTGAGTGGGTAAGTACACAAAAGGTAACGCGGGCCTGCATTTTGAGTGATTGTGTGAGTATGATTACTAAGGTGCAAGTGGGTCTCGTTCGCGAGCAGTGGATCGAGGCCTTGAGAAAGGCGAGGCTGAAAGTGGCTACAACTATTTTCGTGCCGGGACATATGTGTGTTCGAGGCAATGAAAGAGCGGATCAACTGGCGTCATGCGTGATTGTGGCACATGGCAATGGATCGCGCTGACGTTTTGAACTCCTTAAGAGATAAGTACGCGAGACTAATGTGGATGATGATACTTTTCTATGGCCAGGATTAAAGATCAGGGTTGAAATGCCGTGTTGCTAGAAGTGAATATTCTTGAGGGCGCAGAAGAATGATGGTCAACCAGCATAGGACTGGTTCTGTCGGTTGGTTGCTGATCCAGCGGTCCATGGGCTCATGACCTTTGACCTAATGCCATTAGATGGCATTATATTGCTGGGAAGTCTGTGGATTTTCGGCTCACTCCGGGACAGAGCCAGAGAATAACTATCCCACCTCCAGGAAGGTAGGTTTCAACCTATGCACTGCGCACAGCCACTGTAGTCAAGATAGGGTTCCCTGTGCTCATTCCCCGCCACCAATGGACTACTGGTTATACCGAACTTCTCTATTGCTCCAGGCATGCAACCATATGTTCAAGTAAAAAGGATTGTCACTTCCTGAGTCACTGTGCCTCTATGATGGGCCTCAGCCATAGGAAAAACAGTGATGTCAGTTTCCTCCTCCTCAGTGCTGCACCGTACATCTCTGGCTCCCTCCCAACCACAGAAGGTGCATACATATATATTCAGGCAAACATGAAAAACAAAATCACAACTGTATAGATGACATGCAATGAAGCTTCTATAAGAAGATAATCTCAATATAACGGCATGTCATCCACTAAGGTTTTCTGTTGCATGGATGGTATGTCTAGAAGGTCATTGGTGAGACCCACAGACCACATGCGTAGACTGGTTCTGTCAGTAGAAGTGTAATGGCGGATACACTCAGGGAGTGACCGGAGCAACTATGGGCGTGTCCAGTTTGTAGTGATGATGATCCGACGACTGACTATTCATTTCTTACTTTTACTTTATAAGTTCGAAATAGACAATGCTTCAATAGGTTTTATGGTGTTTTAATTATTACAATAATGTTCTTACTAATGTAATGCAATCGATGTATTCCGAATTGTCATATTTAAACCATTGTACGAAACTGTGCATAATCTTATTCGATCATACACTTTACAATCGTTACTTTAGTACTGTTTCATAAAGATCGGTATATTAATAACTGTGTTCAAGATGAAGCACATATTAGCCAGCAGCTACTTTTCAATAATTTAACGGCATAGGCAGGAATTTGAATGTATCAATAATTGCAATTTTCGTCGAAAATATCTAACGGATTGAACGCAAAAAGCGCCGAAGACGGATGTGTTGGGCCATTGGCGCAAATAAAACGGCAACACAACGCATTTCCATTCTCTGGACTATATTCACCTGGAAATCTTGTAGGACCATTGTCCTTTTACAAGAGAAATCCAGCGGGAGTTTGAGAATGAACTCTAAAGAAGAAGAACGCGAAAAGCTGTTATAATGGAGGATATGGGGGTTACACAATTTATCATATTCCGAATCGCCTGTGTGTTGCCGGGGCCCGAAAGGGGAGCAATGAATAGCAACACTTTTTACCTTCCACGCATGTCGTAAAAGGCGAGTAAGGAGGTTCTGGGATGGGGTTGGCTGTCCCATCCAATATAGGGTTAGTGACCCAAAACCATGCTGAAGACGGATGTGTCAGGCCAAAAGTCGCAGATATCGCAGCAATTCTGTAAGCCATGACACAACGCATTCCGTTCTCCGGACTACATCCTGCGAACTGCAGGTGTTTGAGAACAAACGCAGAAGAATATATCCCGAATATAGGTCTACCACGTTCATAGTACGAAGAAACCTTCGCCGTTCGCTATAAGCCTACTGGAGAAAAGACATACTCCACCCTTCCCCCATTCCCTAACAACGCCGACTTGTTCCCAGCCACCATATACCCTTTCTAACCAACTCACCAGTCTAGCCCTCTCATACAATATAAATATTTACATAAATAAATAGTTACCAGTCTTCTGAGCTATAGGGCCAAGGAAAATAATCAAAATTAAAATGTAGGTCCCCTTATGCTATATTTTGTCTCACTTATTTCGGATAATAGGTAGGCCCGAGATATGTGATCGTACACAATTTATGTCGTGCAAAGTGGATGGTGGCCCGAAAAAGTTAGAGAACTTATGATCTAAAGGGTCTTCCCTATGAACCATTTCGTGTGTTGCCAGTTCCGTAGGGGGAGAAAAGAGTAGTAACACTCTGATCTGCCATTATAAAAGACTACTATTTTTTTAAATTGTCTTTTCCCAGGTGATTTGTTATCCACTCTTGCCGTTAAGCGTAGGGATGATTGTGTTCCAAGGCCAGGTGTGTCGCCTCGGCTGTCATATGATCGTGTTTGTTTAAGATGTCCCTGACGTTTTCTATCCATCTTTTTCGTGGTCTTCCTTTGGCTTTGTACCCTGATCTTATTTGGTTATATGTCTGTACGGGCAACTTGTCGTGATGCTTTCTCATAATGTGACCAAACCACTTGATCTGCCGCCTCTCTATGTATTCTGTACTAATGTTAAAATCAACGTTTCAAGAAGGCTGGCGTTTAAACACCATATTAAGAAGGAGGTTAGCTTTTTTTCGGTCATGTGAACAGACTCGCTAACATTGAAAGAGTGCTGTTGGAGTGGGCGATAGAAGGTACTAGAGGAAGCGGTCGGCCAAGACGTCGCTGGACAAAAGATATTCAAGAATGCATGCACTTGTCGCTAGAAGAAGCAGGTCAATTTGACAAAGTCCGCAGAGATTTCAAGAGTTTCATAAGGAAGACTAAGTTCTGGGAAGAATACGTTTCATGACACGCACTAATAGTTCTGAGGTGAATGTTTACTCTCATCACATATATCACGGCAACTAAAAATAACATGTTGAAGTGGGATGTTTCAATGCGCAGATATGCAGTTCAGGTGTAAACCATGACACAGCACATTAAGTTATTTGGATTACATCTGCAAAGAGGGAGTTTGAGAACGAACACAAAAATAACCACTCAAACACTCCCATATTTATAGACCTGACAACTTCCATCCATATTAGGCTACACTAATTTAATAGTTACTTTAATAAGATTTATAATAAAGTCCATACTTGATCCATACCTTCAGAACTTCAGTTTCTATTTCTTTCCTTACTTTCGGTGTCTGTTGCAAATGTGGTGTCAAAAAAAACAGCCAGGATTCAACAACTTTTGTAGGATCTCATTGGCCAAATATCTTGATAAGCATAACTGCTGGTATAGTCTTTTCAGTAATGACGAACTTAAAGGCGCTACAATCATGCTCAATACAGAATATTAAGTTTGATGAGCCACATAATCCAAATACTACTAAGGATCATACATTTAATAATTAAAAACAAGATAGACATTGAAGTCAGCGACGCGCAATTCGGTTTTACGACAAAATCAAAGGAACCAGAGAACATACAGTACTTAGTATCTGACTTCAGCAAGGCCTTTGACAGATTCCAATATGAAAAATTATTTGAATGTCTTTAAGAAATATGCATAGATTGAAAAGGCACCAGAAAGATCAGAAACATTTATTGGGAACAAACTGCATCAATAAGGTGTGAAAACAGGTGTGTCACCATACATAGAAATAAAAAGAGGAGTAAGACAAAAATGTATTTTATCACCCAGCCTATTTATCATCTATAACAGTGTTTCCAAACGTGGGGTCCACGTCCGGAGGGAGGCAATTTGGTTGTTGGGGAATTTGATTGTTCAGGGGCAATTCAAGGGGGAATAATACAATTTTTGAATATAAAATATATGTACATTTGGGGGGGGGGGGGGGGGAGGAGGATCCGAATTTTTAAATACTTAGGTGCGTCATTGTGAAAGAAAAGGTTGGGAAACACTGATCTACATAGAGAATATTTGTTAACATATAGGAGGAATGCCAAAAATCAAGATCAGTGTAAAAATAATAAAACAACCTGCGATATGCGAATACGACTATTCTTTTAGCAGAAAGTGAGCAGGAACTACAAAGAATAATATATCAAGCAGATAAATCAAGTTATATGTACTGGATATAAACATAAAAAACAAAAAAAAACGATGATAAAAAATCAGCAAAATCACAGAAGAACAGGTGCTAAACATAAAAGTACATTGAAAGATAGTGTAACAAGAAGAACATTATCAGTATCTCGGACACATAATGCCAAATGATGGTAGATGCGACAGAAGTTAAAAGGAGAATATGAGTGGCTAAAAGTATTTTAAATGACGTAAGAAAAATGTAAACATCTAAACAAATTACAAACAAGCTAAAAATGAGAATTATAAAATGTTACTTCTATTCTATATTATTTGCTCATAAAATATTAATTATAATTTAGTATTATTTATAAATTATAAATATTAATTGCTCATAAAAATGGGCAATAAACAAATAACTAGAAGACATAATTGATGCCTTTCAGGTGTTTATTATAGAAGAATAGAAGGAACATGGAAAGTGAAGAAAACAAACAAAGAGGACAAAACTTTGTAAGAAGAACAAATTAGTAAAGAAAATAAAGATCAAACAAATAAAATATTTTGTATGTTGCAGTCAACATTTATTGCGGAGACGACAATTAATGATAATGAATCATGTTTATCTGTGATAAACCTCTTCCACATTCATTTAATTACGTTGGTGACTTTTTCTCAGTGCCTACCTCCACTGCCCTTTCCTATTTCTTCAAATTCACATACTCTTTGCAGTGTGTTTTCAACCTCTGTCATCCATGATCTGCAGCGCTTGATTCATTCTACATTTGGCTCATCTAGACGTTGGTGTAATGGGTGGTGATTGTATTCTGTTACTTTAAGGTATTATCTGATTTGCGCTACATGATGACGCACTCTAATACTGGGGAGATCAAGCAAAAATCTCATAGCAGAAATGGGTGTAACCCTAGTACACCACAGTAGCGCTCTCATTGTCTTATTTTGGATGTAATAATACAGCTAGATAAAGCGTGTCGAAAATAGACTGGTGTCAAGCCCCAGGTTACGGTGCATGAGCTCGCCCAGTTGCACTAGAACCCACAAGGCATAATTATATACACAGATGGCTCAGTCAACAGAAACATAAATAAAAGCGATTGGGGGTTTTGTTGCCCACAGAAACGGTGTGAAGTTAGTTGAGAAATCATCATCATACTCCACTGTCACTTCGAGCATGAGGATGGAGAGCATGAGGATAGATGGCACAATGCTGAGAAGAGATAAAGCAGACTTGATTAATACAATCATAAATTCATTGCAAAATGAAGATGAGGTTAAAGAGGCCGAGAACGTACTCATACAATATCGGAAATAGGAGTGTCTAAAGGTGAGGGAAGGAAAAGGTAGTTTGAGTCTACATACACTGGAATAGCTGCTGGAACGGTGAGCGGAGCACTTATGGGAGTGTCCTGCGTGCTATAATGCTAGTTTCTAATCAAGAATCAAGAACATTCACTCGAGGAGATAGGGAATGATGTTGGCTAACATAGGAGAAAATGTCTGCAGAAAATGAGGAAGTATCGTGTGACTGTTATTTCGCATAGATAGAATAACACTAATTCGCAAATTAGCTGATATTAATAGGTTGTAATGTGGTATCTTGCAACATTTTAATGATGAAAGGGTTTGTGTTGTTTCTAGTTTCCCCCCCCCCCCCCCCCCCCCCCAGTCCCCCCCCCCAACATCTTAGTGTATTTAAAGCCCATGACTAGTCTAGCAGAGTGCACCACCAAAACAAGAGACAGGGGACGTTGGAGGTCTGTTGCAGCCAATATCTGTTGCGGAGACGGCATTTTATCATATTATGATTAAGCCAATTACTTGCGATATTTAAGGTAACGAGTTGGCAACACTGCAAAAAAACCTCAAAACAACACGCAAAATATAACAGTCTTGAGTCTACTGCTAGTCAGCTAGGCCAAAATGGAAGGTCCATTAAGCAAATGGACTAATGTTATGAAAGGTTGGCAGTATCGATGGTTCATTCTAGATTCTGATACAGGAATATTATCATATTACACTGTAGGTCTATGTCACACATAGTATGTGTCAAATTAGAAGTGAATAATCTGGTTGAAATTATGTAATAATAGACCTAGCAATATATAATATAATAAAAAAATAGGCTTATCTGACTCATCAATAAAATATCAATTCAAATATTTTTATTTATTTTTATGTTTATTAATTATAAATGAATTAAATGTCAACTAACTTTACAGTTAGACTAGAGACATCACATGATACAATCATACATCATCATACTCATAGGTAGGCCTCCTTCAACAAATTTTCAAATAATAGGGCATATTATATCATTTAAAATACTACTATGACTATAGAGACTATAGTCTGAGTATAGTAGTATATAATACTAACTAATAGTATTATTAATAATAAGTATAGTTACGTATAGTAGGTACTTGGACAAAATTTTCAAAATAATGCTACAGCATAAAAAATACTGTATAGTTAGATAGCCCTTGAAAATTGCAATTCAACAACACCTCAACCAATTGAAATTCATAATGAATAAAATATCTTACCGTCTTATCTATATACTACATTGATGTATGTAATTTGTACTATGTCCAACTTGAAAGAAGTTGCAGTTATGATTTTTTTTTTCGAATTAATTTGACATTCAATTAAATTATTAATCTATTTTATTAACCAAATTCAAAATAATTTAGGCCTGCATAAAACATAAATAATATATGTACGTGCTTGGATGTCAAAACAAGATAGAAACAAGTTGCCAAAAAGCAAATGCTATGATGAGTATTATCACATATCAGCTGTCACCTTTGCTATTGCACCCAAAAATTAATATGGAAGTAAAGAAGCAAATGATTAACTTATTAAGAGCATCTTTATACCAACACTATGCTACCAGTGCCAGATTTTGCAACTGACATCTACACATAAGAGAAAGATTGAAACTTGCAAAATGAAATGTATAAGGAAGGCTCTTGGACAAAATGCACAGTGACCATCAGAAAGATAGGCATAACAGCATGTAGGCCTATCGAATATATATAGAAACAACAAATAAAATGATTTGGACATCTTGAAGATGTCAGCTGTTCACATCGCCTTCACAAACCCCTATAAGGGGTTAATTACTAATTAGGGGTTAATATTTAATTCAAAAACCTCAATAAGCTACAACAACACTACCACCTGGGAATAGACTTGGACATCCAGGATTCGTGTGTGCAGAAAGTTTTGCTTAGGCTATAGGCCTAAATTTCTTGTGACCAGCGTTTACATTTAGTGCTCACTTCATTGCTCCTGTTTGCCACTAGATTTATTAACCATTTTAATTTTTATATGTAACTTTTATAGTGCTGAACATTGCTGAAAATAGCAGTTATTTAAAAAAAGAAAATTTGTTTTAATTATGCCAATTAGTCACCATTTTGAAAATTAATTAGTTATACATTCATCTGAGAATCACAGAAATGTGATTAACAGATGTGTCTTGTCTGTGGTCTATGTGAATACAAAAATATATAGTTTTAGTGGTATTTTATTATGTTTAATAGATAGGCCTATATAATTTGTTTTCATTATGATTATGAAAATTTTCAGCCATTTTAAATATCAATTTGTTCTGTGTCCATCTGAAAATTCCAGAAACGTCATCAACATAGCAAACATCATCTCAAATGTGTTTTTGCTAACACAAAAATATATGGTTTGTGTATTGTATTATTGAAAATGTCATGTCCTTTGACGTATTCTCTCCAGAATGTTGTCTTCCCAATGAACTGAACTCCCTGAACACTTCTCTGTCTTGGCCCATGCGGCTTACATTTTCTAACGACGTATTCATGTTATCTGTAATGTCGTCAGTCTATCGTCATCTTGTTTGTCCTTTCTCCTCCTCCCAGGTGCTCTGCCCTCCATTATTTGTCTTTCTAAACAGTTGTGTCCCTTTATAAGACCAAACAGGTGTAGTTTTCTTTTGCTATTGTGTTTAGTAACCAACACTCTGGCATCAATGTGTTTATAATATCTGAGTTTCTCATTTTTTTCCTTCCATGAAATTCTAAGTATTTTTCTGGAGTATTTCATCTCAAAGGTGTTCATACTCTTTGCTGCTGTTTTACTTTTTTGCAGTTGCATGTTTCACAGCCATATTTTGCAACTGGAAAAAATAAAAGTTCTTAGCATTAGCAGTTTCATTTCTATTTTGTTGTTTTTCCATTATTGAAAATAACTAAATTAATTCAGATACTGTCAGCTTGGCTACATTTTGTGGTCACAAGTTTAATTTATATTTTCCTATATGTTTAATGTAAATTATTTTGGTGCCAAATTAATTTGAAAAAAAATGCATAACTTTTTTCAGGATGAACATACATATTTGATTGAGGTATCGTTGAATTTCAGTTTTCAAGGGATATCTAATTATAGTATTTGTAATGATGTAGCACTATTTAAAAATCTTTGTCCAAGTAGCTAAGACATTAAACTATAGGAAAATATAAATTAAACTTGTGACCATAAAATGTAGCTGAGCTGGTAATTTCTGAATTATCTTTGTTATTTTCAATAACACAATGCACACACTATCGTCATATACTATAGGCCTACATTTTTGTGTTCGCTAAGACAAGACACTTATGTTGATCTCATTTCTGGAATTTTCAGATAGACACATAACTAATTGATCAACATATTTATCAGGGACTTTAAATAAAGGTACATAACATGGCAGAGATACAACCATTCTTATCCCCCTGAACCATCACACTACAGAAGTTCACTAAAGATAAACATAAAAATACAAGAGAAACAAGGGAAAAAACCCACCAAAAATTGAACTTTGAAAAGGAAGGAAGAGATACATGGTAAATAACCAAACACAAATAAATGATGATATCAGCTTTCAGTGACAAATAATTACACTGATAGATACAGGTAAATTCTACACTGGCAAACAAGCAGCAGTTATATTTGCAGAATTATATTGAAAAGAAAGTACCCATTACAGTGTGTGTGTGCAGACAAGATATTTTCCAAGAAATAAACAGTAGGAACAACATAAACACCAGTTTCTATGCCTAAATGTTAGAATAACTAAAAATATATTGTTATAATAATTTGTCAGTGAACTGTAAAATTCTTTAAAATACCATATTTGACAGTCAATGAAACAATTCTTATGCTTGTTATGTATTCAGTCCAAGGAGAAAATGGTCAAGGGCTCAAGAAGAGGTTGTGTTCGACTTAAGGTAATATTTCTTTGGTAGGGGTGTTGGTGTGTGTGTGCACATGTGTGTGTTGCATGGCCATATGTGATGTTGTTTGTCCATCTCAAGTGATGATCATCATTTGTTATGTCCACTTTATGAAATTCAGTGAGAGGTATGTCCTTGTGTATGAATTTGTAGGTGGCTGATAAGCCCTACAGTAATTCCAGTGGTCCTTGGACAGTTTGGATATGGAATGATCACTTTCAATTGTGTTTGATCTGCCCTTAATATCAGATAAAACGTTTGCTGGGGTCAATAAGGGGAGCAAAGAATAGCGACAATGTTGCCTGCCAGACACATCATAAGATGCGACTAAGGAAGTTTTAGGGGTAAAGTTGACTGTCCCATCTCATAGAGGGTCAAAGTAACCCAGACGCCATCCAAATATGGGATGTGTCAGGCTGAAAGGAGAAGATATCACAGTCAAGCAGTAAAGTTGACACAATTAATTTCCATTCTCTGAATTACATTCTGCTTCCGCTGAAGACGGATGTGTCGGATCATTGGCGCAAATAAAACGGCGACACAACGCATTTCCATTCTCTGGACTACATCCGTCTGGAAATCTAATAGGACCATAGTCTTGCTACAAGAGATATCCAGTGGGAGTTTGAGAATGAACGCTGAAGAAGAAGAAGAAGACATTCTGCTAATCTGCAGGTGTTTGATGATGATGTCCCTCCTTCACAAGCAAAGATGAGTATGGCATGAAAAACAAAAAATTTGATGAACATGTAGAAATACAATAAAACATTTGTGATTGTTTAGTTTGGTTTGTGAGTGTGTAGATGCCAGATGAATCTGATTCATGCCAGGAGAGTTGTGCATGCAGGAGTGTAGAGGGTTTGGAGTAGGAGATTTTTGGATTTGTCCTTCTGCTTTCATCGCTTGTAATTTGCTCGCAGTGTTCTTTCTTTTTAAAATTTACTGATGTCAGCAGTGATCTGGGTGTGTCAAGCTGAGCGATCAAGGGCTGTAGTCTCCCAGGAGCTAGGATCGATGCTGCAGTGCTTACAGTGCTTCACGTTTACCATTGCACAGCTCCCCATAGAATAATCTCCTTGGAAGAAGCTTGTCTGGCATACGGATGATGTGGCCAGTTCAGCAGATTTGGGACCTAATCAGCAGGGCATCGATGCTTTGCATATTGGACTTTTGAAGGATTTCTGTGTCTGGTACACGATTCTGTCAACGTACTCCCATGAGGTTTCTTAGTCACAGAAGGTGAAAAGAGTTAAGCTGTCGAGCGTGTTTTGCATACAAAGTCCAGGAAGACATAAAGCGGTGTTGGTAGAACCACTGCATGGTACATGTCAAACTTAGTTGTCAAACTGAGACCACGCCTGATCCAGACATTGACACGAAGACTCCAGAATTCTGCATAATTTAGGACAAACACAGTAGAATAGATATAGAGTGTGTGTGTGTGATAGAAAATCATAGATCATGTGCTGTTCAAAAGTTCAAGACTATCACTAAGAAAAATAGAAGTTATAATTTCTGCTTATCATATTTTAAGTAGTCCCCTTTTTGAGTGGATACATTTATCATAAACCTAGCTGAGTCCTTCAGTATTTATTCTGTGTATGATAGTTGTTTATTTGTGAATACATTATTCATGTATTTAAAAAAAACACATTTAAACATTTAACATTATGACAGACTATTATCTTGAAGTAAACTTTGATGGCAGTTTGCTATATAAACATTGTATTGAGCAAAGGATATAGCACTCCAGCACTTAAATCTATGGTAACTGCTTGTCTTGAGCAGTGACATCTTGCTCTATTTCTCAATATATAAATAACCAAATGGTCGGAGGTGTCCGACAAAGTGGAGGGTGCCGCAGTAACCAAAGTAAAAAATGATAAAAAGGTTACTAGGAATACCTAACTATGAATAAATTTAGATGAAAAGGTATATAAGAAACATGCAATAAAACAAAACAGGACAATTTTCAATGTATCGGTCCAAATGGGACCTTTTTCAAGAATTAATAGTGTATTAAAACAAACAAATCAACACAAACTTGGACAGATACATTGAAAATTGTCCTGTTTTGTTTTATTGCATGTTTTTTTATATACCTTCTCATCTAAATTTATTCATAGTTAGGTATTCCTAGTAACCTGTTTATCTAATTTTGTATTACTTTATTTCTCCAAGGGTCCTTTGACAGTTTGGACATGGGATGATCACTTTCAATGGTGTTTGATCTGCCCTTAATATCAGATAGGGTGTTTGCTGGGGTCAATAAGGAGAGCGAAGAATAGTCACAGACAGTACTTGCCAGACACATAATAAGAGGCGACTAAGGAGGTTCTTGGGGTGGACTTGGCTACCCATCTGTTGTTGGTTATGAATTCTTATGCTATCATAGTTCCAGTGTAAACGTCTCGAAGATGTCCAGCATGAATGAGAGCTTAGCAGGTCCAAAGTTGCATTTTTCGATACTGCATATTGTAAAAAGAGATATATGCAATATATCCTGTTGTGTACTCACAGAATCCAAAGCATATATATGCTTTGACAGTCGACCAGAAATACCTATTAATTACAAACACTAGAAATCAAAAGGGCACAGAAATCAAGTACAGCATGTCATACATGATACAGGCTGAAATGACTATGCAAGATTATAGCAAACTTTGTGAGAATTGGGTGTACCTCTTGAAGGTCTTGCTATAGATACAGTTTGTGCAGGAGAAGCCATATACTAGAAGCTTACAGACTGTAGCTTCTGCTGTGGTCATTTGCACTTTGATGTAAGAGATGGGAGCTCACATCAACATACATCCTTGTCTTGTGGATGGCACAGAACCTACATGTTTATTTACACCCATAGAAGGTTCATTTATGAGAGATAGTGCTCAACTAATTAATTTTTTTAGATTAAAGACTGTTCGCAAGAAAAAAACCCACACACATGAATGCATACACACACACAGACATCCACCCATCCACACATAAACACGCTCAAGCGTGCACACACACATGGACAGACGGACACACAAACAGAGATATATAACCCATGGATTGTTCTGTTGATAATGATAGTAAACAACTACTGCACGACTGTACAGACCAAAGTGAAAGCGGCTGTCTCTTTAGTACTTTTTGTAAGTTTGTCTGTGTGTAGTTGTGTATATAACTGCTTATTGCTTATTTCAGACTGCAGTCATAGGCATTGACGATGAAGATGACAGTACATTTACTATTACAGTTGACCATAAAACATTTCACTTTCAAGGTACTTTTAAAATTACTCACTTTCACACTCAATCACTTTCACACAACTTGTCTCAGAAAAGTTATGAACATAAGATGGCAAAACAAGATTCCAGATATCACTGTCCTTGACAGATCTGGTATCCCCAGCATTGACATTATCCTGATGCAGACACAGATTCGTTGGGCAGGTCATTTGGTACGTATGCCAGACCATCGCATGCCAAAGATACTTCTCCATGGTGAGCTGGAGAAGGTTACATGATCTCAGGTTGGCCAAAAGAAACGCTAAAATGACTCGTTAAACATCTCACTGAAAGCCTTTGAAATAGACCAAGATACATTGGAAGAACTTGCACAAAACAGATCTACATCGCGCTCTACAGTCAGAAAGGGCGCATGATCTTGTGAAAAGACAAGAAATGTAGCAGCTCAACAGTGGAGAAAGTCACAGATAGAACAAAATCCTTCTACAGTGGTCATTCCATGCCTGAACAACCAAGGACATTTGCAGCTTGAATAGGGCTTATTAATAATTTACGAACTCATAATCAAGGACATAATTATATCCGAATTTTCAAGTGGATGTAACAAATGGTCATCATCACTTGTGATGGATGAACACATGCATGCATGCATGCACTCTCTCTCTCTCTCTCTCTCTCTCTCTCTCTCTCTCTCTCTCTCTCTCTCTCTCTCTCTCTCTCTCTCTCTCTCTCTCTCTCTCTCTCTCTCTCTCTCTCTGCCATAACAGACAACCAAGGAAGTTTTGAGACAAGGTTGTTTTAAAAGTGAAATTGGCTATCCTATAGAGCAGGGGTCGGGAAACCATGGCTCGCGAGCCAGATGTGGCTGTATCTGGCTTGCAGACAAATGTTCAATTATTTAAAAAAATATTTATTTAGACTCCTTTGATCTGCATATTCATTGCATATCAATATTTCATTCTACAAATGAGCTAAAGTCTACTGGAGCTCAGCACCAGAAGTCACATTAATGGTAAGAAATACTCATTATAGATTAGACAACACATAAAAATGTTATTAAAAAGAATTAAGATACATAATTATTGTACTTTTAGTGTTGAAATTACACAGAATGCACACATTTACTTGAATTTTTAGTTTTAAACATAATGTATGGCTCTCACAGAATTACTTTTCAAAATATGTGGTGCCCATGACTCTCTCAGACAAAAAGGTTCCCGACCCCTGCTATAGTGGGTCAAAATGGCACAGAATCCATACTGAAATTGGATGTGTCAGACATAAAGACACAGATACCGAAGTCAAGCTGTAAGCTGTGACACAACGCATTTCATTCTCTGGACTACATCCGGCTAATCTGTAGGAGTTTAAGAACACAGAAGAAAACCATTGTGAATAGAAATGAAGATTATGAGACATATTAGTATGAACTTGTACTATATTTAATAGGGACATATTAAAAGAAGAGTTGATGAATTGATCTTATGTGGAAAAGTAGCAGGTAAAAGTGTAGGACACAGAGAATGATTTTTTTTGTATGTCTAAACTATTCACTGACCGCAGCAAAAGATAAAAACATGGTCAAAACTAATCTTTAACACTTTAAACAAGAAAATGGGGGGGGGGGGGCACGGGTGGCAGGAATTGAAGAGTTATGCTGGCCATTAACCGCTCCAGATCAGTTAGTTGAAGAAGATGAAGATGAATATTAACTAATATTTATCATCTACATTATGGTAGTCTTCATTGTTAATATATCACGGAAGTCAGGTGTGTCTGGTCATTGGAGAAAATAAAACGCGACAGAACACAAATCCATTCCCTGGATTACATCTTTATGGAAATCTAGTAGAACAATTGTCATGCTAAAAGAGAGATTCAGTGGAAGTTTGAGAACTAACAAAAAAAACACCAAAATGTTAACACATATATAGGCCTATGTATAGTGGTGTGTTGTCATTATTACTTATGGTGGATGGCTATTATTACTATGTTGAGTGTGGCTAAAGCATATGGACTGAACAAACAAATAAAACACATAGATATTACTTATGATGCAGTCATTCCATATTAGGTCTAAGCGAACATAAAACGTAATTATATTCTATGTCAATCTCTGGCACTCCTGATAATTTTCTCTTCTTATCTAGACCTATTGTAATTATGTTATTTTATAATTAAACTAACATTCTCATAATATTAAAATAAATAAAACACTAAGAAAAAAAAAAAAAAACACATCATTCACTTACCTTGTCCATTTTTTTCTACATCCAGTGCCAGAAATTCACGGTCTATATTCGGCCTATATTGTCTAGTGTCAGTTCATTCATAACGTAACTAACGTGTCACTACAATCACTGATGTCTACTTTGACAACAATTGTAGTTGTCAAGAAATCATCACAATCCATAATGAGTTTACAGATGATTTCAGTTACAACTGAATTCGCGATGATTGTGCGCCTATTGGGAAAGGTGACTAGATTAAAAATGATTTGTCCCAATATTATCCTTTATTCTAAACAAAATCCAGGAAAAATAAGTAAAATGTTATATCTAGCTGGGTATTGCCGATTCAGTTCATATGAGCCTAACATTTTGTGGTTCCATACCGATGAATCAGTGCCTAGTAGCGGGTGGCTAATAGTATCCCACTGGGTTCTATGGAAAGATATATGTCAGCGACTGTTAGTTGTTAGTGGGGTTCAGATGGCTAACTGTTACACACTTATACCTATTGACAAGCCAAGTTGTTATGTTCCTTATCAACTGGATTTAAATAAAGGGTATTTAATGTATCTATTTAAATAGTTGTTTTATTTTATTTCAATTTAAAATGTGTATTATAGTTACAAAAGAAATGATATGTTAGTGCTATATTATAAATGTTGTTTCAAAAGCAAGAGATCAAGAGGAAAGGGAACGATGGATAGAGGCCCTTGAGAGTGCAGTCTACAAACAGAGTGGACAGGTAGGTGCACATTTGTAATTGTTTATTTTATATCAGTGAACTTTTTCATTTGTGAAAATCAGAATATATATTCAGTAATGAACCTTTGTATTATTTATGTATTTTTACGATTGATTAAATAATCCTTTTAGTTGTTTAGCAGGTAGCTCTTGGCAGCCCATAGCCTTCCTGACAAAAGAACGGGCTCTTCTCAGTTATATAACTGAGCTGATATCCGGACATATAAAAAGGCATGGTTGCACAATGGAGGTTTATAGATTATAGAATCCCCCTCAAAGGGAGGACTCATGGGGTTCAAGTATCCCAGAATGCCACTGTAGATGAGTGTATAAAAGGATTGCCAAGGCAAGCAGTACTTTGGCAGATTGTAAGCAAATGTATGGCATAGAAATGGTATTAATCTATAGACTAAACTGAAAGTTTATAGAGCTATGGTACTTACAGTGAAGTTATATGCTGGTAAAACACAGACTGTGTGAGAAAACTCATGTGAGGAAACTCAATCACTTTCAACATATTGTCTCAGAAAAGTTATGAACATCAAATGGCAAGACAAGATTCTGGATACCACTGACTTTTATAGATCTGGTATTCCTAGCATTGACACTATTCTGATGTAAACATAGATTCATTGGGCAGATCATCTGGTACATATGCCAAATCATCATCTTACAAAAATACTTTTCTATGGTGAGTTGCAGAAGGGCAACGAATCTCAAGGTGGAAAAAAGGAGCTTCAAGGTCTTGTTTAAGTTCTCATTGAAAACCTTTAAAATAGGCCAAGATATATGGAAAGAACTTGCACAAAATAGAGCTACATGGCACTTTACAGTCAAAAAAGGTGCAAAATCTTGTGTCTATCTATCTATACGCTGTGTCCCTTGATTGCCTTGCAGCGTCAGGGGGTGGAAGAGTTCTCTGGAGATGGCCTTCTTGTGCGCTGTTTGTAAGCTTGTTCCTGTGGCTTCTTTGATTTATGTGATCCATCTTTTACATGGTCTGCCTCTGGCTTTATTACCGTTATGTCTATGTGTCATGGCCATTTGTGGCATGCTATATGTCAGTAGTCTGGAAGCGTGTGAAAACCACTTGATCTGCTGTCTTTTGATGTGTTCCAATACTGGTATTGTTTTGGTTATCTGTCTGATGTTATCGTTCCTAATTCTATCTCTTAATGACACTCCGAGTATTCTTCGTAGACATGTCATTTCTGTTGTCACTATTTTTCTTTTGTCTTGTGCTGTCATTGTCCAGGTTTGGCTCTGGTAGCATAGTGATGGAATAATTATAGTCTTGTATAATGCAACTTTAGTGTCTATGTTTACATTTTTGTTCTTGAAAATGCGTATCATCTGTCCTAGGATCTGGTATGTTTTGTTGCATCTATTTTGTATCTCTTTACTTGTTTTCCCTTCACTCGATATAATGCTTCCTAAGTAAGTGAACTCATTTACTTGTTTAAGGTGTTTATCATCGATGGAGATAGTGATATTTCTTTCTTTCTTTGCTATTGCCATTATTTCGGTCTTTTCAATATTGATCTTCATGTTGAATTTTTGACATGTTGTGTGGAGTCTGTTCATATGGTCTTGCAATTGTTCTTCTGATGTTGCTATTAGTACTTGGTCGTCTGCAAAGAGTAGTTCGTTCAATTTGTCTTTTATGTTATCTTCTTCGTTGGTACTTGTTAGTTTACAGATGTGGTCGATCTTGTGTAAAGAGGTGAAATGCAGCAGTTCTACAGCAGAAAGTAACTAGAAAGTCACAGGTAGACCAAAAACCATCTGCAGTGGTCATCCCTTGCCCGTACTGTCCAAGGACATTTGTGGCCAGAATAAGGCTTATTTTCAATCCACAAACTCATAATCAAGGACATAACTCTAACTGTAACTGAATTTCAAAAGTAGATGTGACAAATGGTCATCCTCACTTGTGATAGACAAACAACAATGACAATTATATTTCTTACGTTGAATGTTCTTAAGTTGAATGCTAATTTGATGGATTTAGTGTAATTGGAACTCTGTCTTCATTATGACATATTCATGCAGATTATTAATCACCTTTTGAAAAATGTTATTCTCTATGCTGAATATATTCAATGAAAGATGAATTCTATTCTTGTAAAACTACAATGTTCACCCTGTAAATATACATTTCTTTATATATTTTTTATAGAAGCAACATTCTACTGAATATTCATGTTCTTATGGGAAAAAACATTTTATTTAGGTCAATGATAACAAAGAAATCTCAACACAGTTAGTGAAATGATTGTGATTTTATAATAATTTTGCCAAGTTGAACACACACTTTTAAATATATGTTTTGTTGATATTTTCTCAAAGACTTTTGAATATTTGTAGGAAGCCCTGGATCATGTCATTACTTTGGAAGACTTTGAAAAGAAGTTAATGGAAACAGATGCATATTTGCAGCTTTTGATAGAACAAAATGAGGTATTTGCAACTGGCTTTCTCCTTAGTTATTATTTTGTAAACATGTTGTTATTAAAATATGAAATTAGGAAATTGATGATATATTATAAAGTTAAAATTCTCAGAATACCTTGGACCAAAAAGATCACAAATGTAGCCATCCTGAGAGAAATGAATGTAAAAGAAAACTGGCTAAACAGCATGGGTCTTTCCAGAAAACTACAATATTTTGGCCATATTAAACGCCATGGCAGCCTAGAGAAGACCATAATGGAGGGGATGTGCCAGGGAGACGAACAAGAGGCAAACCAAGACAAAGATGAATGCAAGACATCAAAGACCACCTGAATATTACTGTAACAGAAGCAGGAAGACTAGCTCAAGATTGACTTTCTAAAGACTGTTATTTATGACATCTACATCCTGTTCAGGATATGCTGCCTGATGATGATTATAAAGTTCAGAGGGTAGCAAGCAAGACTCAATAATGGTTAATTTTCAAAAGATATTGTCAGGTTTATACTAATTCTCTTGTACCTATGTTCTATTTTATGTTTACATTTATGTTTCATTTTTGTCAATAGTGTCATTGGTTACTGATCTGTATTGTAATGAGTGTTTGTTTTGCTCAAGGAGTTTACATATCGGTATAATTTTTTTTAAAATGTGTATTTATTGCAACTCCATAGACCATAGTAATGAGAAAAAAATTGTGGTGTGACTAGGATATCATATTTTTCTTTCCTCATGCAAATTGTTAGTAAGTGCAATGTGTCAATCTGCGAGATCATTTGGATCAATTGGATGAAACTGGGATCAAATCTTATTTGTAGTCTTCAGATTATTGAATGTGGTCTTCTATTCACGATGGTGGGATAAGATTGTTTCTCTGCCAGTGTCAAAGTGGTTATAATTCGGACTTCCATAAGGCAAATTAGGGAAGTAGTCCTCTCAAAAATGCTTGCAGAAGATGGATGTACATGAGCATGAAGTACATAACACAGTACAACACATTACTCTACATGAAATAAGATGGCCATGACAGAAAATACTTTCATTAATTAAATTAATTAATTACTGAAAAAAACTAGTAAAAATAACATATTGAGACATCACCTGTACCACATAAATAAGATATGGTCCTGGGCCCACAATGGCTGAACATTTGTTGCAGATCTGTCCATTGTTTGGTAATAAAAGAAGCAGCATATTGTCAGTCTCCTTTCATGAAAAATTGTATTGGGGCACAAAATTAGTTGAACAGACTACTTTCTTCATAAAAGTAATCAATGTGAATTTCTGAATATGAAAACAGAAGAAGTAAAATGACGTAACAAGTGAAGTGTTGAAAGTCATTAGTTTATATATGTCTATATGAAGAGCAAATGGTCAAATGACAGATGGAGATCTTTTAAAGAAATGTTTAAAATAGATTACCAGGAAAATCAGACTAGAAGATTTTCACCAGCTCAGGAAGCTCACCAAAATTAAACACATTATGAAAACAGGATACTATATCACAGTCCAGCCCCTGTTTTCAATATTTTTTTTCATTAGTGCCTACCTATGTATTTTGTGGTTAATTGATCTAAATATTATATCAATAAATAATCAATAATTAATTGAAATATTAATTTTTTAGGGTTAGTTATGTTTTACTAATCCTAACCATAATTATATTTAAATTAATAAATGATAAACATAAACTGATAAACATAGGCAAGGGAAATAATCACACAGGTAGGCTCTAATTGGCGCAATGGGGATTGCACTGCGATCATAGTACCGAAAACGGATGTGATACTCCTTTATGGCACAAATTAAGCCATAGTAGAATGTATTTATGCTCTCCAGCTCAAATCATATGCAAAATTGTACTAGTTAATTTATAGCCATACAATAAATACAACAGGCTACATTCAGTTTTATCAGTTGGAGTTGGATAGACACACATCTAAAATATCTTCTCTGGTTCTCTGTCTTCTCAATTTTGATTGCCAAAATCTGCCAAAGAATGATAAGTTTTTTTCTGTTGCAGAAGAAGAAAGGGAACATTAGACCACTAGACCGTTGTTCGTTACTGTTGTTCTTCCACTCTGCACAATATTGGGTTCTCATATGTAAAGTTACACTGGGGATCTCCCTAGTGTAGTGGTTAAGCTGTTTGCCTTGTGTTCAAGAGATCATGGGTTTGAATCAATATCTATTATTCCACTTCACTTTTTTTTACTACTGTTGTATTTGTTGGTATCCATAATATGTTTCAGTACCATTGCCAATATTATATGAAGCAAAACTTCTGTACTTGAACCACAGTCAAATTTGTATGAGGCTGTGAGATTGTCCCATTTTGCTCTAAGCAAATTTGTCTAGTTAGAATCATGTATTTTATATGACATTAATGCTCAACAAGAACAGCCATATACACAAACAACTATGCACACAGTTAAAATGATGCTGAAATCTGTGAACAAAGAAAATTGGATGAACAGATGGGCCATGGGAAACACTGGGAGGGAAATCTATAAATAATGACCAGCCCAAATCCTAAAGACAACATCAACCTCCTGGGATGGAAAGACCTTCTTCATCTTCCAACTGCGCACACAACATGTACAGCTTAACAATCACCTGAACAGAATACAACCTCAACACACTCCAGAGTGCCAGCGGTGCACTCATCCCTATGAAACTTTTGACCACCACCCTTTTGAATGCCCAGCGCTGGATGACATCAGGAAAATGCTTCCCCCTCCAGGACTAGATAAATGGAACACATTATACGGAACAAAACAACAGCTCACAAACACATGCATATATCACACAATGGCATTGGGTCAAAGGGAATGAGCCTATGGATCTGCAACCAACCAACCAACCATATAAGATTAATCTTGGCGGTTGATCTGAAGCAAGCTTTTATCAGTTGGAGTCTGAGTAGAAAGCTACTTCAATTGGTACTGCACTAAGCTGAAAACTGAAGCCTCCTAGGTATGAAAGAAAGCTCAGAGAAACCTCCTCACTGCACATTGGAAGTAAGAGTTAATTGCTCGCAATTCCTGGAGTTCAAGAAGAACAAGAAATATAATTTACTTCATTAAAAAAAGTGTACTGAATATTTCACCAGGTGATGTTTTCCTTTTGCCAGTTTTTCCCAATCTTCTTTTGTTCATCTTCTGAACTTGGCAAAACTACATGAGTCTTCTGTAAAAGCATAGAGATTATTTTTGGGAGCTTGATCCTGTGTAGGACTTTAATAGTCAATTTAAGATAGATTTAGTTTTAAACTTATGCATGTATTTAGTTACATCTTTTCCATTTTAGTTTTCATGCTGTAATTTGTGATAGATAAGTCTATCATGCTCACAATTCTGGAATTTCTTGTCAGCTAATAACATTTGATGTGTTCATTTGTACAATATTTTAGGCCTTGGAAAAAAGAATTGATGAGTGTCCAAATGAAGCTGACAGGGAACGTTATAATGTAATAAAAGTCACAGCAGATGTAAGTTTTCTTTGGTGCTCTAATTTCTTAGTATGGGTCATGTCCTGTTTAATATGAAACTACATATGTGTACAAATATAGAATTCAAGTAAATATATACAGAGTAGAAAGCTGTATTCTGATAAAGGATTGACATTTGTAATTTTACACAATTTAAGAAATCTCTCTATGCGTGGGTGAAGTTCATATATATAGGTATAGTGTATGTTTAGTGTATGTTTATATATATATATATTATATATATATATATAGTCCTTGGACTTTATGTGAAGGTAGAGTTGAGAGGTAGAGAGCACAATAGTTAGGCAGAGATACAAATGAAAGGAAAACATGAGATGGACATGCTACATAGGTCTTGCTTAGTTACACTATGAAGGCGAGAGACATATAATGTTAGAAGTCCGTTGCAGCCAAGCGTCGATGCAGAGATGGCACCTGATGTTGTTGATGATGAAGTGTGTATTTATAGCCAAAGCAGATTTATTTTATAGATTGTTGTTCATGCAATAATCTTAAAAACTGTTTTTCAACAGGCACTGATTGAAGCTATCAAACATTCCATAGTACAGTTACAAATTTCCAAGGTATGTATTCTGGTATTTGTGAGTACTTTTTGTAACATTTGCTATGGTATAGGCTAGTGTTGGCTTCTGTGTTGAGAATATTGCTCATCCTAGTTCATCCAACTTATCACCAGGATGAAGAAGTCCAGTCTTCCCCAGATTTATGTGGCAGCCAACTAAAGACTTGACTTCTATGCTGTCTGATTGAGATGCCAGGATGAAGAAGTTCAGTCTTCTTCAGATTTATAATTATTTTGTATAATTACTATCTATTGAGTTAATGCGTTAGCTCCTTGACCTTGCCACATGCATGCAATGTACGTACATACCTCATTCTGATAATACAGTTGGTTCTAGAACAATAAAAAATATTACTTATTTGTGCCTATACCCCAATGTAGCCTTTCCATGAGCAGAATTTTACTCTGTGGTGCCAAAATGCTCTCAGAAATTTGGCTTATTGCAAACAGAAAAATCGTAGTTGTTATTCTGTGCCATTTTGGACAGAAGTGTGTGTATTTCCAAGCATAAAGGGAGTTCACATTTCTGACCTATAGATAAGAGAGTGGGTCGAATCTTTGTGTTCAAAATAGAAGTTCACATTCCTAATATTTTGCCTCCTGTGATCCTCATGTTTGGGATAATACTTTAGAAAAAATGATAATGAAATCTTCAAGTGGTTTGTAAAACTTTCAGAAAATCAATTATTTGAGCATAAATGTCAGCTTTAGAATACAATTTGAATGTTTCAATATATTTTCTCTTTAGGCACATTAAGCTAGTTTGTTTCTTTTTTGAATGTTCAATCTTGCTCCAAGCATTAAATCTAGTTGTTTCCGAGCATTGAAGTTTTAGAAACTTCATACATTTTAATGTGAAAAAATGTATCACTGAGATAAACCATTCTGGTTACTCATTTCTTATTCTGGATCTAATGAGGTAGGTCACTCTTTTATCACTTCAAATTCCCTTCTTAGTCCATATAACCTCTTAGCGAAATTTGTAAACGGGTAATGAAATTTTATTAATCACTGGTAATGCACATATAGGACATATAAATCAACCATTTGACCAAAAAGGCTTTTCAAGAACAAATATAACATATGGCAAGTAAGAAACAGCACTGTCCATCTTCATATATTGATCACTATATTGTTAAATTTGGAAATCAAGAAGAGTGAGAAAGATAAAAATAAAATTACTGGAATGATGCCGAGAAAATTAAACAAAACGTAAAGTTGAAAGAATATCATGAGACATCAACAAAACAAAACATAGAGAAATAAAACAGGATATTTAACCATATGAATGATAAGTGTTTTCAAGCGGATCAGAAGAGCACGATTTAATTAAATCTTATAAAATGTTATTATAAATAACCAAATGGTCGGAGAGTGTCCGACAAAGTGGAGGGTACCGCAGTAACTGAATGAACAAATGGTAAAGCAAATTAAATTAAACATGTTACTAGAAAAACTTACTGTAACTATGAATAAAAATAGATAAAGGAGGGTTACTTCAGTAACTGAACGTAACAAATGGTAAAGCAAAATAAATTAAACATGTTACTAGAAAAACTTACTGTAACTATGAATAAAAATAGATAAAAAAGATATAAAAACATACAATAAAACTAAACAGGACAATTCTCCATGTATCGGTCCAAATGGGACCTTTTTCAAGAAACTAAGAACATATAAACTAAACAAAACCACACAAAATTAATAACTGATTGGACCGAGCCATGTTTCTCTTACACAGAAATGTAACCCGGTAACAGTTGTGGAAACGCATCCAGTAAAAGAGAAAATGTGTGCTTTCATTATAAACAAACTTGAAAGTGGGAGGCAATAGAGATGTGGTTTTATAGAAGAATACTGAGAATACCATGGAATGCCAGAAAAACTAATGTGGATGTGTTGAAAGAGTCAAATGCAAGATGGACCTTAATCAATAACATAAGAAAAAGACAATCTTAATTTTTTGGCCACTTCATGAGACAGGCAGGTTTGGAGAACATAGTCACAACAGGCAAGACTGAAGGCAACAGAGACAGAGGGCGACAACGTGAGAAAATATTAGTTTGACAACTTGGCACGGCAGGGAAACAACAACGATCTTGATATATAATACTGTGGACAGAAAGCTGTGGAGAGCCATGATCGACTAGGCCAGCCAGCATGGCACTTGATGATGATTGATGAGTAATGGTGATGTTATAAGAGCGTGAGGGTGGGGGTGGGTGGGTTTAGGGGAAGGAAAGATACAAGAAGGATCAGCATTTGAAAGCGCATGGAATAAATATGCAATCAAATATAGACATAAACATATATATACATCCACACATACATATATATAGAAATGTATACACAAAACACTAGATTAGAAATACATATATAACAAAATCAACACATAGATGTATGAAGGATACCCACACAAAATGCACAGGCATGTAAATGTATCCACACACAAGAAAAGGCTCACACAAGAATAGGCATACAAAATGACACAGAATGGAGATAAGTACATTAACCCTCCGACCGAGTATCCTGCGATTTCCCCGTTCAGCACCTACTGGCTTAATTTTACACATTCCGTGATTTCTGCGTGCTCGCAATTATTTATGTTTCTTTGCATTGTTATCCCACGATTTAAAATACTTATAATATTCAGAATTTTGCTTTGAGGTAAGAACAGAATTGCTATATATGTATTTGAAGGACTAATGAAATTGAAGGGGAATCTGATGATGATAGCGATTCATAAATGTTTGTTCACATGAAGATATTAACATGCAATGCTATAACACATGCATATGTACACATACAAATGTGTGGCCCAAAGTAATTGTATGGATACATAGAACCATGTAAAACAAAATACATATACAAATAACTATACATGTGTAGGCACCCATCATTGAGACAATTGCAATAACAAATAGAGGAAATCAAAGTCAAGATATGTAAATGATTGAACAAAATTATACCAATAAGGCATACTAATGCACAATTGATGGACTAGAGTACAAAATAATCACATGTTGACATAAAAAAAAGACAAAGCAAATATACAGAAAGTCTGGCAAACACAAAAAAAATAATTACTGATGAACGGGTACAAAGACAAACAATTACAAGGATCAGTACAATATGGGAGTAGAGGTTATAAAGAAGAAGTGGGTAACTCAAACAAATTGGTGATTGATGTTCATGATGTGTGGTTGTAAGACTCCCATGTGACAAATGAGATGATATTCCAAAGACTGACATTTCCGTCACCGGTATAACAACGAAACAAACCAGTTACAGAGACATCAGAGCTACCATGATTTGACGGGCTATTGAAATGAATAGCCACTCGCCCGTGTGTTGCCAGGGCCCGAAAGGTGAGCAAAGAATAGCAACACTGTTTACCTTCCACGCATGTCGTAAAAAGCGACTAAGGAGGTTATGGGATAGAGTTGGCCGTCCCATCCCATATAGGGTCAGTGACCCAAAGCCATGCTGAAGTCGGGTGTGTCAGGCCGAAAGGCGCATATATTGCAGTAATGCTGGAAACCATGACACCATGCATTCCGTTTTCCGGTCTACATCCTGCTAATCTGCAGGAGTTT
This sequence comes from Meghimatium bilineatum, assembly GCA_034231615.1. Lineage (NCBI taxonomy): Eukaryota > Metazoa > Mollusca > Gastropoda > Stylommatophora > Philomycidae > Meghimatium > Meghimatium bilineatum. The sequence continues at coordinate 31,830,832 of CM067316.1, forward strand.
GAGAACGAACGGAAAAGAAAAGAAAAAGAATAGCCACTGGGGAGTCATGATGATTCGTGATATCTCGCAAATGTTTGGTGAATCTATCAGCTAAATGTCTACCCGTCTCACCAAGATACTTCATATCACAACACTTACATATGATAGAGTATATTAGATTATGGGACAAACATGAAAAAGAATCCTGAATATCAAAATGTGATTTAGGGAACTGTAGCATAGGAGTGAGAATAACAAAAGGGCAAGTCAAACAATTTTGGTGACAAGGGACAGTTCCTAGTTGACCTGCAGAGGTGCACAGACGAGAATGAACTAAGAGATAACGAAGGTTCCTGTCCTTTCGAAAAGCGACTAGGGGAGAGAGGGAAATGCAGGACTGGAAATGGATCTAACTGGAGGATAGAGAAATGTTGTAATAGGATATGTAGTGCCAGCATATTATGAGGATTAAAAGTAATAGCGAATATTGGGCGATTAGATGTATGTCTAATAGATGGTACGAGGGCCACTGAACGGGAAATAGTAAGAACACGTTGCAAAGCTGATGACAGAATATCCTCAGGGTACAAGCAACGGCACAAAAAATCCAGCATCTTATGAGCTTGAACCTGGAAATCAACATCGTCTTGGCAGAGACGACGAAGATGGAGCAGCTGAAAAAAAGGGAGGGAATGACGACAAGACCTTGGGTGAGATGGTGTGTAAAGAAGAAAACTATGAGAAGCAGTGGGCTTATAATGTGCAGATGTGGTAAGGGATGTGGATCCTATGGAAACACACGTCAAGGAAGTCAACAGAGGTGGAGGAAATAAGAGAGGTAAATTTAATAGCTGGATGGAAACCACTCACAAAGTCAATGAAAGGGTTGAGGTCATCAAGAGAAATATCAGTAATCACAAAAACCCCAAACATTTAGTTTTTCTAGTAACCTGTTTAATTTATTTTGCTTTACCATTAAATTTTATTAGCATGGTTTATCTAAAGTTCAACCTTGAATGAAGTATTTTTGTGCCAAAAGACAAGCACATCTGTCACATTAGAAATGTACATTTTATTATATAAATTGGCACCAGAAATATTTCATTGACAAACATATTTGTTCATATAACATTTTAATTTGATTAGTCTTATTTCTTTTCCACATTGTCAAATAGACGTCTGTTTTCATTCTGTATATAGTTATATATAATATATATGTTATATATAGATGTATATTATGTATGCAAAATATATATATATATAACACGCATGCACACACATATGCGTGCGCACGAGAGATTGCCAGGGGCAAGATGGCACACTTTTCACATTTAAGCGTATTCTGGCAACTAGACTTAACTATGAGAGATCAAATTGCAATCAGTGTATAGTTTATCCATCCATCTTACATTAGTGAGGGTATTGAGAGCATACAGCTCCATGTAGAGAGTAAAATGGTTTTAAAAAAAATATATCTTAAAAAAGGACAATGTTGCCCTATTTTATAGGGCAAGATAATGCAGGAAAGAAGTTATCATTTTAAAAACCATTTTAAAATTGAGAAAGGAGATCGCCACTGCGTCAGGTCTAGCAAATCGACAGTGGGTAAATGTGTGATAAGAATAGATAACATAAATAGTGAGACCTAGTTTTGTAACTTTAATCTGAAAAAAAAGTTTGAATAATAAAAATTTCTTAAGTTCCATTTTAAAGCTGTCAATGGCTTTATACGGTTGGATGATCGTTATAACAATATACATCAGTCTCTCCCAGCTTTAGATTGGCATCTGCAACTTCCTCATGACTTCAGCATTTATTTCATACATATTGAATGCGCCACCTTGCCCCAATAAACGTGCACCATCTTACCACAAATCACATTTTTAGCAACTATCATAAATTCCGATGAAAAAACAAAGTAGCCTGACAAGATAATGGGCTTAAGAACTTAACAACACAACATATATTTCAGTTTAAACATTTAAAAAAAATCACGATACTAATGATGACAGCAGACAGATTGCCCGAGGTTGAAAATAAAATGAAATATAGAGAAAAAATATTTTTGTGTATCTTCATATAGGACAAAAATCAAAAAGAATATACCCAACTTGTCACAAGAAAATATTATGTAATAAATAACAGTCCAGTTATCAAGCAGATCTTCTAGAAATGCTTCCACGAATGGGTGCACTTCTTTAGAGAAGTGTGTTCATTTCCAAGTAGAGTACTTTGAACGAGATTAGGATTTCTGACCTATAGGTAAATAATCATATTTTACCCAGCAATAGGTAGTATATTCTTTGAGAAGACAGTGCACTACATTATCTGCAGAAGAAGCACAGCAAAATTAACACTTCATGGTATACTTATAGTCAAATGTGAACTGTAGGTAAATAAAAACTAAATGACACACTTAATGTTATCAGGCTTGTTGAAATGCACAGGCCAGAAACAACAATCCTTGACATAAATATTGTTGACAATATTTCTAGTAATATAGAGTTTCTATAAAAGCACTGTGTTAACTATGGAGTTCTATAATAATGTTGTTTCACAGGAAAAAATAAAACATCGCAGATTGAATGAAGTTACCTTTTTGGCAGACGGAGCCAACTTCAATCATTATAGTCCGACAGCTCGACAAGGTAGATCTTCTCAATTGAACACCATTAATTGCAAATGTTATGGAAGTGATGTTAGCTTATTTCTTTTTTTTTGCAACTTATTGTCTTGTATTTTGTTTAACCATCGTCATCAACATCATGCTGTCCTATTTTCCAATCTGTGTGGCATAATTTTTATGTTCTTATATTTGTTGTGTGATTCCACTTAGTTTTATGTGATAAGGTCTAGCACAGTGGTTCTCAACCCATTTTAATTTGTGTCCCTTTTTTACAATATTTTTACATCCCTCCTCTCTTCTCACAATCCTGCTCCAATATTGTCTAATTTATAAAGGTATGTTTTAAGTAATTTATGTACGCTATTATAATTTAAATATATATATATATATATATATGCATAATTTACTTGGATTGTGATCCCTGCGGAAGACCTAGGTATAATGTTACTGGATCAGATGATCAGATGTTCAACTACCACATACACTTCAGTACCATCTTCCTCTGAAACAAGACTAACAAAATCCATTTGACAAAAAAAAGTTTATATTATATTCTAACAGCCAATCTAATAGGATATGCAAAGAAACCCTGTTGTAACTGTTTTCTAAATTAGCCACTACGCACACTTCAGACAACTTGTCCAAGACCTACAAAGTAAATTGGATCTAATTGGTCAGTGGTGTAATGTATTAGGAGCTTTGATGAATCTAAAGAAAGCAGCTATGACACAGTTATCTCTGAATAATCACATCATTCATGCACTAATGCCTCCTGCCAATCTATGTGGAGAGATAGTACAGCGAGCATCAATTTAAAAATACATGGGAATGCTGTTCAACATGTTTTTAAAAAAATATTTCAATGACAAAATTCTAAAAACTCAAAAGGAATTGACAATGATTAGGGTAATGGCTTATGTTTTTTTTAATGAAAAACATCTTCTTGTGTTGCTATATCAAGAGGTTGTCCAAGAGTAATAGAGTATTGCCTTGGCCATCTTGTCCCTTAGCTGAACATAAATGGATAAACTTCAATTAAATTATTGAAGGACCATCCAATATGTGATGATATTGTAAGGATCAAAGGAAACAAATTGAAAAGGAGGTAGTCATAGCTTGACAGAGAAGAGGAGGTTATTAAGCTGGTATGTATATTAAAGTACATAGAGAATGAAGAAGAGTGAGAAAGTAGGCCTATCAAACTTATAACTTCCATTCAAGTGGTCATCGCACTTTCCAGAAAACTTGAAAATGATATTCCAATGCATATAGATTCAGAAGTCCAGGCTCTAGATAGTTAGCTAGTCAGAGTGCCAGAAGTTTAAAAAAAGAATGATCAGACATAGAGAAAAAATATTAAAATACATATCATCATGGCACTTGAGACATGTCCATAGGTGCTCCTATTTTAATATGAGGCAGTTGGACATAAGATCTGACAACAGTAGATTTAAACAGTTATGTTGTTTCATCACACGTCTCCTAGCAATGTATGTGAGAGATAGTACAGAGAACATCAACTTTAAAATACCTGGGAGACCTGTTTGACAGATGTGTTTTGATGAGCATGTAAATTACACAATCCTCAGAGCTCAAAATGGGTTGACAGTCACGACGGTATTGACTGCTGCTTTTTGTGAGTAATATCTTGATTTTCACATGGGGTATGTTTAAGTGCTTCCAAAACTGACATAGAGTCTGTAAAAATGACTATGTCTGATGGTTTTTGTTCCATGTGATCAAACTGTTGGCTACTTGCGGCAATGGGTACTGTTTCTGGTTCTACAAGTGAAGGTGCTATCTGTCATAGATTATGGCCGCTGCCTACTAATACTGTCACAGATACATGTTGATAGATTGGAAAAAGTCTAAAATGAGTCAATGAGAACAGTACTGGGGTGTACTAGGGATACACCCATCTCTGCAATGAGATTTTTACTTGATCTCCCCAGTATTAGAGTGTGACATCAGATAGCACAGGTTAGGTCGTACCTTAAAGTAACAATACAATCACCACCCATTACACCAAGTCTAGATGAGTCAATGAAAATCAAATAAAGTGTGGCAGATCATGGATGGCAGAGTCTGAAGACACATTGCGAAGGGTATGTGAATTAAAAGAAATAGGAAAGGGCAGTGAATGGTTGGAGGTAGACAAGAGAAAAAAAAATACTGACCAATGTAATAATTCAACTAGAAAAAGCGTGTCAGAAATGGACTAGTGTCAGGCCTCAGGTTACAGTGCTCACTCAGCTACTCCCGAAACCACAAGACATAATTATATACACAGATGGCTAACCATCAGAAACACAAATAAAAATGGTTGGAATTTTGTTGCCTACAGAAATGACGTGAAGTTGGTTGAGAAATCTGTCACATTGAGCATGAGGATGGAGATAGAGGGAGTTACAGCAGCACTAAATTGCTTGATAAATGCTACATCAACACACTGTATAATACTCACAGACTCTCAAAGCATGCTGCGCAAGATAGAAAAGTGCATGCTGAGATAGGAATGGTTTGATTTATTGAATAACTCAATGGTCCAGAGCATTACATGGATATGCTGCCCTGGTTCATTGCAAAATGAAAATAATGTCTGTGAGGCTGAGAATGTGCGCATACAAAGAATGTCAGAAATGGAAATGTCTAGAGGTGAGTAAATGAAGGGTAGTTGTTTTTTTAAAGACCCGAAGATCGTGCAATCAACATCTTTAATGTGCTCTTTCAATTACCCCTCTGCATATTTGAGAATTAGCGAGAAAAAAATAAGCACATAGTAATAAATGTCAGTAATTTTTATAGAGAGTAAACTGAATTACAATCTGGCATTCTAATTAATTTTGTTTTTAAATAACAAAAATGAAAGCATGTCCTGTACAGAACATGACTTCAACTATTGTTGAACTTCTAAGTACCACTTACATTTCATTAATCTTGCCAGATCTAAGTGAAACAACTCAATTCACACTGAGTCACTTACATTTCATTAACCTTGTGAGAGCTAAGTTAAACAGCTTGATTCACACCGGGTGCCGACTAAGTTCACTTGTCAAAACTATTTGATTGTTTCACAAGTCTTTCCACCGTACAGACCAACTAACTTTTATTTTGTTGAAACATTCAATTCCAGTTACTGAGAAGGTGCTGAATGAGTCAAATACAAAATGGAGGTTATTTTAAAATATCAGCAAGATACAGTCTTTATATTTTGGTCATGTTATTACATGATGTTGGAAGAACATAGTTGCAACAGGCAATATTGAAGGAAAGAGAGACAAAGGAGAAGAGCTTATGAAAATATTTGATAGTTTAAAATCATGGCAAGGTAAAAAAGTCAACAACAATTCTAATACAAGATACTAAAGTTAGAGTTGTGGAGATCCATGATAACCTGCACCAGCAGTCCTGACATTTCATTAAATTTCATATTAAAATATTGAAATTCAGTAATTTTTATCATTGCTATTTAATTTGTAAAACTTACCATGAAAAGTTAATCTTTAATTTTTTTAAGATTTTAAATAAATTGCATAGTATGGATGTATTTGTAATGCAATTTTTTAAGTTAAACAATCCTGGAAAAGCTGAAAGGGGGTTAGGGAATGACATGCTGAAATATAGTAAAGAAATGGAAATGGGCAAAAAAGGTTTGAAACCGCCAGCCTATATGAATGGCAAAGTGAAAGCTGGTGATTGCACTGCCTCTCGTGCTGACCTTCATTATGGTCTTAAAATTGCTACTGTTATATTCAAACTGTACAATAGTCTCCCAGCATAAATGTACTTACATACCATAGTGTAATTTCATTTTGACAAAAATACCAATTACTAATATCATTTGGGTGCTATGGGTCTTGGCGGACTTAGGGTTAGCAGATAACCAAGATCCCAAAAGTATCGATCCTCGTGGTGCACCCTGGAAACAAGTACAGTGGCTTGTGCTGCTTCTGGTCAACACTTTTGGGATCGTGTCTGTGAATTTGTAGGCTGCAAATGGAATGAGAATTGACGACAAAAGACAAGCAATATCTCTTACACCTCTGTGCCAATGCAACATTGCCACTGTTAACACTCAGCATTCTGGCTTGGACTGCCGAATTGCAGATGCATTAGAGGGGGGACAAATGCCTATTGCTCAATATGCGCTGATGTCCTGAATATCAAGAGTAGTAGACACGTCTCTTATTACGGAAGGATAATGAGTACAATTAGAGAAGCACAGCACCAAAGGGCAATTATAACAATGCATGGAAATCAGAAATAAAGTATTGTTCAGCTCAAAAACTAGTTTCTAGTCCCAGGTGCTCTAAAATATGGGTAGAGACTCAGTCGTGGACTCTCAGCCAAGAAGGCAAATGAGCCCGGGCTCCACTCTACTGTCAAGCTTTTCCTATACCGGAATCATGCTCGCGGAGAGAAAAGATTCAGCACCCTCTGGGCACAGGCACAATATGTCTAATTACGCGAGACGAGTTCACTGGTTGCAGAACACTTTGTGTGAGATAGATGTGAGCGACAACCGTTGTGGCATAAAGTCAATACACACTCACCGCTTGGTGATGGAAAAGAAGGCTGTCATAGGTTAGGGAATCCCACCTGAATTAAAGGCATGCCGAAGATGGATGTGCCTGGCCACTGGCACAATTAAAATGGCGGCACAAGACATTTCCATTCTCTGGACTCAATCATCATCATCGAGTGTCGTCTCCATAACGAAGGTTGTCTGCAACCTTCTCTGCACTATGTCATGCTGAAATCTAGCAGGACCTTTGTTCTGCAACAAGAGAGATCCAGTGGGGAGTTTGAGAATGAAAGTGAACAAACAAAACAAAACTAATATTAACTTCAGAGATTCACAGTTGCTTTTCACAATTTTGTGTTATTTTTCATGTCAGTATTGTCCTCACTATCAACTGAGAATGTGTGTCAAGCTACTCATGTAGGCAAGTCCAAGTTGGCCACTCAAACTAGTATATCTCTCCCAAATCTTGCCTGTCCTGGTATGGTTATTGCTTGAGTGTCATATTTTATATGTTTATTTTTAATACATCCTGAGAGTCTCATGTTGAGTTGGCATGTCATCAGTTAGGAAAAAATATTGGTGAACCCAAGTAATAAAGAAAATACAGTTAATGAGCTCTATCATCAGTTTAACAAATATCTGTTGATTTATGCAGCATAATTAAGAAATAGTGCATAGTGGAAGAAATATGAGTGTAATATTATTAATAAAATTTACATTAACTCTTAGTACAATGGGATCTACTTATAACAACTTAGTCCAGAGCAAGAAATTCATGTAGTAGCAGAAATTAACTAAAAACAGTACACACAATAAAAAATAAATATATTTGGGGATTTTGAAAAGTGTTCTAATATAGGGAAATTTGTTATAAAAGAATGTGCTGTAGAAGAATTTCACTGTGTACATATACTAAAACCATGTTCTTATGAGCTGATTTATGAAAATCTACTATTTAGAGTCACTTAAGGTGGCTTCTAGTACAAATGCAAAAACCATAACAACCATTTCAAGGAGACTCATGTTTTAAGAGTTTCTTTGATAATAACATTGAAGTATGACACTGCAGCAACACATTACTGGGGAGGACAAAGTTGGATCTCTATGTCTCATCAAAAAATATTGTACATGGACAAAGAGAAGACATATCAATATAGTTAGCAATTTTATTATGGAAACTAAATTACCATAGACAATAAAACTGAATAGGCAGAGGATGGGGTATAGACCAATATAAGTTCAACTGGAAATATTTTTTAAATCACAGACGACTCCTGGGTCAACCCAGTCTAAGGAAAAAGGTACCAGATTTTCTAGAAAAGTGAAGGCAGCTGACCTGTTTGTATTAGCAGGCCACTATGAAGTATTACAAGGTTCTATAAAATGCATTGTCCTATTTAAAAAAGGTGTCCTGTACCCAATATGTTCCATGCCTTGTTTATTGCAACAAATAGCTTCAGACCCCTCCAAATCTTTGCTTTGCTAAATATTATATGTTAAACATGAGACTCTCACTGCACTTGTTGCTTTATTGTTCAAGAGGTGTTGGAAGATTTTGAATTTGCTTTTGTTTGGCCTTTATTATTTTTGCATGTCTTTTTCTTCTAAATACTAGCATAAACAAACATTTTGTATCTCATTTGAAAATGTAAACTTAATTTTTTTGTATTTTACTTGAAACATTACTTTCCAATTACTGTGTGTTGCATATTTGTGTATGTGTTTGCAGTCTCTAGAGCGATATTAATAACATGGTATTCAAATGAGAAATAAAGATCAGGCAAATAAAATACTTTGGACACATTAAAAGACATGACACCTTATTGAAGACCTTACTTGAGGGTAAAGTCAAAGGGAAGCGAGCAAGAGGTAGGCAGAGATACAAGTGGGAGAGTAACATCACACGATGGACAGGTTACAGTCTAGCAGAGTGCACCACCAAGACAAGCGACAGGAGATGTTGGAGATATATTGCAGCCAATCTTCGTTATGGAGACGGCACTTGATGATGATGATTCAAATGAGTTTCTTTTAAATAGAAATATCTTAGAAATATCACTTTTTAAATGTCCCAAGACAAGCTAGTAAATGATTTGTATTTCATTGCTGGCAGCAGTGCCAGAGCTTAACTGAGCAGGTTTGATTGGTCTTTGGCACTTTCAAATTTGTATTATTACCGGTATATGCCCTATAGATAGATTGAAAACTGTCACTGGCTATTGAAGCTAATTTGAAAAGATTCATGTATGTGTTCCCAAAGTTTCAGGGAAGTAAAGTCTCTGCTAAAACAATCTATGAAAATTCAGCAGAGAGAACTAAATGAGAACTACAAACCTGAGCAAGACAACATCAACAGATTTAATAGAAATGAACATGTCACGATACTTTAACTGAGAACATGCCACACAGCAGATTAAAGCACACTTACACCGAATTGACATCAGCTACTCTTTAACTGGCATCTGAGGAACAGCAACACAGATACCAGAACACATACTACAGAACTATTTCAGCTTTACTGCCAGGGAAACCCACAGTAACCTAAAACAAGCCACTCTATACACGACCAATACTGGACTGATGATAATAATTGATTGCAGAAAAAGAAGAAAAAAGGTTCATGATGTCATAATGAAATAAGATGTAGTGGACCAACAGGCACAAGTATTGCAGATTTTGCTGTAAATTGCAGTACAGCTTAAAAAAAATAAAAAATATTGGTAGCGTATCCTAATCAGGATGTAACCATCAACCCATCATTTTTTGGGTATAGTGATTTTCTAGGCAATATAAATATGTTCAGTTTGCCATTGCTTTCTGAATGGTCTGGATGCACAAATGCCTGAGGCAGGATTTGAACCCAGTATCTTGGCCATCACAGACACATTCTATACCAAGCTGCCACAGAGCCGGACAGCACAACTTACATATGTTAAAATGGCTCAAATCAGAAAGTGAAATCCAATGTGCTGAATTCTGTTTTAGTAACCAGTGACCAATGAATGCGTGTAAACTGTATTTTGCTTTTAACTAAATATTACATATGTAGCTTATTCCATTCCAAAGTATAAATGTATAACTTATAATTTATAAATGCATATATTCTTTCATTTGCTTTTGTGTGGATTGGTGTGTGGCATCCTGATTGGTGCACCTCTGGGCTGGCTACCTCTGACATTAGCATTTCTATTTTATAGCATAGACTGTAGTTTTACATATGTGAGGGGATGTTTTGGAACCATTTAACCCATGCGTGGGACCATTTAACTCATGGGTAGGTCCATTTAACCCAGTTGTGGAGTTTTGGTTGGTGCATGGCAGAGTGTAGTCCCCTTGCCGTTAGGTATTGCTCTTGCACCTTGACAGGGTCCTAAACACCTCCCATTCTAGTATAAAGACTGGCACATGGTTGCTTACATATAAAACTTTGTCAGAACAGGGGTACCTCGAGAAGGTATTGCTAAGGACATTTTAGTGCACGAGAGGCTATATGATAGAATCAGCACACACTGTAGCTTCCATAGTAATCAATACACCTGGATAGGAGATGGGAACTCATGTCAAGCATCCTTATTCTGTAGATGGGACCAGACTCTACATAGCTGTACACTCCTGTATAAGTATCAAATTGGATGAATATTTTCTTTCTCCTGACATACAATATGCGCCAAAACATACTGTACTGATACTCGTGCATCTCCAATGCGCTTATGTTTTTGTTGATGGGATATAATTCTGACTTGAGGTATACCTTTGGCTTAACCATCAGCACGAAGAAAATAGAGGTAAATTTCAACCCTCTCCCAGTCATTAAGATCAATAACAATTGTCTCCTACAAGTCGACAGATTCATTACCTCGTTAGTACTCTCTCCAGAGCTGGCGGCATTGAGTTAGTCAACAAATTAATTTCTAAAGCAACTTGCATTTGGCAGACTGCTCGATAATATTGAAACGGAAGGACATTAGCCTCTCTACAAAGCTAAAAGTAAAGCATGCTATTGTGCTCACTATCTTGCTATACACTTGTGAGATCTAGACAGTGTACAGCAGACACACAAGTGTAATCACTTCCTCACAAGCTGTATCCGCAAACTTGTCAGAATAAAGTGGCAAGATAAAGTATTTGACTGATACTGGAGTTCTCACTTCCTTAAGGGAAAGTGTCAGGCTGGTGTACAGAACAGAAGAAGTACTTCAAAGACTCTCAAAGTGTCCCTAAAGAGCTTCAATATCAATATAACATCCTGGGAATCTGTCGCTCACAATCACCCAGTGTAGCACAGCACCACCAACAAACGTGCTTGCATCACTGACAGGCATCAAATCTCTGAGGCACAGAGAAAACAGAAAAAAACAAATACACGGATATCTAATTCGGATCATACATGTCCCAATGTGGCAGGGGATTCTTTCCCAGGATTTCTGAACATTTTTAAAATTTTTTAGTAATTTTGCACATCAGAGAGATGCAGCAACACAAGTCTAAAATTGTTGTCATCATTGTCTGCAATGGGGACACATGCACCAGAGAGATGCAATAACACAAGTCTGAAATTGTTGTCATCATTGTCTGCAATGGGGACACATGCACCAGAGAGATGCAATAACACAAGTCTGAAATTGTTGTCATCATTGTCTGCAATGGGGACACATGCACCAGAGAGATGCAATAACACAAGTCTGAAATTGTTGTCATCATTGTCTGCAATGGGGACACATGCACCAGAGAGATGCAATAACACAAGTCTGAAATTGTTGTCATCATTGTCTGCAATGGGGACACATGCACCAGAGAGATGCAATAACACAAGTCTGAAATTGTTGTCATCATTGTCTGCAATGGGGACACATGCACCAGAGAGATGCAATAACACAAGTCTAAAATTGTTGTCATCATTGTCTGCAATGGGGACACATGCACCAGAGAGATGCAATAACACAAGTCTAAAATTGTTGTCATCATTGTCTGCAATGGGGACACATGCACCAGAGAGATGCAATAACACAAGTCTAAAATTGTTGTCATCATTGTCTGCAATGGGGACACATGCACCAGAGAGATGCAATAACACAAGTCTGAAATTGTTGTCATCATTGTCTGCAATGGGGACACATGCACCAGAGAGATGCAATAACACAAGTCTGAAATTGTTGTCATCATTGTCTGCAATGGGGACACATGCACCAGAGAGATGCAATAACACAAGTCTAAAATTGTTGTCATCATTGTCTGCAATGGGGACACATGCACCAGAGAGATGCAATAACACAAGTCTAAAATTGTTGTCATCATTGTCTGCAATGGGGACACATGCACCAGAGAGATGCAATAACACAAGTCTGAAATTGTTGTCATCATTGTCTGCAATGGGGACACATGCACCAGAGAGATGCAATAACACAAGTCTGAAATTGTTGTCATCATTGTCTGCAATGGGGACACATGCACCAGAGAGATGCAATAACACAAGTCTGAAATTGTTGTCATCATTGTCTGCAATGGGGACACATGCACCAGAGAGATGCAATAACACAAGTCTGAAATTGTTGTCATCATTGTCTGCAATGGGGACACATGCACCAGAGAGATGCAATAACACAAGTCTGAAATTGTTGTCATCATTGTCTGCAATGGGGACACATGCACCAGAGAGATGCAATAACACAAGTCTGAAATTGTTGTCATCATTGTCTGCAATGGGGACACATGCACCAGAGAGATGCAATAACACAAGTCTGAAATTGTTGTCATCATTGTCTGCAATGGGGACACATGCACCAGAGAGATGCAATAACACAAGTCTGAAATTGTTGTCATCATTGTCTGCAATGGGGACACATGCACCAGAGAGATGCAATAACACAAGTCTGAAATTGTTGTCATCATTGTCTGCAATGGGGACACATGCACCAGAGAGATGCAATAACACAAGTCTAAAAATTGTTGTCATCATTGTCTGCAATGGGGACACATGCACCAGAGAGATGCAATAACACAAGTCTAAAATTGTTGTCATCATTGTCTGCAATGGGGACACATGCACCAGAGAGATGCAATAACACAAGTCTAAAATTGTTGTCATCATTGTCTGCAATGGGGACACATGCACCAGAGAGATGCAATAACACAAGTCTGAAATTGTTGTCATCATTGTCTGCAATGGGGACACATGCACCAGAGAGATGCAATAACACAAGTCTAAAATTGTTGTCATCATTGTCTGCAATGGGGACACATGCACCAGAGAGATGCAATAACACAAGTCTAAAATTGTTGTCATCATTGTCTGCAATGGGGACACATGCACCAGAGAGATGCAATAACACAAGTCTAAAATTGTTGTCATCATTGTCTGCAATGGGGACACATGCACCAGAGAGATGCAATAACACAAGTCTGAAATTGTTGTCATCATTGTCTGCAATGGGGACACATGCACCAGAGAGATGCAATAACACAAGTCTGAAATTGTTGTCATCATTGTCTGCAATGGGGACACATGCACCAGAGAGATGCAATAACACAAGTCTGAAATTGTTGTCATCATTGTCTGCAATGGGGACACATGCACCAGAGAGATGCAATAACACAAGTCTGAAATTGTTGTCATCATTGTCTGCAATGGGGACACATGCACCAGAGAGATGCAATAACACAAGTCTAAAATTGTTGTCATCATTGTCTGCAATGGGGACACATGCACCAGAGAGATGCAATAACACAAGTCTAAAATTGTTGTCATCATTGTCTGCAATGGGGACACATGCACCAGAGAGATGCAATAACACAAGTCTAAAATTGTTGTCATCATTGTCTGCAATGGGGACACATGCACCAGAGAGATGCAATAACACAAGTCTGAAATTGTTGTCATCATTGTCTGCAATGGGGACACATGCACCAGAGAGATGCAATAACACAAGTCTAAAATTGTTGTCATCATTGTCTGCAATGGGGACACATGCACCAGAGAGATGCAATAACACAAGTCTAAAATTGTTGTCATCATTGTCTGCAATGGGGACACATGCACCAGAGAGATGCAATAACACAAGTCTAAAATTGTTGTCATCATTGTCTGCAATGGGGACACATGCACCAGAGAGATGCAATAACACAAGTCTGAAATTGTTGTCATCATTGTCTGCAATGGGGACACATGCACCAGAGAGATGCAATAACACAAGTCTGAAATTGTTGTCATCATTGTCTGCAATGGGGACACATGCACCAGAGAGATGCAATAACACAAGTCTGAAATTGTTGTCATCATTGTCTGCAATGGGGACACATGCACCAGAGAGATGCAATAACACAAGTCTGAAATTGTTGTCATCATTGTCTGCAATGGGGACACATGCACCAGAGAGATGCAATAACACAAGTCTGAAATTGTTGTCATCATTGTCTGCAATGGGGACACATGCACCAGAGAGATGCAATAACACAAGTCTGAAATTGTTGTCATCATTGTCTGCAATGGGGACACATGCACCAGAGAGATGCAATAACACAAGTCTGAAATTGTTGTCATCATTGTCTGCAATGGGGACACATGCACCAGAGAGATGCAATAACACAAGTCTAAAATTGTTGTCATCATTGTCTGCAATGGGGACACATGCACCAGAGAGATGCAATAACACAAGTCTAAAATTGTTGTCATCATTGTCTGCAATGGGGACACATGCACCAGAGAGATGCAATAACACAAGTCTAAAAATTGTTGTCATCATTGTCTGCAATGGGGACACATGCACCAGAGAGATGCAATAACACAAGTCTAAAATTGTTGTCATCATTGTCTGCAATGGGGACACATGCACCAGAGAGATGCAATAACACAAGTCTAAAATTGTTGTCATCATTGTCTGCAATGGGGACACATGCACCAGAGAGATGCAATAACACAAGTCTGAAATTGTTGTCATCATTGTCTGCAATGGGGACACATGCACCAGAGAGATGCAATAACACAAGTCTAAAATTGTTGTCATCATTGTCTGCAATGGGGACACATGCACCAGAGAGATGCAATAACACAAGTCTAAAATTGTTGTCATCATTGTCTGCAATGGGGACACATGCACCAGAGAGATGCAATAACACAAGTCTAAAATTGTTGTCATCATTGTCTGCAATGGGGACACATGCACCAGAGAGATGCAATAACACAAGTCTGAAATTGTTGTCATCATTGTCTGCAATGGGGACACATGCACCAGAGAGATGCAATAACACAAGTCTGAAATTGTTGTCATCATTGTCTGCAATGGGGACACATGCACCAGAGAGATGCAATAACACAAGTCTGAAATTGTTGTCATCATTGTCTGCAATGGGGACACATGCACCAGAGAGATGCAATAACACAAGTCTGAAATTGTTGTCATCATTGTCTGCAATGGGGACACATGCACCAGAGAGATGCAATAACACAAGTCTAAAATTGTTGTCATCATTGTCTGCAATGGGGACACATGCACCAGAGAGATGCAATAACACAAGTCTAAAATTGTTGTCATCATTGTCTGCAATGGGGACACATGCACCAGAGAGATGCAATAACACAAGTCTAAAATTGTTGTCATCATTGTCTGCAATGGGGACACATGCACCAGAGAGATGCAATAACACAAGTCTGAAATTGTTGTCATCATTGTCTGCAATGGGGACACATGCACCAGAGAGATGCAATAACACAAGTCTAAAATTGTTGTCATCATTGTCTGCAATGGGGACACATGCACCAGAGAGATGCAATAACACAAGTCTAAAATTGTTGTCATCATTGTCTGCAATGGGGACACATGCACCAGAGAGATGCAATAACACAAGTCTAAAATTGTTGTCATCATTGTCTGCAATGGGGACACATGCACCAGAGAGATGCAATAACACAAGTCTGAAATTGTTGTCATCATTGTCTGCAATGGGGACACATGCACCAGAGAGATGCAATAACACAAGTCTGAAATTGTTGTCATCATTGTCTGCAATGGGGACACATGCACCAGAGAGATGCAATAACACAAGTCTGAAATTGTTGTCATCATTGTCTGCAATGGGGACACATGCACCAGAGAGATGCAATAACACAAGTCTGAAATTGTTGTCATCATTGTCTGCAATGGGGACACATGCACCAGAGAGATGCAATAACACAAGTCTGAAATTGTTGTCATCATTGTCTGCAATGGGGACACATGCACCAGAGAGATGCAATAACACAAGTCTGAAATTGTTGTCATCATTGTCTGCAATGGGGACACATGCACCAGAGAGATGCAATAACACAAGTCTGAAATTGTTGTCATCATTGTCTGCAATGGGGACACATGCACCAGAGAGATGCAATAACACAAGTCTAAAATTGTTGTCATCATTGTCTGCAATGGGGACACATGCACCAGAGAGATGCAATAACACAAGTCTAAAATTGTTGTCATCATTGTCTGCAATGGGGACACATGCACCAGAGAGATGCAATAACACAAGTCTGAAACGGTGGCCAATACACAACAGAGAGATGCAATAACACAAGTCTAAAATTGTTGTCATCATTGTCTGCAATGGGGACACATGCACCAGAGAGATGCAATAACACAAGTCTGAAACGGTGGCCAATACACAACAGAGAGATGCAATAACACAAGTCTGAAACGGTGGCCAATACACAACAGAGAGATGCAATAACACAAGTCTGAAACGGTGGCCAATACACAACAGAGAGATGCAACAGCACAGGTCTAAAACGTAATAAGTGCTTACGGTGGGCGGCTACACATACCAGAGAGATGCAACAACACAAATCTGAAACAATGCATTATGTGTTCTCAAGACTGCATCCTCCTAACTGAAGGAGTTTGAGAGAATTAATGCAGAACAAGAAGTTCTCTTGGCAGAGGAAACAGTATTTATAGTTGAGTAATATTTTCATTCATACTGAAGTGGTTATTAAGGGGGACAGAGTTTAAAAAAGGTAACACAACAATTCCATGAGAGAGAAAACTTGCCAGGATGAATCATCACACATAGTGCTGACTTCCCATACCTGTCACTTTGCTCTGATATTATACCACTTGGTACCTACTTGTGGGCAATATTAAAGGAGAGAGTGTTCAACTATGAAGATCTGTTAAAAACTGTGCATTACACAAGCAAACCATCTACAGGAGTCTGCAGGAACCACTTTTCTAGGATATGTTTGAAAATATGACGGAACGATATAAATAATGTCAACAAAATTTTCACCATGATGGTGGTGTAAACTTTGTTACATATCTCAGAACAAAGGTGGCTGTACACTCCTGCAAAAGGGGACAATTTGTGCAGACACAGTTCTTGACAGATTTTCACATTTGAGTACACTCTTCTTTAACATTCTCTACAAGTAGGTGATGTAAGATTGGGGGATGAAACACAGTACGAGCACTCAGTACTACGTCAAATTGTTAGCCCTGGAAAGTTTTCTTTCTGTAAATTGTTCTGCCACCCTTTTCACATGAGGTCCCATTCACAACCACGTCCACATAATATATGAAGTCGTACTGAACTAGGAATAATTTTTTCTCCTTCAAGAGACCATTTCCTACAATAACTGAACTACACAACTTGTCACAGCAGGGAACACATGGGGCTGGACTTAAAACAACCAGTTGACAAACACACATTCGCATTTGAGATGTGTGAATTTATTGTATAGTTTTGTTGCATACTGTATATACTGACAGTTATTTATTTTGTCTAACATTCCTGCATGATTGAGCACTAATTTGCAATTTAGACTCATGCACCAGGTATGTACAAATTAACATTGGATAGTTGTCAAGATTGTATTTGTTGTGAACTCTTCAAACCATTATGATTGTAGCATTTAGAATAACAGTTTCAATGTTTCTAGAATTAGTTTGTCTTATTGTACCATTCTTTATTCATGTGTGTAGTTACACATATTTTTGTATACACAAGTTTTTTTATTCCTAAGCCCCCCCCCCCCCAATGTCTCAAGAAAAGAATGTCATCATCATCAGAGTATCCATATGTAACATGCAAAATTAGTGGGGTGGGGATATGAATGGCAGACAAAGCAAAAAGTTAATTAACAGCTTGGGGGAAAGTTAATAACTTATTAGTAACAGTTGTAGAATTGGTCAACATAACATGTATGATAATAATTGTTTAGTGGTTGTTTAATGGTTTATTTGTAGAGGTCTCTGAGTGCTATGTTGGCCAGCATAATGTGTTATATTTTAGCAGAATATAAATAACCCAAATATCAGAGGATGTCCGACAAAATGGAAGTGCCGCGGTAACCAGACAAATAGAGGTAAATACAAATAATGTAGGAAGGTTACTGAAGAAAACTCAATATAAAAAAAAATATAGAAAATAACAATAAAACAAAGAACAAATACAATTGTCAACGTGTCGGTCCAATTGGGACCTTTATCAAGACAACAAAAACAGTTAAGAAGACAAAACCATAACGAATATAAACAAAATGGCTGGGAAAATGATTTCTCTCATCAGAAAATCATCATCCAGTAACAGATCCAGCGCAACACAATTTTAATAAGTGCATATTGATGCGTTCAATATGTATAAATTATGAAATACTAAAAGATGAAAGATGCAAAACTAAAGAAAGGGGACACCAAATAGCATTGCCAAGAACATAGAAATGTATAAAGAAGAATAGCATTTGACAGTATAGGATAAATAATAAATATCTATGTTCCCTATATCTATTTGTAGCGCACCCCCCCTGCTCCTGCGTGCACTATCTTTCTCTATCCTTTCCCCTTTTATCTCCCGTCGCCCACTTAACACACACACACACCCCTCCCCCCGTTCTTGGCAATACTATTTGGTGTCCCCTTTCTTTAGTTTTGCATCTTTCATCTTTTAGTATTTCATAATTTATACATATTGAACGCATCACCACCAAAGATGGATGTGTCTGGCCATTGGCGCAAATAAAACGGTGACATAACGCATTTCCATTCTCTGGACTACATCCTTCTGGAAATCTATTAGGACCATGGTCCTGATACAAGATATCCAGTGGGAGTTTGAGAATGAACGCTGAAGAAGAAGAACGCATCAATATGCACTTATTAAAATTGTGTTGCGCTGGATCTGTTAGTGGGTGATGATTTTCTGATGAGAGAAATCATTCTCCCAGACATTTTGTTTATATTCGTTATGGTTTTGTGTTCTTTACTGTTTTTGTTATCTTGATAAAGGTCCCAATTGGACCGACACGTTGACAATTGTATGTGTTCTTTGTTTTATTGTTATTTTCTATATTTTATTATTTTATATTGACCGTTTTCTTCAGTAACCTTCCTATCTTATTTGTATTTTTTAGCATCCCAAGTGTAGTGTACAGTTTCTGAATGGTTATGATGGCCATCGTAACCTGCTATAATATTTTTGGTGTTTTATTTCTAATAGCCTAGTTGCATAGTTGCTTTCAGTAATTTCACTTATTGCTTCATTAATAAATAGGCCTATATAGGAATAATGTTTATGTCACAGTGTGCCCATGTTACTGTAGATAAGGGAGTCAGTGAAACAATGTCTTAAAAATAACACATAATGTTTGCAATATGGTTCTATGTTTTATTGTTAGCTATTATTTTTTTTTTACTAATGATAGGTAGGTATTCTTTGGAAACCATTGTACTTCATTTTGTATTTCTTCCTCATTATTTGGTGGGTCTTATTGAGAAATCTCTAAATAATCACATATTTTGATATTTCATGTTTAATGTATAAATGTTTCTTAAAAAAGGTCACAGTTGGACCTTAACATAGAAAAAAGTCAGTGTTCCTTTGTTTATTGCTATTTATTTATTTTTTACATTGATAGTTAGGCTTTAACAGTAACCTTAGTACTATATATAGTATTTATTGCATATTTGTTTGGTTACTGCAGCATTCTCCACTTTGTTGGACATCCTCTGACATTTTAGTCATTTATACATATAAGACACATGTTATCTATAGATTACAATTCAATTATTGAGATAATAAATTAATGTATGATACATTAAATTCATCTGTGGATTAAACAAATTCAGTAAGACAATGCTCTAGATATAACACAAGTTTCACTCACTTGCTACAGAGTTTTTATTTAGCTCTGCTGGAATAATTTTTTCTAAAGGATATTTTTATACATTTATCACAGGTTCAAGAATTAGTAGGTGTAAATATGATTCTTCTTCTTCTGCGTTCATTCTCAAACTCCTGCAGATTAGCAGGACGTAGTCCGAAGAATGGAATGCATTGTGTCATGGTTTACAGCATTGCTGCGATATCCGCGCCTTTCGGCCTGACACATCCGACTTCAGCATGGCTTTGGGTCACTGACCCTATATGGGATGGGACAGCGAACTCCATCCCATAACCTCCTTAGTCGCCTTTTACGACATGCGTGGAAGGTAAACAGTGTTGCTATTCTTTGCTCCCCTTTCGGGCCCTGACAACACACGAGCGGTAAATATGTTTAAACTGTATATTTTGACACTTAAAGCTATCAAAAGTTGATTCTGGAGGGCAGAGTGCTAGGTGAAAGAAGGAGGACCAAGAAGACAATGAACCAGCAACATCGAAGAATGTATGAACATGTCTCTGATCAATGCAGGCCTGGGACAGAGAGGCGTTTAGAGTATTCACAATGAAAACGTTCTGGAAAGAATATGTCACTGGATATATTTAGATAAACATGAATGAAAGCAAAAAGTTAAAAAAGCTAAAAAGACAAATCAAGAAGTGTTAAGATAAATAAACATAGAAGAGGACTGGTTCTTAACAACATCTTAACCAGAAATCTATGTTTTTTTAGTCATATAAAGAGACATAACAGCATGGAAAGATTAATAGCTTACGGCAGTGTTAACGCAACAGGGGAAGAGAGCATCCAAGACAACGATGGTGCAGTGATGTATCAGATTGCTTAAACATGTCTCTAGCTGCGGCAGGTCAGCTCGCCCAGAATCGCGTGTTCAGAGAATCAATAAAGAAGACCATGTTCTGAAAAGAATATGTCACATGATCATGATGAGATCCAAAGGTAGAACAAGAAAATGGTGGATATAAAACATCAAGGTAACCATGAACAAACATGGACTCAACACAACTAAGGTGACACATCTGGTCTTTAAACAACAACTGAGGCTCCCATCCTACGTTTAATGGCATATGTGGATACTATTAACAATTATTCACCAGGGGAAAGAAAATATACAATAAGGAATGGTCTGTTCATGACTTTACTACATTCATCCAAATGGATGAGAACAGAGATGTTTCAAAGGTTTTTTTGTGCTATCTCCAATGTGAAACTCTTACCATGCTTCCAGGTTATGGGTCTTACTATTATTTATATACAGATTGGGGGGGGGGGGGAGGGGGAGTAATAAAGTCAAATATTCGGTACCACATATGAAATGAGTTAAGTCTACTACAGAATAACAGGGGATGTTAGTCATCTATAGATTACAAGAAAAGCAGTGAAACAAGAAAGTCAGTGAAACAATGTTATAAGGTGTATAAGGAATCACTAAGCTAATGAACTGTTTATGAAGGTTACATAGAATAATGGACTATTGTATTGTATTTATAGTATTTATTATTGTAAAATTCTGACATAGGAAAGTGAATCATAGTAAGTAAATAAACAAGTAAGAAACTAGAGACCACAGAAATGTGGTTCTTCAGAAGAATGCTGACACTTCAATGGACAGCTAGAAAAACTAATGAAAAAGTACTGAAGGAGATTGACACCAAAAGAAAGTTACTTATCAACATTAGGAAACAAAAAAGAGTCCACATTTATTTGTCACATCATAAGAAGAGGAGGTTGGGAGTACAATGTAATAACAGGCAAAATTGAAGAAAAAAGGACAAGGGCATCAAAGGGAAAAAATTACTGAATAGTTAGACATCATGGCATAGTAGAGAGTCAGTAGTGGAGTTAAAATACACAATACTGCAGGTGTAATAGTTATGCTGTTTGTTTTGTGATCAAATGGCCATGGGTTTCTTGTGATATCTTGCTTACAAAGTGGATTATTTCAGAGATCCCTGGGGGTTATCGCTTGAAGCTATGGAGTTGTATGGGAGCAAGTGATACTCTTGACAGATGGTGTGTCACTTCATTGAAACAAATGGAGTGCAAATGGTGTCAGGGCCCAGGTTACAGTGCATGAACTCACCAAGCTACATTTGAAACCACAAGACATAATTATATACACAGATAGCTCCGTCAACAGATACACAAATAAAAGTGGTTGGGGTTTTTTGTTGCCTACAGAAACAGCATTGGTTGAGAAATCTTCAGCATATTCTACTGTCACATCGAGCATGAGGTTGGAGATAGAGGGAGTTACAGCAGCACTTAATTAGTTGATAACTGATACATCAACACACTCGGTAATACTCACAGACTTTCAAAGCATGCTGCGCAAGATAGAAAAGTACATACTGAAAAAAGAATGGTGGGACTTATTGAACACCTCAATTGTCAAGAGCATTACATGGATATACTGCCCTGGTCATGTTGGGGTCAGAGGAAACGAAAGAGCCGACTTATTGGCAGGCAATGTGGTAATAGATGGCACAATGCTGAGAAGAGATAAAGAAGACTTGATCAAGGCAGTAAAAAATTTATTTCAAGATGAAAATCATGTCAATGAGGCTAAGGATGTACACATACAGAGAAAGTCAGAAATGGGAGTATCTAGAGGTGAGGGAAGGAAAAGTACATTTTTTGGAAAATCCCAAAGATCATACAATCAACACCTGACCAGGACATACACAGTCTACATACACTGTGATGGCTGCTGGAACAGAGGATGGAGCACTTATGGGAATGCCCCATGTGCCGTGAAGCCAGTTGTGAATCAAGAAGAAAAATCCAGTTACCGACATCCTGAGGCATCACAATATTGCTGTGCATCAAACAACCAAATATGACATAGCTCAAAAACTGAATGTCATTCAATCCTGTAATGTCATTCAATCCTGTAATGTCATTCAATCCTGTAATGCCTAACAGAAAAAGCACATAAAAGACAGTAGATAAATAAAAGGATTGAATTATGGGAACTGTTAGTAAATCCTGCTTTAACCCATTTACAGCCAGAATGAAAAATTCAAAGTGGCCAAATTACTTTTTTGTCAAGTTTTTGTATCATACTGGCATATTTATAAATTAAGCAGTAATAATTTTATTTTTGACTTTTGACGAATGAGATTTTTTATCATAAACAAATAGACAATAAAATGTACTTATCACAAGCATGAAGCTACATGCAGAAACACATGAGTTAGGCTTACATGATGAACATCAAAGGGTAGCACAATGTACCCCAAACTCAAGAAATAAAATATTTGTGCTTGTTATCAGAAGCAAGCACAGAAGAAGATCAAAAGTTAAATGAAGTCATATTAAATATATCTATCTATACGCTGTGGGTCTTGTTTGCCTTGCGACATCAGGGGTAGAAGAGTTCTCTGGAGATAACCTTCTTGTGTGCTGTTTGTAAGCTTGTTCCTGTGGCCTCTTTGATTTCTGTGATCCATCTTTTCCATAGTCTGCCTCAGGCTTTATAGTTGTGATGTCTATGTGTCATGGCCATATGTGGCATGCTCTCTGTTGGTAGTCTGAAAGTGTAAATATATGCTGATAGTAAATATGAGAAATAAGTTTTAAGTCATTTACACATGATAGAAGATTACAAATTAAATGAAGGCATATTAAAATGTATGCTTATAGTAAATGTGAGAAGTAAGTTATTTACAGATGCAAATTTTGAAGTAAAAAAAACAAATTAAGCTAAACAGCATATTTCCATTTTCATTGGATGTTTGATGTCTTTCTCCTCTAATGGAGTTACACTTGAGGAAAAGATCTCACAGCCGGTGCAAGGTTTTTGCAAATTGGATATGTATAATACAAGGATTTAAATGGAATCATAAGAACAGGATGCCAAATATTGTGTTGTATGGAGGGAAAAGATCAGGAGTGTATTCAAGACAAAAGAGTTAGTAATAGAATCAAAGAATGCCCATCTGAGAAGCCACATTGCAACACATAATGACATAAATGGACCTAAAAATGTATGTGCTTTCTGCAGATATTACAGCGAAAATTGGTCTTTTTTACATTTCCTGGATTTGAGTTTATACTCCTTTAAAGCAGATCAAAATACTATCATCTGGAAGAACAATAATTTTGCAGCTAGTAGGTCTAAATTTAAATCTCAGCTGTTTTCAATGATATATTAAAAAAATCATCTCATGACAATTGTAGCAGTTCATTGCTGCTTTTTTCCCTGTTAATTTTGTTACAGGTATGCAGATTTAGTATCACAATTAAATTATAAGGCAATCTCCAGAGAATTCTTCCACCCCTGACGCCACAAGGCAAACAAGGGCCACAGCATATAGATAGATAGATTAAGTTATTTAATTTGAAATAATCATTACAGCTGCTGTCTTAGATTTATATAATATCTGGTATTTGAGCTTCAGCTGCTATTTGGTGATCAATTAAAAGTATTGAGATCTGGTATCAAGAATATAATGCTAACTGGTATAGATGAGTGACAATTTTGCAATACTAAAAATATGCATGTCATGTTGTACTGAATAGATGACAGTTTGCCTGACCCTGCAGGAGAAACAGTACCAGTGACCTCATACTCTTCTAGTGAGGATGAAGAGTTTTATGATGCAGAGGACCAGAAATCACAAAAGTAAGAAATTCATATAACTCTTAAATTGTATTTGTGTGTATGTGTGTTGTCTGTGTGATGTATCCGTTGTAGAAAATTGTGCTCATTGTCACTCCATTAGCTTCTCAGTTCTATGCAAGCTTATTTGCATCTTCCTGTGTCATATTCAAAATGATATGAATATTCTGTATAATAAATTTTTTGGCTGCCCCTTCCTTTTTCTCTTTCTTGAAACCTGTCTTTCCAAGATTAAGCTTTGTCTTTTTAAAATTGTATATGCTGACCATATCTATTCTTTGTATATGTTAGCTCATATTTTCATGCCAATCTTCCTCTATGTTCAGGTATATGCAGACATCTTTAGAAGTGGTTCACCTCTTATTCTTAGACTTCTATACATTTTCAAATTCTTTCTTTTTTTATTATCTCACAGCCAAGCCACTACTGGAGAAATATAACATCTTAACAGTTATAATTTTATTCCCCTTTTGTTTCTTTTACCATGTTTCATCTGTGATGTTTTTTGTAAGGTTAGTATTAATCAAGTGGTGACGCACTTGGCCGTGTGGTTAGAACTCCCCTCCCATATTTGATTATTTCCTTTGCCTATGTTCATCAGATAATGGATACTTATTTATTAATTTAAATATTAATTTGGTTATGGTTAGTTATGTAAAACACAACTTCCCTAACCCTAAAAAAATTAATATTTAAATTAATAAACTATAACTAAGCGTTCAGCAAGATTGTGTGATATATGACATATATTAAAATAGAAAATATTTAGGGTCTCCTTGTCAAGTCCGTACCATGTCATCTAGTTAATAAAGGTAAACTGTTGAAAGTTCCTGGGGGTAGTCACCAGAGCTGTTGGGTTGATGCTCTTGAGTTATACTGTTGACATATCTTGCTACTCTGCTGACAGGGACTGTACATATGGAAAACCTAAGTATAATTAAGTCAGACCACTATTTAAAAAAATAAAGGAAACATGGGGAAGATTTTTTCCTTTAAGTTAACCTGATGTCATGATACACTGAAATCCATTTGTTGTCACTGAACCAAAACCTGATGTCATGATACACTCTAACCCATTTTCTGTCACTGAACCAATAAGGGTACTTCATTAGTTAGTCGTTGGATCATCGTCACTGCACTCCGGACAAGTCCATAGGTGCTCAGATCTCTCCTTGAGTGTAGCCGCCATTACACGTTGACTGATGATTCAAGAACGCAGTTGATTGACTATCATTTTTTCTTGCCCACAAAACCGCTCCTTTCTAGCAACACCACATTTCAAACCAAATTCATTGTTAAGTGATATGGAAAAAACTGGTTACAGACAGATGTGTTAGAAGCTGTCTGAAAATGAAACTTATTGTTTGCATCTAGGGCTCCCAATCTGATGACTTCCACTGTTATTAAAGGTTCTAATATGGGTTGTGAAAGTTTTGTAAAGCCTGAATCAGTAATCAATGAGAAGAAGGAAGATGTAGGTCATCTTCAAGAAACTAAAATCATTTCTGCCAAGGATGATTGTTTTGATGGTAAGTATTACTACCTTACTTCTTAAGTTTTTAGTCTGCTTTATTTTTTATCCCTTTTGTTTTTATCTCACTTTATTGTAGCAACCAGCCATCACAATGTGTTTTTCTTTTTCTCACTATTGGAGTTTTTCCTGTCTTACTTTTATCACTATCTGAATTGTTTTGGATTTTGTCAAATCATTCATCTTCTGTCTGTTAAATTCTGTCATCATTAAATTATTATCTTTTTTAAACTAAAAATCTCTATTTTGTAGGCCCTGTTATGTGCTCCTTTTTTTCATGGCTTAAAAAAATGTTTGTTTCTTTTGTACTTTTGTTTTTCAGCCTTTCTGCTATCTCAGTATTGTGACACACATACCTGTCAACTTTTAAAAGTAAACTATTTCAGCCAAAAATGCCCTTAAAATGTGGTATTTTGACCCAAAATCTGTCCAATTCTATATAAAGATTACTTTGCTAAAGGTGCAGTAAATACTAAACAAATGATGTGGTTTGAGAATGTCAACTGACATGACACTATGTCCAAAATAAACAAGCGTGCATGGAACAGTGAAGGAAGAAGACAGTTGGGGACAGAAAATCAAGGATTGGTAACATCAAAGAATATCCTATGAATTTGACATACTCCTCTGCAACTGTAGGTGACAGGAGAAAATTTAGATATTTGTGTGTAACACAACCTGTGCAGCACCTCTGTAACCCTAATGGGTTGTGGGATTGCAGTCTGACAGTTCTCCTTTTTTTTGGTAGTTTAAAGATTACATCATCTTTCCAATCATTTGGAGGGAATTCTGTCTGCCATACAGCATTAATTATAGCAAGTAGGCGACCTAAGTATTTGTCATCTGCTGCTTTTAGCATTTCACCTTCGATTTCATCATGTCCACAGGCCTTATTTTTTAATTCCTTGATGGCTTGTTTCATTTCATTTAATGAGATGTTGTCACGTGATGCATTTAATGAAAGCATGATTTCTTCCATTTCAAAATTTGGCGATTTTGTTGGTGGTGGCCTATTTAATAGCTCTTTGAAATGTTTTGCTCATCTATTTGTCCGGACTTGTTGAGAGAGTATAATTTCATTGTTTTTGTTTTTCACCGGAACTAGTTGGTGGATGGTTTGTAAGTTGTTTAATAATATGGAACAATGTTTTACTGTTTCCATTATTAGCTGCTATTTCTGCTTTTGGAGACAACCTTTGTATGAGGCCACATTTGTCCTTGAATGCGCTTGTTTTTACTTCTTTGTCTAGCTTTGTGTATTATGCTTGCAATGACAATTTGTTTCTATAGTCCGTTCAGAATCGTTTGCCGAGATGTTAAATTATTTTTATCAAAAACGTATTGTTCATTTGGATTGATCATTTGAAGTTAGGTTTAGAATAATAATGTCGCTATAGAAATATTTTTTTATCAAAGAAATGTGATCCAGTATCAAAGATACCTTATTTAACCTATATTAAAAAAAAGTTAATCTAAATTATAAACAACCGCTGGATTATGTAGATGCTTACATCTCACATCTGATTATTAAATATAAAGGCATGACCCTCACGGTAGAATGTGCACCGTTCTAAAAGTAGTTGTTTCCACTGTACATTTGTATAAAGCAATGTTACATATGGAAATTCCCGTTTAGCACCAAATATTATTTTTCCTGAACTTAGAATTATGTGAAATCAAAAACGGATATTGACTCGATTTCAAGTCACAAGTCAGAGGCACGTCTCAATATTTACAGAATGTAGGCGGCACTAAGCATATTACCTTCTGCAAGTCTATGTGAGAATGAATCTGAAAGCGAAATATTTTACTGAGCATAACATTGCTATAAAGATTTATCAATACTTCTGCAGAGAGCGTAAAAAGGGACATCTTTATTGTTCTTTATCAAATCCTGAGAAGAGAACAATGCATATTTTAGGTTTGTGTAAACGTTCATTTGATCGAATAGTGGAAGCAAGCGGATATTTATTGCCAACAAATTCACGAAAGCAAGGAAGGAAAGAAAAGATAGACAGTTTCGATAAGGACCTAGTAAAAAGAGAAATATGTAGAATGTTTGATAAAAACGAAGAAGTGACACTTAGAAAGTTGAAGATTTGGCTGAAAACTAATAACGACATTGAAATATCAAAAACTTTATTATGGAAAACTGTAAGAAATGCAGGCTTCACCTTTAGAAAGTATGCTGGTGGAAAAAACATTATTTGTGAAAAGCCACATCTGGTAGCTCTTAGAAGCAAGTATTTACGTGAAGGGAATGCGCGAGAATGGTTATGATATTGTGTATTTAGATGAAACTTGGATCAACGCTCATCATACAAATGAAAAGGAATGGCAGTTAGCAGATGGAAGTATTAAAAGATCAGTACCAAGTAGTAAAGGGCAACGTTTGATAGTTGCACATGCAGGTAGCAGACATAATGGGTTGTTGCTTGTTCAGCCGAAAACAGTAATCGACCTATTTGACTCGTCTGATTATGAATGATCATTACTCTGATTAAGTCTACACTAAAAAAAGTTTGATTTGCAAAATTTACAAGTTGATTTGTAAAACATTTCATTGCTCAATACCACCCAAGCAATTCAAAAAAATGTTATAAGCAAACCATCAACCATTACTTATAAAAATTAGCCCGCTTGATTCAATACAGAAGTTCAGATATCTTGGATCACCTATTACAGACAAAATTTCCTTACATGAAGAAATATATGTACTTATTTCAAAGGCAGCGACAACATTTGTGAAACTCACACCAAGAGCATGGAACAATATCAAATTGACTCTACGAACAAAAGATATATTTTAAATTTTTTTTACACCTGCCACCATGTAAAATTTTGTGGACACGCCTATGGGTCATCATTGCACTAGATTACTGTAAAATATTTTGTTATGGTCGAAATAATATTTACATGGGCAAACATCAAAAGAATTCGCCGCTTTCAAATAACCGTTACCGCTAGACATCAAGTAACACATATGTTTTCGCGACATGGACATTTTAACAACGTATGCCAAAATTCATGTGAAATCATCAAGAACTTTTTGAATTATAAATCATAACATCTCGGCAAACGATTCTGAACGGACTATAGTTGATAGCATTTTGAGTTTGGATAATTTTCTTTATTGAATTTTATGCCATGTTTCATTGCTTAGCCATCTTTTTTTGTCTTTTCTTAAATAACCTACTATTTCAACTGCTGCATTTTTTAATGAATTTTTAGATAAGTTGCAGTACTTGTCTGTGTTTGCAGGTTTTGATGTTATATCATTTATTATGGTTTTGGATTGCGGTGTTGCATTTGTTTTGGTGTTCACTTTGTAGTAGATGTTGTGAGTTAATTTTCAGTGTTCTTCTTGGGTTGCATGTTGATTTAGGTTTTATTCTTATTAGAACATAATTACACTAGAAACACAAAGGCAGCACTATAATTCAGAAACTTAAAAATGATATCTAAAACCTAAGCACAAAAAAAAGCTCAGAGTATTCAACTTAGACATAATATCCATACTCATCCAGGTGAATTCATGTAACAATCTTAGTACATCATTAAGTATTTTATTTGCCAGTGATTGTATCATAAAAAATATATTTTCATTTTTTGTTCACAGAACTGTATGATACTAAAGATGATGAAGATTGTAAGTCACAAATTGGTCACAATTATTCCAGAATATTATTTACTCATAAATTACAGTTTGTCTGTTTCTTGTGTTATTTTTATTGTGTTTTAATATCATTAACACTTAAGATCCTAAATTAAATTGTTTAGTAGGTCCTAAAGTTCTGAATGAATTTTGAAGAAAGAAAATTGGGTGCTTATCTATAATCATTTTCACTATTGGAATTTCGATTTTCTGAGATTGACGGCAAGTCCCAAACCATCGATGAAACACCACCAAATTATTAAATGGAGGTTTCATTAAAGATTTCACTGAGAAAATTAGAGTATTTTAGCCATTAGAACATTTAACATATGAATTTCCAAACTGACCAAGTTTCGCTTTTTTATTCCTCTCCCAAAAACTAATATGAAAACACTAAATTTTCAAACACAAAAAAGGAAATAAATACATCATTTCCTTTTTCATTACAAGAACTTTTAATGTCAAAGGTATTACCAATTGCTCATACCATATCCAAAAATAATAATTATTGGTTACTTATTTATGAGCATTTTCCCTGACTTAAGTAAATCTGTTCTTTTGTGCTTGTTATCAGTAAAAACTCTGATGGGTGAACCAGTGGGTCACTCTTGTAGATATTATTAATCTTTAGGGCTCAGGATAAAAATTACGCAATTTTCCACCTGTGTGTGGATATTCCATTTGGAAAATTTGTGTTATTTATAGTTAGTGTTTGGTAAACACGATAACTTTTTTGTTTTGTAAAGATATTAAAATAATTTGTGCACATATAAATAAAGGAGTGAATAATTAATAGTTTTTGTTATTGTTGTATATGTGATATGACAGTTGTGAAGTTGAAAATTGGGGGAAAAAATCTCAAAACGGCATTTAAAAAATCGCAAATATAATTTCTTGATGACCCTAATACATGAGCAATATGTGACAACATTGATAAAAACCTCCGAAATACCAATTCCTGTTGTATATATATTGTTTCATATCAAAACTAATATAATATGGACTGAAAAACTGATAAAACGTGAAACAATTGCATACATTGTCCAAGACTAGGCCTAGCCAGACATACAACTTTTAAATTTTAAATGCAAACACATGGAATCTCTGATACATATTGTATTTGTATTATTCAATGAGTAAATGAACATTCTAAATGATTCTTATAATATAACAACTAAAACATATAGATATTACTTACCACGACAATCATGAACAATACCATACTGTACTACGTTTGATAGTAAAATATGTCGTCAGAGATCCACAGTTGTTGTTCCAGAAATTAGTTGACAAAATCAGCTGGTTTTCTCCTTCTTACAATCGTAATGTGTAAAGGAATTTGACCTTTAGGCTGTGACATATTCCTAGGTTCTTGTGGCAGGAATTCTACATCATATGAGCTTAACTTCGCGTGATTCAGTACTGATGAATTGGGGTATAGCAATGGGGGTTAATGGAGATGCCTATAGGCCCTAGTTACCTAATGAAGTCGGAGGTTATAGTCGCCTACAGAGCCAGTAAGGTTAAGCAATAGCATTATGTATGATTTAATATATATATTATATTATGAACAATAACCAGTTAGACTATATGACTTCAAATGGGCATAAATTTACAGATTTACAATGTCTACAGATTAAAATGATATATAGTATGTATATGTAATCTTGAATAATCATAAGTGAATAGTATTAATGATGAGGCTGTACTTCAACTTTTGTGTGGAGGGCTCAGGAGCATGTAATTGTTAAGAGTTATTTTACCTATAACTTTGTTATTTGCACTGATATTTTGATAAAATTTGAGTATTTGTTATATGAATGTATGAGTGTTTAAAATGTCTCATGTATACAAAACTTATGCTACTGTTATCTAGTTGTGCGGTTGACCTATTGTACAGAAAATTTACAGAAATTTACATTGATTCACTGCTAAACATGAAATTAGTCAAAAATGGATGAAAATAGTCAAGCAATCTAGGCATGGATATATTTAGTGGCCTGAAATGGTTTATAACTCTTTGTTCTTTTTTATACAGAAAGCATAATCCCATTTGTCATTTGTTTTATTCAAGCTTGCCTTGTTCTTGCCTAGCCATATATTTTGTTAGTTTTCAGGTTTTTCTGCTAAAAAGTGAAGAAATTTGAATCTAAAGAAATATCCCACTTTCAGTAAAATGATATATGGATGTGTCCTGTACAGCTATAATTAAAGCTTCATTCAGCATGAGCAGCATCCCAGACATGCGCATCAACTAAGTCGCTTATACTAGCATTCTTATGCTCATATTCACCATCGCTTACCTACTGTCTATACAATAATTTCTGTGACAAAGAACTAAATTATCAGTTGCACTCCATATTTCAATATCAGAATAATATTTATCATCTTCAACATGCGACTTAACAAATAGATTGTGTCTTACCTCTTCAAGTTGCTCACTCTTTGGGGTGCTGCTTAGTGGAGTCATTGAAATGAAAATATTGAGATATTTTCTCAAATCTTCTTTTCCCCAAACAGGTTGATATTTCTGAAGCATTGAACAAATCATCTGTACTTCGGTATATGCCATACTCAGGCAAATTTGTATGCCCATTATAATATAATAAAATAAATTTAAAATGTTTTATTTCACTTGCATTTACAGATATCTAACACGTCTTCTTTCCTTACTTGTTTTTGGTATTATGTTTTATAAAAATTGGTCTGATCAGCTGTAAATTGATAAAACTTCTCAATAACAATGAGACTAAAGTATTAATAATGTGTAGCACTCTCAAGATTATATACAAGTCCAACATTTTCTACAAAATTCCCAATTTCTACTGGAAAAACAATGATGTATCAGTCCAGTCAACATTTGTGATGCCACAATTAGTATCACAAATTTTCTCCTTGTTGTTTGAAACACTAGGCCTATCTAACAAAAGAACTTCAATATCACTTTCCATGTCACATTTAGTATTCAAATTACCTAAATTTTTCATATTTCCTTCATAACTATGGCTATGTCATCAGTGTACATACAAATAATATCAAACAGGTTGCCTCAAACTCTGCAAATGTTTAAAATTTCATAACATGCCTGACATGATGTTCTTGCGATGTAAACATGAAACTGGAAGCCAGAACTTGGAGCTACGCAAAGGTCACAATTTTAAAATAACCCTGGGCAGATTCAAAATAGAACATTGATATTAACAAAACAAGTTTTAAAAAAGTGAGTTCTGGCGAGTCTAGTGTTCTACCAATAGAGGCAATGTGCTGCGACCATAGGGATCAAATAGTTAGTCTCACAGTATATCTCATAACATAATCATAGTCAATGTTTTCCCTATAAATTCAGCACTTTTCTCTTTGTCCAATATTTTCTGGCATTTTTGTTTTTTAATTAACACTTAAAATAAAAGGACACATTGCAGATTCTTCTTCTTCTTCTTCTTCAGCGTTCATTCTCAAACTCCCGCTGGATCTCTCTTGTAGCAGGACTACTAGACATCCAGCAGGATGTATCCAGAGAATGGAATGCGTTGTGTCGCTGTTTTATTTGCGCCAATGGCCCGACACATTGGCGGATTCCAGATTCAAAACTCTGCACACATTTATTTTTCTAGGTAGTAAATTGAAGTTACACTGTAATTCAAAATAGATAGAAAGAATCCAACCAAAAATGTGTTTCAAGTTTCATAAGAAGAAGATATTGGAATTATATCTGCGATGTATTCAGAATGGATGAAAACAAACTTCCTAATAAGATCTGCATGAAGAAGCAGAGGGAAAAAGAAACATTTATCTTTAAAATATAGTTTTTTTTGCTTTTTGGCTGTAATGCACAGATTTGTGTGCACGAGCTCACATTGCAAGTTGAGTACTTATAATATTATACTGGGGGGGGGTGGATTTGTGCAATCAGAGAGACATCAAGATCAGTGACTATTTCATTTCAGTTATCTTGAATGTAATTGCCAGTTAATTTACAAATATGAAAGTTTCAAGTAGAAAATGTATTGTATTGAAAAAAAAATTGTATTTTCTCCAGTAGGTTCCATGGAACAGCATGGCAGCATTATTGGTCATCTTCTATCACAAGTTAGAATTGGCATGGACCTTACCAAGGTTGTTCTTCCAACTTTTATCCTGGAACGACGATCTTTACTTGAAATGTTTGCTGATTTCTTTGCACACCCTAATGCCTTTTGCAGGTAGGTTCAAGCTAAAATCGAAGTATTCATATTATGAAAGTGGATAATAACACTAGCCAATTTTTTACTATTTTATCATTATATGCAGTGTCACGTAGCATATGCAATCATTGATCTCCACACCGCTCTATCCTAGTACTGTGTATCTGAGCTCCACTGAAAACTCTCTGCCATGCCACTATATCAAACTATCCAGTATCCTTTCCCTCTCACATTGCCTTTGTCTCATCCCCCCCCCACCCACCCCCATTAATTTTGCCTGTTGTTAAATTGTATGCCGAACCATCTCTTCTTATGATATGGTCAATAAATTTGCCCTTATGTTTATAAATGTTGATAAGTAAGTTTCTTTTAGTATCAATCTCTTTGAGTAACTTCTCTTTGTTGGAAAAACTGTCCATGAGACTCACAGTAGGCTTCTGAAGAACCATATTTCTGTGGTCTCTAGTTTCCTAGTAGTTTGTTTATTTATTGTTCATGATTGCTTGCATGTGACAGAAGTGGCTCTAAATAGCGTTTTACTACTTTATATCAGAAATAATTTCTTCGGAAACATTGATTTGTTTGAATGTGCATAGCTTCAACAGTTTTTAAAGGCAATCTAACAATCTAACTGACAGTGCACAGACCCAATAATGTTAGACTAAGTTAAGTATTTCAAACCTTTGAGGCATATGTGAAATGTAGTGTGAGACCTGTATTTTTCTATTTTACAATGTAGTAAGCTACTTTCTGGCCACCTTTTATTTCCCAGATTTTTATTAATTTCATGAATTGACCCCATGTAAATTTTGGTAGAAGTATCCCTCAAATGAAAATATGAACTGTGAATGCTCAGAAGCAAGTGTACTAATCACTGAGCTACCTCACCTCCTTTAGTGAGAGCACCCAATGTAATTTTTGTGTGTTCTAACTAATAAGCTCAGTGTTTTATCACTTCCATGGAAAGGTGGTCGCCTGTAGCATATCAATAGTTGGTTGGTCATTCAAGAGAACTGGTTTCGGTACTGTGTACTGGACACCAATCTGAACCCTAACATAGTCAAGATTGCTTGACCTTTTCTCGATGTAGACCTCGCTATCGACATAACCACAAACACCCACTAATAGGGACTTGAACTGCAGTTCTATTTTTTTCCCCTGAATGACCTTATGAATGAAATAATCTCTGGAGATTTGGTATAAAAAAGCTAGTGTCACATCTCAATGTTAGGTTGAACACTAAAGGAGATCCTGAAAAAAAAGGAGGCAGATTCAATGTCAATTTTGTTGGAGGTAACACTCACTGCCATGCATTTTTATTACAATGCTTTCCCACTGCCATGTCATTTCTTTTTAGTATATGAGTTCTGTATATGATCATTTTAAGAAATCCTTTAAAAGATCAACCAATAACATCAGGGCATTTAAACTTTCAAAGATGTTCAGACAAGAATAAGATTCCAAAAATATTTATATCAAGCTTTTATAAAAAAGTTTGATTTAAATTTATTTTATGAATGATTTTACCTAGCAATGACAGTACCATGTTTTCAAAGGTGTGTCCATCACTCACTCCGGGACCCACAGTACTATCATGTATCAACCTATGGCTGTCATTACTTGAATATTTGCCCAATTCTGTCTCTGATTCTAAGTCCATTTTATTGTTATTATTTGCTAAAGAGTTTGAATTAGTGTCACTTTGCACCACAGGTCATCAGCTACATCGTCCATTTTGAAGTACTCATTGAAAAAAACCCAAAAACAATACCCAATTATCAGCGCTGAATCGACCCCTTAACATGCTCCGCTACAATGGAACAATATTTATAATAGACGAGAAGTCCCAAACTGAATAATGCTGGTGTAGAATCAACAAATTTTCCCATTAAAAAACCCAATATTCATAGATGACAAAAATCGGCTTTGGTAGTGAAAGGACTTTGTACATCGATGACAAAAGTCAGCAAAAGTGTTAAAGGCACAACAAATTATAGAAATCACATGTTTGAAAAAACAATAGCTGAACTTGATTTTACTTTATCTCTAAATAATAGTCTTGGGAGCAAGCTGTATCACATTCTAATCTAGTAGAAAAGATGGAAGGTAAAACCAATCTAAAAATGTTATGCTAAAGACTGGTGTGTAAAGCTGGGGCAGATCACAGCATTGCTTTAGGTTACTATTGTCTATTGTCTTTCCCCAGGTGGTTTGTGATCCACTCTTGCCGTTAAGCGTAGGAGTGATTGGAGCTCGTGCTTGCGTTCTATCGCCAGATGTGTGGCCTCGGCTGTGCTATGACTGTGTCTGTACAGGATGTCCCTGACATTTTCTATCCATCTTATCCATTTAAGTTACTACACATTATAAATGTCATTTTAATAAATCATCCATCCCAGATGACATCTCAATTTAAATGCTGGTCCACCTTGAATCATCAGCAAAAAAAACTCTTAAATGTTTCTCAGTAATAGTTAGGATAGAGAATTTTTAAAAGAAGCATTTCTCTTTGCTACTGTATATTATAGCCTTAAAAATATATCTGTAGCAGAGGGAATTTGAAATGCCATGGCAAGAAAATTTATCTAACACAGAATGAAATTGATAGTATAAAATAAAAAAAATCAGTGTTCCCTTTATCACATAATAATAAGGTAGGTCCCATGGCAGCAACCTGCCTTTGGGAATGAGATAACTCTTCATGTACTAAACCGCAGCAACTATTAAGTGGAGTGGCCAGTTCCCTTCCTTGCTGTCTTTACCTCCCTTAACTCCTGCATCAGGTACTCATTTACTGCTGAGTTGACTGGAGGAGTAGCCATGTGAAGTGAGAAATGATAACCCGGATTTGTTTTTTGCCTGGACATGGTTAAGAACCTGGCATGCTGTAACCCGGTGATAGCAAGCAAGCTCATTATCCCTAGGATACTGCACTCCTCTACATATTAATAATAATAAGACCCATAACCCATCAATGTCGTAGGAGTATCACACTGGAGACATTAGCACAAAAAACCCTCCAAATACCTCTGTCCTCAGCTATTCGAAGGAGTGTAGAAAAATCATGCCCAGACCATTCTTTGATTTATCAATCCAGAATTTTCTTTGTCCGCCTCTTCTTCCACCCTCGATTGTTCCTTGAAACTAATTTTAGAAAGAGAGCCATGTCTGATTGCATGTCCAAACCAAACAAGTTTACACTGTTTCACAACTGCCAAAAGTGGTTCTCAATAACCTGCTTGTTTGTTTATTTTCTGCCAGAAGAATATATTTGTCTGTTGGTTGGTTGCTGATCCAGCGGTCCATGGGCTTATGCCTTTTGACCCAATGCCATTGTGTGATATATGCATATGTTTGTGAGTTGTTGTTTTGTTCCATATAATGTGTTCCATTTATCTGGCCCTGGAGGGAGGAGCATTTTCCTGATGTCATCCAGCGCTGGACATTCAAAAAAGTGGTGGTCAACAGTTTCATATGGATGAGTGCACAGCCGGCACCCTGGAGTGTGTTGTGGTTGTATTCTGTTCAGGTGATTGTTAAGCTGTACATGTTGTGTGCGCAGTCAGAATATGATACTCTGGTCTTTTCTTTCCAGGAGGTTAATATTGTCTTTAGGATTTGGGCTGGTCATATATTTATAGATTTCCCTCCCAGTGTTTCCCATGGCCCATCTGTTCATCCAATTTTCTTTGTTCACAGAATCATTTTAGAATCATTTTAACTGTGTGCATTGTTGTTTCTGTATAAGGCTGTTCTTGTTGTGCTCCCCTCTTTGCTAGTCTGTCTGCCTTATCATTACCAGGTGTGTTTGAGTGGCCAGGAATCCACTGCATAACAATGTTGACATCATAAGATGTGAGCAGCTGGTTTGCATGGTGGTATATTTCAGCTAGCTCGGGTTTACAATGTCCATCACATTCCAATGCTTGGAGAGCAGACATAGAGTGTGTAAAAATAACAATGTTTTGGACTTTTGATGGGAAGGCATCAA
Source organism: Meghimatium bilineatum (assembly GCA_034231615.1). Classification (NCBI taxonomy): domain Eukaryota; kingdom Metazoa; phylum Mollusca; class Gastropoda; order Stylommatophora; family Philomycidae; genus Meghimatium; species Meghimatium bilineatum. Next base: position 31,869,094 of record CM067316.1, read on the forward strand.
ATATGGTCTTCAGGTGGTACAAGGCAATTTCTAGTGCTGTTATTTCAGCTTCATAGTTAGAACATATCTCCCCACAGGCATCAAACAACTCATCAGATGTTTTGTCTGGATATTCTATATAGACACCATAACCTGCTTTGATGATGGCTTTGACGGCAGACCCATCAGTATAGACATGAATCCATTGTTCTGGGTAGGTGTCTATTGTTTTCTGTGTTGCTTTCATAAGACTTACTGGGTCGGAACGTTTCGTTGCATTATCTCTTAACTGTGTTTTGATTTCCGGCAATTTAAAGCCTGTGTGCGGTGGTAAACATTTTTCTACTCTTTGCAGTTTTTGTCTCTTGTCTGGAAGGTGATAACTGTCTTTTATTTCATTGACATGGTTCAGGACTGACTTGTTTTATTCTGTGGTTTGGTTCCCAGTTTTCTACAAGTTGTTTATTTGGGTGGTCTTTGTTCATTCTTTTGCTTCTTTCATAAGCCTCCATTGCAGCCATATCTCTCCGCATCTCAAGGGGTTCTACATTCGTATGTATTTCACATGCAGCCGTCGGTGTAGATCTCATTACTCCACTAATAAGACGTAGGGCATTGTTCTGTACTCTGTCTAGGGATTCTACATTTGTCGTGGAACATGTTGTGAGGAGTGCACTGTTGTATTCTAAAGCAGAACGTATGTAACCAAGGTATAGTCCTCTAAGGGTATCCTTGTCTGATCCCCAAGATGTGCCAGTGAGATATTTGTCTGTGTGTTCTCTATAATTAATTCTTAACAAACGTTTGTAACACTTGTATTCAAAAGTCTGAATCCTTATTTCTGTGTCTGCAATGAGTGTCCAGCTTTCACATCTGTATAAAAGTATACTTAGCACTAGTGATCTCAATAGATTGATATTTACTGTAATACTGATCTTACTTTTCCAAATCATATTCAACCTAGCCTTGCAGCCATCTCCATCCAACTTATTTCCCAAGTTGCCATCACCTCATATATGTGACCCAAGATATCTTATATACACATAATATCATTGAGAATATTGTGTTAAATCTGTATTTTTCATCAACTTGCAACAGATGATGTGGTCAGCATGATGCACTCCACCTTTAATTTCCCAAAAGATCTGGTACTCTTTTCATTAGGCTGGGTCGACCTATGGGCTGTTAGTGATTTCAAAATATTTCAAATTGAACTGGCATATGAATCTTGGATCACCAGTCTAATAAGCTAGTGCACTAAACACTCAACTACCAAGATACTATAAAGATATCATATGCACATTGTTAATGAAAAGATATATAATACCAAGAGAATATGTCTAAAATTATATGGGTTAGCTTGACAAAAAATATATGTGAAATATATTCAAAAAATGTGCATTTGTAAAATAAAATGCTATTTTTTTATTAGCATTGCAGATATGACAACACCAAAAGATCGCATGGTTCAGGTATTAAGATGGTATCTTGGCGCATTTCATGCTGGCAGACCAAGTGAAATTGCTAAAAAACCTTATAACCCTGTTTTGGGAGAAATATTTAAGTGTCACTGGCACATACCTGAGATTTCTGTAGAGAGTGTAAGTTTGTTATGAACATTATTTATTTAGTTTATATCTGTTGCAATATATGTGCATTGTGTTTATTTTTCATTTTCCCTCCTTAATCAAAACAGAGTGGTCAGCAATTTATAAATAGGTAAAAATAGGGAACACTATATAAATGGTTAAATTTGTTTAGTTTGCCCCCCAAAAATAGGACTAAATCTCCATCAACCAAACGATCTTCATTTCTCTGCTCGAGACATCATTTCAATCAAATTTTTTTACATTGTAACTAAATCATTTCATGTTTTCTGTTTCCTCTTATTAGTGCCTGGTTTTTTTAAAAACAATATTTATTTTATTTGCTAGTAATTGTATCTTATAAACTGTTTGATTTTGTTCTTAATAGTCTCACCTAATTGTTGTTTGTTAGAATTAAAGCTTTGTACCATCTGGGATAGTCCTATGAGCAGATCTGAGATCATCTTAGATATGTGATGCTTTTTGCCTTTTCCGTGCTTTTCGCCTTTTCCGTGCTTTTCATTGGCTGACAACATAAAGTATGCACAAAGTGACCAATGAATAATCAGGCCATGCCTGATGAATGACTCAGCATGTAGGACTGTACTAGAAAGGGACTTGATTAAAGGGACATTACTTTTATGAGTATTGCTTTTTTTAAACCATGGATATGAGTCCATTTTGTGTATAGCACATTATATATATTTCATTGATTAAATCTGTAGATTCAGCCATTCCTTGGGGTGTTATTTTCCTATTATCATTCATTTAAATGATAATTTGACAGTCTGTAGTTGAGTCTGGTGTTATTTTTATATTCCAGAAACCTCTGTGATTATGGGAGTGTTTGCAAGACTGTTATTTTGTTCCTTCAAGTCAATTAATGCTTCAATTTTTGTTTGTTGGATTGTGAGGATTTCTTTGTGATATTGATGATCAGATAGAAACTGATTTTCTTCAGTCCGCTCACAGTTGTACTAACATTTTTTGAATGTATGGAGACATTTATCTTGTGCAAAATATTCTCATTGTAGACAGACACTCATGTTATCATGTCTAGCAGATATTTGAGCATTTTTCCACTGTATAGATTAGAATGGTCTGCGTTCCTCCTTTGATTATCCAAAGCCTGTGTTTTGTATTTTTGATAGTAAGTCAGTATTTATTTTTTATGATGATGCTCAAGATAACATATTGTATTGCACTAAAGTTCTGACCATATACAGATATACTTTTTTGGAAGATGCTTTAATTTACTCATCAAACTCATTTAATTTACTCAAAAAAGACTAATCAACACAGCACAGAAGTCAGAGTCACCACACCCTGATGAACTTACTGAGATGAGTGAGCTCTCATGAGTCACCACACCCTGATGAATTTATTGAGATGAGTGAGTACTCATGAGTCACCACACAGTGATGAATTTACTGAGATGAGTGAGCACTCATGAGTCACCACACAGTGATGAATTTACTGAGATGAGTGTGCTCTCATGAGTCACCACACCCTGATGAATTTACTGAGATGAGTCAGCACTCAAGAGTCACCATGCCATGATGAATTTACTGAGATGAGAACTCATGGATCTGTCCAGAGTACTATGATTTTAATTTTCTCATAAATTGTAACTGTTTTGAGTTTTGTTTGTAAAATCACCTATTTTTGTGTTTGAATGCAGGAGTCAGCAGTAGATGGCCCTATTCCATGGGCCACCAAGGATGACCTTGTGTTCATATCAGAGCAGGTTTCCCATCATCCTCCTAGTAAGACTTTCTAATCTGTTTACTGATTTTCTTATTGTGCTAATATTTTGTAAATCTTTGCAATATAATTGACATTTATTATTTTTCGTAAATTATTTCTGGTAGCTAACTAGTTGTGAAAATATAATTCCATATAATAGTAAGTGCAAAGTAAGCAATGCAAAGCGTAGATCAATCATATCAGCCAAGATAAGTGACATTGTCTATTGGCTCTGTAATCTGAAGTAGGCTGATACTGAAGTTGCTTAGCAAGCTCCTGCAGAATATAGACTTCTTGATTAACATGTCAAGATTGCAATTGATGGAATTCAGTATTAAATGTGTTACAAGGGTGGGGCAGAGTGACAAGTCATTTAATTGCAAGCCATGGGAACAGCATGCATGCCTTTTAACATCAATTTCAGGAAACTGAATGCTTATGAGTGCAAAGACAATTTATAATTAATAACTAATAGAATTTGAAAATGATGTTGCCAGCCCACTTCATTGCTAACTTTCCTTCAGATAAACAATTTTAACTGACTGACTTTACCATATCTGTATCATTACTAACTTTTCTTCTTCAATTTCAACCGGTTGATGCCACCATATCTGCATCATAATTAACTTTCCTTTAGACAATTTCAACTAGCTAACTTCGCCATGCCTGCATCCTTACTAACTTTTCTTCAGACAGTTTCAACCAGCTGACATCACCATGTCTGCTTCATTGCTAACTTTCCTTCAGACAAATCATTTCAGCAAGCTGACTTTAGGAGTAGACAAGTAGACTCTGCAAACTGTATCTTGGCTATGGGAGATCAGTAATTGATTATAACCTTCCTCCCCTGACCATTGTGAGAAAAATTACCATCTCATTTCTGTGAATCAGGTGCAGAACCAAGCTCTGAGACTAATCTGTGAAGAGATGAGATCAACACCCACAGCAGTATGTGAGATAGATGCAACTGTAGAGCCATTAGATAGATATCAGATGGAAAAGAGTACTGACTGAAGTGTTAGAGTTATACAAGAGACATAAGAACGACCACTCAAATAAAGTACTATTGACACTTGGAAACACACAAAATGACTAAAACAGCTGTCTTTACTGTATATATCTGAAGAGGCGGATGATAAATACTATTTTTCCCCAAGAGAAGGAACGGGAAAACAAATAACGTGGACCACCTGTTTGGGAGAACTTGCACCTACCAACTATCCGAACAAAATTGCTGGATGCAACAGACAATAAGGGAACACTACAAAACAACCTTGAATACATGTGCCCTAGAAGCCACAAACATATCCAATATCAGCCTTACAAGGCTTACACTGATGGATTGCTTTCAAAACCACCTGATTTTCAGGATATGTCATCTATATTTGTTACCATGATGTATCTGCCTATGAGATATGTGACTCTTGTCATGAAAATTGCTCAAAATATGAAGCAGAGGCCATCAAGACAGCCATTAAATTAGTACACCAACAGTTTGATCTTATTGAACAAAAACCAGAGACATAGTCATTTTTACAGACTCCATGTTTGTTTTGAAGGCACTTAAACATCCCCAAATGAAAATCAAGATATCTTTCACATAACAGAAACAGTGCACAGTCTTTTCTCTACATATCCAATCAGACCCTTCAATGAGTCCCTGGACATAGCAATCTAGCAGGGAACAAAACAGTGAACATACTTGCAAAAAGAGGTACCTCAAAACAACACAGAGAGTAGTGTCAATCATTATTACCTATGCCAGTTGGAACAGCACCTGATGATGATTTGATCATAGTGTTAATATTGTACACTCTAGAGACTGTGCTGTTAATGCTAAAATTATCAAACTCCTCATCATCATCAAGTGCTGTCTCCGCAACGAAGGTTGGCTGAAACAGATCTCCAACATCCCCTGTCTCTTGTTTTAGTGGTGCACTCTGCTAGACTGTAGCCTGTCCATCTTGTGATGTTACTCTCCCACTTGTATCTCTGTCAACCTCTTGCTCGCTTCCCTTTGACTTTACCCACAAGTAAGGTCTTCAATAAGGTCTTTTAATGTGTCCAAAATATTTTATTTAGGTATTAGGTATGTTGATTATCATCTTCACGCACCGGAAACGTCCATAGGTGCTCCGATCTCCGCTTCAGTAAATCTCTCAGGGTATAACGGCTGATGGTTCTATTTCTATGTTGGTTCACTACTCTTTTTGAAATATTGGTTAAGGGCTCTCTTTGGGCCACGCCCATCCTCCCAATTCTTGTATTCTTGATATTGACTCATGCTTATTCATCTCAAAATCCTCTGATCTTTTATTTTATTTTATTTGAATATTTTATTTGCCTGATCTTTGTTTCTCTTTGTAATTATTTCTTCATATTAAGTGTTTTTAGCACCTCTTAATTTGTTTTCTTCTCTTTCCATGATGTTCTCCTTATTCTCCTATATACCCACATCTCAAAGGCATCAATTCTGTTTTCTAATTGTTTATCTAGTGTCCATGTTTCTGATCCATACATTAATGTAAAATAGATGTAGCATTTTATAATTCTCATTTTTAACTTGTTTTTAATTTGTTTCGATGTTACTATTTTCCTCATGTCATTGAAGGTACTTTTAGCCATTCCTATTCTCCTTTTAACTTCTGTTTCACATCTGCCATCATTTGTGACTATGTCACCAAGATATTGATAATGTTTTACTTGTTGTAGTTGTATCAAACTAACAAATATTTAAAAGAAGAGACAACCAATATGTAACCATATTTTTTTTGGCTTCTCCCCTCAGTATCTGCATTTTATGTTGAAAACTATAATAAACGCATCTCTTTGGATGGATATATCTGGACCAAATCCAAGTTTCTTGGTCTTTCCATAGGAGTTCACATGATTGGTGAATGTGTAATCTCAGTTTTAGATTTTGATGAAGAGTACACTTTATCATTTCCCAGTGGATATGGAAGGTATTTATTTACACTTAAATCTGCATCATCAGCATCATGTGACATTCTTTCTTTCCAGAATGTGGTCTTCTTATGAATTCTCTGAACACTCAGCGATTCTGGGAGATTTGACCTGCCACATCTAGAGACATGTTTAAGCAATCTGATATATCACTGCACCATCATCGTCTTGATCGCACTTTTTTCCCTGTTGCTGTTAATTCTGCCTCCAGCTGTTAATCTTTCCATGCTGTTAGTATCTTTATATGACCATACAAAAAAAAACCACAGCTAAATATACATGCCTACTCATGCATTATGCATTATTTAGCAAACCAAGTGTCTACTTGTTGAACTACAATATATACAAATTTAGCAGTTTGAGCCATTTTGTCTTAATACCAATCATTAACTAATTTAGATTTGGATGATGTGGCCTTTGTTGTGTTGTTGTTCATGTTTTCAGGCATAGTTGTTTTATTTCATTCTTATTCCCCATATTTTTTAATGTGCGTCTCCATTGGAATAATTGTGTACACGTACATCATTATTACCTTGGATATCTCTGCTGTTAAATGTCTACCTGTCTAATGCTTTTGTGATAGTGCCATTATTTTTAATGTTTTTTACTGTTCACTGTTTGTCTTGTATTTTCTAGAAAAAGATAAGGTTGAAGCGCTGGAAAACTATCTTGTATACTGTTATTTGGGTTTTTCGTAATATTATACTCTAAAGTCTAATATTATGTGCATTCCTTGTAAAGCTAATCGAACTTGTGTTTTCCGTACATACTATTGTTATACATTTTTACAACAGCCTCACTTATAAATTGTAGTTATTGTTGATTATTGATATCAGATCAATCAGTCTTGTAGTTATTGCTGAGTATTGGTTTCACATATAACAACTTATTTATGAGTATTGATCTCACAGACCAACCAATCTTATAATTATTGTTGAGTATTATCTCACAGACTACCTAGTCTTGTAGTTATTGTTGAGTATTATCTTACAGACCACCCAGTCTTGTAGTTATTGTTGAGTATTATCTTACAGACCACCCAGTCTTGTAGTTATTGTTGAGTATTATCTTACAGACCACCCAGTCTTGTAGTTATTGTTCAGTATTATCTCACAGTCCACCCAGTCTTGTAGTTATTGTTCAGTATTATCTCACAGACCACCCAGTCTTGTAGTTATTGTTCAGTATTATCTCACAGACCACCCAGTCTTGTAGTTATTGATGAGTATTATCTTAGACTAACCAGTCTGTTAGTCATTGTTGAGTATTGATGCCATAGATCTCATTCCTAATGTTTTTAATATTGAGACTAGTTCAGCTATGAATATTGATGTGTATTCTGTTAGTATAAAGCCCTTCTTTAGATTCTCTCAGAGTATCACAATTCCTCTCCTTTAGACCCATCTGTGAATACTTTAAAACTATTTTTAGTTCTATCATTATGTACTTTATTGTTATATGTGTAGTTTATAATTCTATTTATCTCTTATCATTTACACTTGTACTGTTAAGCGTCATGGGGGAAAATTTGAGTATTTTGTCTTTGGCTATTTTGGTTGCACTGACCATGGTCAGTCCATGTTTCTTTAACCTTTAGCAAGCCAGATTAAAAAATATGAAACGTCTCCCTGCCACCGGATTCTTTTTTGAAAATTTGCGTTATTGATGGTGACTGTTTTGAAAATGTGATAATTTTTTGGTTGTTAGAGATATTTAAATAATATTTGCACATATAAATAAAGAATTGAATTGTGCATATATTGGTGTAATTTATGTACATGTGTGTGTAATACCAGATGTATGAGAAAGTGGTAAAGACGTTTTTCACAAAAAGCATATATTTTATAACAAATAAAGATAAAAAAATAAATAAAAAAATAACTTACCTTAGTTATCAAATTCCTTGGCAACACTGTAAACTAAATCATGCAAATCTGTTGTATTTATGTTCTTTCACTGCGAAATTATCAAAATATAGCCGGGAGAACTGTATAAAACATGTAGATTTGCAGTAAAATCGTTCTTTGAGATTTGGTCTAGAGCCATTTTTTGTGCTACTTCCACATATTTGATATCAAACGTCTACAAGTCTCCAAACCAACGCGGTATTCTGTATATTCACTGCTGTGAAACTAAATAACTCAATAATCCATGATTCAAGCCACGATTCAATGTTATTTTATTCAAAATACGATGAAAGAAAGGTCTATAAAACCGGTCACCCATCATGGCATCGTACCGGTGTGCAGATGTGGTCAGATTAATTGCTATAAAATTTGTATCTTCTGGCTAGCCATTGTTACAACGATCATGTCAGACATAGGAATGAACAGCTCATGTTCCCGAGTAACCAATCAGGCTGTGGGGCGTCTATTATAACGATATCTTATTGGATGGGGTATGTCGCCAATGGCGCTAGCCGCCATTTTGTTTTTCGGCGGCCGGAATTGATATAGGCGCGGTGAAGGTTAAGGCTTCTTTGATTGTCTCTATCCATCTATTTCTTGGTCTTCCTTGTGCCTTGTAGTCTGATATGTTGTTGTTGTATGTTGACTGGCTTGTTGCATTAGTTCCATTCGATAGATTAGAAAATGTCCAAAATGAGGCAATGAGAGTGGTAAGGGGGTGTACAAGGGATACACCAATCTCTGCAATGAGGTATCTTCTTGATCTCTCCAGTATTAGGGTGCGACATCAGGTAGCACAGGTTAGGTTGTACCTTAAAGTAACAGAATACAACCACTGCCCATTACACCAACGTCTAGATGAATCAAAGGGAAAATGAATCGAGCGTGGCAGATCATGAATGGCAGTGACTGAAGACACACTGCGAAGAGTATGTGAATTTGAAGAAATAGGAAAGTGCAGTGAATGTGTGGAGGTAGACACTGAGAAGAAATCACTGACTAAAGTAATAATACAACTCGATAAAGCGTGTCGAAAATGGATGGGTGTTGGGGCTCAGGTTACAATGCATGAACTCGCCCAACTACACTCAAAACCACAAGAGATAATTATATACACAGATGGCTCTGTTAACAGAAACATAAATAAAAGCGGTTGGAGTTTTGTTGCCTATAGAAACGGCGTGAAGTTGGTTGAGAAATATTCAGCATATTCCACTGTCACATCAAGGAATGGTGGAACTTATTGAATAACTCAGTAGTTGTTCAGGACATTACATGGATATACTGCCCTGGTCATGCTGAGGTAAGAGGAAACGAGAAAGCCGACTTATTGGCAGGCAGTGTGACGATAGACGGCACAATGCTGAGACGAGATAAAGAAGATTTGATCAAGGCAGTAATAAATTCATTTCAAGATGTAGATGATGTCAATGAAGCTGGGAACGTACATATATAAAGAATGTCAGAGATGGGAGTATTTAGAGAGGAGGAAAAGCAATTATCTTGGAAAGTCTCGAAGTTCACACAATCAGCACCTGACCGGGACTCTGAGTCTACATACAATGGGATGACTGCTGGAACGGACAGCGGAGAATTATGTGAGTGCCCCACGTGCTATCATGCTAGTTTCTAATGAAGAATGAAGAATTGGTTCCATTCTCATGACATGCCCAAACCACCTGGTTTACTGTCTTTCAGTGTAGTTTTGGGTTGAGATGGTCTTTATTTCTTTCCTGATATCTTTAATTCTCCATCTGTCTCTACTCGTGACATTTATAGCTTTCTTCAAACATCTTATTTCACATACTGAAATCTTTCTTGCTAGTATCTTTGTCAAGTGCTATTTGTTTCATTGGTAACACAGTTGGTGTAAAAATACTGTTTACCAATTGTCATTTTGTAGCCATGCAGATTGATAGGTGTTTGAGTATTGATGACAGCTGGTAAATCACAACATTGTCTTTCTGATATTTTGTCTTGATCTCTCTATCAAGTTTGCCTCCTCTGTATTAGGTATTAGGTATGTTGATTATCATCTTCGCACACCGGACACATCCATAGGTGCTCCGATCTCCGCTTCAGTAAATCTCTCAGGGTATACGGCTGATTGTTCCGGTTCTTTGTTGGTTCACTACTCTTTTTGAAATCTTTGTCAGGGGTTCTCTTCAGGCCATGCCCATCCTCACTCCCCATTCTTGCATTCTTGATATTGACTCATGCTTATTCATCTCAAAATTATCTGATTGTGAGGACTGACGAAGTGCAGTGAGTATGTCTGCTCAGTCCATAGGCTGACCTTCTGTTGTGGTGGCGAGACTGGCTGATGACAAAGTTCTCTTAACAACAAACAGAGATGGTCTAAAGCAAAAGCTACTATCAACAAAAGAACACAGTGAAGCCCAAAACGTGTACTTAAATGTTAAGAAAACAAACATGATAACATTAGGAAAAATTAAAGTACAACCAAAGATAATAATTGATAATTTTAAACTAGACGACATAACACATTTCCAGTATTTGGGCATAAACATAAATAGCTCCTGTACTTTTCAATGTATACACAGTACATATCGCTGGCAATCAAATCACAGGTGTTGGCAGAACGATGTCATATGCCGATGATATCCTGGTGTATAGACAGGGCAGAAATCGAGAAGAGTGCGTCGTGGAACTACAGAAGGAGCTGGACAGACTGACAAATTGGTGTCGAGATATGGGAGCAGTGGTTAATCCGTCTAAGGCATTCGTGACGTGGTTTTCCTTGAACAATCACATGGTAAAGACACCCATGCCACAAGTTTCGTTGTCCGGGAAAAGTTTAGAAAGAACTAGCACAATGAGATATCTGGGTGTGTTTTTTTACAGAAGCCTGAGTTTCAGGGAACATGTTGACCACATTATCATAAGGGCAGGCAAAGGCTTAGCAGCAATGAAGGTTATGGCTGCTGCGCAATGTGAGCAAAGATTGTTATTTCTTTTGTACCAGGGTTTGGTAGTGGCTGTGGTGGAATATGCACTGGCAATTCTGACTCTTAGCCAAACTCAGATCGAAAGACTGGATAGAGTCCAGAATGCAGCAATGCGTATCATTCTGGGATGCACAAGAGACACATCGACAAGAGCTATGCGATACCTACTTGACTGCCCAACAGCTGAGCATAGATTACAGTATTGCCGTGCACGGGCGTACCTTCAAATACATGCAGATAAGGAACACCCGTTGCATTCCGAAATACAGAAAGTTAAAGGCAGCAGACTCAAGAGAGGAAGGTCGTGGATGGGACGTGCTGAAGATGTAATACAAAGCGTGTGCCGATTACAGGATGTGGCAGTTGGTGCGGAATGGATAGGTCTACCCACAGATTTCGAAACTTGTTTGAGAGTAGTAATATCACTTAGCAGGGAATGCAGAGAATGGTGTCCCACAGTTGTGGAGAAAGAAGTGCAGGCTTTAATCAGTGAGAATACCAAAGAGGGGGATGTGATTATATACACTGATGGATCTGTAATTAGGCATGTTCGCAGTGCTTGGGCCTTTACAGCTCAGTGCGCAGGTAAAACGATCAAGGAGGAAAGTGGTGCCTTTGCGGTCACTACGAGTAGTATGACCATGGAGACTATGGCGGTGACCAAGGCATTTGAGTGGCTACGCACACAGAAAGTAACGCAGGTCTGCATCTTGAGTGACTCTATGAGTATGATTAAGAAGGTACAAGTGGGTCTCGTTCGCGAACAGTGGATTGAGGCCTTGAGAAATGCGAGCTTGATGGCGGTTACATTTATTTTCGTGCCGGGACATGTGGGCGTTCGAGGCAATGAAAGAGCGGATCAACTGGCATCGTGTGCGATTGTGACAAAGGGCGATGGGGCAATGGATCGCGCTGACGTTTTGAACTCCTTAAGAGATATAACACGCGAGAGTGAGACGAATGTGGATGATGATTCCTTTTCAATGGCTAGGATTAAAGATCAGGGATTGAGATGCGGTGTTGCTAGAGGTGAACATTTTGGAGGGCGCAGAAGAATGATGGTCAACCAGCATAGGACCGGTACTGTCAGCAGAAGTGTGATGGCGGATACACTCAAGGAGAGATCGGAGCAACTATGGATGTGTCCAGTTTGCAGTGATGATGATCCGACGACTAACTAACTAACTAACTAGCTCAGGAGACTGCGCTGTCGAATTCAAGAGAATAATTGCAATGGCGACATTGAAACTTGCACAAATGAAAAATCTTTGGCAAGATACAGCAGCATAGCCAAACTATGTATGATCAGAACATGCATATTCCCAGTGGCAGTATATGGTTTTGAGGCATAGACATTAAATAAAATGATAACAAAGAGAATCGCTGATTTCAAAATGAGATACTGCAATTTTACGTATACCATGGACAGCTAAAAAGACAAATCAAGAAGTGTTAATGTCAATAAATGTCAGAGAAGGCTGGCTCCTTAACAACATCCTAACAAAAAAGTTTTTTTTTTATAGCTTATAAAGAGACATAACAGCTGAATTAACAATTAATAGCTGAAGACAAAGTTAAGGACAACAGTGGAAGAGGGCACCCAAGATGGTGATGATGCAGTGATATATCAGATTGCTTAAACATGTCTCTAGTAGCTGCGGCAGGTTAACCCTTCCAGAATCTCCGAGTATTTATAGAATCCATAAGAAAGACCACGTTCTGGAAAGAATATGTCACATGATGATGATGATGAAAGAATAGTTTCTTGCATTGTTTCATGGGTTGTACAACTCTTTAAAATACTCTAGCTACCTTGCTTCATAATTATTGGGGTCTTATTGTCAGCCAGTAGAAGTAAGAATAAAGAAATGCTTTTGTGGTGATATGATTGCTTGGTACTAGTGTTATATGTGCTAACAGCCATCCAGTTTAGCTGATGGTTAGTATGTTTCAAATTATATGAGGTATGGAATATCTTACCCAAGTAACACAACAAAATATAGACCCACCAGCAATCTAAAAAACCTAGAAACCACAGAACCAGATATACTAAATCATGAAATAAAAGAAGCCTTAAAACATAGTCCAAGTAATAAATCATCATAAGAGGATGGTATGCCCAGCAAAGCAATAAAAGCATGTAGAAACACAAGTGTAAAGTGGCTAGCCAGATTTAAAATAGCCTGGACAGAAAGAAAAGTACCAGACTACTGGCAAAAATAAGTAATTGTACCATTTTGAGTGCAAGTGTGAATCATATAGAGGCACCTCCTTTTTGAGTCATATAGGTAAAATCTACGCAAAAATAATTGAAGAGAGAATACGATACATTGCAGGACCATAGTCCCACTCAATTTGGTTTCAGAAGAGGGACAAGCTGTACACACTTTTCACACTGTGACAATCAAGTGAAAAAGCAATTGAGTATAATCAAGATCTAAACACAGTATTTGTAGACCAGTTAAAGACATTTGACAGAGTAGATAAAGACATTCTCTGGGAAACTGTAAAAAATTACTTCAGAGGACAATTGATAAATTATATAAATTAGATAAAATTAGACAATTTTCATACCAACTTTGTTATCAGTGTCAAAAATGGTCTTTAACAGCCTCACAGCAGAGAAAAATCATCACATGTGAGATGGAATGTTAAAGAAAAGCAGCTATGGTCACCAAAATGGACAGAGTAAGAAACAAGGATATCAGTAAAAGAGTAGGAATAATGCCTTGTATCGAATATATAGAATGTCAGATAAAGTGATGTGGTCACCTTATGAGAGTGGACCCATGCCAATTACCACTGAGAGCTTATAATAAATGATAGCTGGATACAAAGTAAAGGGAAGACCTAGAAAGAGATGGATCGATAACATCACGACACCCCCCCCCCCCATAAACACAGACTCAGTACAACTTAGGCATCACATCTGGACTTGAACAGAAACTTACAACTCCCACCTCTACGCTTAACAGTAAGTGTGGATGCTATCAACCAGTGTCCACCTGGGGATAGACAATGAATGCTCCTTCGGTTAACTCCTGTTGTGATACTTTAGAGGCCTCATATCATCCCTTCCATATCCATAGATCACTTAATACAAAATTTGTTATTGTGAAAGTTGATTCTTGATCAGAAACCGGCATCACTGCATAAGGAGTATTGCCTTACAGGCAGTGGAAAGGTGGTTATGAACATGTTCATATATATATATGCCTATATCTACCTTCTACCTGATAGGTACATTATAATCTAGATCAGTGTTTTCCAAAATCGAATTATTCCCTAAATGAAACCTAATTGCAACTTGTTCGAATTGCCTCCCCCCCCCTTCCTGAACAATCAAATTGCCCCTCTTGAGGGGCGTGCACCCCACGTTGGGAAACTCTGCTCTAGATCTACATATGTAACCCTGCACATATGCCTAGATAGACTTATATATATATGAAACGTATTTCTTATTATCCCACACTTATATTTGTGCTAACACTAATATACTTATACTTGCAGACATACATACCCAGTATGTATATACATACATATATTTATTTGTGTATCTATGTACTGGTACTATTTCAATTTTCAACCGTACATATGTATACTTCCTTGTACATCCTCCCTTTTCATGAACTAGTCCAGCAGATTTTAGGAGTTTTCTGTTGGTATTTGTATTATACAACTATGCTCTGTGCTTGTTATTATTAAATCTCATTAATAAGAACTGTTTTTAGTCAAAGGTGAATAGGTCACTTCAGGTTTCTTGTTTCAGTCCCATTATATACTATTTGTTGCTCTCTGCTATAGTCTTGAAAACATAAGAGTGCTGGTATATACTGTTGCCTTATGTAGCCAAACAGACTTATGTAGCTGTTAATCTTATTGTCTTTTAATTGTCAGGTCTATATTGACAGTGCCATGGATAGAATTAGGTGGGAAGATCAATATCAATTGTGCCAAGACTGGCTTTTCAGCTCTTGTAGAATTCCACACAAAGGTATATACTATTCCTCTCTTTTTATAACTTATCTGTATTTTTCTTGTTAAACATTTAGTCTTTTTTCATTTATGTTTTAACATTATGTTGTAGATTTTACTTCAGTATAATGGCATAGAATGACAGTTGTGTGATTTCTGTTTGCCAATAAGCGAAGTTTCAGATAGGAGTTGGACACTGATAGAATTATGCCCATCAGATTAATTTTTCTAGAGTGAATTGTGTTATTGTAATCTGGAATGTGTATACTCGACATGTGTGAGATAAATGAATTTGCTCATGAACTGAATAGATATCATGGGGATCTTCTAGGTCTAGTTATCTAGTTGAAATGACATGAACAGATATAGGTGAGGTGAAATTTCATTGAATGGAATGCGGAAATATGGTTTAGTAGGGATGATCTCCACTCATCAGCATTCTTGAGACTAGCGGAAATTGAACCAGGTCTGTTGTAGCTGCACCAAATCGCCCTGCAACTCAAGTAAACAGGTTTTTCTGTACTTGACTAACCACATCCTCAGGAAAAGATACGATTTTGTCAAGACATTTAAACTGTGTACTAAAGTCACTGAGAATAGACCAATCAACACAAGGACTATGACACCAACAATGATCATACTGTACAAGTATTGAAGTATTCTCAGGACCCTAAACATAGAACATCCGTATTCATACTACAAGGGCCAATAGGTCTTCTTGTAAACATAAATAATATAGAGACAGGACAATGTTGCTTCAAGTAATAGCGTATACAATTAAATTCAAATAAAATTCTTGAGACTAGTGGGAATTAATCAGGTCTGCTCTAGCGGCATGCCACTCAAGTAAACAGGTTTTTCCGTACTTTACTAATGGTCTCAATTGGTTTGTTCTCTGTGACTTGAGTACACAGCCTTACAAAAGTTGAATCTTTTCTTGGGGATGTGGTTACTCAAGGTTTAAAGAGATGCATTCCTTTAGTCACACTAAACACTCAAGAAACAGTTGTGATCTTTCATTCTGTGGCTATTTGCTGTGTTACATCCAACATACTATGCCTTCACTATTCATCCCAGCATTGAATTTCTAGATCCCTGATGAGTATATTTGCTTCCACAATCTCAAGAATGTGGGGGTCAATGCCAGTTTTCAAGATATCCCTGCTGCAGCTGGGATATTGGTAGGATCCAGATCCACTAAAGATAAAAATGTTTCCCATCATCATTTCAGGGCCCTTGGTGTTGTAATCAAGATTATACAAGGAAAGTGTGGTAGTCAAGAAAGAAGAGACAGAGGAGTAGACCTTGTTATACCGTTAAGCATTTGGTATCCCCCATAGAATTTTTTGTTTTGTGCATGAGAGGCCTTATACTAGAAACTAAGAGATCAACTTCTATTTTGATCAGCTGTACCTGGATGTGAGAGGTTGGGAATTCACATCAACATCCTGTTGGGGGGGGGGATATCTGGCCCAGACACTATATGTTCATCTATCCCCAATAGTTAGATAGGTTAACTATCTCACTTATACAATTTTTTTGTAGGATAGGACAGGATAAGGTTGATTTGGATTGAATTTGATAGATTAGATGGATAAACCAGCCTACTTAAATATTTTTATTAAAAATGTTTTCAATAGAAATTGTTGACAATTAAAAGTTTAGTTAATTGTTAAAATCTACAGCCCTGATATTAATACATCGGTAGTGCAATATGAATAATTATCTGCTTTGTCTGTGTCATTTACATTGTCTATGGGGATTTATTAGTCCAGCATGCTAATAAATATCAACTTATTTGAGTTTTTGTGCCATATTGAGTATGGACATGTGAATAGTTGTTTTTTAATCATCTTATTGAAAGATAATCACTATGATCATTTATATTTGCAGCCATTTTATGGGAATAAAAAGCACAGAGTGACCACTCATATCTTTGAACCCAATGACAAAAAACCATTTGTTACTATTGAAGGAGAGTGGAATGGTGTGATGTTTGCTAAATTTACATCAGGGGTAGGTTTTATTGATTTCAATTGGGTTCTCTTGTAAACATCTTTGTTTGTACTTGTTCCATTGTTCATTGATTTTAATGTGTTTTTAGAACCATACTAGTGACTGCTGAATTTATTAATGCATGCCTATATTTGTTACAAAGGAAGTAAAGATTACAAGATGGAGAATGTTTTTTGTAGATGTCAATACCCAATTATTTATTTTTTAGCAACTCAATGCCATTCTTAAGAAAGTGCAATCTTCTGAAGTTGATTTAGCAATTCATATAGTGAGTTACTGATTTTTAAGTTTCTGTAAAGGATTTTTCCTGACAATTGAGAGGGACAGATACTCCATGTTAATGTGTTTTAGTTGTTTCCTTAGAATGAGAGCAGTGTCTACACATGGGTTTTCACTGGGAGCTGATGCATTTAAATGGCTATTGACTAACATGTCGTGTTTGAAACTGAAATATAAGGGATTGATTTCTTTTGAAGAGTCTATTTACAGTGTCATTATCATTTGGTCAGATCATTTTGCACAATATATTTTTATCAATCAGCTCATTTTCCCAAGTTAAGATTCAAGATTGCCATGGCAAGGTTGAATATGATTTGGAAAGTTAAGATCAGTATTACAGTAAAGATCACTTCCGATCACTAGTGCTAAGTATACTTTTATGCAGATGTGAAAGCTGGACATTCAATACAGACATGGAAAGAAGGATTCAGACTTTTGAAAACAAGTATTTCAGATGTTTGTTAAGAATTAGCCATATAGAAACACAGACAAATATATTCTTCTGGCTGAAAATAAACAAACAAACAGGTTATGAAGACCACCACTTTTGACAGTCATAAAATGGCATAAACTTGTTTGGTTTGGAAAAGTAACAAGACATGACTCACTTTCTAAAATTATTTTGCAAGGAACAGTTGAAAGTGTAAGAAGAAAAAGACAGCCACAGAAAATCCTGAATCGATAACATCAAGAAGCGGTCTCAGTAGGATTTTTCTACACTCCTCCAAATGGCTGAGGATAGAATTGTTTGGGCTTTTTGTGCTGATGTCTCCAGTGTGGCACCCATACAACCATGACAGATTATAGGACTTATTATTATTATAATGACACAGAGAATTCATTAGTTAATGAACACAATGAAGAATCAGATAGGCCTAGTGACAGAAATGATAATATTGCACTACGTAATACAGAAAATAGAGTGAGACCTAATGATAATATTCTGTGGAATAAAGTTCAACTTTGGAAATCCAATACTAGGGAATATTTCCTAAATTTTCACAATATTTTGTTCAGTTTTTAAATTGGACATGGTACCCAAAACAATGGCATAAAACACTAGGCAGTTGATAGATTTACTTCAAATAAAATAATTATAATCAATAAATGGACAATCAAGGCATCTATTTTAGTAAAATTGGATATCAACATTTCAAGACAAGTAAAATTGAGGGTGTGTAGAACAAAATGCATGTCCAAATAAAAATTTATATTCATCTAACAGCCCTGTTTGTGGTGTAATTTTTGTATTTTGTTGTTACAGTTCTTATATTTTTATATTGTATATGGATTCCACATTCAATTATCTTTCTTTTGATACCTTATATTACCTTCTATTTCTAATACTATGTCTTCAGGAAGCTTGAGCCCAAATCATGTTGCAGTCCAAAGATTTAGCATAAAATTAACGTTTATCACGTGTACAGCAACTTTATTCACCAACATTTCCCCTTCTCTAGTTATGAGCAGCAAGTATATTTGCCGCTGTAGCCCGACATTGCTAGGTACACTTCAATTAATTAAAAATCCCAAATTTTTAATATTTATTTTACCAGATTGATTAAATCTGGTATTTTATTCAATTGACTACCTTTTCTTGCAGTTTTAGTGGCAACCATGTGTTAAATGTCATTTAAATATCTATATTTTCGCAAAATATTGACAATTTCAAACAAAAGCATCACCATGACTGTGAATTGGGTTTTATAGACTTTTATTTTATCTGATTTTCATTAAAATCATTATGAATTGTGATTCAAATGATTATTTATGGAGAGATAAGTTATTTCCACACTCGAAACCCAGTTAGCTGCTTTATCTAAATTAATATTAAAACATCAACCAAGTTCAAGTGATACATTTACAGACTAGATCTAGGTTTATAGAAGGATTTTAAGACATGCCTGTAGGTTTAATCCTTTTAATCCTTTAAATTATAGCAATTATTCCATGAATCGTGCGCTATTTAGGTCTATGTAAAACTGTTTCCACTCCAAAATATTTACAAATAATGTAATAAACTTCGTACAATTATATTATTGTTTTAAAGGTCAAAATTTTCTGTGGTTTTGTGGAAAATCTTCTTTGAGACTGTCTTACATGTCTCGTTTCACACACACACAAACAAAACCTATACCAATATATGCAGAATTCAATTCTTTATTTGTATGTGCAAAAATTATTTAAATATCTCTAACAACAAAAAGTTATCACGATTTCAAAACAGCCACCAACTATTACTTAACATTTCTAAAAATTAATTCAGCAGCAGGAGAGAAATTACGTAATAGTAAACACAGAGTGCTAAAAGTTAATTACACCCAAACTCTGGGAATAATTTCGTCCTCAAAGAGTTAATAAATGGACTGAATGCTATAAAAAAATATTTACAACTATACAACCTATGAATGTGAAAAACCAAACAATTGTGTGACTCAAGAGAATTAGGTGATGCTGAAGTCTTAAGGGAATAAGTCGAAGAAGCTATACACTCTTTAGAAAATGTAAAGACGTCATGAGTAGCTATTTCTGCAGAACTCTGAAGCAAAGAGGTGTAAATGGTAAATTCTATGAGACCTATTTGTTAATGTATATAGGAAACAAAAAAGTGGCCACAGTGGACACAATCACTGCCACAGAAAGGGAATTTTAAATTGTGAACAAATTATTGAATTATTAGTATTATCATTCATTCAAGTGATGCTAAGGATACTTGTACCAGATTGAAATGTATATCAGAAGAAATACTAGCTAAAGAACAGACAGATTTCCATAAAAATAGATGTTCTGTAGAACAAATTTTCAACATCAGAATAAGATATACCATAATTTCATTAAGGCCTTTGATTGAGCATGACCAGAAGGTTTATGAAAAATTAGGAAAAACTTCAATTTTTATAGAAATTTAATAGAAAGTATTGAAGGATTAAACAAAGCAATAACTAGTGCTTTTCTAATTGTTTGAAATTTGAGACTTTTTCAGAAAAACAACTATAGGATATGACAAGGATGCATATTGCCACCAATGTTATTCAATATGTTCTTGGAGCATAACATGCAAGAGACATTACAGAGCCATCAAATACCAATCTCCATCAGTGGCCACCCTCTGTGTCAGTGGTTCCCAAAACTCTTACGCTGTCCACTCCACCCCCTCACCCCCTTTCCCACATACAGCTTAAGACAAAAAAATTGTTGCGTTCTTTTTGCTCCCAAGTGCGAGAGTTTCACAAAAACATTATCACAATAATTGCGCTTATAAAAATAATGTGTGTTTAGAACAATTGTCATTATTTTTTTTCAATATATTTTTAGAAATATGTTTACATTTTTAATAAAACACAATCATGCCTTTAGTGTACTAAATTCCCAAATCTCTCTGTGCCTCCATTGAGATAATCACAAACCCATCTGGGGCATCTTCCATTTTGGGAACCCCTGCTCTATGCAAGGGGTATTGATATTATAGTTGATCGTGAGAAATAATTTCAAGAATTTACATTTAAACTTGGAAAAAGAAACTTGTAAAAGTTTTGGCATAAAAAATAATTTTGAGAAAAGCAAGAGAATGGTGAACAGAGATGATAGACTCTGATTAATATCTGGGTGAATGAACAGAAACTTGAAGAAATTAATAGCTTTAAATATTTGTGATCTTATATGAGCAGTGATGAAAGAACTAAGAACATAGAAATAAAAACTAGACTTGAAATAATCTCAACTGCAATGTCTTGATTGAATATCCTAAGTGAAAAGCAAAATAAATACAATAATGAAGATCCACATTTATAAATCTGTAATAATGCATATTTTTGTGTTGACAGTTGGACAATTACAGTGGAAATGGAGAGAAGTATACAGGCATTGTAAACAAAGGTTACAAACATTGTTCATCCATTATATAGAACATAAAACCAAAGCATGTGTGAGAAACAAAATTAATACCCTTGCAACTTCTGGTTGCACTAAGATGGCAATGAAGTCAGAAAATGTTGACGTTACAATACATTCTTCATATTACACTGAAAAGGCTATCTTCAGGAAACCCCTTGAAAACCAGCTTTCATGTAGGAATTATAAGATGTTACCCCTGCGTCAAAGTTGGAAAACTCCAGCCCACAAGGCACTGAACTTGGAAGAGGGAGTTTACAATTGAATCCATGCAGTATAGGAAAAGCTGTCAAAATGTTGTTCAGGAGTGTATATACAGTAAACAACAGAGTCCAAATAATCATAACTAAACAAAACCATCAGACTACAGCAAATAGGCACTCACTACAGGATTATCCCAGTTCACTGTTCACATAAACAATCTGGCCACAGGATCTTCTCTGCAAAACAAATTTTGGGAAACCCAATATTGAACTGAATGTTTAACAATTGATCACAGAAGAATACTTTTGCAAGTGGAACACAAACCCGATGACATCACCTCCAACGATATCAACAGACCACACTATTTAGCATATAGTTTAGAATAGGCCAGTGCAGACTGTTGGATCACCTTTACCAACTGAGGATCTCATGCACAGAACAGATGTGGATGATTATGGATGCATATGGATCCATAATATAAATCTCCAATCACATACTTCATGACTGACAAAGATACAAAGAGCAGATACAGCGAGTCTGATTGGAGGATACAGATTTGAGGCAAAAGCTATGGGGCAGCTTGTCTGACCTGGAGAAGACTGAACTTTGCATTGATGGCAGGCCTAACAACATAACATGACTGCAGATGTTGAACACAGTAGGAGAAAATACTCTTGCAGGTCAACAAAGACATCTCCTAGCAATGATGAGACATCATAAACTTGCGTCATTTGGACACATGGTGAAGCATTGCCACTATTCCTTTTCTAAGACTGTTCTACAGGGGACAGTTTAGGGTGCAAGAAGAAGAGGGAAAGGAAAGTATGGATTGATAATATGAAAGACTGGACAGAATTATGTTTCTCCACATTTAAACAAAGCACTTATAGTGTCATGGCTGGACATTGGGTTGGTGTTTCTAAAGTGGCACCCATATGCCAAGATGCGTTATGGGTTTGATGATGATTCCTATTCTGTTCTTAATGTGTTTTGTTGAGTGCTGAATTAATGTTACTTTTGTTGATATATTATGTCATTTTTGCAGAAAAATGAAGTGTTTGTTGACACCAAAACTCTGCCTATTTTCAAGAAGATAGTCCGTCCCCCAGAAGTACAGGAAGAGTTTGAGTCTAGACAGTAAGATTGGCTTTATTTCCTTGTTTATGCACATAATTCCTCTAAAGAAATCCACATATCTGTATATCTGTGTTTCATACTTGATCAATGTTTCATGGTGGTGTTGGGCAAATGTGATTGGAAAACTTGGTTCGAGTGACATCCATTTTTAAAGAATATCACTTAAAGCTTTAAGTCAGTAAAAATGGTTTGTATCACACTTCTGGCAGTTGGTGCCTCATGGACATATCAGAGGTTGAGTTATGACTACATGTTATCATCAGTACACTCCAGGCAAGTTTATATGTGCTCCAATCCCCATCTCAATAAATCCAGTGCAGCATCTGAGAATTCCAATTTGATGCTGATTTATCAGTCTCTTTGTATATCTTCTCGCTTGACATGATCACTCCTCCAGTCGACTCAGCTGTAAATGAGTACCTGACGCATGAGTTAGGAAAGGTAAAAGACAGCAAGGAAGGGAACTGGTCACCCCACCTAATAGTTGCTGCAGCTTAGTACATGAAGAGTTATCTTCATCCCCGATGGCAGGTTGCTGCCATGGGACATACCTTTACCTTGTATATCTTTGTTTCTCTTTACAGGCTATTCTGATCTTTACACCATTCTCACGCAGTCTTGAGAGCGACCATGATTCACACTTCTGAAAAAATTTTGAGTGGATGAGGTCCCTCAACGCATTAACTATGTCAGATTGATGTACCTATTGACACTTTGGCCATACTCGCCAGTATATTGGCCCACTCATTGCCCTCAACACTCGCATGTTATGGCATGAATATAAAGGTAATTTTTCTGGTCATAGATTGTAACTGGAGTCATCTGCCGTCAATAACTCCTCCCATTGATGGCAAATGACTCCAGTTTCTAGTTAGCAGATCATGTTCATTGAGCCCCTAAGTATGCATGCATGATAATAGTTCTGTGACATCAGCCATGACAGTTCAGAGGTTTAATTCTTGTGAACAACCTTCTAATGTTATAATTCCTCAAAACTTAATATTCATACAGAATGTTATGTATGCCTTTGTGATAGACATTAGTTTCATTTTGTTAATATCCAGAGATATTCTACCAATTTTCTTTTTTGTTTGTTTCATATCTATCCTTCTAGTTTTTTCATCAGTTGTGATTACCTTTCCTTTTTGATGGATTTATCTCATCTAGCCATTACTATGTGAACGTGGAAAGTGCTGTTTCATCATGTCTTATGTTGTGTTGTTGATAAAGATTTGTGGGTCAAAATGTCGATTTGTGTGTGTTACCATAATTAGTAAATCTTCATTATCATAGTTTCAAGTTTTGCTTTTTTGATATAATTTTAGTTTCAAAATCAATCAAGTGTCATGTGGAGTGACAAAATCAATCAAGTGTCATGTGGAGTGACAAAATCAATCAAGTGTCATGTGGAGTGACAAAGGCGATTATATTTCTCTACAAACCCCATCTCTTTTGCTAATAAACTCAGTTTGTGACATTTTCCCATGTCATGGTGACATCCCATCCAACAACTTCTCTCTCTTTGTCTTCCCCTGTCTTCTTTGTCTTCCCCTGTCTTCTTTGTTTGATCTTTCCGTTGGTTAGTAAATGTTCAAATGTGTTGACTTATTCAAGTTCTTTGTTGTAAATTTTGAATTTTGATCTAATTAATACACAGTTTACAAGAAAATAAATAAAACCAAAAATATTTATAACACATTTGAGAACATCACTAGTTGTATTATTGGATCTCAGGTTGTGGCGTAATGTTACCTACCACTTAAAGGAGAGAAATGTGGACCAGGCTACAGAAGAGAAGCACAGGTTAGAACAGAGGCAAAGAGATGAAGCCAAAGAACGAAAGGAAAAAGGAAAGAGCTGGCAAACCAAGGTATGGTGTATTACTTCTTCTGTAAAAATAACAAAATTTTTTTGTTCCTTACTTTAGAGTTAGGTCATTACTTTTGGCATTTTTTTATGCCTGTATCTGGGCTGTTTGTCATTATGATATTTGACTAATGTTTAAACATTATTGTAATGTCTTATTAATATCTCTAGGAATTGTTGGACTGACTTCATAGCATTCATCACACAACTTTGTAAGACCAAAATAGTGCAATAGAATTCAGAAAGGGAAATACCATTATGAACTAAGCTGTTCTTAATCTGGTGGTCTGCAGACCACCAAAGACCAGGGAGGTTCTCCCAGTAGACTGCAAAAACTTGAAGAAATATTATAAGCCTTCACATTTATAATAAAAAAGATGGCTGTATAATGAAAAAAAAAAATCCTATTGTGGTAACAATTCATTAAAATTGAACGGCAAAAGAGTATTTTTTGGGGGTATTTTATTGTTTATTAGCAACACATTACTTTTACATGTTCAATTACAAACATGTTTTACTATTATTAATACACAGATAATTTCTTTTTGAACATTTTAAAATATGTAATATTTTGAGGATCTGGCGCAGAAAAAATATTTCAAGGTTTTGCGACAACAAAAATTTTAAGAACCACTGAGTTAACCTTTAGCACAGGGCTAGATAAATGGAACCATTATGATTTTACTGAAAATACGATAAAACAAAAGTCATTAAAACCTGATTCACTTTCATGTCTCCTCTCCGACTTGCCGATGTGGACAGATGTAATATATTTCACTATTACAACGCCATAGATGTCTCCCCGTTCATAAACTGTTCGGAAATGGAAGTCAAATATAATACTTAACTAGGATTGGTCAAATCTGGTTACTTAACATGTTATCATCAAGTACTAGAGCGCTAAATAGTCATAACAATTGTCAGATTACTCCGACTTCAGTGTTTGGGATATACTAATTCTGTTGTCAGAATATTCTGACTATAGCTTGCTAAATATTAAACCAAAATAGTTTATACTTTAAAACAATGCAAATGCCATCCACAAATGTGGTTTAACTCATAGTATATGTGAACTCTTTTCCAAACTCATGGATATTCTGACCATCATCCTGATGGGGATAGACAATAGACACTGTAATGATAATCAAAATATGTAGTAAAGAATTGTTGATATAATTTGTAATTTGTACACTGTAATGAGAATATTTCTTGTGAAGAATTATGTAAATAATTTGTTGATATTTTTATTCAGTACTTCCATGAACTCGGTGAACATTGGGTTTACTACAAACCATTGGTGAAACGTCTGAAGCAGTCTCCACAACTCTGATCAACATGAGAATGTCAACTTCAAACACTCAAGTCTGTGTGAACAGACATATACTATAACAGCATGTGCAATTTTGTGATCACATTTTATTGATATATATTTCTTATATAGTGAAATAGAAGATTGAGGCATATTTCATTTTGTATTAAACTGCAAAATATTTATGTAAGCTGAATATATTATTAGTATCTTCTTCTGCGTTTGGCTTTTAAATAATCTGAAGGATTTTTGCATGTGATTTGAGCCAGAGAGTGTGAATACTCTGTGCTGCTAATGTTATAGTAGAGCAGAGTTATTTGTACATTTTGGCCCAGCACGTTTGATTTTTGCCATGATAATTAGTAGAAACATCTAGCAAAAAAAAGAGCATATTCAAGGTTGGTTTTTTAATGAGAATATGAGTGAATAATGTCTTTTTTGTCAGACCATCATCTCCACTTAACAGAGAGTTGTCTAATGAGGAAGCTGACCTTAAAATTAAACAAATGTGATCTGATTGTGCTAGAGATAGTGATGGAATTCTTTACACTGATGTGTCTGATGTGAAGAGTTCAAAATTAAGTTACCCTTTCTCAGATATTTTGAGAGGAAAAGCCTTCTTTGAGAGATGTGGAGCTTTACAATATGACAGCCCCCTACATGAGAATGGAGATTGAGACTGTTATGATTGCATAAAATATACAATTACAAAAAATCTAGAAAATATCTAACAATCAGATATGCACCACAGTAGCACAACAAGTAACAAAGTCATTATATTAAACAAGTAAATATGTGTTATAAATACCTATTACTACTAATAAAGAGATGATAAAAATAACTATAATAAAAAGAGGATAAAGACATAAACAGTTGACATTTTTATCATAAGACATTTGTAGGAACAGATAATTAATAATATAACAGCAAATAATACAGAAAAAATATTAATTTCAAAACATCTATGAAAATAATGAAACAGTCCCTGTAACAGCAAGCAAAGGAAGTAAATTTATCCACTTAGTGCATTCACGATCAAAATAGTGCACACCATAAAATTACTTACCATGAAGAGATGATGAAGACTAAGATATGAAACCAGAAAAAAGTCCAACTACAGGCACAAGAGAGAAATACAGTAGAACAGGGTAGTATGTCTACCATAGATGCAAGATTGAGCCAATGCATGAGGTATCAGTCAACCAGCAGACACAACACCACAATGATAGACCAAATAAAAATCCATATAAAAAACAAGAATGAGACATCAACAACTATACCATAAATTATAGGATCTAACAATGACTATACAGCTCCTATTGCCACTAAAGAAGCCCAATGAAAACCATGCCCAGGTCAGTGCAAACTTATTGAAAAGATGGTCGCCTGACACCTAGCTTGCAACCAGGAAAAGAGCTGCATATTCCCGGGCACACCCGAAGGCTATAAACTTCAGAAAGAAACATGGCCCAACACTTTGTTCGCCTACGATGTATTCGAGGGCTTCCACACGTCTAGAAATGTGTGCTGTCATGATTGACTTGGAGGATGCATACAACAGAGTGCCACTCGAGTATCTTATCAATAAGCTCTTACTCTTCCATGTTGACCCTTTCATTGTCAGAAAGTTATCAGTTATTTCATTATGTGGTCTTGTTCAAGATGAAGGTAGCTCTCATGTTGGAAATCTAAACCGTGGATACTATGCCCAGGTTTACCACAGGGATTTCCTCTGTCACCTGTATTATTCAATGTGTACATCTTGGCAATCACACAGCAGCAGCTTGACGGAAGAGATAGAACATTGTCATTTGCAGATAATATCTTGATATATAGACGGGGAAGGGTCAGAACATATACTGTAGAAGCAATGTAGATTGAGTTAGACCGTCTCGCCTGCTGACATGAACCTGGACACTGATCAACCAAAAGAAGGCAGCAGTGACATGGTTCTTTCTTAACAATCACATTGTCAAGTGTGCAACACCGACAGTGAAGATGAGAGTGAACAACATAATCAGGAATTCATCTCTACAATACCTTGGTGTGCCATTTGATTGTAGTTTGTGCTTTCGGGAACATGATCATGTTATTGCAAAGGCCAACAAAGATCTTTCAGCTCTGAAAGTGATGGCAGCGACTGACACTAAACAATCACAGCTCGTAATCCTGCATGAGGCTCTTGTCCTCCCTGTCAGTGAATACACAGTTGCCACATTCATCACAAATCAAACACAGATTGAGAGGCTGGAGAGAATTCAAAATGAAGTAATGCTGATCTTCCAGGGACACATCCTGTATGGCTATTCTTCTTCGGTGATCATTACTCAGTCAGGTTGGGACTCCGGATTCTATGATATAGGCTGCTGTCTGTTTTAGAGTGTCCACTGTGCCATACAGTTTCTCTTCAATACTGATTGGGGTAGGCCATGTCTTGTTTCTCAGGTCTGCATACTGGGGACATTCTTGTAGGATATCTGTATGGCTATGAGGTTTCTCCTTAATTTTCTGAGCATATATCACAGAATTGATGTGTGGCATACTGATATAATTTTATTACTGTATTAGAAATCTAGATATCTGCTACAGAAATTATTTAACTGAAGCACTGAAAATTGAAATCACTTAACTTGGCTGAAGGAGTAAATTGGTCAAAATCAGCAGTGATAAAATCGGTTATAAACATTTTTTCCCTAACCAATATTTCTGCATTCTCACGTTCAACAATTGGAGTGTATTATTACTATATACTCTAATTCATGAATTTACAAGCATAATGCTTCTTTATATAATGGAGGAGATATAAAAACCTTTGATTTAGATAGTCTCTCAAAAGGAAACATTATTTCAAAATAATCTTGACTTTACTATATCACATGTTTCTGACCATGAATATAAAACGTGTGCTGCAGATATCATCTTAATTTATAACCTCCAAATCACTACTATTACAATGCAAATCAACACTTTCTAAATCACTTACTGCATTAGATAAATGAATGCTAGTATTATCAGAAAAATTTTCTGACAAAAGTTTATAAATTTCTGATTCAAGGAATCTACTCTTAGCCATATTTGTAGGTCTGGGCAAGATGAATACACAAAGAAGCTCTGGCTGTGTCGATACTCAAAAGTGTGACACTTACATGCATGTCCAATTACACAATTTCTATTTTTAAATGATCTCTAGACAGCTTGAACTAGCCAATCAGAGTATGTTGAACACCTTAAAGTACTTTCCACAATACATTATATGAACAAATGAGCCATAACATAACTCCTTAAGGAGATATCTCATTGATGGCTGTAACATTTCATCCCTCCTTAAGGATATCTCTGCAGCCAAGGGTTAAATTGCAACAGGTGTCATTTACATTAACAAATATACTAATGTGAAAACAATCTGTATATTTTTGATATTTTTAAACTGATGAATTTATTTGTATTAAAAACGGTATTTGTAATTAATCATTTCTTTGAGTTGGTAGCAGTTATTCTTGACATCACATACCTAGGTTGATGTCTTGTTTTATCCATGTGTGCCGCTAGGCGTCATGGGGATCCGAAGTATTCTTTCTTTAGGTAACTGGGATGCCGCTGCCATAGTGTAGTCTTGGTGTTCTAGTATTTCCCTGATTCATCTATCCATCGCCATCTGGGTCTTACCCTGTTTCTCTTTTCACATGATCTTTTATTGAAGGCTATTGATGGAATGTGATGTGGTTCCATTATGATTAGGTGGCCAAACCATTTGATTTTTTGTGTGTTTATGTATTCTTTGCAGGATGTTGTTTTCTCAGATTTCGTATACTGTCATTGTTTATTCTATCTCTTTTTGTTACCCTTTGTACTGTTCTAAAGACACTTCATTTCATATACGGCGAGTTTGTGTTCTAGTTTCTCTGTCAGGTCCAGGTCTGACATTGGTAACACAGTGTCGGCATGAACATCTGGTGTCTATTTCTCTAGTCTCTTGTCTTCCGAGAATGCATTGCCTAGATACTTAAATTCTTTTACTTACTTGAGTTTTGTGCCATCTATGTATATTTCTAGTGGGGATTGATTTCTGCAAATCTTCAATGTTTCTGATTTTAGTTTGTTAATTCTCATGTTGTTGGTTTCACAATGGGTATTTAAGTGTGTTTAGGTGTTTATAGGTTGATGACAGGCAATAATACCCAAAAAACAAATTTCCTACTCTGCTGGTTCTCACAAATGCATATGCTACTGTACATTTCTGAAAGAATTTTAACAGAAAATATAGTTTTTTGTGATAATCATTCTTGTCTTTCTATCATACATAGGTCTTCCTAATTTGGCACTTTACCTTCACCAAGCTGTGTTAAAATTTATTAATTTCTGCCTGTGACTGCATTCTTTTTTGCCCTTACACATTATTTATGGATGGTATTTGGAAAATAAAATACTAACTTTTTTTTAGACTTTTGTTTTTAAAGCTGTGCATATAATTTTTGTGAGTTGAAATCAAGGAATGGTTACTGAATGTAATGATGTAAGTTTTGTTCATGTATGTGTGATATCTGAAATAAATTTACGAACTAACATGCCGGTGAAAACTTTGATACATTTGATCCGGGATGTAATGCCACAAACTAGGCCTAGATTACTCCACTGTTATTTTATATCCAAAATAGTACTTACATAGAACACAGGTTTTTAAAAGTTTCACTTGAACATGACTATCACAAAGACTAAGGGGTTATAGGTGTAAACACGAAAAATAAAAATTATAATACACAAGACATTTTCAATGTTTCAAAATGTTAGGTCTTTCTCAAGAATATATAAAACAAACAGTGAAAAACAGTGAAAACAGAAAAAATAATATTACACCACAGAGGCACTAGATACACTAACTACATGTTTCCACATACATCATTGTCACCTTGAACTTCATTTTGTTTGAAGTCATGTCAATATATCTATAACTCACCATATTTAATTGGAAACTAGCAGAAACTGAAGCTGATTATGTCTACTTTCATTTCCTCTGTTAATCCGATGAATAGCGTTTGTTTACAATCGTGATATCCTTTTTCAAAGACGTGTGCAGTGGGCTGCTGTAGTTGTGGACAGCTATGCAAAATGCATTTTATCTTTCAACTATAGTTGCTCACAGCATGGTGAAGGTTAATAATACTTCTACCCGTATAATATCTTACTACATGGATTATCTTCATTGCAAAGCCACATTAATATTATGAGTGCATATATATCCTAAATAAACAATGGTACACATTTCTTTTTTGAGGGTTTACAATTTGATAGCGCACTATAGATGTCCTCAGATGTTCAATATGTTGTTGTTTATATTTAATTCCAAATAGTTTAGTGTGCAATATGTTTTTGTGTCCTTAAATAATCACCCAAATTTTACTGAAACATGAAAGGGAAGCAAAGTATAATGGTGATACTATTACTTGCCATGTACGTTGTAAGGGGCAACTAGGAAGGTTTTGGAGGTGGAGTTGGCTGTCTCTGCTCATAGCGGGTCATCAAAATGACCTGGAAGCAATGAAATCTGATGTGTCAGGACAAAAGGCACAAATATCACAACTATAGTCCGTTCAGATTCGTTTGCCGAGATGTTATGATTTATAATTCAAAAAGTTATTGATGATTTCACATGAATTTTGGCATACGTTGTTAAAATGTCCATGTCGCGAAAACATATGTGTTACTTGATGTCTAGCTGTAACGGTTATTTGAAAGCGGCGAATTCTTTTGATGTTTGCCCATGTAAATATTATTTCGACCATAAACAAAATATTTTACAGTAATCTAGTGCAATGATGACCCATAGGCGTGTCCACAAAATTTTACATGGTGGCAGGTGTAAAAAAATTTAAAATATATCTTTTGTTCGTAGAGTCAATTTGATATTGTTCCATGCTCTTGGTGTGAGTTTCACAAATGTTGTCGCTGCCTTTGAAATAAGTACATATATTTCTTCATGTAAGGAAATTTTGTCTGTAATAGTTGATCCAAGATATCTGAACTTCTGTATTGAATCAAGCGGGCTAATTTTTATAAGTAATGGTTGATGGTTTGCTTATAACATTTTTTTGAATTGCTTGGGTGGTATTGAGCAATGAAATGTTTTACAAATCAACTTGTAAATTTTGCAAATCAAACTTTTTTTAGTGTAGACTTAATCAGAGTAATGATCATTCATAATCAGACGAGTCAAATAGGTCGATTACTGTTTTCGGCTGAACAAACAACAAACCTTCCTTTTTCCAATATTCCTCTTCTTGGCGTAACACATGATCCTCACATTTCACCCACTAGTCTTTATGTATATTTGATAGAGCCTGATTTGTAAGTGTCTCAATATCACATAATTTGAAAGTTGTATTTGTAGATGCTACGTGTCCTTTAACTTTTGCCCAAATTAGCTCTATAGGATTTAAGTGTGCATGATATGGAGGTAGTCTCAAACATCTATGACCATGTTCTTCAATTAACTTGTCTATTTTAAATATCTTTGTTCGTTGTGTCTGTTTTACAAGGTTAAGCAATTCGGGTTTCAAGTACCTGTCGGTAACTGGTATGTGTTTTTTTATGAGCCACGTTTTAATTGCATCTTTTGTACTTGATGATGTTGCGATTCTATCTTCTACGTTCACTACGTTATGGTATGAAGCATTGTCCATTATCAGACAAGAAGGTCTATCTAATATTGGAAGAATACTTTTTTCGATCCAGTCTTCGAATATGTGCCCATTCATTTCGGAGTGGTAGTCTCTATTGTCAATGGATTTTGAAATGAAAATTAGATGAGCATTCTGCAACAACCCATTATGTCTGCTACCTGCATGTGCAACTATCAAACGTTGCCCTTTACTACTTGGTACTGATCTTTTAATACTTCCATCTGCTAACTGCCATTCCTTTTCATTTGTATGATGAGCGTTGATCCAAGTTTCATCTAAATACACAATATCATAACCATTCTCGCGCATTCCCTTCACTTCACGTAAATACTTGCTTCTAAGAGCTACCAGATGTGGCTTTTCACAAATAATGTTTTTTCCACCAGCATACTTTCTAAAGGTGAAGCCTGCATTTCTTACAGTTTTCCATAATAAAGTTTTTGATATTTCAATGTCGTTATTAGTTTTCAGCCAAATCTTCAACTTTCTAAGTGTCACTTCTTCGTTTTTATCAAACATTCTACATATTTCTCTTTTTACTAGGTCCTTATCGAAACTGTCTATCTTTTCTTTCCTTCCTTGCTTTCGTGAATTTGTTGGCAATAAATATCCGCTTGCTTCCACTATTCGATCAAATGAACGTTTACACAAACCTAAAATATGCATTGTTCTCTTCTCAGGATTTGATAAAGAACAATAAAGATGTCCCTTTTTACGCTCTCTGCAGAAGTATTGATAAATCTTTATAGCAATGTTATGCTCAGTAAAATATTTCGCTTTCAGATTCATTCTCACATAGACTTGCAGAAGGTAATATGCTTAGTACCGCCTACTTTCTGTAAATATTGAGACGTGCCTCTGACTTGTGACTTGAAATCGAGTCAATAGCCGTTTTTGATTTCACATAATTCTAAGTTCAGGAAAAATAATATTTGGTGCTAAACGGGAATTTCCATATGTAACATTGCTTTATACAAATGTACAGTGGAAACAACTACTTTTAGAACGGTGCACATTCTACCGTGAGGGTCATGCCTTTATATTTAATAATCAGCTGTGAGATGTAAGCATCTACATAATCCAGCGATTGTTTATAATTTAGATTAACTTTTTTTTAATATAGGTTAAATAAGGTATCTTTGATACTGGATCACATTTCTTTGATAAAAAAATATTTCTATAGCGACATTATTATTCTAAACCTAACTTCAAATGATCAATCCAAATGAACAATACGTTTTTGATAAAAATAATTTAACATCTCGGCAAACGAATCTGAACGGACTATAAGATGTAAATTATAACACAACACATTTTGCTCTCCGAACCACATCCTGGTAATCTACAGGATTATATAACGAACACAGAGGAAGAAGATAAGCAATTCCATCCATCCATAAAATCCTTAGCACTTCAGAGTTTTTCAGCGAAACTTGGAACAGGATAATGAAGTTTTACTAATCACTGATAGTACACAAATAACAATGGTTGACCAAAACGTCTTTATCAAGAACACAACATAACATGACAAGTAAGAAACAGCACTAAGAAATTCACATGATAATAGCTAGACTGGATAATTCCAAAGAGCTTAAGTGATGAAAAAACTAGCAGGATAGAGAAAAATATAACCAAACATAAAGTTGAATATGGATATTGACAAAAAAACAAAACAGAAAAATTACAGAAGGTAACAGGATATCTACACATATGAATGATGGATGTTAATCCACAAGGGCCATAGTATGCCACATTGGTAGATAATACCAGTTCCACACCATGATTGACACTGTGTACATTTTGGCAGAATCGGTCTCCAATCCTCAAACCCATCCCACCTATGTACAATATGGTGCAAAGTTTGCAAAAAATTAGTGCATAAATGAGGTTATGAAACACATGCACAATCATCTTCAAAGGTGAAAGTTGTTTTTGAGAATGTGACAGAATGGGTCTGAACAGCATAGGCGCAGGTGTCGCAAAAAAAACTTGAACATTTAGTAACTTTCGGAAAGATCAAAAGCTAGAAGATACAGAGGAAGACAAAGAGAGATATTTATGAATGGGTTGTCTTTGGTACAAAAATAAGTCACCAACTGAACTTGAGACAAATTTAGTTATTCGTTGGATCATCATCACTGCACTCCGGACAAGTCCATAGGTGCTCAGATCTCTCCTTGAGTGTATCCGCCATTACACGTTGACTGACAGTCCCAGTATGCCATCATTCCATCATTCTTTTTCGCCTACGACACCGCTCCTTTCTAGTGACACTACATTTCAAACCAAGCTCCCTTATTCTAGTCATGGAACAAGAGTCATCGCCACTTACACAGTCATTTGTTCATGCGTTTTTCCATAGAGCGTTAAAAATGGATGCCTGATCCATTGCTCCATCAACATCTAAGTAACGGCGTGTGCAGCCAACTTATCTGCTATCTTATTACCCCGGACTCCCTGTCCCGGTACAAAAATAAAGGTCACTTTACTCACACATGAATTCTTCACTGCATCCAGCCACTGTTCCCGAATGTACCTCGCCTGAACTTTCATACTCATCACGTCACTGAGTATACAGGCATGCTCAGTCTTCGAGTAAACCCATGTCAAAGCTTTGGTTACTGCCAAAATCTCCATTGTCATCTGAGCGAATGCACCACTTGATACACCATCTGATGGTCTCCCCCCACCTTTGAGCCGTGAAGGCCCAGGCACTCCTGATGTGTCTCTCAACCGACCCATCTGTATATATGATCATATCACCTTCCCTGGAATTCTCACCGATCAGAGCTAGCATTTCCGATTCCACTATTGTCTGACACCATTCACTGCATTCTCTATTGAGTGTTATTTTTACTTTGAAGGCTGTCGGACAAGGGTGCCCGACTCCATTCTGCACCAGATAACACATCCTCAAATCTGCATAGACTCTGTATGTTATCCTCTGGCGCCCCATCCACGACTTTCTTCTCTTAAGTCGACTGCCCTTCACTGAGAATTAAAGGGTATAGAGGGCGCTCTTTATCAGCGACGATTTATAGTTAGTCCAGCGCCCTGAACATTTGTATTCTTTGCTCTACAGTTGGCAATCAAGTAAGTATTGTGCTGGTTCTCTCGAGGACATTTCCTCTCAAAATAACCGATGGCATGGATGTGTTTGCTATGTGATTATTCAGAGAAAACCATGTTATCAATGCTTTTGATGGATTAACAAAAGCTCCAGAATTGCTGCATCACCCCACAATACGATCAAGCTCTCTCTGCAAATTCCTGGCGCTCGTTTCTCTATCTCTGCCCTGCCTGTGTGTCATTATGTGTGTTATCTAGTATCAGCAAAACTTTATTACCCTTTTCCTGGATCTACCTGTTGGATTTCAGTTTTGCGCAGTAAGTTCAATTTTTCGATTTTCCTGCCTATATACCAAGATGTCATCAGCATAGGATATAGTTCTCCCTGGACCTGCAATCTGACAGATTGTAATTTGAACTGTGTACATATTAAATAATACTGGGGCAGAGGTGACCCTTGTGGTAGTCCTGGGCTTATGAATGCTGGTGCCGAAGACCAACTCCCACACTTAAGAACAACCTGTCTCTGAAAAAGTGTCGAGACAATCCACCTGACAATAAAAGGACTTATTTGGAGTTGCAGCATTATAGTCATCAAGAAATCCAAGAGCACTCTGTTATACTCATCTTCCAGGTCTATTACTGCCGCGCAGGTCTCCATTCGTGCGTCAAAACTTTTAAATATGTCTTTTGTGAATACGGCGACGTTGTGCCAAGTCTGCTTACCTGAACGATAGCCTTCCAACGTTGAGGGCAGTCTGTTATTCCTCGCTAGATGTAAGGACAATTTTCATGCAACATTTTCTAACAACGTGCCTATCGTATTCTGCATGGTTATGAGCATGAAACCCTGTATCTTTGCATGACTCCTGCCAGGCTTGGTTAGTGGGTAAGTAACTAAGTAACTATGCAACCGTACCTAATGCCGTCAGGTCCTGTG
The DNA here is from genome assembly GCA_034231615.1 of Meghimatium bilineatum. NCBI lineage: Eukaryota > Metazoa > Mollusca > Gastropoda > Stylommatophora > Philomycidae > Meghimatium > Meghimatium bilineatum. The sequence goes on from CM067316.1 coordinate 31,905,608, forward strand.
CATATGTGGCAGCATGTGTGAAATGGATGTCTACCCACAGATTTCGAAACTTGTTTGAGAGTAATAATATCATTTAGCAGGAGATGCAGAGAATGGTGTCCCATGGTTGTGGAGCAAGAGGTGCAAGCTTTGGTCAGTGAGAATGCCAATATGGAGGATGTGATTATATACACTGATGGATCTGTGATTAGGCATGTTCGCAGTGCTTGGGCCTTCACAGCTTAGTGCGTAGGTAAAACGATCAGGAAGGAAGGGCGGGATTTGCTGTGGCTACGAGTAGCATAACCATGGAGATTATGGCTGTGACCAGGACGTTTGAGTGGGTAGGCACACAGAAGGTAACATGGATGTGCATCTTGAGTGACTCTATGAGTATAATTAGGAAGGTACAAGTGTGTCTCGTTCGCGAACAGTGGATTGAGGCCTTGAGAATGGCGAGTTTGAAAGGAACTACATTTATTTTTGTGCAGGGACATGTGGGTGTTCGAGGCAATGAAAGAGCAGATAACTGGTGTCATGTGCAATTGTGGCACAGGGTTATGGGGCAATGGATCGAACTGATGTTTTGAACTCCATAAGAGATATAGCATGCAAGAGTGAGATGATGATTACTTTTCCATGTCCAGGATTAAAGATCAGGGTTTGAAATGCGGTGTTGCTGAAAAGTGAACATTTTGGAGGGTGCAGAAGAATGATTGTCAACCAGCAGAGTACCAGTAGAGTAAACAGCAGAGTACTGTCAGCAGAAGTGTAATGAAGGATACACTCAGGGAGAGATCGAAGCAACCTTGGATGTGTCCAGTTTGCAGTGATGATGATCTGATAACTAACTAACAAAATAACACTCAGTAACCAAACCACTATGCAATGACAAACCTTATGGTTTGGTTATTGAGTATAACTTAGTTTTGACACTGCCTTGTTGTTTGGTTACCGAGATTTAATAATTTTTTTTCACTGCCTTGTGGTTTGGTTACTATCATTTGATTTTGTCAATGCCTTGTGGTGTGGTTATTGAGTATTACTTAGCTGCTGTGTCCGTGCCTTGTTGGTTGTTTACTGAATATTACTTGATTTTATCACTGCATTTTGGTTTGGTTAATGAGACACTGAATATTACTTGGATTTGCCACTTTGTGCTGAAGGACATACTGAATAGGACATTGCAGCAACTATGGACATGTGGAGATTGCCATGTTGATCATCTGTCAACTAACATGATAATGTAAGACCAACTCAAGACATAATGGAAGCATTAACAACAGCTTTATTTACTATTTTATTTAGTGAAACATAAAATGGCACATTTTGAATATATTAGATGTTCTTTAATTCACATAGCCCAGGTAGTTATAATGGAAGCAAAGCAGCACAAATAGTCTATAAAAGTGAGAATTAATGATATTAGAAACATGGCTGATATATGAGCAATAGTCATTCATTAACTATCATTGGAACAGGATACATACAATCAGAAATGTAAAATAACATACATATTATTTAAAACGTTCATATTTTTATCTCTGACCATGAGGTAAAAAAAATGTAAATAAACACTGAAATCAGAAACACTTCATAAAAGTTGAACATTTGAGATGAAGTGAAATATTAAATTGATGTCTAATAATAATTATTGGAAACTATATGGAAACTGAGATACCACAGTAGTTAGTGTACTGTGAAAAAACTATATGTAAACTTATGTACCACAGTAGTTAGTGTACTGTAAAAACTATTCTTGAGACTAATGGGAATGGAACTAGGTCCATTCTAACGTCACCGAATTGTCTTGCAACTCAAGTAAATTGGTTTTTCTGTACCTGACTAACTGCATCTCCAAAAAAAGATGTGATTTTGTCAAGTCATTCTTCTTCTTCTTCAGCGTTCATTCTCAAACTCCAGCTGGATCTCCCTTGTAGCAGGACCATTGTTCTACAAGATTTCCAGCAGGATGTAGTACAAAGAATGGAAATGCGTTGTGTCGCCATTTTATTTGCGCTAATGGCTCGACACATCCTTCTTCGGCGTGTCAAGTCATTAAAACTGTGTACTCAAGTCATTGAGAACGGACCAATCGAGAGAAGTACTATTACAACAACAACGAATATCCCGTACAAGTATTGAAATATCCTCAGTAACACAAACATATAACATCTGTATTCGTACTACAAGGGCCAATAGGTCTTTTGGTAAGCATAAATAACATAGAGACAGTATAATGTTGCTTCAAATAATAGTTTATACAAGTAAATTCAAGTAGGAAGCATGAGGGGAAATTAAAAACAAATTCTTGAGAGTAACAGGAATGGAACTAGATCCGTTCCAACGGCACCGAATCATCTTGCAACTCGAGTAAACAAGTTTTTTCGCACCTGACTAACCGCAATTCCACACAAAGATGTGATTTTGTCAAGTCATTCAAACTGTGTACTCAAGTCACTGAGAATGGATCAACCGAGACAAGGACTATTACAACAACACTGAACATCTCGTACAAGTATTGAATTATCCTCAGTAACACAAATATATAACATCCATTCCCGTTACATGAATTTTTAATTTATCCTCTTGCTTCCTACTTAAATTTACTTGTATAAGCTATTATTTGAAGCAACACTGTACTGTCTCTATGTTATTTATGTTTACAAGACCTATTGGCCCCTGTAGAACGAATATGGATGTTATATGTTTGTGTTAAGGAGGATATTTCAATACTTGCAAACTGATGGAAGCTGTTTTGATGATATTTATTACTGAGACCTGGCGGATGTTTTAACAAAAATTTAAACTCTGATGTGCTCTTTGCTTCAACTGTGGAGTTAATTCTTGGATGGTGAACTGGATCACTGATGGAGAAGACTGTAGTACTATGCTGGTATTAGACCCCACACGCACATATCTGAGACTACAGTTTAATTTCTATCACTTGTATTGTTCAAATTCTTGTTAATTTCTCTTATTGTTGAGACATCTGTGTAAATATTGTAAGCAATCCTAGACCAAAGTCCATCACAGATAGCTCCACAACCTGCACCAGCAAACACAGAGTCAGTTGTTGCATCTCTACAGATGGTATTATCTTGCAAGTACCACAATGAACAGCCAATACAATGATGTACATGAAGTCTTGCAGCTTAAATGTGTATCTTAAGCTGCAAATGTTTGTCCTTCTTGTCTTATGTTCATGATTGACTATGGATTAGACATCTGTGTAAATAATGTGTGCAAGCGCATAAATAGGCAGAGGGGTGTTCAAACTCTCCCCAGGAAATCAGAAAATGACTTTCACGATCACAATGCTATTTTTATTTTCGATCTGTCATATTCAGATTGTATTCTGGAAGATATTTCTGCTCCCCATAAATTCAATTTCAAAAATTATTATGTTCCAGCTAAAGATGTTTCATCATTATTCACATCTTATCAAATCATTTAATACCCTTGTGGCAACTGGGGCCTGGACCTCTAGTTCAGAGTGCCACTTAGGGCCACTGTCTTCGTTCCAGGCATGTCATAGGAGGTGACAGGAAAGTTGGGGGATAGGATGACAAACTGTGAAAAATCATCACATCTCAATTTACTTTTGTTCTTCTACCAAATAATCCCAATGGATAACAAAGAGATGCAGGCCAGCAGACACTGCACTTTTGTCTTTTTGTGGTAGACTCCTAGGTCCTGAGAATGCTAGATGTACCATCACTATGAATGGGTCATTAATTCTGACAGATGAATGATGAGATAGTCGGCCTAGAAGTGTGTGCTGTGCTCCTGGCAGCACGGGTACTAGGTACTAAACATGCATCCATAATCCTCCCTAACAGAATCATGCCTTTGAGACAACCTTATATGAGTCTGAGTGTCACCTCAGTTACAAAACTGAAGAGAACCTGTGTTTTGTCAGAAAGACTATGGGCTGTCAAGGTAGTGTCACTACTTGCTTACAGTTAATGGGATTATTTCTTCATTATCGTCATTTAAAATGTAAAACACAAACATTTCTCATATTCTTATACAGAAATGCTTCAACTTATTGAAATATGAGACAAATTACTGGGCAGTTCTTTTAATTTCATGTATCATTTGAACATTCTGGATTTTTTAAAATTCTGAATTAAAATGACTATCCACATTTGTGCAAAAAATAAACACAATTTTTTTCTTTGTTATTCCACCACATTTCTTTGTGAAACTTCTTCCTACCATACTGAGCTTAAAATTGAAAAATAGCATACAACTTTCTGTCTTCGTGTGACCATCACTTAAGTTCATAACAGAATTAATAAACTAATAGAGACATAAAACAGCTACAAAAAGTCACTAACCCCACTGAAAGTGCCAAAAACTTAGTAATAATAATAATAATAAATATAATAATAATAATGTAGATTTAGTTAAAAAGGAAACTTTTTAACCTTCTCTGACTAACCGGTTTCTCATTCCAGTCAAATGTCTGTCCAAGTAAGCTATACAACAAAGTGACTGTTTTGAGCTCAGTTGTCTCACAAAATTTGACAAGGCTTTGTACAGTTTTTTCTTGGACCAATTTGGGAATAGAGAAGCAAGAATCATACTGTGGTCTAAAAATAAAAATTTACTGGCAAGGTAAATCAGTGAACAAATGAACTAGGTAAATGACTGCTATACAGTGGAATCCCGTTATAACAAATTGGTAGAATCTGATAGAATATATTTGTTATAACCAAAATTCCTTATATACGGTTATGACAATTTTTAACATAACTTAAGCCCTTTAAGTTATCGTTTCCCTTGAGCATTGGTTTTCTCATGACGTAATCACTGCCTGTTAACTAAGAATAAATAATCAACTAGCACATACCTCATGAGATTGATTCTAGCATTTGATGAAAAATGTAAATAATACCGCACTCAACACTTTTCTATACAGTAGAATCTCCAATTATATTTTTAATCAACTAAGATAATGGTATTTAAATGTTCTATTACTCACCTTTCCTCCAAGTATCAGTTGTGAAACAGATACACAGATCCAGCAAGTCTCACTGCCAATTACATATACTTGCACAATAATTTCATGTTTCTCTTACAACCACCCAAGACTTAATTTAAGGTCAGTATGGTCTAGACTGAAATCACCACAGCCAAAAATGCTGAGTTAATGGCTACGTCCTGAATAGGATATTTTACCAATTATTTATGGCCTAGGTTTTCAGCGAACTCTCTTCCTTTTAGCAAGCATTGTGTTTATGCTTCAGGTGAATGGAATGCAAGGTCACCTGCCTATACCTGTAAATAGTGCATTATACAGGAATATTTGTGGTAAATACAAGAGATATAAACAGTTTTTTAAAATTAAGACAAAGAGGTAAAATAATTGGGGATTTTGAAAATATTTGCTGTAGAGGGATATTCGTTAAAACCAAATTCTTTGTAACGGGATTCTACTTTAGTAGGTTTTCTGCAGGACATTTTAACCACTACAGGTAACAGTTGTATGGACAATATGGATAACAATGGCAGTAGTAAAAGTGAATGAGCATGTGCAGAGACTATCTCATGAACACAACCTGAATGTAGACACTGTGATTGATGTTACATTTGGGCCCAGAGATGACATGCACACCAGAGTGCACCAGCCGGCGCTCCATAGCTGGTCAAGCATCAGGGTCAGTGAACCACAGCTGGCCAAGACCCTCAGTACACTTCCACGCAGTGGACCTGGAATCAGGAGTGCAGCAACCCTGCTGTAGCCTGGCCAAGTACAAGGGATAGAAAATACGGGAATGCCAACCCGGCCCAAAAAAATGCTTGCAGAAGACGGATGTGTCAGGTCGAAAGGCGCAGATAATGCAGCTTGCTGTAAAACATGACACAACGCAGATCACCCTCATACATCCTTCTCAGGACAGTCAGCGGAATGCTTTCAGAGGGTCTGCCGCAAGGCGTACGACGAAGAAGAAGATGTTACATTTCAGCTGAGATTGTGGGAATTCAATAATAAGTGTGATACTGGTAGGACAAAAACGTGTGGCAAAATGAGGAACATGTTCAATCAGCAAGCCACAGGAATCATTAGCATTCATGCTCTTCAATATCTACTGAGGAGAGACTAAGCATCCATGGAATGGAATATGTCTTTGAAATATTACATTTTTGTGGCGGAGAATGAGGAGCTTATTCAACCAGCATACCACAGTAATCATGAGTATGTTAATCATGAGTATGTTAATCATGAGTATGATAGCACCCAATGTCTGTTATAAGAAAGACTAAACATTTAAAGAACATAACGAAAAAAATAATACGCCTCATACTCCCATTAGTTCACAACATCTGCATGTATAAATGTGCCAGAACTATTAGAACTGGATGCATGTTGGACAGAATGTAATGATGGTCAACAGTTAGTCACAAGAACCAACAGCATGCATACCTTTCAATATCTGCTGAGGGGGACTAAGAATCTATTGGCCATAAAAAAAAATAAAACACTTCATACTTCCATAAGTTCATGTCTGCATGTGTAAATATAAGCTAATGCTATTTTGGGTATTTTTGTCCAAAAATATCCTGACAATCAACACTCATTTTTTAATTCGATGAGAAATGGTGAAAAATGTTGCAACTACTTATAACTGTGTTATATTGCTGCATTTCAGAATGTCAAGTATTAATTAGTTGTGGAACTAGTGTTCAGAATTGATATTCATACTTTTACAATGGAATCCTGTTATAACAACTTGTTCGGACCAACAAAATATGTATGTAATAGGAGAAATGCGCTATATATAGTACAAACAATATACAATAAATATAATTGGGGATTTTGAAAACTGTTGTTATATAGGGAAATTTGTTATAACAGAATGCGCTATAGAGCCACATCATTTATACACAGTCTATAACACCAGCATAACAGCACTGGAAGTACCACTGCTCTGTAAAATTTTAAGCTTAGTCTGTAGATTAATGCCATTTCTATACCATATTTGCATACAACTTACTGAAACTGCTACCTGCCTTGACAATCCTTGCATACACTTCATCATAAATGGTGGCATTTTGTGCTAGTGTATTACCTAGGTATGTGAATCTATTCACAACTTTCAGTGTGTTATGCCATTTACCTTTATGCAGGGTTCATAGTATATTTTGCCAAGTGCTGGTTGTAACATGATTTCTGTTTTCTCTGTATTAATAGTAAGTTCAAAGATAGTATAGGCTTTGGAGAATCTGTCTATAATAATTTGCCTCAGATGAGAGTTGACATTTAGGGCACAGTCCTCAGCAAATAAATTCTTGGTATTGACACTGGTTGATGACACATCTAGGTTGCAACTAAGCATAATTAGTATTAAAGTATGGCACAAAATTGAATGTCTGTAAAGTAAATTGATCAGTATTTTAACCAGTGAGACATGGGAACCGTCACCATTTACACCCTTCAATACCTACTGTGAGGAAGGTGCAAGAGACTGAATACCTTATGAGTCTGACATGAGTGCAATAACCTCTGTTTGTAACCAATATCCAATCAGGGAAAATAAACGAGGCTGACCATATGATGCACAATCATGCATTTGAGACAGAAACATAGATTTTAACATTTTTTAAATTGCTTCACATTAAATCTGTTGTTATAAAACAGGTAACTCAAACTGGTATATTTTTAACCATCAACTTTCACTAGAGAGTTAATGATGCGATGTGGTCGAATTAGGAAAACGAGTTGACTGAAGTTGCAAGGTGAATAGGTGCCAGCTGAATGGACCCAGTTCAATCCCATCTACCACACTCTTGAGAGTTTATAGCAAACACATTTTATGAATAAATAATTTATGACCCTGTGATCAGTTGCTTTTTTTAATGAGAAACAAAAATTACACCCTTGATCCAAAGACAAAGAAGACAATGATGGATGATGCAGCAATGTTGAAAGGAAGGCACACTTTTGAAGAATACACACAGCAGAAACATTCAAATTAAGTACATAAATATTACCTTGAGATTTGAACCTGTTTCTTGCATGATTTATACCAGCACACAACAAACAAAGCAATTCAGTTCTTTTGTTTTGCCTATGTGCATGTATTATATAGCAGATTATTGTAGCATTGACAGCTCCTCCAAAATTAAAATAAACAGTGTATATGAATGATAAACTTTATATCAGCAACAATGACTAATTTTTTAATACAATCAAAGCTTCACATTTTCTAGAAGATTGTATGGGTGTGGCAGTTACAATCTTAGCTATGAGTTATTCTGACAAAAACACAAGCATATTTGACGTGAATACAAATTATTCTGTGATAGCAATAAAAATATTTGCTAGCATATCCTATTCAGGAAGTAGCCATCAATTTAGCATTTTTTTGCTGTAGTAATTTTCTAGGCAATATAAATATGTTCAGTGGAATGATATTGATTTTTGAACAGTCCAGATGCACAGTTTCCTGCAGTGGGTTTGAACCTGGTACATTGTTGTCCAAAATACAATCGGTACCCCTCCGCCACAGAGCAGGACAATAGCAGTATACAAGACAAATATCACAAAAGCTTAACATAAGAGTTCGACCTCACACTTCTGAAGGATGCAGTCCAGACAACGGAATGTGTTGTGTCATGGTTTACTGTGTAGCTGTATATCAATGTTTTTCAGCCTGACACATCCGACTTCAGCATAGTTCCTGAGTTACTTTAACCCTACATGGGATGGTGCTGCGAACTCGAGTCCAAAACCTAATTAGTCTCCCGTTACAATATTCATGAAAGGTAAACAAATGTCACAATTCTTTGCTCCCCTTTGAGGTCTCAACACACGGGTGCTATTAATTATATTTTCCATATTTACAAAGATCTTACAATAATATTTTACGTGCACTATGCACAAATAAACAAATAAACACACACTTCTGGGTGTATTCCGCTTAACACTGTGGTCGCAGAATTTGGACAGTCACTATGCAAGTTTATAATTATGATAAAAAGTTTAAATTTAGTTTTTTCTTTCAGGAAAAAAGTGGAATAACTGTAGCAATTATATAGCCTTGTTTTCAGACAAGGTAGATTGGAAAATACCTGCAAAGTCATTTCTCAGTTTCGGTTTTTTGACTTACAAACAACGCTAATGGAAACCATTTTAGTGACATTCTTATGAATTGTGTTTCTAATAATAAGGAATTGTTGTGAATTACATTTGTTTTCAAAGATATTTATGAAAATGTTCTTTCATTATGAAATGACATAGGAAACATTATGTCTAGATTGCATTAGATTTTGTGAATTGAAAATAAGCTGTGTTGTCAAAATGAAAAATTTGTAGATCTAGTTAATATTGGATCGCAAAAGGTAAGGGCCTTTTAAGTGTGTTATTTAATTTACACAGATTATATTAACATGTTTTATTTAATTTTAACAATGTTATAAGCATGTTAGTTAGTTGCTAAAATAACCAGATAATTTAATAAGCCTTGGAGATTGGACTGCATGTGGGTAGTCATTTTATATAAAATTATGCAATTGTCATAAAAGAACCCGACATGCAGGAGAACGTTACATAATTCATATATGGCATGGTGCAGGTTAAGTGGACAAATATACAAAATTCACAACGAGAAACTTATTTAAAAATAGAAAAATTCCTTTAGCTTGCATTTCTATTTTGATTAGGTAACACAGACAAAGATAGTTCAGTGTACCTATAAAAGCAATAATAATATAAACTAAGTAAATATACATCAAGACATATTCTGCATTTTGACCTTTTATAACCTTCACCAAGAAACAAAAACAAAACCACATCAAACAAAAATTACTTGACGTTGCTTTTATAAGAAATACTAAATTATCATGATCAATATTATAGTTTGTGATACAGTGGAATCCCTTTATAGCACATTTTGTTATAACAAATTTCCCTATATAACAACAATTTTTTTCCCCCAATTATATTTATTCTATATTATTTGCACTGTGTATAGCAAATTTCTGTTATTACGTACATATTTTGTCGGTCCGGACCAGGATGTTATAACAGGATTCCACTGTATCTGTTCTTCAGAGACCTACACTTGTTTTTTGTTTCTTCTCAGACATTCTGATTATTGTATCTATTTTGATTAGCAGTATGTATGAATTTCTTGCTCAATACAAATAACTTATGTTCATTTTTATATTAAATATTATCAGTGGAAATCTGTGGCTATGTCAATAGAGATAATACAGCTTGTGAAAATGTCAAGCATGTGTGACTGTGAATAGCTTTCAGGTTGGTATCCAGTGTATTGTGCAGGAACCAGTTCTCTTGTACTGCTGGCCTACTATCGATATGTACAGACGTTCACTGGTCCTTTAAAGTGGTAAAAAACTGAACATATTAATTATTATGCTGAAGAATGTATTTATAATCATTAAACATATTTATTTAGTCAAATATACTTTCACAGCTGTTTCACGTTTTTCGATATAGTTATAGCAGTTTGTAATACTTTAAAAAAATGTATATATTATACATATGCCTATATAATGGCTGATGATTGTACAGATCTCTGACAACTATAATACATGTTACAGTAAAATCTAAATAAAAATATATATCGTATGATAAGGAGCGAGAAGATAACTACTGAAAGAAATAATACAAAGTCATGTGACGAAATACAAAACAGGGCACTCTGCAGATCATGAAAAAATTATTGAGGGCAGAAGTGGAAGAGTAAAACAGTGCCAACACTGGTACAATAATATTATTGATAGACAAACAGAAGTCTGCCATGGTGCACAACCATATCAGCATTAATTGATGCAGATATTAGGGAGATGATGAAGTACAGTAAAAGTAACTCCCCCAGGCCACCAGGAACAAATTTATTCATGCAACAATGAGAGTCACTTGCAGTTTTAAAAAAATCCTTTTGCCAACTCAATCCCCAGGAGTGAGTAGCAGGGCTCACATTTTGGAAAGGTTGCAGAGTGGCACCATCACTACAGAGTACACCAGTAACAGTTACCGGTAAGATTTTTCTGACTAAACCACAGGCTATGCACCATCACTACAGAGTGTGCACCAGTAACAATCAAGAATTTTCTGACTAAACCACATGCTAGGCAAATGATTATTATAGGTCAAAATTGTGTGCCATGACACTGGTTCATAGCATAACTTTCCTTTACTCTGTTGTAGACATTCATGTGTTTCAATTGTGGAGTATAAAATATTCAATATTTGTGAGAAAATATATATTGAGAACAATAAAATTTAGCTCATAACCAAATCTACAGACATAAAGTACCATAGAAGGTCGATATATATATATATATATATATATATATATATATATATATATATATATATATATATATATATATATATAATAAGCCTGTGAGAATCTAACAGATAAATCTGGAATGATTAGTTATATTTTGAGCTATTGAGTCCCAACTTACGTTATACTTTACGATTCAAAGTTAACAGACATTTAAATTTCATAATGTTCAAAAACAAAAATTAAAATGTTTATTTAGAAAAAATTACTTTCGTAATTATGGGGGAAACAATTTGATTATAATTATATGGAAACCAATATAGGAGGAGCGCTGTAGCCTAGTTGATAGTGAACTTGCTTGCTATCACCAGGTTACAGCGTGCCAGGTTCGAAACCACATCCGGCCACACAAAAAATATTTTAAATTAAAATTCTGGGTTGTGATTTCTTGCTGGACATGACCACTCCTCCAGTCGACTCAGTTGTAAAAGAGTACCTGACGTATGAGTTAGGGGAGGTAAAAACAGCAAGGAAGGTGGAAGTTTCACTGGCCACCCCATCTAATAGTTGCTGCAGCTTAGTATATGAAGAGTTATCTTCATCCCTGACGACAAATGCCATGGGACATACCTTTATGTTTTATATGGAAAATATTCCACTTTCATAATTATGGAGTGATCATTTAAATCATATAATTAGCGGGAGAAAATTCAAATACTGCTAAGCAGGTTTTACATTTTATATATACTAGCAACCATCAAAAATGCACTAGAATCATGAAATGCTTTTACGTTTGAAATGTTTATGCAAGTGAGCAATTTTTAAAATCTGAATGCACAGAGGTTTTGAAGTTCATGTGATCCCATTTTCCTAATCATGTGATGTTTATTTCAAATTGTATGTGCTTCATGTACAAATAGTAAATTGGTTAATTCTGGCATAAAAAAGTCAAATCACATTAATTTGGCATACAATTGAATCTCAGTAAGAAAAAGTCCATTATCTGAAACTTAGGGACTGCTCAGCACAAGCACTGTGTAGATAGACTGTGTAAATGTCACAAAAACAGATGCTCCAACATTGGTTCTATCCTTATTAGACTTCGCTGGACTAACAGACTGACTAGGAGTGAACATAATATTTGCAGTTCAAAAACAGAATGGAGATCAAGAATGTTCTCAGATGAAAGCCATTTAATGTCTCCTTTTGTCTGGTGTCACTTCTGATGTTGTCTTGATATGTGGACTACACGCACATTGGCATATCTTGTGCTGTCTGCATGTCAGATAAGAAAAAGGGGAGGATTCTCTCATAACCTCTGTACTTCCTTTCAGAGTTATTACTTTCCTACAAGAGTTATTATTGCTGATGCATTCATCAAGTAGAGCAATCCAATCTATCACAGTGCTAGAATTGAATAAATCTAAGAAACCTTTAGCACAAAAACACTTGGTCTTGCACAGTTAAAGTTACAAGAAATCTCTTATAGCTTGATGATGATGCTGGAGGATGAAGATGGATGGATGGATCATAAGAAGTAAATAATTCTTTTAGCTTAAGCAGGTAACTCTTCTATTCTATCTATCGTCTTTCCCTGCGTATGTTGTGAGGCGTCACAGGATTGAATGACGATTGGCATTTTGCACGTCTGGTCATTTGATATGCAGTTAATACTGTGCCTTGTTCGAATGTTGGTAACTCCTTCAATCCACCTTCTTCTTGGTCTTCCTCTGTATCTTGTTGTTTCCATTTCCATGTTGTATGTTCTTGCCGCTGGCCAATAAGGATTCATTCTCATTAGGTGGGTGAGCCATTTCAATCTCTGTTTTTTCAATATATTTGACCACTGATGTTGTTCCAACAGTTCTTGTAATCTTGTTTCTCATGTGATCTCTTCTTGTTCTGTTTGCTGCTTTTTTTAGACATCTCATTCCACACATTGTAAGCTTTCTCTCTTGTTCTTTAGTCCATGTCTGACATTGAAAATATAATGTTGGGATGAATATTGAATTTATGATTTGTCTTTTGGTTTCCATCGGCATAGATTTGTGTTTCAAAATTGGTGTACGTTCATAATTTACATAGTTTCCTTTTGAATTCTTGTCCTGAGCTCTCTGTCCATTCTTCCAGCTGCTGCAAAAATGCTCCCTAGATATTTAAATTCATGCACTTGATTCAGTAATTTATCATTTATTTTTATGTTGATTGCATTGTGCTTTCTGCCTATAGACATAACTTCTGTTTTCTCTGTGTTGATCTTCATGTGATTGAGGCATCTTTCGTTGAGTAGATTTATATGATCTTGAAGCTCTTCACTTGAACTGTGGAGTAGGCACTGATCGTCAGCAAAGAGTATTTCAGTGCCTACTCCACAGCTCAAGTGAAGAGCTTCAAAATTTCAAGATAACTCTTGACAACCAATATTCTTTCTAACACAACAGTACAGGTCCTCCACAGTTGTCATGTGATAACTGAGGCAACATCAGAGCTCATAGGATTGTTGTCTCAAAGGCACGGTAGTGTTAAGAGAGTATATGGATGTAAGTTTAGTCCCCCATTCCAATGCATCAGCATCTTACATCATGTCAGGAGAGTAGTGTATACTTCTGAGCCAAGTAATTCAACAATCTTCTGTCAGAAATGTTGATCCATCTATAGTGATGGTTTAATTTGGCATTATCTACCACAGAGGAGTCCGACACAAAAATGACAAAGGTACGATCTCTGCTGGTCTCCCTCTTATCATCCATGGGGATTATGGTTTTTTTTAATGGCAATTAATAGAAGAAAAAATAGTAAATTGAGACAAGGCATGCATTTAACCCATGAGTGAGGGAAAACAGAACATACATCAGACAAGACATGCATTTAACCCATGAGTGAGGGAAAACAGAACATACATCAGACAAGACATGCATTTAACCCATGAGTGAGGGAAAACAGAACATACATCAGACAAGGCATGCATTTAACCCATGAGTGAGGGAAAACAGAACATACAACAAATAACTATAAAGATAAATGTTCGAGGGATTTTCATTGGAAGAAAAGTCTTGCTATATAGTCATACAGTAATAATGAGACCCATAAGTGTTGTACAGGTGTCACATTGAGACATTTGATGCAGAAAGATCTCCATGCATCTCTATCCTATACCATGAGTCTGGAAACTTCACACCCAGTTCAGTCCCTGATATTATCCAGCCATGTCTTCTTCTGCCACCCTTCACAGTACCTTTAACAATATCTTGTCATCTATGAATGTCTCATCACGTGACAGTACCACCAGAGTTTAAGAGAAGTTTCATGACTGTTAATAGTGGTTCTTGTTAACCCGCTACATAAATTACATCCTGATTTTGTCTGAGTGACAGGATGACCATTTATTTGTTTTCACAAAGACATTGGTCTTATGTTCTCAGTAGCAGATACCAACACATGTCTATAGAATTTGTTTTAAAATGCCTGGATTCTTCTTAGTCCACATTTAAAGTCCAGGTCTCACAGTCATATAGAAATATTGACAGAACCAAAGATTTATATAAGTTAATCTTAACACGGGTAGTGATACAGCTTTTCCAAATGGTGGTTAATCTTGCCATGGCCATTGTCAGTCTTTTTTTAACTTCAGCTGTTAATTCACCATCACCACTAATCTGGACTCCCAAATAAGTAAACATTGAAACCTCCTCAAGTCTTTGATTGCAAAACTTTATATTGGTAGGGACTAAATTAGCACTCCTATTCACCACTAATTTACTCTTATCTGCATTGATCTCCATAACAAGTTTTTTGGTAGATATTTCCAGTCTTGTAGTTCTGCCTCTGTTGTCACCATCAGATCGTGTCATTGGTAAAGCGGTGATTAGAAATTTGATGACCTCCGATCAATGTTGTTGAATGGAATTCCTCTAACACTTCTCTTATGATTGCTTCTAGGTAGATATTAAATAGTGTTGGTAAATGTAAACATCCTTGTTGGACGCCAACATTAGTTCTGAAAAATTCACTGATTTTGTTGTCTATGAATACAGCACTGTTTGTTTATTTATATAGTTACCTCTGTAATGGTGATGATGTTATTTTAATCATATCATCTACTAGAAATATTATGTAGTATACTGGTTTGTTTGGAGGACCACTGATAAGACCCACAAATCTTCTGCAACTAGATTCCTTAGAATAGCAACCTTTTTGTGTACTGGATTGGCCTGAAAACTCTCCTGACATGAACCAAAAAAGGCAATTCCCAGCTGCTATTGATTCATTCCCAAACGGCCACGTATGACCAGTATTGACATGGTGATTAAAAAATGTTTGCTCATTTGTCATTATGCATGCTAAATTTAGCCCTCAATTGACTAGCAGTAATGGTGGCTTGCAGTTTTCCTATCATTTCTAACAAGTGTTGTTTCCGAGTTGAGGTATGTTTATTATAACCTTCAATTTTCTTAAAAACTTGGTCATAATGGACCTACTTATGATTCAGATGAGGTTGATATGCAATTTTTTTAAGTGGAATTTTATAGAATGAGAATGAATCAGACTTGATATGAAATTATTTCAGAATTTAAGAGTTGAAGTTAGCAACGATCTGTAGTGTACGCCTAATTGATGATGTGCGAACTCCTCCCTACAACAGGCACAACCTAGACCAAGTAACAATTGAGAACCTTTGTTTCCTCATATTGTTATATGACAAGTAAATCTGTGTTACATGACATTCACAAAGATATGTTCAAAGATCAGTATCTCTTCCATTTTGACTTTGAATCATAAAAATGGATTGCACAATCACGAGTTTAAAAAAAAGTGTTATTCCCTTTGCCCTGGAAATTAAGCCCTGAGATTTTCCTAATAAACCAGGATTGAAAGGGTTAATGATGACTGTGATTTGATAAGAGTATGTGAAATATGTTTGCACACCTAGAATTAATAACTGCTTAGAGCCAATTCTTGTTGTTGTTCTGCATTTGTTCTCAAACTCCTGCAGATTAGCTGGATGTAGTCCAGAGAGCGAACTACCATTGTGCCATGGTTTGCAGCTTAACAGTGATATCTGCATCTATCTGCCTGACACATCTGACTTCTGGGTCACTTTGACCGTCTATGAGAAGGAGAGAACTCCACCCCAAAACCTCCTATGACATACATGGAAGGTAACATTGCTGCTATTCTTTGCTCCCCAACAAGACCCTGGCAACACATGGGTGATGAAGCCAGTTCTAATTGTCCCATATTTAAGAATACAGAATATTTAGGTCAGTAAATGAACCTGAAATATACAAGAAGTGGTTTCATGTAGGCTCCCTTTTTTAAATTGTACCCAATAAACTAGTGCATTTTTTTAATAGTAGCTAATATAGATGGTAAAAAATGTATAACCAAGAAGACAATTTGAATTCTATAAATATTGGGGGGAAAGTGATACATCATTAAATATACATTTAGATTTCCTTTTATAGTACTTTGTTTACAAAAATATAGTGTTCAGTTTCAAGAACAAATTGATCAAACAATTCCATTGTGCAAATATCTATATAAATCATACTTTCTAACTGATACAAATGTATTTGTTCTGCATCCTCAAAAGATCAATATACTAATAAAAATCCCATATACTAACAAAATCATATCCATCAATGATAAATGATAAGAAAGTTTAATAGACTATTATTTACAATATCTTTCAACATACAATATATCAATAATATCCTTTCTTATATACAAACACATTAGTAAGTATGTGGATATATGTACAGTCTTATATTTCTAACAAACATTAAACTCCGATATCAAATACAAGCAAATTATGTATCATAAGAAATATCTGAAACTTATTCTATTTATTAGTCCTGATTTTCATGAATCAAGCATGAGATTACTTCTTGTTATACAGAAATGAAAATAAAACCTTTCAATGAAATACCCACCATTCCCTTTGTCAATGGTGTCTTAATACTCATACACAAATAAGAGACATCATAAAACACAGTACATATGGAAGACAGATGATCATAATAAGTATAAGCAGAATTAACACCATGAGCTTGGACACATCCTGATTTTATCTGAGTGACAGGATTACCATTTATTTCTTTGATCAAACTGATTCGCTGTTCCTGAGACAGATATGTGAGATGACTTTACTCATTTCTTAGCATTTATTGGTGGTCCACATCAATAAATTTATAACTGCACAAACTCAATGATTTTTTAGCACAGCTCACGACCTATTTTAAAAAAAAACTAGAACACCTTGCAGCATCACATTTTTCACTCTTCTAGATGTAGGGTAGGTGTGGGAAAACTGGGGCATAATGGTGCAGCTTGGTTTTTTTTTAATGTATGGGTTTTTTAAATACAAATGTGACTAGATCAGGTACCAACATTTTGATCTGTCATGCAATGAAGTTTTATAGTTCAAGGACAGATCGTTTTTCAACCATAAGGTAAACTCATTTTTCTTTTTTCCGATCTAATTTTTTTCAGTTTCTGTTATCAATACTGTCATATTCTTTTTAAATATTTAAACTGAAATATATATTGTACTGTTAAGTTATGAAGCACATTACCTTGCCAAGCTACTTTGCTTTTCGTAACATTTTTTAAAAGTTTCTAACAATATGATTTGGGGGTAAATTGGCGAACAGTTAGTGGGGCAAAAGTGCGCAGCACTCACTTGTGTACATTTGCCCCACTCATGTTACAAAATATTTAATCCAATATTTTACTTTCACGTTATGTTTCTTTTCAAGAATTACAAACGAAAGAATGAGAAAATGAAGCAGATGGCTGAAAATATTACTATTCAGGTCAGGCAACTAAAAGAGACTGGTCTGTCAGTGAGGGAAATTGCTAGAAATATTGGCTATGCCAAATCAACAATTCGTAGGAGACTAAAAACTGGTTGTGGAGTTGAGTCACAAGGACATTTTAAAGCAGTATTCATGCCTGATCAAGAAAAGCAAATTGTTGAACATTGTACAGCACTTAATTCCCAATTTTATGGACTAACCTTAAAGTCTCTGTGCTTCCTGGCATTTGAAATCTCAGAAAAGAATGGACTACTATATTCTTTCTCACTGGTATGGAAATTAGCTGGAAGAGATTGAGCACAATCTCCGCCATGCACAATCTCTGTGTCAGACATAGAAGCACATAAACTGATCAAAAGTAGCGTAACACGCTACAAAGACATGATTAGCTTTAGAACAGATCTAAGCATCTATTCTTTTTATTAATGCTTTTTTTAATATTAAAGTTATATAAATATACATAGACTTAGTCTTTGTGTCTATAATTTTCGTAAATTGTGACAATGTGAAGACAAAAAGTGACACAGTTATTTTGCAGTTTTTGTCAATTCTCCATTGAATTCATAATTGTTTGTATCACTTTTTTTCTTGCAGCATTTTTTTTGTACATATGTTCATAAATTCTCATCCTACTGTCTACATGTAACTATGTTTTCAATATTCTGACTAATGTAATAAGCTATATATATATGATGGATGAGATATACACTGGTGTCACTTTAGTCTCTCATAGTTAAGTCTAGTTGTCAGAAAACGCTAAAACGTGAAAAGTGTGCACCTTTGCCCCCACCTACCCTAGATCACATCACCAGCCAGCATCACTATAAAAAACCAATACAAGATTTCATAACTAAATTTGTATCAAAACATGATTGTCAGTGTTCATATATTTGTATTTCTTGCATGATCCAGGTGACACACATCATCCCCTACTCCATTTACCCACCCAACATCCTTACAGGCCAGATATAAATTTGTTTAGACTGAAGTATATTAATGCATTAGCATCTTGTGCAGCAAATCTAAATTTCAATACCTATGCCTTACCTATGACACAGATAGGTCTAGTTGCATCATTTAAATCTCTATGCCTTTCTCTTACCTCTGACATACACAGGTATAGTTACATCATAATATAAATCTCCATATAATTTTACCTAACACACACATGTCTAGTTACATCATAATAAAAATCTCCATATAATCTTACCTAACACACACAGGTCTAGTTACATCATAATCGAAATCTCCACATAATCTTACCCAATACACATTAGTTAAGTTACATCATCATATAAATCTCCATGTAATTTTACCTCTGATATAGGTCTAGTTACATCATCATCTAAACTGGTGATATCCATGTATGCCCAGATCTATAATAATTACAATTTAACTATTGAAATGCCTCTGGATCTTTCAAATTATTTCAGAAAACACACACATTCATTATGACACACATAAAATTTCAAAACTCTATGACATTATTTGGAATTTATACACATTTCTCTAGGAAGTTCTGTAAATTCTACAAAATTTGTAAACTTCTTTGATAATGGAAGATAAGTACACTCTGGATTGCTAGTCAGCAAAGTGTTAATGAATAACTTTTTATTGAAACATTAACAAGAAACATTCTCAGTCATATATTTCGCAAATATCCTTCAACAACAAATCTCTAAAAATGCAAGCTTTACAAGCAAAAGTTTTATTTTAGTCAATTAAATTATACAATTATAAATTTCAAAAATCATTGAGTCTTCAGCTGTTCATCATGTTATGTCAAATATTGTGGTGCTTCTCAAATGTTTTGTTGATGTCTTTCTGGACCATAATCGATACTATTTTATCCTTTACATATCACACCACTTTCTACACTGAGTGCATCTCCACTATCAAATATTCATTGAAATATGACTGCCTTCTCCTTATCGCTATGATTTAATTCTTTTGTCCATTAAATCCGATTCTCAGTCAGTATGCACATTAAGTACTGTCTATATGATTTAAGTAAAATATATATCATAATAATTAGAAGATACACAAGTCACCTCTTTACTCATACCATTTACAGACAATGTATTCTTAATTCTATATAGTTTAAAGTACATTTTTACAGACAATGTATTGTTTACAAATTAACCCTTAGAACCATAGATCATTAATTTCAGGCTATATGTAAACAATTATGTCCCCCAATATACTGACATTACAGGATTTCAATATCACAAAACAGGATCCCACATTGATTAAAACTTATTTACAACCATTGCAGACATCAGACAGTGATGGTATTTTCACAACATTTCATTATGAGAAAGTGTTTTCTCCTAATGGCATATATTTGTTTATTTAATGTTTACAGGTAGAGAATCCAATACAATCAACATAAAGATAATTGATCAACTACTGAAACAAGTGCAGGAATTTAAATAACTTGAATAATTTCTTACAGGCGACAGAACAATGGATAGAGAGCTCAAGACAAGAATTCAAAAAGCCAACTGCATAAATTATGAACCTTCTTGAAACAATCATATATTCCAATGGGAACCAAAGGGCAAATCATAAATTCAATCTTCTTACCAACATTGTGTTATCAATATCAGATGTGGATACTAACTAAAGAATAAAATAAAAAGCGTACTATGTGTAAAATGAGATGTCTAAGAATAGCAGCAAAGAAAACAAGAAGAGATCATGTAAAGAATAAAGAGATTACAAGAACTTTTGGAAAAAAACCTCTTGTATCAAATAAATTGAAAAACACAGAATCCTGCGAATCCTAACAGTAAAATCAGAGACAAGAAAATAGATAGATAGACCAGTATTCAAATGGTTAAAGTGCATTTACATACAATGTAGGCCCATTCTATATTATTTAAAACACATTTTAGTTTTCTGAACATAATTTTTCCTGCATTATTAGAATAACTCATAGTAACTTTCTCTGATTTCTTCTGGAGTTCTGTCCATGAGTCTGCAATTGTTATAACATCCTCTTCTACCACTATTTGGATTAATAAATTTATATTTGGTGTGTGATCCTAAAATAACACACAACATTGAAAATGTCTTTACACAGGTTGTCTACATAGAAGATGTTGTTGGTTACGTGCAAAATACATATCATTTTTCTGGGTTTTTTAAATTTTATTTTGTTTTATATAGAATACAAATTGTACAATGCAAGTAATGTTGAGTTAATTAATTTAAAGAAATGCATTTACTAACCTGAAGCACTAAACAAAAATAATACTCATAACACTGCAAACAGAAAGTGATAAACAATCAAATTGTTTACAACTAATAACAGAAATGATTTTTTTTAAATGATGTATACATGTTGAGCACTCATGTCTTTTTATGCAAATTCATACCACTAAGCACAGAATGATAATGATTCTTAGCACTATGGAAACCTGTGTACACAAATTCACACCAAACATATGATGACACTAAATACTATGGAAACCTGTGTACACATAAATTCAGTCCATTGTTATTTTTGGATCACAAAAATATTTTTGCTAATAAAATAAATTACTTTTATTTGTGTTACTGTGCTCTATGTCAAATATTCTGACATTTTTTTAAAATATAACTCTTTGAACTACCTATCCCCCTCTTCTCTCCTAGATGCTTCCAGTTTTCTATATACATATTCTTGCATTAAAAATATGCAAATATTTCACATCTGGAAGAAATATTTCATAAACATAAAAAATGTATAGAAAAAATTCAATTCTACATTTAGGCTAAAAATATTTCCTAAATGTACAAACTACAGTTATAGTGTTACCAAAATATAAGTTGCAGACTACTGCTGCAGTGATCAGTAAGAAGTGTCACAACAGAAAATCGGTTGAGAAGCTGATCTCAATATGCAAATCACAGATACAATATCAACTTTGAGCCACATAAAAGATCATACATGTAGCAAATGTTATAAAACTCAGATCACCATCAATTGTTCACATATTTTTGAAGAAACTGGTGCATATTGAATTAAGCAAATATAGAAAAATATGCTAACATTGAATGCAGTCCATTATCTAGAATGGTTCAAATATAAAAACAATTACAACATATGATATTGTAACATGAATAATTTGTGTATTTCAAAGACAAAAGAATCATTGGTCATATTTAGTGTGAATCACAGTAAAAAAACCTGGCATTGATGCAGATTTTGCTGGAAAATGTGGTCTACATTTTTAGTCAAAATTCTGAAGTCACAACCAGAAAATAGACATGTTATAACTAAACAATAGAAAGACAAAATAGCCACTAAATTCCAACATTTGTTTTATTTAAACAGGCAAAAAAAAAATAATAATAGGAACACTCTGGAATGACTAAGAGCTCAGGAATGTTTCACAAAGCATTAATTTTAAAATATCACTAGAATTAAAAATGGCAAATTCAAATGCTAGAAATTCCAATTTGTATGAAATTTATCTTTTCTTCAATTGAGCAGAAAGGTGAGTTGTGGCTTCTTTGCAAATTATAAATGTCTATATGCTCTGCCGAAAAAAACAAAAACAATGACATATTTTGGTCATGTACATGTTTCTAAGACAATTATATTACCTAAATGGCAATTCAAAAGACTACCATCAAAGAGTGCCCCTCAAAAAAAGCATTACTATACAGACACGGACAGATACAAAGCCAGGGGCTAACCTTGCAAACGATAGATTACAGAAATAAAAGAGTCAATAAAAACAAACATATGAAACACACAAAAAGCCATCTCCTTAGAACTCTTTTAACCCTGAGGCTACAAGGCATAAAGGGGTATAAAGTGAAGTGAAATAAGGAGAAGCATGGTTAAATTTACGCTATCTATCCCTTGCCCTGTGATACTTTTGTGAAAATGTGTGTACATTTTTGGTGGTTGTCTAGAAAACGCAATTCTTTGTTTTTCTAGATTTTAAAATAGTTTTTGCACATTTAAATAAAGAACCACATACTGCAAATATGTGTGTAATTTGTTTTTGTGTATGTGTCATACGAGAGGTGTGAGGAAGTGGTGAAGATATTTTGCAAAAATAATCAAAAACAACCACATATGAGTGTTTGGAAAACGCAATAAATTTGTCGTTCTTAGAAATTTTAAAATAACTTTTGTAATGTAAATAAAGAATTGAATACTGCATATATTGGTCTAAGTTTTGTTTATGTACATGTGATACAAGAGGTGTGAGAAGGTTGAACAGATGGGAAAACGGAAACACATTAAAATCAAATCAAAAATAGTTTTTTTTAATTGCGTACCTTTATTTATTTTCCGAGATGGCAACCCGAAAAACATCATTTTACACATTGCAACATACAAGTCTATTGTCTTTCTGTAGTTTCATAACCAAACTAACATAATATTGCTGGGGAAATGAATAAAACATGTACGTGTACTTAATGTGTCAAAAAAATTTGAACTTAAGAGTTAGACTTAGTGTTGATGGCAATCCTGTAAATACATTACCGTACTTGTTCCATCAGGTCATTTCATAACAAAACCTAAATTGTTGCCATATCTGATTTGAAAACAAACTTTATTCCCAAGAATTTCCTACTATCAGAATTACAATCCATAATGATTGTATGTCAATAATACATATTGATGGCCAGTGTAATCCGGCAATAGATTCTGATCTGGATGTTTCCCGATATATACAATTTATATATCCAATATTCTTCATTCTTCTCACAGTTGACCAGCAAGGAAGTTAAATACAACTGCTAACTATGATTTTCTGATTCCAGTCACATGACATAAGCGATCGTGAGATTTTTAACCACTGAATATGGTCATAGCACATGTTGTATGGACTCGACAATGGCTGTAAATATCGGGGACAAATGTGTTGTATCTTGGCATGTTAAAGGATAATTGACTCAGTTTCTACAATAGTTATTGACAAAGAAAAACTAAATATGTCAGCAATTTAATATCTCAGTCAACCATCAACATCATAGATTGCTCAGCAGAGATCTGAAAGAGATTAGCAATGGCCCTAAAAAACATACAGATGAAAAATCTATGGCAAGGGGAAAACAGAAAAGTACAGTCACAACTATTAAGAAGTTATATTTTTCCAGTGGCAACATGTGAGATGTGGGCAATAACATCCATCTCCATAAAAAGGATACCATCCTACTGTAGTATACTATGAAATGAAGATATGCTGATAAAAGATGGAGCAACACAGGAACAAAAAGAAATAACATGACAGGAAAAGAGAACCCTTATCAAAGCTATTAGGAAAATAGACTACCCAAAAGACAACTATCACTATCTTGACAGAGCTGAGCAGTTCAGATCTTCCACATCAGGCCAGGCCACAACAGACTAAACCAGTGTTTCCCGACCTTTTTTTTACCATGCCCCACTTAAGTCTTTCTAAAATTATTATGCCCCACTATGTAAACATAAATATTTTTTCATATTCAAAAATTGAATTACTCTCTACAATTTTTTCCCAAACTGCCCCCCTAAGCAATCAATTTGCCCCCTGTGGGGCAAATCTGTGGTCCCCACGTTGGGAAACACTGGACTAAACAGTCAGATAAATAGACTGGTTCCATCAACAATGTGTACATGTGCATATTAGCACAGAGGTGAAAAATATCCTGCAAGACTGCATAAAACTAAACCAGTTAAGATAGGAACACTGACCCACAGACATGGATATCATCCACAGAAAGCTATATGGGAGCACTGAGCTTTCAAATACAGCAGCATTTATTAAGAAAACTGGACTTCCTGTATAGACATGTTAAACTGTGAACGAGAAAAAGACATTT
The DNA here is from genome assembly GCA_034231615.1 of Meghimatium bilineatum. Taxonomy (NCBI): domain Eukaryota; kingdom Metazoa; phylum Mollusca; class Gastropoda; order Stylommatophora; family Philomycidae; genus Meghimatium; species Meghimatium bilineatum. The sequence goes on from CM067316.1 coordinate 31,930,482, forward strand.
GTAATGTAAAATAAAATAGCATTCAAAATGAAATGATATAGAAAAGTTATAAGAATATCATGTACTGAAAGACAAACCAACGCTAAAATCTGCAAAGATCTGAACATAGATGAAGACTGGTTCCTCAACACTATAAAAATATGCAAGATAACATATTTTGGACATATAAATATTACAATTGTTTATAAAGATTAATCATGGAAGGAGAAGTTTCAGGAAAGAGAACAAGAGTCAAACCAAGACTATGTTGGACACAGGATATTAAAGAATTTCTGAATATGACACTGGAAGAGGCTGGGCAACTTGCACAGAACTGAGAGGCTTTCAGAGTAGCAATGAGGACAATGTTATGTAAAGGGCATGTCACATAGGTAAAGATAATTGGCACAAATACAGTGGAATCCTTCTATAACCCATCCTTTTATAACAAATTTCCCTGTTTAACAACACTTTGCAAAATCCCAAGTAATATTTATTGTTTATTCTGTATATCATCAGACTCATAACACTTCAGGGTCGCAGGGGTGCCACTGGAAACAAAAATAACTATTCTGTCAAGCTTCTCTGTTATCAGTTCTTTACTTATGTGTGGAGAATGTTACTCCTGTACAGTTCTTAATATTATCAATCCATACTTTCCTCTGAGCTCTTCATCTTCTTCCACCCTCAACTGTTACCCGCAAGACTGTTTTGAAAAGAGAATCGTGTCTCATCATGTGGTCAAACAAAACAAGTTTGCAACATCAAAACCACTGCAAGAGATTTTCTTGCCCTCATTGAGGCCAACTCCTTGAAGTGGAAATGGGGTTTAGTCCAGCCAATAGAGGCTGGAAACTAAGATTGGTTGGGCCAACCAAATATTGAGCAGGACCACGTCCTGCCCAAGCAAGCACAAGTGCTGAAATCAGAGACAAGCCGAAAGGTGCACCAGCAACCATGGTATCATGAAACCTGACTATTTGACATGACATGTCAAACTTCGAACGAGAAGAAGATATTCTTATTGGCCTGCAAGAGCATTGTTCTCATATCTATGTTGGTTTTATGTTCTGTATAATGGGTGCACAATATTATACTGTATATAGCGAATTTCTGTTATTACATATATATGTTGTCAGTCCTGACCAAATTTATAAAGGGATTACACTGTACAATTTTAGTGCATACACACAATCTTAGAACATAAACATAGTGACCCAAGAAATAAACTATTCAACAAGTAGTTTCAATTATACTTTGTTTCTAACACACTTAGTTACCCAAAAATAACTTTATTACTTAGATATGTTCATTTAAATCTAGGAGGTTGAATTTCTATATCTATTATAACAATATTTTTGTTAACTTTACTAAGAGTAAAGGCATCTACTAACTACTATTGTCCTTGGTGTTGGAAGCTTGTATTATTATATTTCAATTCTCTAACAGTGTTAGTTTAAGGTAACAATTTGTTGACAACAATAAGGTATACTAGTCGCATTCACAGTCATTTAATGTGACTTTGCCAAAAGTGAAAGCCATTATGGACATAGACAAATATTTGTCAACCTAGAGAAAAGTGAAGCTGTCAGTCATCATGTAATTGTGGATATACTCAAGGGATGATTGGAGCATATATGGATGTGTCATGTGTGCAACAATGATGATCTGATGACTAACAATCATCATTCTTTCCTTCTCAACAAAATGATCCCTGCTATGATACAGATTTGTGCATCTATGGCATGTACATTAGCATAATGGAAAATACATATATCAAAGTTAAAAAAGTACTAACACTTTGTCAAGAACAACATTAATGCCACAGAAATCAAAATACATAAGGAAGGTGGTGAATACCAGATAATCCATGTAAAAACAAACAACATCCTTGAGTTCCACATCCTAAACTTCTACTTCCCAAATGACATCCCATTAAACATGACCTAGTCCGTTTACTAATTTATAAACATGATTGGAAGCAATTTTCTCAGAAACTACTTGTTAGATTGCAGAGATCTTTGGTATGCACTTTCTGATATCAATAATGCTAAAATGTTGCTATTATTAGTCCATATAACCAGTGCCAAACCTAGACAATGACAGCACAAGAGAAAAGAAAAATACTATGTCTATTAAAAATACTTGAAGTGTCATAAAGAGGTAGGATTAGAAATGATAACATCAGACAGATAACCAAAACAATACTAGTAATGGAACATATCAAAAGACAAAAGATCAAGAGGTTTTCACACACTTCCAGATTACCAACAGACAGCATGCCACAAATGGCCATGACACAGACATCACAGCTATAAAGCCATAGGTAGACCATGTAAAAGATGGACCACAGAAATGAAAGAAGCCACAAGCTTACAAGCAGCACACAAGAATGCCATCTCCAGAAAACTCTTCTACCCCTGATGTTGCAAAGTAAACAAGGGCCACATCATATAGACAGACAGACAGACGGATGGACAGGACAATAGATGCTATGGATTTTGCACATTGGTGAATTATTTTCATATTTTATGGTCACTGCAAATAGTCTTACTGTATTGTTAATGATTTTGTGAATATGATACATATTTTTTGTCTCATTTGTCTTCCTTGCAAGCAGAAACAACTTGAGCATCAAATATGTATCATCGATGGAAGCTGACAAAGAGTCAAGTTTGCTTGGTTCCTTGACTAAACAACAGCATACTTGAGATTGGTCTCTTCTTCTTCTTCTTCTTCTGCGTTCGTTCTCAAACTCCTGCAGATTAGCAGGGTGTAGTCCGGAGAACGGAATGTGTTGTGCCATGGTTTACAGCACTGCTGCGATATTCTGCACCTTTCGGCCTGACACATCTGATTTCAGCATGGCTTTGGGTCACTGACCCTATATGGGAGGGGACAGCCAACTCTATCCCATAACCTCCATAGTCGCCTTTTACGACATGCGTGGAAGGTAAACAGTGTCGCTATTCTTTGCTCCCCTTTCGGGCCCTGGCAACACACAGGCGGAGATTGGTCTCTATTTGGACCATTTTGTTGCATGTGGAAATCGATAATTGTAATTTTGTAAGCATATTTCACCATGATTTTGGCCAACAGAAGACCTACCAGCAGTATAAAAACAAGCCCTTTTTACATCCTGTTTTCTATTATTTCCATAGGAGGTGGTTGCAGACGATACAAAGTATAATTAATGTTGTCAATAAAAATCAATGGAATAGTCAAATTTATCATCAAGTAAGCTGAACTTTCCTTTAGACAACAGGTCTTCTATTGTGGAAGTTTAAAATTTCACTGCTAAAAACTATTATTAGAATAAGATGTTGTTTACTGTAGATTATGTGATATTACATGCAATTAAATGAGGCTGATGACTCTATAATCTATAGAGGACATTTTTTTAATTTGATATATTTTTTACGAGCAAAAAATAATTTATATTGTTTCATTGTTATTGGAAATTTACATGCCAATGATCTCTCCCATTTAGCAGGTAATTTCAGAGAAAATTTCTTACAACCTGGAATTAGTATGAATATGAATTAATATGAATTAGTAAACGGACTACAGACTATAGCAAGTTAAATGATGAGATTACATGTGTCATATTTGTACAAATGATTAATTAAAAAAATATCACACATTTTAGATACAAGAATTTGTTTTGTTCAACAATATTTTTTCTTGAATTTGGGTACAAAATTCATTTGTATTATTTAAAGTTCATTAAGAAATTTATTACAAAGAATGTTTATTTACAAAATTATCAGCATACATAAGTTTCAAGCACTTTTGAGCTGCACTGCCTTCTAACATCTTGAACTACTCTTTGCTAGCAAGCTTTTTTTTTAACATACCGTAATTTCCGTGCATAAGCCAAGAACTTTTGTACAATTATCCTAAATTGATTTAGGGGTCTCAGCTTATAAACGAGTACAACACAATTAAATTTTTTTTTAAATATTATTCAAATACAGGTAACAGAGGGAAAAACTTACCTGTTTGATAAAACCCTCCAAAAAACCAGTGATTCACATGTTTTTGTCCAATATATTCAGGCCGGGAAAAAGTGCATAGGGATATAATATTCCAGTATCCGATGTTATTTATTAACTGAAATACGGTAACGTGTAGGTACATATAATATCATCTATGAAAACAAATGAAATATACTGATCTACCAGTATCCCACTTTTATTGTCTAGGCCTACCAAGTAGTGTTGTAGTATAAACTTCGATAGTAACAGACACATTTTTAATTGGTTTGGCATGATTACAACAAAATTTTAAAACAAAATTAGCTGGTAGAAACACAAAAAAAAAGAACACAGAATATCGTAAAATACCATTAACAGAGGAAAATGCTTACCAGCACCCAACCATTGCATTACTGATGGAGCACTTTTTGAAAGATCCTACCATCATTTTGGACTGCAAATCCGACCACAAATTTTTGACCCACTTAGCAATTTTAATGATGTCAGCTTTTTATTTACATTCACCCTTCATCACAGCTACATCGGATGACACTACAGGTATTCATTTCATTTTGCCAGAAGTCTGTCATTACATTATTCTAGTAGTCGCATAAAGAAGACAAAGCTTCCAGGAATTAGATGTAGGTATACACAAACCCTGACCTTTGACAGTACGGTTGGTCATGCACAAACCATGACCATCTACAATACTATAAGACTTGTGTACAGAAAATGTAAACAGCCGTACTCAAAGGACAATTTTAATTATTTCTGTGAATTTTGTTGTCGGTCTTGGCTATTCGTAGCATACAACTCCAAGTATATAAATAGTGACCAATTAAAAGCATGACAATAATCAAAATGTAACGATTTAAGTCCTAATTAATTCTTCACAGAGGTCTTCTACTTATGACGGTCTCAAACAAACACGCCACTTTTGGAATTTTGCCCGCTTAGGCAGTTGTGTGGGGATTTTTTGGACGTGTAGGAGGGAGGGGGAGGAATGGAATAAATAGTGAAAGATGTCTTCTCTGTCCAGTCACTTGTACATAAACTGTTTTCACACCTTCTCCTTCCACAGTGGGATTCGAGGCAAATCTAGAAAACATGTAAAAGTTGTCCAGTTCACTGACTAGGGTCTAGCTAAAGTTTGTTTTACCAGTAATTTCCTTTTAGCATCATTTCACTTATCCCTATATTCTGATAATAACTGGATTCCACAGTACTGGGTATTGTTATTGTTTGTCCACTTTCTCCTAATTCCAACACATCATAGACTTTTTGAAAGAAAATTCCACCCAAATTGATACCATGTGAATATAATTGATACCCTAATTGTTACTCTATTCCTGGATCTGCCCTGATTGATACCACCCACTGCTAGTTTACTGGTAGTACCTTTCTGCCTGAAATAATGGACCAGCCGAAGACGGATATGTCAGGTCATTGGCGCAAATAAAACGGCGACACAGAATGCTGAAGAAGAAGAATGAATGGATATGATAGCTGGATGGCAATGCTGTTACCTGGCAGTCATGGGTTTAATGACCACTGACGACACCAACTAGGAAGGTGGGCTGTATTATCTTTGATGTATTGTTCTTAGTTAGTTGACTTTTATATACATTAAATGTGAGTGGGGCAGATGAAAGAAATGACCTTGCCTCTTATGGTTACTAAAGTATATATTAATTTCCATTTAGCATGATTTTTCTATTCCCTCTTCATTCTTACAATAATGGGATTCCACAGTTTTACGCCCCTGTACTCTCATCAGTTGGTGTTCCTGTGTCCCACAATCCACAATTGGATTATTATTTTTTTTTTTACTTGCCTATAATTAGATTTTAGACTTTGGACACTTTAGAGATGTCAAAATCACCTCCTCGGCTTATTATCGGATGGGCTTATATTTGAAAATCTACAGTAGATAATCTTGAATTTGTGTCTAAAACTCTAGCTCTGTATAGTACCAGATTTTCAGAGTCTTTCTAATATTCTTATGACCATCCTAGAAACAACAGGCAGGTTACTCTTGATCCATATATTCTTGTACAATCTGATGCAGAAATTTATATTGCTCCTGTATGAATAAACCAAAATGAACAAATGTCAAGTACTAAAATAGCTTACAAAATCAAAAGCTGTCAACAAGCAGGCATTACATGAACAGAACAAATGTGATTGAAAAACATCATTTTAAATAAGCAATTTGGGTAATCCCTTTAACACTTTACTGACCAGCAATCAGAGCATGTTTATCTCCACTTATCAAGGGTATTTGCAAATGTTTTAGACATTGATAATGCCATGTTTAAAAATCTGTATATCATCAAACTCACATCATAGAGAATTGAAATTTTCTATGTGTAATAACGAAAATGGCCCACAGCAACAGATATCCACAGAAAGCTGTATGGGAGCCTTGAGCTTTTAAATGCAGCAGCATTTATCAAGAAAACTAGACTTGCTGTGTAGACATGCTAACTGCAAACAAGAAGATAATCTGCCTATCATGCAAGGGATGTACAAAGAATAGATTATAAGTAATAACAGTAGATGTAAAAGGATGTAAGAAACACAAATAAGCAAACCATTATAAAACTTGGCATATAGAATGCAAGGACCACATGCCCCTGACTCCCCAATGATAAACTTGCACAGGGTGATAAGATAAGAAAACAGAGTCATCACTGATGATGAGCTCAATAGCTTGCAGGTGGGTGTTGTTGCTAAACTATAAGACCAGTGTTTCTCAACATGTTGTCTTTGCACAAGGGAAAATCTAAATGTTTTGAAGACAACTTTTTACTGTTTTTAATTTGACATACTTATTTACATTATATTACATTTTTAGATCTTAGTTGGTGTTAGTAAAGTGGACTTCATTGGCTTTTATTTTAGTAAGTGAATTTGGTTGATTGTTATGCTAATAAGAGAATTGGTTGATTGTTATAATAGTAAGATAATTTGGTTGACTGTTATTCTAATAAGAGAACTTGGTTAATTGTTATGCTAGTAAGATAATTTGGTTGACTGTCCCTACCTTCTTTGGTGCCCTTCTCTCCAGCACCCTCTTCCTATGTCTCGCTATATCAGCCCGATACTATCTCACAACGTGCTTCCCCGCATTAGTCCTTTACCATCCCCTGCTGTGTCCTCCCTGTGTCCTCCGGGCTCCCTCCAACCCGCACTTTACTTTCTTGCGTGACGTATCTCCGTCTCAAGGCTTCCGTAGATCCATCATGTACTTTCTTGTTTTTTTTCTCTCTTTCTTTCTTTGTCTCTTTCTTTCTCCTTTTCTTTTTCTTCCTTTTCTTTTCCCTCTTTTATTTTCTACCTCTGCATTTTTCTCATACTCTGTCATCTTTTCAGCTTTCTCTATGGCTATTTTGGTGTAGTCATGGTTCACAACCACCCCCCCCCCCTCTTAGTTGTTCGACATAAGCCCCTGTACTCTCATCAGTTGGTGTTCGCTGTGTCCCATTTTTCCTCCAGGCTATTGTCTTTTCCATTGTTCTCCCTTTCACAGGTGTGTTTTATTTTCACTTTGGCGCCTCGGGTACAGTCTATTACTGTGGCATGTCTGTATTTTTCTAACCTGTACAAACCTGTACAAATTTTTTACTTTGTAGCCATAATGTGTGTGATCATCCAGATGGAAGGAACTGTGACCAGTCGCTGCATCAGTTAAGTTATTGCACTATTTTATTCTCATATATCACCATTATCTGCTCATATTCTCTTCCTGCTGTTTGCTCTTTCTCTTCTGTTCCGCCTTTTTTGGCCTCTTTCTCCCCTTTCTCTCTCTCCCACCTGATCCCTCATACCATCTCATTTTGCTCTTCCCTTACATTATGATTGCTTGTCTTTAGCATTCATTCTCTGTTGCAACTTTTGAGGTAAGTATTTTTAATGTACTTTTAATTTACTTGCTAAGATAATTTGGTTGACTGTTATTCTAATAAGAGAGCTTGGTTGATTGTTATGTTAGTATGAGAACTTGGTTGATTGCTATACTAGTATGAGAACATGGTTGATTGTTATGCTAGTATGAGAATTTGGTTGACTATTATGTTAGTAAATTGGTGTAGATCAACAGTTATGTTTTTCTGCTTGCCGATAGCCTAGTTTTGGAGAGGATTTGGGCTCCATTAAGTAAAACCATACCCATAGAAATGTTACACTGGAATATCAACACAATATGACATGTAATAAGATAGGACTTTCTCTAAAATTAGTTTGCAAGGAACAGTCGAGAGTGGATGGAAAAGAGGACAGAGAAAATCCTGGATTGATAAAATCCTGGATTGATAAAATCAAGGGATGGTCTAGGCGTGATATTTCTATACTTCTACAAATGACTAAGGACAGAGCTGTTTGGGGGGCATTTTGTACTGATGTGTGGCACACCTACGACCTTGATGGGTTATGAGTCTCATTATTATTATTCTTGTCTTATCCATGTGTGCTGCGAGGCGTCATGGGGAACAGAAGTCTTCTTTCTTTTGCTGTGATGCTGCTGCCATAGTGCAGTGTTGGTGTTCTAGTATTTCTCAAATGTCATCTATCCATCTTTGTCTGGGTCTTTCCGTTTATCTTTTCAGATACCGTTTATCTTTTCAGATACATTTTATTGAAGGTTCTTGATGGAATGCAATCTGGTTCGATTATGATTAGGTGGCTGAATCATTTGATTATTATACTAGTAAGCAAAATTGGTTGATTGGTATTTTAGTAAGAGAACTTGGTGGACTGTTATGCAGATAAGAAAATTTGGTGGATTATTATAAACAAGAACTTGGTTGGCTATTATGCAAAGAAGGAAACTTGGATGACTGTTATGCTAGGAAGGGAACATGATTGAGTATTATGCTAGGAAGAGAACATGATTGAGTATTATGCTAGGAAGGGAACATGATTGAGTATTATGCTAGGAAGAGAACTTGGATGACTGTTATGCTAGGAAGGGAACATGATTGAGTATTATGCTAGGAAGAGAACATGATTGAGTATTATGCTAGGAAGGGAACATGATTGAGTATTATGCTAGGAAGAGAACTTGGATGACTGTTATGCTAGGAAGGGAACATGATTGAGTATTATGCTAGGAAGAGAACGTGATTGACTATTATGCTAGGAAAAGAACATGATTGAGTATTATGCTAGGAAGAGAACATGATTGAGTATTATGCTAGGAAAAGAACATGATTGAGTATTATGCTAGGAAGGGAACATGATTGAGTATTATGCTAGGAAAAGAACATGATTGACTATTATGCTAGGAAGAGAACATGATTGAGTATTATGCTAGGAAGAGAACATGATTGACTATTATGCTAGGAAAAGAACATGATTGACTATTATGCTAGGAAGAGAGCTTGGTTGACTTATGCAAGGAAGAGATTTGACTGACTATTAACCTGTAGCAGCCAGCTAAAAATAGTGCATATTGCGCCTGACACCCAACCATTTTTTATGACTTCTGGTTTTTCTGCATGTGTTTGCTTTTTTTGCGTAACATTTTTATTTATTGAGTTATTGATTTCCAATTTGGAGACAATAGAGATAAATGGATGCTGGATATGATTTGGAGGTGTTATTTGCTTGCATGTGTCAGTGTTATATTGTGTACAACAAAATCAAGAATGTGGACAAGCACACACAAAAACTTAGCTCATCAAGATCACGCGTAGACCTAGTTATAGGAAACACTGCTCCTCAAATTCTTCATCATAAATTACATCACTATTACTATTAAATATTATAAACATTTCTCTCAAACACCATACGTTGATATACAGTAACTGAAACACTAAAGCTTTAAAAGGTGTTCTTTTCTGAATCATAATCCATGAAGAAATAGCGAAAAATGGCAGCACCGAAGTTTGGCTTGTAAACGTGAAAGGTCGAATAAATTACACCTGCGTATATACGTATATCGCTGTGGAAAACCAAGGAACAATCACTCTAGCACACACTTACTATAAGAGCATGATGGAAATAAACATTGATGATTGTTGTCCATGACTTAATTCTTGATTAGAAACTGGCCTCACAGCATGTGGGGGCATTCCCATAAGTGCTCCGCCCTCTGTTACAGCAGCCATTCGACTCGATGGTGTTTCGAGTCTAATGCTGCCAAAACAGACGTCGACATCATGGCACAACTCTGGCCCTTGCGACAGGTTTCTTTGTTGTTCCACCCACCCACGCCATGCCCATAACTTGTTCAAGCACAACATCAGCCTGACAGAACAACATGGTAACTGTTATCGAAGGTTATGACTACGGGATGTACATGACTATAAATGGCTACCTCAATGTAGAAATTTGTCGACAGTGGGTTTCTATCCCTAGATTAAATTTTTCAACTTCGGATTGCTAAAGGTTAAGCCAGGAAGGAACATGATTTACTATTATGCTAGGAAGGGAACTTTATTGACTATTATGCTAGGAAGGGAACTTGATTGACTATTATTCTAGGAAGAGAACTTTGTTTGCTATTATGCTAGAAAGGGAACTTAGTTGACTGTTAAGCTATGAGGGGAGAAATATTAATATTTATTAGGTATATTAAATATACAAAAATTTCAAACAATGCTAACTTAACAATTTTAATATAGAAATTTAGTTTCATAATTCTTACCAAATTTTCAATAAATTGTGGCCGATTGATTCTGATCTGCTTAACAGTCTGGTACACATCCACCTCATAGTCCAGTTCTAGACGTTCTAGGAGCAGGCTCATGGCCACAAACACTCCACTCTTGCTAGCTCCATTCCTAACAAAATGCAAACTATTTAAATAAATTGGACTTTATTTATCCACATGTGGATTAACTGTTTGCATTGCACCACTACACCATACAAAACATATGTTGAAAAGAAAAGTTTTACATGAGAATAGTACTACAGGAATCATCAAATGTATGAGCACATGATTGCTTTTGCATAGACAATTTATAAGCAGGCTAACTTAAAGTCAAAGGCTCCATTCTTCTATTGGAGCAAAGCAAGAAGAAACTAGTTTGCTGACAAAAACATTAAAATCTCCATGATTGAGGTAAGTGCACCTCTTAATACAGAATGTACACAAAAATGTTCTTTCTTTTGTTTGTTATATGTCTACTTTATTTTGTTTGCTATATGTCTACACTGTCAGACAAGTATTCTGGAAGAACTCTTTGGTTATCTGGGTTTCTTTGGTTCCATAATTATTTGGTTACACTATGTCTTTCCCAGTTGTTCATAATGGTAACAGTTCTGCAGGATATGCTCAGAGTTCTGTTAATCTGTTTAGCAAGTGTACAGCTTCTGTCCTCAACAAGGACCTTAAGTTCATCCCTTTCCGCCCTGCATATGATCAATACTAAAATCTTCAAGACATCCACTATTACCATCGTCATCTTCGTCTCTGTTATAATTTCTTTGGCAAAGAACCATCTGATACTGACATTTGTTCTCTGGATATGAGAAGAAATATTCATGGACAGGCTCACAGGTTCTTGATCTTTACATCAAGAATATTCTCTATGATATTCAATCACATCATCACAACCGCATCAGACGCTCCAATGTCACTCTTGCTGAATCATGCGCATCTTCATAGGCATGAAATTCTTGAGACTAACGGAAATTTAACCAGTCTGATCTAATGGCCCCAAATCACCTGGTAACTCGAGTAAACGGGTTTTTCCGTACTTGACTAATGATAATGAAGTACAATTCTCATCTTTCTGCTTGCTTTGATGTTTAGTTTGCTTCTTATATGCAAGAATTCAACACCGTTGAGAACCCACAGAACAGATGTGAAGATGACCATTTGTTGACACTCAGAGATGGACTTCAGAGCAGATTGTTCTATTGCTTCAACAGTATACTTGAAGCAGAATTTTTCCAGCTCTCCAAGAAGAACATATTTACACATCTTGATCATGAATTTAAGAAATTACTGTCTAAAACACTGTACACATTATTTATTCTCAGAGGGAACAATCTAAATAAGTCAAGCTAATACATACATGCAATGTACTGTGATAGGGCCCTTGCTATTTTGTCGAAGCCATTCATTAACCAAGTTAAATAGCCGCAGCAGTGGGCTTACAGAGTTGGGGGTTGTCTGGTAATCAGGCCAAGTCTTGAACATGAACTGTTTAATAGCTCGCTCTTCACCCTTCACAAACAAATACATAGGTATATAATCAGCTGGGGTTATAGACAATATTATATAAAGAATGATTCACGCTTTTGAAAACAAGTGCTACAGACGTCTGTTAAGAATTAGTTATATATTAGTTATATTGCATATTTAGCTTGACACTGTAGTAATATTTAGCAAGAAGAGAATTCTCCACAGAAATTATAAAAAAGATGGAAGTTTAGGTCACTGACGATGATGGTGATCTCTTTAAAAAAAAATCCAGATAAGATAGAAAGAGAAAAGTAAGATAAAAGAGAACCAGTTCACTTGTATGGCTAGCCTACTAGCAATACAGCAACAGTTGCTCTCTATACAATTGAAGTGGTAAAAACACTTAATGCATTAGTTACCATGTCAAAGTAGGATGTGTCAGGACATTGGTGCATTTAAAATGGCAACCAACATATTTTTGTTCTCTGAACTATATGCTGCTGCAATATAGTAGGACTACTGTTCTGTTACAAAGAGACATCCATTGGGAGTTTAAGAACCAACTAAAAAAAAAAGTAAATGGGATACTGTTAAAGTAAGTTAAAAGATTTAATTATATAAAACTATAATAACTTCTGATAGTAAATGCATAGCAGAAGAATAGAATGAAATATTTCCCAAGCACGGAAGATGATTCCAGCATATGAAGTTAAGTACCTGTTAATTTAATTAACAGGTCTTTATCAAAGACAGTAAAAAGACATAGGACATTGAATAACATTGAAAAAACATTTGTGATTGTAGTTGTTCCCAGGAACTGAGACCTTGTTGCTGGAAAAATTCTCCAGAGATAGGAAAATATCATTTTATTTATTAGGAGCTACAACATGTGACTGATGACAGAATCAAAGCAAGCATAAACAACTGATGAACAATGATTCCTCTCAACAGAATAATGAAATGATTCATAGCACAATATACTTCTCCTTCTTCTTCTTCAGCGTTCATTCCCAAATTCCGGATCTCTCTTATAGCAGTACAATGGTTCAACTAGATTTCCACCAGGGTGTAGTCCAGAAACTGAAAACTGTTTTGTATCACCGTTTTATTTGTGCCAATGGCCCAATACATCTATCTTCGGCTGGCACAAGATACTAATCCTACTAAAACAGGTAAAAAATTACCTTCCAACTCACACGAGGACATTATCCTTCATCCATCACATAGAACAACAATTGTTCATTACATACAATCACAGTACAAGAAAATCTCACTGGCACAAGCCATGTCTGGTAATTGCTGACCTTTTCAAGATGACTCAATTTAAAAACCCTGACTGTGACATCTATATCAGCCTCAGAGGATGACAACAGCTCCACGCTGAGAGGCCCATGTTCCTCAGTGTAGCCATACTCCTCTGGCCAATACAAGGCACATGACTGTAAAAGCAACAACGTTTCTATAAACATTACTATTTGAAGGTGGCCAAGAACACAATAGAATATCTTAATAAAATATAAATTTAATTAATTAAATAAAACACACATTCTTAATTGTTGTTTTGAGACAGACTGTAAGATGGTACTTCAAATCAAACGACATACTACGAGAGGAGACAAAACAAGAATATGTGATGAGCATTATCAGAAAACGCCGCTGGACATACATCGGCCACATACTTAGAATGAAGGAAGAGAGAATTCCACGACATACCTTCATGTGGACACCAGACGGTAAAAGAAAACAGAGACTAAAAAAAAAAACGCTCAGAAGAACATTTATGAATGAATTAAAAACAGCCATAAATGCACAAGACCTGCAATCCCTAGCAACTGACCGACAGGCATGGAGAACTATGACATCCGCTCTATGTGCTCTATCCGCTCTAACATAGCAAAAGAGGAACTGACTGACTGTAAGATGGTAGCCGAGCATATTTCTATTTGATAATTCTGTGAGGAAGACTTAAACCTGGTCAAGATGGCAGGTGCTTTGGATATCTTTTGACCAGCCTCTGGACCAGGTTATATTTTTGGTGTTTCAGTGTATTTCACAACAATACCCAAGTTGGTTCCATAAGAGCAAAAGCTGTATGGATGATATCTTCACACATTGACAAATAACACACAGAGCCACAGAAAATTGTTATAATTGTCAGAAGTTTACATCAGATTTGTTGACCAAGAAAAGATCTTTGATATAGTAGATAGACAACAACTATGGAAAGCACTATCAACATATGGAGTACCAGAACATTTCATTAATATATGCAAGGGAAGTCCCCTGGACAGACGGAAAGATAAAAAACCAAATTGATTATATACTAATAGAACAAGAATGAAAAAACAAATATTCATGCGCAGATCATGAGTTACTCATCGCAAAGTTTAAATCAATGATAAAAAAGACAACAAAAAATTCAATCATTTCCAGATACGATATTATGTCTTTATTGAAAGAATACAACATCGAAATTCAAAACATTCAAAAAACTACTTGAATTACAAGAAGAATACACTCCAAAAGAACTTAAAAACAAAATAAGTGGAATTTTCAATAACTATAAAAAAACATGCTAGACAAGAAGAGCCAGAAGAAGAAAGAGTATATATCAGAAGAAACTATGAACATCATCCAAGAAATGAGGCAAATTAAACGTAGTAAAAACTGAACATATTATAGAAGTCTGTCAAGAGATATTCAAAGAATTAGGCAAGACAAGCAAAATTACACAAACAAAATATGCTTTGAAATAGAAGGGCAGAAAAACCAAGGTAACAATAAAATGATGTTTGAAAATGTACGACACCTAATAGACAACAAACTTCAACCATCATTAAAAGTGCTGAAAGATAAACAAGGAAAAATACTAAAGGAAGGTAAAGATGTCTAATATAGATGGAAGGAATACTGCAGCGAGATGTACAATGACTAAAGTAAAACAAAAAACAAATCAATAAATGAATATGGAAAAGAGCCAGAACCTACAAAGGAAGAAATAATATATGCAATAGAAAGTTTAAAGAAAGGAAAAGCTCCAGGCAACAATGATTTAACAACAGAAATGATAAATGCAGGGAGTGATGCCAGAATCAAGATTTACAACAAACTCTGCTGCAAAATATGAGAAAGTGGCACATGACCACAGTAATGGAGATAAATATTATATATACTCCTCGCCCAAAAAAGCCGACCTTCAGATTTGCTAAAATTACCAAACTATAGCCCTTATAAGTCAAGCAAGTAAAATAATGTTAAACATCACAGTACAAAGAATCAAGCTAAAAATAGAGATGAGATAAACGAAACACAGGCCGGATTCAGATCGGACAGAGGAACATGAGAACATTCTTAGCATAAAGCTTATCATAGAAAAGTGTAGAGAATTCTCAACTGACCTGCACATGTGCTTCATAGATTACTGAAAAGAGTTTGACTGGGCCAAACACTATCAAACTATGGACCAGAAACTAAGGTAGATTATGAACAACATGGGTTTCCCAAGACATTTGATTCATCTAATGGAAGAGCTTTACCAAGATCAAAAGGCTGCAGTGAAGTTAGAGGGTGATCTCTCAGAGTGGTTTGAGGTACAGAGTGGAGTAAGGCAGGGATGCACACTCTCCCTATACCTGTTCAACATCTACATGAAAAATATAATGAGGAATGTGAGAGAAGACATACACAATGCTACCATGCTTTAAACATCATTGTTTTGAAATCCCTGAACTACGCTACACACTTCTACATTGTGCTTCTTTCAAATGATATAAAGAGATTAGAACAACTAATCAAGAACAGAAAGAAATACAGCGAATCACAAAACTTATATTTAAATGTGCAAAAAACAAAAACCATGCAACGGATATAGCAACACTAAAACAACAAATCAGAATAGACAATACCGAGATAGAGTGTGTGGATAAATTTGAATACTTAGGAGCAAACATCAATGGCACAAGAGACTGCATGGCAGAGATAAGGAAGATGTTGGCAATGGCATATTGTAAAATAACATGTTTGAAAAATATATGGAAAAACAACAGAATATAAATGAATGCTAAGAACTTTAATTTTTCTGGTTGCAACATACGGCTGTGAAACATGGGCCCTAAGTAAAACAGCTTCAAAGAAGATCAACACCTTTGAGATGAAATGCTAAAGAAAGATACTTAGAATATCATGGAAGGAAAAAAGAGAAACTCAGATATTATACACACATTGAAGATTCCAGACAGAGTGTTGGTTACTAAACATAACAGCAAAAAGAAAACTACACCTGTTTGGTCATAAAGAGATATAACTGTTTAAAAAAAACAAATAATGGAAGGCAGAGCACCTGGACAAAGGAGAAAGGGTAGACCAAGAAGACAATGGACTGACGACATTAAAGATAACATGAATACATCATTGGAAAATGCAAGCCATGTGGCCCAAGACATTGAGGGGTTCAAGGAGTTCTTTGGGAAGACAACTTTCTGAAGAGAATTCGTCACATGACACACATGCTCAGATAACATAAGATTATTATATTTTTACCATTATGTACAGTCAAACGTTTTGTTACATCTATTATGATACAAATTATTCCAGCAGGAGACCTGTTTTATGAATAATAAAAGACTTCATTTTGATGTTCATTAATTTATTAATTAGTTAGTCGTCAGATCATCATCATTGCACTCTGGACACACCACATAGATACTTTGATCTCCACTTGAGTGTATCAACAATTATTATATAGGCGCAATTACTAATATTAAAGACTGGACAGGATTAAGATTCTCCACGCTCAAACAAAAAAACTAACAGAGATGCATGGTAAAATTGTTATGTTGATGTTTCCAGAGTGACACCCCTACAATCCTGAAGGGTTATGGGTTTAATGATGATGAACAACCATTACATGGTTCCAGTTCTTTGTTGGTTGAAAAACATTCTTCTATACCCACAGTAGAGCTCATTTCTGGCAACGTCATATTTCAAGCCTAGTTTCTTTATTGTAGACTTGGAAAAGGAATCATCACCCACAATAATCTAATTTGTCCACATTGTTTCTCATAAGCAGTTCAAAATGTCCACACGATCCATTGTTCTATAGACACAAGACACAGTAGTAAAGCAAGAAAGTTGATCCACTCTCTCATTGCCTTCAATATCCACATGACCAGGCACGAAAATAAAAGTGACAAATTGCACTTTGTCTACAACTGCCTCAAGCAAATGTTGTCAAATTCAACCCATTTATATATTTCTGATCATGCTCACCAAACCACCTTGGATGCAGGCATGAGTTGCCATCTGTGTACTTATCTAATTCAAGGTCTTCGTCAGTGACTAAATCTTGTAGTCCAGATGCTAAAGAGGAATGTGTTACTCTCCTCTTTGATGGTCTTCCCTACAGACTGAACTGTGAAAGCTGAAGCACTATGCACATGTTTAACAACTGAACAATAATTGTATATAATAAAATCCCCTTCCCTGGAATTCTCACTGATCAATGCCTGCATCTCAGACTCCACCGCAATAGGGAACTACTCTTTGCATTGTCTATTGAGAGTTAATATAACTTGGAAGTCTGGCAATTCATGGACACGATTAACCAGCAGGAGAAAACTTACAACATGTGAGATGATATGCCTGAGAGAAGCCACAAAAGTGACCAAACTAGACAAAATAAGAAATTAGGAAAAGAATCAGTATAAGACCATGCACAGAATACATTGAGAAACAACAAATAAAATGGTTTCAACTCTTTATTAGAATAAAACATAACCATCTACTGACAAGAACATATAACATACGAAGATTTGGATACACGGCCAGCGGAAGACCTAGAAGAAGATGGATAGATAACATCAAGACAACCCTGAACACTTACGGATTCAGCGACACCTCTGACCTTGGATAGACAACTAAAGCTCCCAGTCTTTACACTTAACGGCAAGTGTGGATATTCTGACTATCATCCACATGGGGATAGACAATGAACCATTCCGTACCAGGTGTCACATGCTTTGTATGACTTTCCTCTTTTCAGTCTGCTAGCTTTCATAATCTGAATTTCAGCTGTGATTTGTAGATAGGCTTGTGCTCTGCAATTAACTATATTCTGTGCTTTGTAACTGGACAGTTGAGTAAAATTTCATGGCTTCTACTGGTATATCATTAGTACACCAGAGTATAATATGTATCGCTTCATTCTGTATCTTATCCAATCTTTCAGTCTGCAACTGGATGAAATCTGATGTTCTGTGCAACAATAGCATTCCAATGTCATCATGCTTGTCTTTATCAGTCTTATAATATATTCATTCATTCATTCATTTTCCTTCTGCGCTGAAGTTAGCGCATAGGGCAGAGGTCAGATCTCTCCAATTCTGTATGTTCAAAGCTATTCTGTGCAGTTCTTGAATAGTATGAATATTGGTTGTTTTACTTTCTCGAGGTATTGTTCTTCTGAGTGTTTCTTTTGGTATACCCCTTGCCATTTTGCAAGAGATTGGTGGTGTGTTCTGTTGGTTTCTGCGTGAAGGACATGCCCGATGTAGGACCAACGGCGTTTTCTGATAACATCAGTGATGAAATTTTGATGTGTCCCTTCTCTGATTTTATCACTTATAATATATAGCACGTGGTTATATATCATTTGAACATTATAAAATGTATAAATTGAAGTAAGAGTTTAAAGAGAGACTAGAAACCACAGTACTATACCTTGTCATTTCTGTCAAACTCATTCAGCATGACAATTGTGTCAGATGTTGTGTCATACAACATTCGCCAGAAGTCTGCAACAGTTGTGGGTAGAGGCATTTGTGTAACCAGAAACTGGTCCTTCTGAGTGTAGCCCTACCAAATTGAAGGCAAATATGTACTGCAGAATATAATGGCTTACAAGCACATGCATATACTATATCATGACACTGGGTTGAAAGGCATGTGCTCAAGTCCACTGGATGAACAACCAACTAACCAAAAATATAATTATATTTAAGTAATTTGCATATCTTCTTCTTCAGTGTTAACTCTCAAACTCCCACCAGATCTCTCTTGTAGCAGGAAAACAATCCTACTTAGATACACAGCCTGATGTAGTCCAGAGAATAAATCTCATAAACAATTTATTTTTTAATTTGGCACCCTCACGCCTTTTGGGCTTAACTCCAAACATTCATTTGTTTAAATTTGTGTTGGTGTGATCATTATTGTATTGCTATCCATGTTGTATATGGTAATAATTTGTTATATCTGTTGTCATATCCCATCCAATTTTCAACAAAACTCACTTCCATGACTACATGTTTCCACATAAATCATTGTCACCTTGAACTTGTATTGTTTACATGTTAATAGCATATCTAGGGCACACAAGATGTGTGCCATGTCTGCCAAATTTGGAAGGACATGTAGGATCATCACATCCTGAATTGGATGGTTTTGCCTCAGGTTTCCCCTTCTCCATTTGGTTTCTGGGTGCCAGTTCGACATACAATATCAAACTAATGAGATCTTGAAAGTCAGGGTCACAGGACTTTAGGTTCTATGATGGAGTGCAATGCCACTAGTTGAACGGCCCTCTACTCCGGAGGGAATGATTGACAACAGGACATTGCGACATAAAAACATATTACTATAAAGATAGAATGTTGGTGACGTTTTCATACAAAAAAGTCTCACTATAGTCACATAATCTTCTAGAAAAATAATTGTTTGGTGGTTGGCCTAGTGGCTACTGGAGGTTGCCACCCGACCTTCCGTATGCTAGTAGGAGGGCCTGGCCAGTCTTAGTTTCCAGCCTCTGATGATTGGACTAAGCCCCATCTCCACAGCAAAGAGCTGGCTTTGATGGTGTGGTTTATTAAAATAATATACTTAACTTACTGACAAGTAAACAGCATTAATATAATCATTGCAACCCTCCACTGGTGTGTACAAGTAAGGGCGACTGCGATTTGCTGAAATTAGACAACAAAAATAATTGATATAAACAAACATTACTTCACAATCACATTAACAATTTTATTGAAAGAACTGTGGTTGCACACACAAGGTAATATCATTTTTTTTTTTAAATTAATTTCAAATTCTACACAAATGTTGACATCCATTTGTTGTTTGCTCTATTAGGAGCATAGTGGGGTGCAAATGGAACGCAATGCTCTAGGCGGACCCAGGGTTAGCAGATAACCAAGATCCCAAATGTACCTCCTCGTGGTGCACCCTGGTAACAGAAAACAGCAGCTCGAGCTGTTTCTGGCCAAATCATTTGGGGATCGTGTCCGAGAATGTGGAGGAAGCAGATGGAAATAGATTTGACTGCAAAAGAGACAGACAATATCTCCGACACCATTTGCATCACCATATACAGCGACACTGTTGACATACAGTGACGCCTATTAGTCCAGTCAGAACATTGGAGGGCACATAAAGGTGGTTGCATGGAGAGACACAAATATATGTCATAATTAGTACAATGACACAATGAAAGGGCAGAACAGCGCCAGAGGGAAGCGCGAACTGCAAATAGAAAGTGAAAAGTTCCTAGGAAAGGGGAACTGTAAGCTCTGTTAGTTCAAGACAAGCTTCTAGTTACCTGTGATCCTTATAAGCAGAGACCCAGATCCAATCGTGGGCACTCGGAAAAGCAAGAAGACCTAAACCAACTCTAATGTCGAGCCTTCCTATACCGGAAATATGCTCGTGAAGAGAAAGGGTTCCGAACACGATGGGCTTAGGCAAGAAGGGGACAACGATGACAGCCCTGGCCCAACTCTACTGTCAAGATTTCCTATACCGGAAATACACTTGCAGAGAGAAAGGGTTCAGTACCTGATGGGCTCAGGCACAAAAGGGACGATTTAGCCCTGGCCCAACTCTATTGTCAAGCTTTCCTATACCGGAAATACACTTGCAGAAAGAAAGGGTTCAGTACCTGATGGGCTCAGGCACTATTGGGACAAGGTCGCTTAGCTTGAGAACGCCTTGCTCTCAAACGCGTGGTGTGAGACTCAAACTTGTGCGAGGGGTTCTCGATGTCTGTGAACGACGCCTCGGGTAGGAGGGCGAACGAGCCAGGGTACAACTCTTCTGGCAAGTTCTTTGTCATACGGAACCAGGCCTGCCGATTAGAAAAGATTCAGTACCCGATGGACACAGGCAGAGTTCGCCCAATTGCACGAGATGGGTTTATAGACGGTGGAGCACCTTGTGCCAGATAGACGCGCTTGACAAGCGTCTTGGTGAAGAGGCACTACACACCAGCATGCCCCGCGACAGATACACAGGCTGTCACGGACTAGGGACCAAACCCGAAATAAAGGAATGACGAAAGCGGATGTGCTGGACCTTGGACATCCTGACCACAAGTCGCCAACCGGGGTGCAAATAATCAGTTTTACTGTGGAACTTGCAGCACAACGTACTTCACGCTCCCCAGCGGAAATCACACGATATATTCGTTGTGGTTATTTGAAGAAGAAGAAGAAGGAGCATAGTGTCACCATTGGTTAAACTCCTTACAGGAAACTTGTGCTAAAGTCTAATGCATTTTTACATTTCTATTGCATTTAGAACACTTTCTGCTGTTAGATGCTTCCCGTTATCAACAGAAGCTTGTCACTGGTTTCAATAATCATAGTTTGGTCGCAAAAACAATAATCCGCAACACATACACAGCAAAGTGGAAGAAAGAAATAGAAGGGGAATACGAACATGATGCAATACATCTCCTCCAAAGATATCAACAGACCACAATATTTCGCCTTAGAACAGGCCACTGCAGACTGTTGGGTCACCTTTACCGATTAAGGATCTCATACACAGATGAATGTCCATGTGGATCCGGAACCCAGACCCCGGAACACATACTTCAGGACTGCCCAACATACAAAGAGCAGAGACAGCAGACCTGGCCAGAAGATACAGACTTGAGGCAAAAGCTATGGTGCAGCTGCTCTGACCTGGAGAAGACAGTGGACTTCGTCTTGACGACAGGCCTGACGGTATAGCATGACCACAGATGCTGAACGCAGAAGAAGAATAGTTTGGTCAGGTTTCAGATAGAGTTGATTTGCACAACAGAATAGCATCTCTTTTTTTATTGTACTTAAAAAAATCATAATTAGTTTCAATATTTCTTTTGCAAGTTGATGTGTTCAGTGTTCTCTAAAGCTCTTTTTCCCCCTTCAGCCTACCTCATTCCCCCACTTGCCAATCCCTACCCCCTGAATTCGATCACAGCACCACCACCCTACACAAAGGGTCATTTTCTCTCACTTTGGGAAACCCTGATCTAGAGCATATGTGTTTGTTTCCTCTTGAACAAAAGCAAGTTACCTTTTCCTTTCTGTGCTCCTATTCTGACATCTTTGCCCGTTTCTCCATCTCTGTCAATGTTGCTGCCAAGTTATATGTATGATAATCTACCTCTTCTGGTACTGTTTCACACAGTGCAATTTATTTCCATTAGATGCATTTATTCTCATAATCTTATATTAAACGAGAAAATGACAAAACTAAATCAAGACCCAAAATTAATATAGAGAACTGCAATTTAGAAGAAGTGACACATTTTGACTATTCAGGAACAAATATAAACAATGCAGTTAAGATTAAGAGAAGAACCACAATGGTGCTGCCAAAATTAAAACAGCTAAAGAAATTATAGCAAGGTACTAACATAAGAACCAAGTTGTGCTTATTATGAACATGTGTTTCCAGTGGCGACATATGGATGCAAAGCATGGACACAAAATAAAACAGTGGCCAAGAGAATAAAGTCATTTGAATTAACGTTTAGTACACGTGCAGCAACTGTATTCACCAACATCTCCCCTTCTCTTGTTAGCGAGCAGCAAGTATATTTTCTGCCGTAGACTGCCGTTGCTAGGTACACTTCAATCAATTAAAAGTTCCCAATTTTTAATATTTTTGTTATATTGAATATTTTATTCAATTGACTACCTTTTCCTGCAGTGTTAAATGTCATTTAAATATTAATATTTTCGCAATATATTGACAATTTCAAACAAAAGCATCGCCATGACCGTGATTTGGGTTTTATAGACTTTTATTTTATTGAATTTTCATTAAAATCATTATGGATTGTGATTCAAATGATTATTTATGGAGAGGAGTTATTTCCACACTTGAAAATCAGTTGTACCACACTGCTTTATCTAAATTGATAAAACATCAACCAAGTTCACACGATACATTTACAGACTAGATCTAGGTTTATAGAAGAATTTTAAGACATACCTGTAGGTTTAATCATTTTAATCCCTTGAAATTATAACTATTAGGTCTCTGTAAAACTGTTTCCACTCCAGAATATGGTTTCTACATCAGGCTGGCTTCTGAACACCATATTAAAGAAAATGCTAGGGTTTTTTTTAGTTTGTGTGAATGGAGAGTTTTTCCTTGGGGAGAGTGT